>NEEC01000011.1:2400000-3000000 GCA_002189035.1 Utricularia gibba | reverse complement strand
TCGCGGTTTCTTGAGGATCTAGAGATGCTACGAGTCGCCCCTCCTGAACAACTGCCTAGTTCTGTTGATGAAACTAGTCCAGACGACTCTCAAGGTGCCTTTGGCAGTTTCAAGTTTGTGGGCAGTAACCCCTTAGAGCAGTTAGGACTGTACATGAAAGTGGATGAAGAGGAGGACGAAGTCGAACCACCAGGACTCCATATTACCAAGGATGATGTCGAGGAAGGAGAAATCGACTACCCTCCAAGACAGGATCAGGAAATCCCAGACAGCAACAAATGAATGACCTGTTGTATGATGACTTGGTAGCTCCTCCACGAAGAAGCCAGCCCTGAGTTGGCCTGGCCCCCCCTTTGGTAATTTGATTGGTGATGGCGGTTGTCACGTTCCCATCGCCGGTGGGTTTCAGATTCGATCCTCACGAATGTCTACCGAACAGAAAGAAATGGGTTTAGTCTGAGAAAAATGCTTCCATTTGGTTTGGTATGCCATAGTTTTGTCTCTCTGTACTGTGTACTTATCTGTGTGCGTGGGGACAGCACTCAGTGCCTTGTTCATTCATTGCATGCACGGCCCTTACTTTGCACCTTGGTGTAGTAACCAACAATGGCGGTGGAGTCTTGCCGGTTTTGGTAAGAAGCGGTGGAATTGAATGAGAACCTTGAGCTTTTCCGGTGACTGGTAGATCTCACTGCGCAAGTGCTGTTTCTTCTGGGTCATCGGACGTGAAACAGCAGACTGCGCGTATTGAAGAAGTGGGTCTAATGTAGGGAAGGGAAGGGAGCATATTCTTCGAGTTTGTTCCACGCTATATGAAGGAGTGCACGTCTGTCCAAGAGTTTGCGCAGGGTTTCTCCGTCTCCTAAGAAAAACAGTGTGATCGCCGCCGCCGCCGTCTGCAGCCCGTTTCCCTGGAATCTAGTTGCGGTTTTTTCGTTTAGATTTGATTTGTTCAGCGTCGGGAACTGTATGGATTTCATGGCGAGCTCAAATAGCGTCCCGCTTTTCTTCACCGGTTTTCTCATCGTCTACCTCGTGGGCTATTTCGTTCTACTCCGCCGGTGGCCGGCGAAACTCCGCTCTGAAGCATCTAGCTGCGTGATATCTCTGATCCACGGTACGCCGGCAGCGGCGTTAGCCTGTTTCTCCATTTTCTCCGATCCCGAGCGGAGTTTCAACTCCCCCAATTCCCAATCCCAAAACCTAGTTCTCGATTATAGCTCTGCCTATTTCCTAATGGATCTACTCCATTACGTTGTCTTCCATCCCGAGGATTACCTCTTCATCGCCCACCATCTCGCCACGCTTTTCGTTTTCTTGACTTGTCGCTTCGTCGTCTACCACGGCGCCTTCGCCCTTCTCGTGCTACTGTTTCTGGCCGAGGTAACGAGCTTCCTGCAGAATGCGTGGACTCTCTCCGGAATGAGACGATCAGATGTGAAAGCAGCCGCAACAATGTACGCCCTCTTGTCTCCCGTCTTCTACACCCTGTACTCCGTTGTCAGAGGGATATTGGGTCCCTACTTCGTTTACCGAATGAGCAAGTTCTACATCAGTGGAGCTGCAGATGAGGTTATACCCAAATGGGCATGGATCTCTTGGCTTGTTGTTATAGTTATGGCGATCTCTGTCAGTATTCTGTGGATCTCGAATCTGTGGGCACAGTTTTTTGCAGAGAAGAGCAAGGAAAATCAAAAGAAAGAAAGATGAACCATCGCCCAAAGCCAAAGTATCCATTCTTTGAATCTGAGGTACCTTCTGGAACCTCTGCCATTGTTGTCCACTACAATTCAAAGCCTAGCTAGCTCCTTTTTCCTGATTCCTCATGTTGTATGGCATAGATTTCTTGAAACACTGTCACTGTTATAGCAATTTCCATTGTGCATTACTGGATTTGGAGTGCGTGGGCACAAGTGTGTTTGCAGGAATGAAGATGATAGTTGAGAAGAAGGGAAGCTAACAGGAATCAGGTGAACACAGACAGGATCAAACAGCAGCTTCCCTTCTTCATCTTCCCTAAACTTCTTCACTGCTCTTGATCTCCATGGAGCTCACAACACAACATCTTCTTTGCCAGATAATTTAGAAAATGATCAATTTTTTAGGCATAAAGTATTCACCTTTATCACATATTCAAAATAGACCAATTTTGTAATACACATCCTCTTCATCCAACTCCAGGCCTAAAATATTTTAATACAAATGCAAGTGAAGATGAGTTGTGTTATTTAATAAAATAAAAATTCAATCATTATTTTCATAATTATTTTTTATTTCAATTGCTATAATTTTTAAAATATATATTTAAATAATGATTTTATTAGAAATATAATTAAAAAATGAATGAATAATATTAAAAAAGGGGGTTGAGGGTGGTATTGTTATGGAAGGGTTAGCATTGATTAGGCTAATTAATATAATAATACACAATTAGTTGAGTTAATTTGGTCAAGGTGTATCTGAATAGGGGACCGCCTTCTTCCACAGATGGGGTTGTTTTAATTGAAGCCGCCGCGACCTGATTTCAATCATCATCCCCAATTTGGCGACCAATTCGACGGCGGATTTGCTGGTCTGTTGATCATTCTTCTGGGATCCTTGGGCAGCTCGGAGGTCGCGACGGATTCCTAGGGAAATGCCGAGCATCGGCGTGAAGTTGTACAGCGTGTTTTTTAAGTTTATGCTGAGGCAGCGGTTGCAGAACCGGTTGCAAGGCGCGGAGAATGACGCTGCTGGCGCGGGGGCTTCGTTCGGTGTGACATCGAGACCTGAGGAGGAGATTGGGGTGGCTGCGAGGCCGACTTTCACCGACGGCGTCGCGACCAAGGATATTCATATCGATCCTGTGACGTCTCTGTCGATTAGGATTTTTCTACCGGATACGTGTCTTCAATTACCGGATGCGGTATCAAAATCCCGACTTGAGAAGGTGAATTCCGGATCTGATCGAAATCGTCGCAGCAGTTATGGATCGACGAATAACGGGATTGTCTCCACCAGCAACGGCGATTCAGTTGTGAATCGTGCTGTGGGAATTGATAATGCTCGTCGGCGAAGTAGTTACGGGGGTAGTCCCGAGGATGGGATGATTTTGAAAAGCGAAAGTGGGGGTTACAGAGGGTATAATCCGGTGGGGAATAATTGCCGTAAATTACCGGTGATGCTGCAGTTTCATGGTGGAGGCTTTGTGAGTGGCAGCAATGTTTCAGAAGCAAACGACACTTTCTGTAGGCGAATTGCGAAGCTGTGTGATGCAATTGTCTTAGCTGTAGGATACAGATTGGCACCCGAGAACAAGTACCCTGCTGCATTTGATGATGGTTTAAAGGTTCTGCATTGGCTCGCAAAGCAGGCAAATCTTGCTGAATGTAGCAAGTCTATCGGTAGGGGGGGTGGGGCAAGTTTAAGGAGGTCTGAGGAAAGTTGGCATATCGCAGATGCGTTTGGTGCTTCGATGATAGAGCCTTGGTTGGCTGCCCATGGTAATCCATCAAGGTTGGTTTTTTTTTTTTTTAATTTACTTCGTCAATTTATTGTGATTGTGGTTTTCACTTTGTTTTCATCAATGTCAAATGAAATACGTGAAGTAAATACTTTAAGTGTAGTCTCTATGCATTTCAAGAAAATCAGAGTCGTAAAGGCCATCCATGTTTATGTCTGTTGTTATTCTTTGTAGCCTGAAGCTTTTAGAACATGTTAAGTAATCCACATGTATAAGGAAAGGAAATATTCTCTCTCTCTAAAGTAAGGGATGGCTTCGTTCTATTATCTGCTACACAGGTGTGTTCTTCTTGGGGTGAGCTGTGGCGGGAATATTGCTAATTTTCTAGCAAGGAAAGCAGTTGAGGCGAGCAAACTTCTGGACCCAGTAAAGGTGGTTGCTCAAGTTCTGATGTATCCCTTCTTCGCGGGGAGTGTCCCTACACACTCAGAAATCAAACTGGCCAACTCCTACTTCTATGACAAGCCCATGAGTGTGCTTGCTTGGAAGCTGTTCTTACCCGAGGAGGAATACGACCTGGATCATCCTGCTGCCAATCCACTTGATCCAAAAGGAGGAGGAGGAGGGCCTCCCTTGAAGCAGATGCCCCCAACACTGACCGTGGTAGCCGAACATGATTGGATGAGAGACAGGGCCATTGCCTACTCAGAAGAGCTCAGGAAGGTGAATGTGGATGCCCCAGTTCTAGAATACAAGGATGCAGTTCACGAGTTTGCAACACTTGAAATGCTTCTCAAGACACCACAAGCTCAGGCGTGTGCAGAAGACATCGCTATTTGGGTCAAGAAGTACATTTCGCTGCGAGGTCACGAGTTCTCCTATTGATGATCCCGGCGAACGAGATTCGGTACCAGAGCGGCAAAAACCGGTTTCCTTCAGTCCGTACATGTTGTAAGATATGATTTTGGTTGCTGAGCTTCTGAAGAAGACGCCTTCCCACTCATGTGCACAGAGAGCGAGAGAGACCCTCTCTTCATACTTCACTTTTGATGCGTTTTGTAATAACCCGACTGTGTGTCTGTTTCTTGATTCTTTTGTAATACATTCTTTTTTTTTTTTCTTAGTAGAATTGCTTTACTAAACTGAACTTGCTTCAGTTGGATTGAAGGTAAAAAATATAAAAAATTTTCTTTTGTATTTTCTGATTTAGTCATGAATTGTAAACTGAATTTTTTAATTTAAAATTTTTGTTAAAAATATAAAATAATTCTTTAAACAATCTTCGCTATATTTCTTTTTAGTGGCATCTGGATGATGTTTCGTCCAGTTACGAGGCTTCAGGTCTCGTAGAATCAACAACTATTCACAAAGGAAACCTCATGTTTCTGCAACTCTCTGGAAATGCCATCCCTTTTTTTATTCTTATATACACACATGCGTTTGATAAAGAAGGTGTAATCCAAGGTATAGAATATGACGAGACGAGCCAAGCCTCCACCGGAGAGAGAGAGAGAGAGGACTAACCAGTAGTAGAGCCTTGGCTGGCTTTCAGTACAACTTCTTCCGTGGTCGTACCGATGATCTCGTTTGCGCGCTTTAGAGGGACGCAGTAAAACCGTCCGATCGTGTCCTGGAACCCCACATAGAAATTCAGGTGTTGGGCTGGGATGTGATCCCTCAATCCACTGTTAAAAATGGGGGTTTGAGCTCACCCGGCAGACGATGCCTAGCTTCTCCAGTTTCTGGACTGCATCATCAACATCAAAGTTGCAGTGCACACCAAACTCTTCTTCAATCAGCTCTTCACATTGCTTGTCAAGGTCCTGGGTTCAAAGATGTTAACCAACGCGAGAAAGAGGATGATGCATCATTGAACCTGGAGAGAGTTTCGTACCTCCAGAGTTGCCTTGCCTTGCTCCATCAATATGAAATACGAAATTATGACCTCCTTCACCTGCACTGGGGGAGTCAATGTAAAGCACGGAGCGACAGAAGGGCAATTTTAATTGGAAATGTTTGGAACATTGAAGTAACCTCTTGTTGGATCACATCATCGCACATGTGAAGAAGTGTTCCCTTCCCACTGTCTAATTGCTTGTCGTACATCGACTGAGTGATCAGATTTTGATAGGCCACCATATTCTGCTGAAACCTGATGATATAAACTTATATATGTGCGTTTCAGTGGATATAGAGGTTAGCAGATACATTACGTGAAGTATATCTTAGCACAATAGCCAATCACAGTTGAAAGAACAGCGAATATGACCCAGAGGTCAGCGTTAGGCATTTCAATGGACCCTGCCACAGCAACCTGAAATGAGTTGGCCAACATTTGTGAACATGAGAGGTGTGGTAAACCGAGGTTTGAAGCAATGAAGGAACTAACCAGTCCAACAACTGCGGATACCAGAAATTTAACCCAGTCCATTGGTGTTAAACTAGGATTTTTCTTCTCGGGCTGTTTAAAACGTTGAAAGGTCGTCCAAGGGTGATTAGTCATGAGATGAAAACACACGATGCAGAAGAAAAAATGGAACTTAAGAGAAACTACACGTCTACTAGAATAAAGGATAAGGAAAACTCACGAGGACAATTTCCATATCAGCCATGGGGATGTTTTTGAAATGCTTCACAAATATTCCTCTATCAGGATTCGTTTTGGAACTTGCTCGTCTGCCAGAGAATTTTAAGAAAACTACAAGTTAAATACTCCAAGAAATATCATGATGATTAGAAATGCATATTTTTAACAAAACTTGAGGGCAGCTGAAGAGGGCCTAAGCGAATTGTGGTGGATCCCAATTACTTAGTTACATGATCATGGTAGTGGTATGTAAGTGGAAGCAAACAATAAAGCTCAAATTTTGGTTGGTTATATGGATCATTCTGATACTCAACCTAGAGAGGGTTTGAAACTGAATGGGGACCTGTTACGATCCTCTAAGGTTAGGGAAGGAATATGCTTTTTAGATTGGATAATAATAAATCTTACTTAATATATCATAAAAACACATACCTGTAGATGACAATGATTCGATCGAAGGTGGGTTCTTGAATTGTAATTTTGCTAAAAAGATTGTGGAAACTGAAAAACATAAATATGAGGTCACAATTTGGGAAGGAAAAGTTTTTTTTGGTTTAATGTAATTACTAGCTTTTGGTTACAGGCTGTAGGAATAACCTGAGGTCCATGTTCTCAAGATGAATTCGCTCGATGCTTAATTCAGTGCTATCTGATTCAGAGGTGATTTCACCAGGTTTTCTTTTTTCCTTCTTAGATCTTGAACTAGACCTCCTAGAAAAAACCCTCTCCAGCCTGCATGTAGGAGAAAACTGTTAAGCATGAAAAGAAAAACTACAGGTCAGATATATTCCAGAGGATAAAGAATCTCACTTGCCTCGTTTTCTTCAAAATCCATGACCAAAAGCGTCCAAGCATAGCATCGACTTTCTCCATGAAGAAATAATCAGTTGTCTTATCAATGCCAATCCCACGTCGGAAGATTATATACTGAAAAAAAGAGAAAAGGGAACACTCTAATTGCTAACTTGCAGTTATTGAATGCAAAGACAGGGAGCGAAAGAGATAATATACCTTATCAGCAAAATCCGGAAGGTCCTCATGAGGATGAGATTCAAAATAACCACTTAAGAGCTTTTTATCAAGCTGCAGTCAGGATGCATAGCTTTTAGTATACGTGGGAACACAACTTGTTTAGATTATAAGAGATATTTCAAAACTGGACCTTGGTTTCATCAACTACGATGGGAAGATTTAGGAGATACTGCCCTGAATGTGCAACCTCAATCTCTTCATCAGTTACGATTTTGAAATTACTCTTCTGCATAACCTGTCCATAGAAAAAGGAAGATGTCTGGTCAAAGGAAAAAGAAAACCCCTAGAGTGAATTTCTATTTCTCCTTTACTCTAATGAGGAGGCACATCCATTGATTTGAAGAACCTCATGGGCATTTCATCCTGTTAAATCTACCTGGAATAAGGACTGCAAGAAATTCCGTTCAAGTGCCTCAATTTCGCCATGCGTCAAATTCTGCTGCTCCAACTTTTCAGTGCCATGAACAGGATCAAAGAGGGAATACAGTTGCTTCCAAGAAGTAAAAGAAGTAATGAGGCCCGAAATCTCTGGGGGAAATATCCAAATAAACATAGCGGAAGGTACTCCAATATACCATCAGGTCCTCGAACTGCAACGTATACCAAGCTCTTATCGTATACTCTATTCTTTTGCATAGTTTCATAAACTCAACACGATCAGAGCTATGCTCTGCAGGACAATCAATAAATTACATATGGAATGGATGAAGAAACTAGATAGTGAAGGCGAAAGATAATATCACATCATATCTCTTCACCGATTTTCTTTTTGATTTCCGTCTTTACCATTTTCACATCAAATTTCCTCTTGCAAAATGACAAGGAAGAAACTACAACCGCATAAATGGTCGGTTTCTCTACCTAGCTAATCCAGTTCAAAAGACATTTTGGTTTCCATGAGAACAAATATATGGCAAAAAGTCTCATCTAGGGCCACTTTCAGCAAGAACCAATCTCCTATTATCCAGAGCACAAGAAAAAAGAAAAGAAACGATTACGTCACTCTCACACTTCTCTCTCGGTAACCTTCACGTAAACCAAGAACCTAGATTCACGAAACTTCAAGATCACCATATCACTGGCACAGTTTTCATAGAGTCTTTCATCGGAGATCCTCCAAACAGCAAAATGAAAACTGTACCAATGAGGTTGGCCAAGTGAACGATGAGCTTCGGCTTCAGGATCGCGATTACAGACTCCCGCTCCAAGCGGATCATGATCTTGTTCTTCCTCGTCGGCTTCCTTTCTCCTGGTTCATCTTCCGCCATCAGCTTTCCCATCAGCAAGCAGTAACCGCTCTGTGCACAAAAACGGAATGACAGAAGAAGATTTGCTGTTAATGCCTTTATTCTTGACAAATCATTTTTTACATAATGGAGAAAAACTCACGTGCCGTCATCACGTGATCGATAGCATACAGGCCAATTACCCGCTATTTTATTTATTTGTAGGTTTCCGCCGACGGAGGAGGGGTATTTGTGTCATTCACTGGAATGTCACCGTCATTTCTCGCGGTGTTCGACATTTGATTGCTCATTTTGCTGGTGCGCGGAGCAGTTCTGTTGCCAGATTCGCCAATCGTTGGTATTTTCTTCAGTTTCCAGCTGATTTTTTTTCTTAATTTCCATGTTTCAGGAGTTTTTGGTTTGAGATAGCGGAAATGTGCTGATTGTCATGTTCTTGATTTGCTTGTTTACAACTTGCGATTCTTCTTCTTGCTTCCTCGGATCGATGTTGCTTTTTTGTTCACGCAACCTCATAGATTTTTATTTTATGCTGATCTATCTTCTGTGTGGATTTAGTGGAGGTGATGTTGAATTGCCTGATTGTTTAGGCAGATCTGTTTGAGCGGTTGAGTCAATGTTAAGTTTTTGGACTTTCTTGGGTTATGTGGTTCGTAAGAAATGATCAGTGATGATTTGGAGCTCATTGCTTGAAAAATAATCCTGCGAACTGCGTTGGCGGTTCATGGGGGGCTTGATTCGAGTAAATATGTAACTTAATGGTTCTATGTAATTTGACAATTTGAAGGCTGTTCTAAATGGATGCTTTTGGTGGAATACAACGCTAAAACTGGTTGAAGTTTTTCCTGTGCTGTTACTTTATAAGTGTCATTGGTTATTCGGAAACTTGCCACTGCCTAGATGATTTCCTTACAGTATGCAGTTGAAGCCTATGTATTTTCCATCGTGATTGAAGATAATTTAGTATCTCGTCATCTGCTGTTGTTTTTTAGGTCAGAGGAAAAGAGAAACATGGTGAAGATTTGCTGTATAGGAGCAGGCTATGTTGGTGGGCCTACAATGGCTGTTATAGCACTAAACTGCCCTTCGATCCAAGTAGCTGTAGTTGACATCTCTGTGAGTCGCATCCACGCCTGGAACAGTGATCAGCTTCCCATATATGAACCTGGTCTTGATGAGGTAGTGAAACAATGCCGGGGCAAGAATCTCTTCTTCAGTACTGAGGTTGAGAAACATGTGTGTGAGGCTGACATCGTCTTCGTCTCCGTCAATACCCCGACGAAGACAAGGGGTCTTGGAGCTGGCAAGGCTGCAGATTTGACTTATTGGGAGAGTGCTGCTCGCATGATCGCTGATGTATCAAAATCAGATAAGATTGTGGTCGAGAAATCTACTGTTCCGGTCAAAACAGCTGAGGCTATTGAGAAGATTTTGACCCACAACAGCAAAGGAATAAACTATCAGATTCTCTCGAATCCAGAGTTCCTCGCTGAAGGCACTGCAATTCAAGATCTCTTGAAACCCGACAGAGTTCTCATTGGTGGCAGGGAAACTCCTGAGGGCAATAAGGCTGTTCAAGTACTGAAGGATGTTTATGCACACTGGGTTCCCGAGGATCGCATCATTACCACCAACTTATGGTCTGCCGAGCTCTCCAAACTTGCTGCGAATGCATTTCTAGCTCAAAGAATATCATCTGTCAATGCCATGTCCGCTCTTTGTGAAGCCACTGGGGCAGATGTCACTCAGGTGTCTTTCGCTGTAGGAAAGGACACTAGAATCGGGCCCAAGTTCCTCAACGCCAGTGTTGGTTTTGGTGGGTCCTGCTTCCAGAAGGACATTCTGAACCTAGTCTACATTTGCGAGTGCAATGGTCTTCCTGAGGTCGCAGAATACTGGAAACAAGTCATCAAGATCAATGACTACCAGAAGGATCGATTCGTCAACCGCGTGGTTGCCTCCATGTTCAACACAGTCTCCAACAAAAAGATTGCCATCTTGGGATTCGCCTTCAAGAAAGACACCGGCGACACAAGAGAAACTCCCGCCATCGATGTATGCAAGGGCCTTCTAGGTGACAACGCGCAGCTCAGCATCTATGACCCTCAGGTGACTGAAGACCAGATCCAACGCGATCTTTCATTGAACAAGTTCGACTGGGACCATCCGCTGCACCTCCAGCCAACCAGCCCCAACACAATCAAGAAGGTTCGAGCCGTCTGGGACGCCTACGAAGCCACCAAGGATGCACATGCCGTGTGCATAATCACAGAGTGGGATGAGTTCAAGAAGCTGGACTACCAAAGAATATATGACAACATGCAGAAACCAGCCTTCATCTTCGATGGCAGAAACATAGTGGATGTGAACCACCTCCGGGAGATCGGCTTCATCGTCTACTCCATCGGCAAGCCCCTCGACCCCTGGCTCAAGGACATGCCTGCAGTCGCCTGATCCCAGGTAACCACTATATATCAGCATTTTCCTCCTCCATTCCCCCTTCTTTAATACCCTCAAAAAACTTCTTGATTCACATTGTTTTTGCAAGATATCCATCCATTCAGCGTCTGTCTGTCTGCACTAGGAATAACACTTTGTAATAAATGATCATTTCTGTGACTAACCCTCGCCTTCTCAGACTTGGAAATCGGGAACGTGCAGTATGCACAAGGGGGCAAGTGGTGGAACAACACCATTTTTATTCGGTGCCTTGATTGCACGTAATAATGCAGGAACCAGGCTGGATTGAGTTAATAACGCACATGACACTTGCGCCCATGTGATGGACTCCAAGTCCCCTCTACACATGGAAAATAACTGCTTGTACGGTGGGGGGTGGGGATAATGACGCACAATTCTAATCCAAAATGGACGCAACATTAAGCGTGTAATCCAGGATCTGGACTCCACGAGACCCCACGTCGCCATCCAGGGGCTCCTCCTAAGCCCTAATCCTCCCTGAGTAACACCAATCATTTCCGTACATCAACCCGACGACCTGTTTTCGAAATAAATTTAATAAAATAAATTTGAAAAAAAAAAATGGAAGACGAAAAAGTACTACTACTGCTAGTGCTGCGAATGGAATGGCGATTGGGGGGAGAGAAAAGGCACGAGGGGAATAAGAGACAAAGGTATTGAGAGCCAGCACGTGGTCTGTATAAACAAGTGTCTCCCGCCACTAGTGGCATAAAATAACATGCCATGTGGTCTGTCCCCCACAATTACCAATATACCCCTGTAGATAAGGATTCAATACTAATTTCCCATTTAAATAATAATAATAATAATACGAAATGTTGGGGTGTGAGTTAGCAGTGTAGAGAGAGGCGTGTCACCGAGGACGGGGACACGGGGTCGCGGTGTCCATGTGACTCTCGCGACTCCCTAATTGTGTGTTGTTAATTATTTTGGAATTGGGGGGGATTAATATAAATTGAATTGGGGATTTAGGGCGGGCCGGAAATGGAAAGGCTGGGAGGGGGATCCAGAAACTACTGCACTATGCACATATACAACAAACTAATGAACTAAATCATAATGGCGGCGATTTTGTTTTTTTGGGGGTGTGTTAAAAAGGGGATGAACAGCAAAGAGAAGAAGAAAATTGCGGCGAGCGAGCGAGCTTGGGAGGCTTCTCCGGGAGGAAATGGCAACATTGTTCCTATAGGCCGTCGCGGTTTTCTTGCGAATGAGCGCCGTAGAAGTCGACGAGTTTCTGGAGAAGGACGACCTGTGTTTCCAGGAAGACAATGTACTCGGCGGTTTCCTGGAAAAGCCGATCGGGATTCACGTCGGCGTTAGGGATTAGGCTCCGGAGAGCCTCCAGTTTCTCGGAAATCGACGCGTCTTTGTGGACGGGGAGCAGGCGGCGGCGGTGGATTCGATGGGGGGATCTTCTTTTCCCGGCGGGGGGCGAAACTCTCGGATTTGATCCCATCGCGGCGGACGGCGGTTTTAGTGGGATTGGACGGTGTAACGGGTGGTGGTGGAAAATGGCGTTATGCTCTGTTTAAGTAAGGGGTACCGGAGATTATTGCCCCTCACTTTGAGAAATAATCACCAAACTGCCACTCTGGTTCACAGTGAAGGTGACATTTTTATTCTCTACTCTCTGCAATAAATGTTTCCTAGTCTTTCCAGCTAGCACAATTTTTTTCCCTTCAGTTTCGTTTTTTTGCAGAAGGGGGTGGGGGTATTTATGTAATTTCCGGTGTATAGGCCACAGAGTTTCCGTACGACAGTTTTTAATGGAGGTATGGAAGGCCACAGGCGCGGCCTGCGCATCTGCCATGCGGCCATGTGACAAAATAATGACCTTGGAATTTTGATCCTCATCCTCTTCAAGTACAAGTAAGTGTCCATTCTAATCCGTGTTTATAAGCTGCTGGATGCTAACAAAATATACATAGTCATTTTTTAATGTACACTTGTGGTAGCACAAAGTTGGGTTAAAAACACAGGGTGAGACCCGATTTATTTACCCTTCATCGGAATTACTCTACTCATCTAGGGGAGTCCCGTTGATAAGGACGGACGGTGGTGGAGTACCCCCTCTAAAGGCTTGGGACACTAGCCCCACATTTACTTTTACACCAAACGTATAGAGCTTGCCTTTAGTTAGTTTGTTTTTAACTGGTTTTACGCTGTGGGAAAAAATATTGATCTGGTAGATCTACTCTGCATCTTGTGTTATATTTCTGAGCCAATGAATCGAAGGCCTTTAGAAGGATTTATAAGATGATTACTTTTTAATGCACTGGTGTTTGAAATTCATGTGCAGAAGCAAAAATAGTACTACTGTATGGGGTATTTTTGTCAATGACAGTGGAAAGTAGAAAAATAAAGGCAGTCATGTGATCTGAGAATCCCATGACTTCTGGGCTGGTGTTGTAGCATCGCTGGGTGTGGGGTGCTGGCCTCTCTACATTCCCAAACTACCCTCTGCAACCCATGTTTCTTGAATCTCTCTTTTTGATGATTTGGAAGGATAAAACAGGGAATGGGTGTGTGTGTTTTGATGCATTTTTAGGGTGGCACTGGCTGTGGGTGTGGGTTGCACATGGGGGCACATGGAAAGAGCTTTGCATGTGGGAGGGAGGACAGTGAAGCAACTGGGTACACCATGCTGTGCACATTCCTTCAATGCCGCACACACACACAACCTCTTACATGTTTTTAGTATGTAATTTGGGATCATGATTTCAGTGATTAAGGCCTGAAATGAGTAGTCATAGGTTGGAATTTGAAGATTCGGACTAATTGAGCTCTCTCCAGGGATTGGAATATCTGACTTAGACAGAGACAACCTGTAGCTTCTGCTGGCACCCAGTCTGGAGTGCTAGTCCCTGTGCCTGATGTTTTCAAACAGATGATTCCATACTGTCTTATGGTGCGGTTTTTGAGAGATTTTTTTCTGCATGCAGTGCCTTCATCAATCAAAATGTATGGGAGCACTGCAGTTCCCATACCACACGCTACTGGAACAAAATTGGATGCAGAAAATATGCCTAGTCACACGGATGGACTTGTTCCTCCTGAAACTCCTCCTCTGTCTACCCATACATCGGTCTCCGGCCAAAATATGAGAAATGATGAACCATTGTAAGACATAAACCCAAGAATCATGCCATGGAAGTAGCTGGTGCTGACTAGAGGCTGTCTTGAGCTTTAAGACCGCAGAACCATGGAGATAGATGCCTTTTCAGAGGTCATTGCAGGAAGAAACAGCTTGACTTCTTGCATTACTGTCATGGAATTTTATCTGGTAGTTGCTTTTACTCATCTTCTTTCTAATTCTCAGATGCCATGAACAGGACCCACACCACCAACACTGTATCAGAAGCAACCATCTCAGCAACTCCAGACACCTGCTGCGTGCTCGCGGTTAGCTTCCATCTTTGGATAGTTGTGAGAAACAGAGCTCTTAACAAGATGGATAAACGATGCACCGTTTCACTCCACGTCGTGGGAGAAGACTATCTAGACACCCCCGAGTTGTGTCTTTACAACCTGAACATTTCCCACCACTGAATGATGGATCACCATACCCTCTAACAACTGAAGCTTAACAGCCTTGTCGAGCTCTTTAATGAACTTGAGCTTGTTTGTTGCAAGGAACTCTGCCTTTGGGTTTAAGAGATGAACAGATGGAATTTAAAAACAAAGGGGGAAACAAGGGACCATGGCCCAAGGAAACAAGCTTTGATATCTAAAGCCCACCACCACTACCTCAACTGTCAGAATTGGAACTGACCCAAAAAAAGGGATACATCTCCCCAGCAAAATGATATCCCTGGTTGAAATAACTGGAACAGTTAATAATCCTCGAATGTTTTGCCGACATGTCATGCAGTAATAATGATAAAAAAAGGCTATAAAAGAGTAAGAGTTGCGGCCTGTCTTTTTCACACTGACACTGACACTTGGTGGTGCCAGAGAATCATTTCATTGTCTGGGAACAACCTCGTACTCACAAGGAATAATCAACTAACAGCAGAAAAGTGCTGATTCATCAGAAGTGGAACATTCCAAAGAATGCTTTCTATACCTTTTCAAATGAGTGGACATTTGTGTGCAGAAAAATGGATTGAAGTACAAAGAACTACAGCAGCATGAACAGAAAAAAGGAATGTGGTGTGGGCGGAGAATCTAAAGCCACTTCAACAGCTTAGGGGCATAAAGAGTGTAATCCGGAACAGTACCAAATGCAGCAAGAGTGAGACAGAGAAGTTCGTTCCCACTGGAGATTGATATACTATGAACTAATAAGAAGCTTGCCTGACGAAAAAGGTAAGTGGTTGCTATCTCCTAAATCTTGGTCTCTTTCATGCGCATATGCAGAAACATACATATATATACCGTTAGTACCTCAAAAATAGATTAAGGGCCCAACTAGCAACCGAGTCAGTTATGTTTCACAATGAAAGACAGTCTAATTCTTCTGGTATCACCTTTGGCATAGGGGAGGCTGATATATATCGTAGTACATGGGGTGGTTTCGGCCCCAAGGATGGCCCTTGATCAACTGCACTTTGATGAGGCCTACTGTGGAATCTAGCAAAACGATTAATTACAGAGATCTTTTCCAGTTCCTGGTTTTCAGCTTTGACATCAACCATTAATAGACCTTTGTCCAACCTGCAGGAATATGGAGTTCATAGTCAAGTCATGTTTCCCAACATATTAGAAAGGTTGAAAAGTTACACTCATAGTTACAGGTTCATGCATAGTAGCGAAACGTTCACTTCATAACAAGCTTTCCATGAGCTTCGTCTCTTGACCAACATGATCATATCATTCCCAAGAATATGAAAATATATTTTACCTTGACAGATCAGCTTCGATTTTCTTTACTCTACTTGCTAATCCTTCGACAATTTTTGAAATGCCAGCATCACTTCTGTCGGGAGTTTTTGGCCTGTCCTTTAATCTGTGCAATTTTAACGAAAAATGAGTGAGACAACATCGCTTGTGATATCTGCCTTGAGTGAATGGGGAAAAGACTTTTACGTGTCATCGGCATCTGATGGTGGCTTGCTTTTCAGGTTGCATAAACCTCCCAGTACTAATCTGGAAGTAAAATACGCCACCGCATCACATATCAAATTGGCATCTTCGGAGAGAATGACAGCCGGGGCAGGTCGCAAAATTTGCTGGATAAGTAGTGTTGTGAAAACAAGCCGCTTTTTTGCTTGAACAACAGGTAGTTCATCAATGAGTTCAGCTTCACGCTTAACCTGATAATGGTGGCCGAGATTAAATGGTGAACTTTGAATACTACAGAAACCCTCAATGCTAGCATTAACTATATAGCATTGCCTCACCTCTTCTAGCTTGGTATTTGAAGCCTGAGCCCACTCTAACTCTTCCAAGCTGTAGAAACATGCACGCTATATAAGAATTCATTTCACCTAATAATTTTAAAGCTCTTATGGCAGAAAGTAGAGCTGAACCTTAAATTTTGAAGCCTTGGCGCATCATTCTTTACTTCTTTATGCCAGGGTATTGACTCAAATGCGACAACTTTACGCTTTTTTGCTATGGAAGCATCCAGATTCAGAGAACCAGCATCAACAGAAGACAGATTATGTTGTGGCAATGGTCCAGCTAATATACTGGAACATGAAGCAGGACATACTCCATTTCCTTGGCTGGAAATAGCTGGGTTTCTCTGGACAATAGCGCCATTTTCTTGCAAATTCCCAGTAGCTAACTGAGACGGCGGCTGAGATTTGTTCAAGGTTCCATAATTCTTAAACCAGGATGGGGTCACTTGCAGACTGGCTTGAGATGGAAATGCTCCATCAGAAGTTTCATTCCGACTATGAGACTCTGTATGTCGAAACATTTCCACTGGCTGAAAAACCTGATTTTCAGCCGATCCTGAAACTTTGTCTGACTGATCTTCTCGGGCTTCAGCTCGAGAGCTTCGTTCATTATCTTCTCCAATCACAAATGCCTGCTGATTGTGAACATCGTATTTACTACCTGACTTCTTATCATTTCCAGAATCCCTAGGAGAGAGCATTTGATGAAATACGGGATTATTCTGATTCAAAGGTTGGCCAGCTCTGATTCCAAAAGGAAAAGCAAGCACCTCAGTATCCTTTTCATCTGCTTGTTGAGAAGGATGCTGAGAAACAGAAGCTGACAGTGGAATCAAATTATGCATCTTAAATGGGTTCAGAAGACTTTCTTTCTCTGATGACTGCTCATTTGGAGATGCTGAACTGGCCTTTAGGTGGGTTGAAGATGAGTCATTAGGCCGAAACAAATTCGAAGGAAACTTATGAGTTTTTGGAGAAGACAACTCTTGTTGAGAAGAGACATGTGGCGAGGAAGTGAGAGGTCCCGGAAGATGCTGTGAGTCCGCAGATACACTTGGCGACCTAAAATTAGCTTGGGATAAAGCGGCGTGTCCTGAAAATTTTGCTGCCATGTGATTTTGTGGACTTGGATTCTTTGAGTAATCATTCATATGACTTTGAATAGATGCGCCACCTGAGTCCCCCTGCAAGCAAAACTTCTTTTCAGAATCCACAACAAGACAATTGAGATTTTATTAGTAAGTGGAATTTTTTAGACAAAAATATTGAATTCCCATCACATACCATGGGTGAATATGAGGATCTCGAATTCAATTGCATTATATCATTTTGTATTTCATCCTTATTAAGGAGCTCGGCCATCCTCCTGCAACCAAAAAGGCTCAATTATCAGACTAACTAGAGAAAATATGATGATTAATGCATGACTCGAATAACAAACTCAAGTGACCTTTGAGCATTCATGTTTTGTCCATGAGAAACCGAAGAGCCCAAAAATGTAGTTGACAAGGGTTCCTCATTGCCCCCAGAAACCATCTTCTGAGATTCAACAGAAAACCTATTACCGTTCATATGGTTAACCTGCAAATCGGAAAGTGTATTATAAACTATCAACTTTGGGATGTAAGTCAATTTATGCTTTCATATTTTTCTTCAGATTTATTAAGGGTAATAGAAGAATGGATGCCATCCAACCTGATCAAACGTATCTTGCATACCAGAAGAAGCAGAAATTGGTGTACCCCCTGAAGCCATAGCGTGCCCTTTGCCTCATCACCTAGAAAAGAGCAAAATAACAGCACGTTAACATCAAAGAGCTCTGCAATACAAAGTCACAGAAAAAAAAGATGCATGTTATTTCTCAAAAACCATGCAAAAAAATTCGATTTCTTACATTGGAAAGGCAAACCATTAGATGTAGGTGAACTTTGGAACAGCTGAGTCCCTCCAGTAGCATGCTTTGGCTGAAATTGCCGGCCTAAAGCATGGGAAGAGTTGGGCTGCAATTCCTCAGCATGCTTGGGGTAGTGATCACCCGATTGCTGCAAACTGGGGAAACCATAATTTAGATCTGATTTCTGAATATCTGGGCTTGGAGAAGAAGCATTATGCAAGTTCCTATCAACCCAAACGTTTTGATGCTTTTCATTTTTCATAACAGTCAAAGGAATAGTGTCAGCAGGCTGTTCTCGGTTATGGAAGTTCAATCCACTCCAGTCTTCTTCTGCAACAGCAGATTGCACGAGGGCACTCCATATGCCACTTTGTGAAGATTGAAACTTGTCTCCAGAGGAGATGTTTCCCATTCTTCCATGAAAATCTCCTCTACCAAACTGGCACCCTCCAAGCAAAAGGCCCAGGCTGTCATCATCGGTCTCATACAGTATTTTCCTTTCTAGAGGATCCAGAGAAGCATCAGGATCAGGAATGATCAGATTAGATGTTTTTAAAGGAGAAGACCCATGCCAAGAGGTGTCTTCGTCTCTCTGCATTCTGATTCTTTGATTGGCATAATTTACAGATAGGATGTCATTATTCATACTTTGAACTGGAACCTGCCCAAAAATATTGTTCTCCTGAAACATGTGATTCGGAAGCATTGCACCATCCACAATGTTAACTTGATCAGGGGTGTAACTGGCCTGCTGGATACCAAGAGAGCTCGAAAAACCAGATGGATTTATACCAGATGTTCCAAGAGTCTTGTAATTATTCTTAGCCAACATATTATCAGACTGGTTTGAGAGCCCTTGGAATTGAGAATAAAGACCCAAGTTCTTATCACTATTTAAAGCTAGTGAACCATAACCAGACACATCAAATTGCGGCATCGATGGGCCCTGACCATGATTCTGTCCTGGAAAGCCAGTGGGGAATCCTTGGTAAACATTCGCTCCACCCTGCTGCATCATTTGCATATTCCCCAAAGAATGCATTTGGGGATCACGAAGAGGTTCCCCATTAGCATTGGAGCCAAATTGAACCGCAGAAGCTTGTTTCAACGAAGCCAATTGATTCACATACTCCTGATTTCTGGAATCACCCAACTCCTGAAGTTGCCGATCCTGCTGGAGTTCCTTCAGCTGTTTAAACATAATCTGCCGCTGCAACATGTGCACATCTATAATCTTGCACTCATAGCTAACAGATATCGGCCTCAAAATTTAACCCTCCAACAGGGAAACCAAATGACAACAATATTATGACGAGAAGGCCCAACTACAATACCCGGAAAACCTCTAAACCCACTCCAGTGCCCCAGAAAACCATACCACGCAATTTTTCCCCAAAATTTACAAGACCTTTGCCCAATTCACATCGGAAAATAGCAAATCGACATGAAAATTTGACATTAAAATAAACAATCAAGCACGCGCTTCACAACGTACACACACAACTTCCAACAATTTTTTCACACCCCCTCTCCTCCTCGCCGCATATACATACACAAATTTATGTGTATATCCCCCCTTCCACTACTCGCTCCTGCAGAGCTCAGTTTTCCTTTTTTTTTTTTTTGTTGTTTTCCGGACAGGTACTCGGTAATAAAAGCCATTAAAGAAAAAACTACAAATACAGAACTATGAAAAAGTCCTTAGGTTCGGTCCGAGCCACAGGTCTGGGTACAGGTTGGTGACCCCGTACCTGAGGTCTGGGACAGCTTACGAGTATTGGGCCTATTTTTCCAATGGGCCCTTCATAAAGAGTGAAAATAATTTTCGGCCCAAAACATTTATAAAAATATAGAATAAATAAGCGGAAAATGGCGGTGAAAAAAAGCATAGTAGTAAATAAATAATAATAATAACCCACCATCTCAACCAAAGTCACGTGGATTGCACGCGGAAGCAGCCGTTATTTTGCGGCTTGTCGGCGACGGGCGACTGGAACGTGTATGCGATCTGGTAGCGATTGTGAATTTGCAAGGGTTTTCCATGCAGTTGGTGTGCTCCGCTTAGTGAAGCAAAGGATCACGAATTTCTGATCCCTTGGGGAGAAGCTGTGGAGGGGAGGAGATTGAAGAAGTTGAATGACGACGGAGGACAGCTTATCTAGGGTTTCGTCATCGGAATCAGATATTTCAACGGGGAAACAAAGGTAGAGGCGTTATCTCAACGTAAAACTGGTTTTTTGGTTAATTTGTGTTGATTTTCAGTTTCTCATCGGGGAACTATGAGGGTTAGGAGAAGGCTGTTTAGATAATTTGTTCTTTGACCTCTTCCGTTTTATAAGGGTAAACGATCGAGAGCACTATAGATTTTTTTGGTGATATTTCTAGATTTAATTTGTAGGATCTTTTGTACAGACGTTCTTATGCTTTTTTTAAGTGATTTCTGCTGGAAGTTCCTGTGGTTAGGCGAAGGGTGGATGATGATGACTTTCTAAGAAAAAGATTAGATTTTGGACAAGCCATTTGCCCGTAACGAGTACGTATTTTATCAGTGCTGTCGTTTTTCTTGGGGAATTCTGTAGAAAAAAGAGAAAGTGGGACCAGCCAGATGAGTCGTTGGTTTCTCCTGGAATCTTCCCCATTGCAAGCATGGGATTTTTGGCAGGGACAGCTTTATCTGCTGCTTCATCATTATCTAGTGCCTCTCTTGCAATCCCATTTTCCCATTCTGGAGCCATCCCAATGCCTGTTGTTCAAGTACCTTTGCAGCAACATGCCACTGCAATCGTCCAGAAATTGTTACAGGTAAGGCAGGTGCATTGATAGCACTGAAGGCATGGTTTTGACTACTGATTATCCAATCATTGACATTGTCCCAATTGTGTCACTTTTTTTAAAAAAAGCCAATTGCTTTATTTTGTTTATGTGATATGATATTTAATAGCCTTCCTCTGTTATCCTGCAGCCAAAAATACAAGAAGAACTAATAGCAAGAGAAATCGTGATAAATGATGCTGATTCTACAGTACGGTATAAGCTTACAAAACGCCAAACACAGGAAGAGGTGACTGTGTGTTTGTCTTGTGATATCTTAGAACTCTGAAAAGTTGTTTTGAAGAATGGCATTACTGACTAATATTTACCAATTTCCAGATTCAGAAGAACACTGGAGCAGTGGTAATAACAAGGTAAAATGCTCAATTCAGTAATTTTTCTGTGACTCATATTTTGATGACCTACCTCGGTGGAATTTATAGAGGAAGGTACCGTCCTCCCAATGCACCTTCTGATGGAGAAAGACCGCTCTATCTTCATATATCTGCAGCTTCACATGTAAGTATAAGTATCTTGTCTAGTCAGGAAGCTGGTGAACATTCTCACTGGGTTGATATTCAAATTATTCCTGGTTTTTGTAGTATGTTATTTACTAGTGTGCCAAAAACTATAAGAAATCCTGTTTTATGCAAAACCTAAACTCAAATCCATTCGTGATTCTTTAAATCCTTGGCATGACAAGACCACACTTGAGTAACATACAAGAGATTCTGTAGTACTTTGAATTGCATCTTACCTCTTAAGTAGTAGTATTTTATAAAATTTTTTCCATACATTATTGTTGCTTCAGTTGGGCACAACTGCTGAACGAATCAAAGCTGTGGATCATGCTGCAGCTATGATTGAAGAAATGTTGAATCAGGCAACCACAGGCAATCCAGATAAGGTATTTTTGGCTTATGAGAAGTACCAAACGTGAAGAATTAGGGAGCTTTTGACCTGTATGATACTTTGCAGGTCGATCACTTATTAAATACCTGTGTCTTTTTGGGATTTGAGCCAGACCCATCAATGGATGTTGCATCTCGCATCCGTGGCCCAAATGTGAGCCTTTAATTGTTTGAACATTTTGGTTCTTTTTTGTTTTGCCTTCCATTTTTATCATCAAGTTGCTCTGAATTCTCTTCCATGTTTTTTAAAGGAATTTAGAGTGTTGAAGTCCCCTGTGTATTTATTTTTTCAATATCTTTTCTCCAATAGCTTCATTGAATTATAAATTCCATTCAACGGAATTTTAGTTTGATGTTAAAATGCACTTGTATTCAGTTTGATGAATTTTAGTTTTTTTCTCTGCTTAAAATAAAAGACTCTAATGGTTTAAGCTTTCTCCACGCAAATTGGAGAGATTCTTTCGTGTTGGATTTGGCTGGATTGTATTGCAGGATCAATATATAAACCACATTATGAATGAAACAGGAGCAACTGTTCAGTTGAGAGGGCGTGGCTCCAAACATTCTTACAACAGTCAGAGTGATGGTTGTTACTTCAGCCTTTTTTTTTTTTTTTTTTTTGTTACGCTTTCTGTCTTGTACTACTCATTGGTGATCTATCTTTTGCTTTGTTATGCTTATAGAATCACAACAACCATTGCATTTGTTATTATCCAGCAATGATGCAAAGAAGCTTGAACATGCAAAATTGTTGGCTGAAAATCTTCTGGATACAATCAGTGCTGATTGTGGTGCATCTAGGTAATATATTTTTTTATGATTCTTTTATCCAGATGAGCCTTGTGGTATATCTGTACGAGGATTGCAATACGTGTAGGTAACCATAATTACTGCCACAACTTCGAAAAAGCCTTATACATGTAAATTTAACTCTTGAAGTTGCATACACTTGAACATATTATTTTAATACTGTAGGGTATCTTCAAGTAAGGTGTATGGGGCTGTTCCACCCCCACCTCAGTTGCAAGATGGAGTCCATATCCCTTCTACAAATGTGCCGAAACTGCATGACACAGAATCATTTTGTGCAACTGTTACAGTTGGTTTTGGTAATGTTGTATCCCAGGCAACGCTATCTCCATCTATTCGACCACTGAATCCTGGAATACCTGTAGCAAACACATCTTGTCATCCTTTTACCTTGGCAAACTCAACAAGTTATTCTGGTTATGGTGGAATCTATCCACAGGCCACACCATTACAGCAACTTGCTTTATCTCTCAAACAATCATCTTCTTCAGAGAATGCTGTGATTACTCCTACCACAACAGCATCTACAGAAGATCTCCCAGAAAAAACAGCTAAACCTATAGTGGAGAAGCAACAAAAAAGGAGAAAGTTTCAGGAGTTACCTGCCGCTCCTAGGATACCGGAAATTTGGAATCAGGTAATGCACTGCCTACTCACTAATGGATAAGTTAGCGTAGCTGAGAGTGGACAGCTATGCTCATTCCAACTCTTTTGAGGGTAAAGAAGAGAATGCATAACTGTTGAAAATGAGAAATGCTGCTATGATAACCATTTGCTGCATTCACATGATCTTAGAAGTGTTGTATGAAACATAAAGAGGATGCAACATTTGATGTATACCTAATCTGGGGAAATTGTTTTGGATGCTGACGCAAAAGACAGCTTTTTAAACAAGTATCATAGCAGAATGATGGACAACTGATGCTAGTTACTGTAGACGTAGCATTATTATAGACAGTTGTTCATTACTTCATCTTACCTTAAATGTAGATTCAGTCTTGACCAATATCTTGCTATAGAATATGTTCACATTTATGCTGCCCTTTTTTCTTTCCCAGGGTTTTAAGTTTCGCTGATATTTTTACTTCTTATTCCAGGTATTTCCACTGACCTTTATGAAGCTTACAGGGTGAATGAGTGGGGCTATGTATTGGAAGTTTTTCTGTTTGACAGGGTTTCAGAATATGCAATGGCATGAAATAGCTGCTTGCTGTGTTTTGGCCTGCTGATCTGCCTTAAACCCATGCATCTTTTCTATCAGTGGTCCTGGCAAAAAATGCATTAGACTTCGTCACATTTGTCTTAGTTGCATGTGCTTGGCATTACCATTTTCTGCTATTCAGGGCAAAATTCCAGTACGCAAAAAGTAGTTGGAACCATTCAAAAATGATGCGTAGTCATGATTGCATATCAAGATAGTAAATATTGTTTGGCTTTGAAAGTGCCTGGAGAATGACATCTTTTTGTTGCTGACCTTGGTTTGTAATCATTCCTTGAATAGACGAACATGCAGGTAGCAGATATGTCACCAACTCCGGAACTGGTTGCACTAGATTTTCCGGGTATACAAGATCCTGTGAAACCCATCAAGTTGCAGTCATCTAATGGAATGCCGCCGCCACCACCACCACCCCCTAAAAGACCACCACCTCCATCTTCACTTCCCCCGCCAAAGGTTACCTCAACAGTGAGACCTGTCGCTGATCAAGTGAATGAATTGCAGTTAGTACCTGGTAAGCCAACATTTTCTCTTTGAGGTGGCAGCTTAATCCTTGTGTTTCTTTAGCCGACCTAATCGTCATGTGTTACCAGATACGTTGATCAAGCTTATGGACTATGGAGATGACGATGAGGACAACTGAAGGGGAACCGTGGATCCACACAGCAATCTCAATCCATCAGGCAGTTGGAACAACTTTCGAGCTACCGGTGGCTGTGCGCAAATGCCAATGCCTGTATAATTTTCGAGCGAAGTTATGGCATTAGAACCATGATTTCAATTTTTTTGACCATCCCATGAACTGCACAAATGTGCATTTGATTCATAACTTGATAGGTCTCCACATACACAAATTAACTACTGGTAGAAGCAGAAAGTGAAAGAGCACTAAGAATACGAGAAGCCAAACTCCGGACGCCAACCCTCTAAACGAAAAGCAGTTCCCACTCTCAAGGACCTATCTGGGGTGATTTTATTCACCTTCTACTTCCTGGTGTTCGCGTAATCATCCTCATCCTTGTCTGTGGCATCAGCAAAGTCATCTCCAGAGATTCCAGCATCAGGGCCCTCGTAGTCATCTTCCAATGGTTCTCGATTTCTGTCACTTGCGTCAGCAGCGGGAGAGAAGCCCGTTTGGCGTCCAGGGAAGTTGCGGTTGCTGTCTCCATAGCCACCTCCCAAGGAATCACTCCCACCGAAGTTGCTGCGGTAACCGCCACTCACATTATCAGAAGCACCATATCCACCACCAAACCCACCAGTATTGGCAAAATTTCCACCACCGCCTCCACCCTGATAACCTGAATCCTGACCTCCGTACCCACCACCTCCAAACCCACCGCCGCCACCAAACCCTCCTCCACCGAAACCACCTCGGGGTCTATCTGCAGCATAGTTCACTCTAATTCGCCGTCCTTGCAGGTCCTGAAAAGCCGAGATGCGATGTGGAATTTCAAGTGCAAGATGCAATCAGAGTTTCAAGAGCAACTGGCATGCACCATGGAAAAAGTTTTAACGTTTATCACCTGGCCATCAAGAGCCTGAATAGCGCTTGAAGCATCTTCAGTAGTAGTGTAGGTAACAAAGCCAAATCCACGTGATCGACCAGAATCACGGTCCAGAATAACTCTAGCTGTAACTCACAAGCTTTAATATTTTTTTCCCACACACTGAAAACAAGGAACTTCACCCAAAGCAACGATTTTTTGGCTTCTATTACTCGAGGAACTTATCAGTTTACGACTTTGAAACTAAATATTGTCATTACAATCGAAATTTATACCTTCAACTACTTCACCATATTGAGCAAAAGCTTCCCTCAAACTCATTTCATCAGTGGTATACGAGAGACCTGGTGCAAGAGAATAAAATGAAGCACAAAATGAATGACAATAAGAAGTATATAAAATTGACCACCGCAGTACGAACCTCCAACAAAGAGTTTGGATGACGACATCCATCTTACTAAGTTAAGAAATGGCCCATTCCCAGCTGAAAGCCCCGGTACACTTTTACCAGAATTCTTCGTCAAGAGGTTTCCAACTCTGTTGAAAAAAGCCATTTTTCGTAACACGCAACGACCTGCACACACCATAAATTATCAATGGAAAGAAAACCAGAAAAAACATCCCAAATAACCTTAGCACGTGAAAAAAAAAAATGGATACAAAATTTGCACACAATCACTCAGAACACCCAACTGGGAACGGAAGATCAAAATTTTCCAACACCTCACCCTTCACTCTAATTAAACATCAAACTGACCGAACCACACACACATCTTGAAATTTTTCCATAACGCTCTAGATTCATCAAAAGAAACAACAAAGAAACGGGTGAACAATCGCATAATTCCCAGCAATGCATCGACTTCAAAAGAAACAACACCAACTTGTTGCGCTAAAAAGAAAACCACCTCCGAGTGAGTACACCTGCGCCGAAACTTTCCCAGAACCAACGCCTAGTGTGACGAGGGTTTAGGGTTTAGTACCCCGCGAATAATCGGCAGCTGTGCAAATCCAGAATTTCAAGGGGTAAAATCCAACCGTCGGATGAAATTGGGCCCAAAATCCGTTATTATAGACAATGGGCATCCATAGGCCACACCCAATGGGCCTGGCCTACCGACTATTGGACCGGTTTTAGTGTCGTTTCACGTTTCAACTAGTTCGAGTCGACCGAAAAACCGGAGCCAACCGAAGCATAAAATTTTACCGCGTCACTGTAACTAATTCCTTCGAACATCACATCACACACGTCGATGCAAAAGGCCTCTGTTTTTCACCCGCTGTAAAAAAATTTCAAGCACGTAGAATTCCCTTATCTTCCGCATTACATTGTTGAAAGATGGTAACTCTCTGAAAAAAAAGGTAAAAAAAAAAAAAACGCAGGGGATGAAATTGAGATCACACGAGGGGAAATGGGTTAACGACGATATGCTTCAGAGGGTTCTCGACGTCGCCGCCCCGCCGTGTTTGACGAACTCTGCCGGCGACAAAAACAGGCCGTGGCAAACGCAGACGATTCTTACATCTTCCCCATTCTTGTATCTGTACAAGAATCCGTCCACTTTGTTCACCCTTCACCTTTGGTGCTCACGTACGGCATTTCCGTTACGGATTTCTCCATTTCCGAAGCCTTGTTATTACTCCGGTGTTGGAGATTAGGGGCTTTGGAGTCTTGCTTTGACTCTGTTGAGATTGAGGCACAGTTGCTGGTTAAATTGGATAAAAAAAATTGTGAAAAAAGATGGTGGATCTGAAATCTGATACCGTTTGGATTGAGATCAGAAGCTGCAGATGTAGAACAAGTGCTCTGAGTTTGATTCTCGGTGCACCCGTCTCTGGTTTCGACGTACCCATTACCTTTTAATGCTCTCAGATTCTTCAGCTTCTCCATTCGCTTCTTCCGCGCTTCCAATCTCCTGTTACTCAACCAATCCTTACGGCGGCGCCACTCCTCCTCCGCCGCCGTGGGAAGCGACCTTGTCCGGATGAGCTCCGGCCCACAAACGCCGCTACTCTCCACCGTGAATACCAAATTCGTTACAGAAGATGATCGTTTAAACTTCTTACTTGATGGGTCAACTCCGAATCTACCGTTCATGGAAAGCCCCAAACTTAACTCCATCTCCTCTTCTTTCTTCATAACCTCCAGCTTTACACAATTCGGGATGCGATTAGGCAACAGATCTCTGGGAAATTCATCCATCCCAAGACTGAGATCGAATTTCTCCTTAATTCCTTCACCCCACATCATCAATTCGCAGTACAACCGAATTCAAACGATATCCAGAAGAAAAACTACATGACTACAACAAATTCAAACGTCAACTCCAATCACCGGCGAAACAATCGGCAACCCACAAAAACCACCCACTTTTTTCACCTTAAAACGCTAATGACGCCGTTAACTGCACATAAACCGAGCGACGCCATGAAGGAGGGAAGCGAGTGCCACTGGAGAATCAGAGTAAGAGGAGGAAAAACGCAGCGGAAACTGAAAATAATAATAAAAAAAGGAAGAGGGAAGGAATCTGGAGTTTGAAAAAAGACAAAAGGGAGCCGAAAACGCAATACAACACCTTCTCTGCAACACACGTGTCGGGTGGTGGTAGAATTAGATGGCCACGTGGCAATCGAGAACGAGCTCCACGCCTGGACGCGCAAGCAGACAAATCCAACCCCTACTGCATACGTACGTCTCTGTTGTTGTTTTCCCTTCTTCCTCTTGGTCCCGAAATTACCTTTTTACCCTTCCCTCCGTATTCCTCTTTACGCCCCAAGTCATTACCCTATTTACACTTTACACCCCCTCTTTGCCCTAATACAAAAATCAAGGCGGAAAAAGCACACACACATCATTCTAAAAATCCGATTAGTTATTTATTTAATAAAATTGATAGTGTGTGACGTGTACACGCTACTCGGAAGGGGGGGTAAAAATGTCAAAGACGGGGGAGGGAAAAAAGGGGAAGAGTATGGCAATAAATACGGAGGGAGGGGGGTGGAGAAGATCTTTGGTGGGGCCCACAAGGGATTCCGCTTTTAACTTTGAATAGAGAGACACGTGGCCGGGGGCACCACGTTTGGTCTCGTGTGGGCGACAACGACGCGTGGATAGAGCGGATGGGGACCACGTGGCTCTCCACCTACCGTCCTTTCGGTTTAACTCATTTATGACGCCTCGCCTCCCCCTCCGCGTGCCCATCTGACACGCAAGCCAAGGAGAAATACAAATAAAAAAATAAAAACTCCATGCATGCCCTGTCCTGCCTGCCACATGTCCCCCCAACCCTTCTCTAATAATGTCGAATTATTACAACAAAAACTGTAAATTATTTTCCTGAAGTAAATGATATTGTATAATATCGAAAAATAAAAAATTAAGAAATAAATTAAATTCAAAAATAAATAATAAAGAAATATCAGGTTCATGCACCAGAGCGGGCCCACTAAAGATATTTTGGGCCCATTAAAAGAAAATCGAAGCATTTTCGATAATTCAATGAATTTTTTTTAAAAAAAAATGATTTTTAATGGTTAGAAATTATTCGCTAAAACAAGATGTCATCCATGGACTCAGGGTGTGGCGACTGCCTCAGTGATGAGATCTTTGAATACAAGGCGTTCAATTTCCAGCACGAGGGCTGGGATTTCATTACCAGTTTCTTGTCCCCATGTTTCCAGTTGATGAACCGTGTCTCCTTTGATCATCATTCCGTCTTCCTTTTCTTGCATGCTGCAGTTGTGCACTCTGCACAAATTCTCTACCTCTCTGTTTATCTCTTTCAGGAGGGAGTCTAGAGCGATTGCTTTCTTCCCCATTGTAACTGCTTTCCCGGAACTTAGTTTACGGACGAGTATCTCGTCCACCAAATCAAATGTCATCTTTCTTTTGATTGTGTTGCTCCGATTTTCCTCTGTCTTCTCGAGGAAATGGAACATTTCTGGGTCGAACAGGTACCCCGATGGAATAACCCGGCTAGGTATTGGGGTTGAGGTCCGGTTTTCGAGGATTCCTGAGGTGAGTAGTATCTTGTTTATGTATCTGTAATCTGGTGTGAGGTACCCGTCTGATGATTCGATGTGGGTCGAAGCATTTTCATCAAGATCGGTGTTTGGGGTTCTGGGCTCGCCGAATGAACGTTTCTTGTTTCTGCACCTTGGGTTTGCATGATCATATCCTTTGCTGAGAGGACTTTTTTCTGATTCTCGAGATACCGTGTTGCTCCCTTGGAGTGTGGCGTCTCACCTGAGAGGCAATGAGTTTTGTCATAAATGGCAATCTATGGAATGGTATGCCAAAACACAGTTTGCTTTGGCTGTTTGAGTAGTTGGAATTCTCATGAAATGCTGCAGTTTTCCCAGCAATCGTGGGGTAAAAGGGTATCACCAATTATTTGTAAAACACCATGAGAATTAATCTACTCAAGAACTAAAGCGATTGACGAAAGTGGTGTATCGGTTATAGCAAATACGTAAATATAGGAATGAATACCTTGAGAAAAAGGGGGCACTTTCTTGACCTGAGATGGCCAACCTTCTCTATACATTGCATTATCAAGATACGATTTCCGCAATTGCCCTTCTGATGCAATTTCAATGGCCGTGGAACGTTGTCTGGCTTCTGAGGTAATTCTCTGATGGGACACAAAAAGAAACTTGAGACAATGGGGGATGCGCCTGACCAGAAAATTTGAGTGCAAGGATGACATACTCTACTGTTTATCTGTTTTTGTCCGGTTACCAAGGTCCTTGAATGAGCCATTTGCATAATCTCTGCTGTCTGTGCGGCGAGGGTGTTTTGGATTGTTGAATTTTGACAAGCTTTACCATCTTGGCTATTGCACTCCTGATGAGCTTGATTCAATTTGAATCTCCTGAAAGGAGTACCTTTACCACCTAGTTTTTTATCTGAACCTTCATTGTCTCTTTTGCTTTTCTTCTGTAAGCTCTGTCGTGAGCTCAGATTCTGTGTTGGCAAACTCCGACCACTGGTAGTACAAGTTTCTACCATCACACATGTTGAAGACCCTTGGCCATCATGGTCCATGGTGTTCCTGCTCTTTTGCCAGAGATTCTCTTGCTTCTGAACTGAGGGCATATGATTTTTTGGGTTACGAATTTGCTGTCTTTCTGCATGCATTACTTGCTCCTTCAGTTTGGCAGGCTTCACGATCATAGTTGATGTAGGCTGCATCTCTATCTCTTTCGGAGTAGTTCTTGAGATTGATGCGGCGTGGAATCTACTCTTTTCTTTGCACTGATTTTTTGTCTTCTGCATTGCTTCAAGAAGCTGTTTAAGAACTCTCAGATCCCTCCCTGATTTTTGGAATTCCAGTTCACTTATCCTCTTCTGTATTTCACCATATACTGAACCTTGCTGCCTCCATGGGATTGGTTCCACCCGAAGCTTTGGACAGCTACTTGATTTCCTGACAGCGCCTTGTGAAGCACGTGTACCTTTCACTTCTAGATTTCTCATGCTATCCCCATCTCCAGAAAAAGAAGCTTCCTTTCGACCCATCTTTGTTTTCGAGCTTGTGCTTTCGTATTTGGTGAAACCTTCCCACCCCATTAGCCTTGCTACAATGCTGGTTGTTTTGTTAGTGGGAGCTGCTCTGCTGTTCAAGGATCCATAATGTGCTGCTTCCTCAAAGATTGAACCTTTTGTCTTCATGGAAAAGCACTTTCTTTCTTCACCACCATTATATTTGGTTGCCAACAACTGCTGATCTCTTTGTATTCGCAAATCATGGCATTGGGCGCCCTTATTTGGTGGGGTGCTCGGCAACGGACTCTCTGGAACACCGGCTCGTCTGAGTTGATGTGCTTCACTTTCAAGTGATGACAATGTGGACGAGAATGAAGAAGTGGAACACGAATCAGTGGAGATTCTTGGTTTCTTCTTCAGGAACTGCTCATCTTTTTCCTGCTAAATGAAATCATGAGCTGCACAAGCCAATGCATTTTCTGTGCATCACAGTCTTAACTCTTACCATATCCATTTTCTCCGCTGCGCGGTGCTCAAGTTGGTGCTGCCCACCTAACACACACACAGACATTAGAAAGGGAAAAGTTATCACTTCTACAACTGAAGATCCTTTGAATGGATAACTCATTGGAAGTTCGATCTCAGTACCCTGAAGCATCATCATTTGGAAGCTATGGTTGCCTGCTAGCCTGCCGGCAAAACGGTAACGATCAAAGACTTGGCGAATGCCATTCATGCACCCGATGTTCTTGCTCAGATCTCCATGTTCATAATCTACTAAAGAGCTCATGGACTTGGCTGACATTTTGGTTCCCATGTTGCAGACACAGAGGGAGAAGCTCAGGAGCCAAGTCTTCCCCTGCTTCAAGCATTCAGAGCTGCTTACCAGGAATCTCAACACAAGAACTCACAGAGGAAGAGCAGAGCACTTCTTCTTCTGGATTCTGGTCAGACAATTCCAGGGAATGAAAAAAGAGAAAGCTGGGAAATGGTCCCAAGTAGCAACATTTGCACAGTGTATGGCCCTCCTCAGAACTCCCCTTTCTTTCTCACAGGCTTTGAAAGGAAGAGGAGATGGATCTTTCACAGAGCCTAGGGATGTTGAAAGTTCAGAGCAATGAAGGCCAACATGCAGATACCCATCTACATATACACATGGAAAAGTAACTTCACTTCACCTAGTGACACAAAACACCACTGGGACGTTGGAACATCCCCCAACTAGTAGCTTGAACGGTGGTTATGTAACCGACTTCTTTTCACTGGGCAGTAGAACGTTCTTACAGCAAGGTCTTCTTACCCCTGGGCATCGGACAGGACAAGGGAGACACTGGCTTGTCCCCCTCAATGTGGAACCGGGTCATTTACAGGACCATGTGGAGTCTGCCCGATAAGGTAAACTCCCTTATCTTCCTGGGAGCGTCTCCTGATTCCATTGTCGCCCACTCTAATCCACTCTAAGTTTCCTTTGCATCATGAGATGAAATGAAATGAAGCTTTGGGATGTGTTCTTTTGGTAGTATTTTCTCCTCTCTTTTTTTTTTTTGAATGGATTTTATTGTGAACAAAAAGATGTGTTAATTGAAGGGATTCATTTAGTGATGGGTAGTTGGCATTAAAACCACTCAACACGTTCAGTACAATGTTGGGTAGTTGAACTATTTTTTTTTTTATCATTTATATACAAAAAAATTCTCGGTCAAATTTGTAAGATGAATGGCATTGTTGCTATGTACTACATTATTTACACTGGATTAAAGAACTTGTTTAAATATAGAGATATTTTAATTTTATATTAAGTTTTTTTCCACGTAGAAAAAATGTAAAATCGTAAAAATGAGATATTCGAAATAAATAATATAATATAAAGTGAGGGTCATGACATAATTAATGAACAAAAAAAATGCACTCATCTGCTATCCGTTTTTTGTCTCCTAAAAATGGATTAAAATAATTGGTTTTTGAAGTAAAAATAATCAAATATTTTACATGGGCCGTACGGACTACCGACAGTAGAATTGATCGGGATCGGGCCTCTAATGAGCCGGATAAGATTCTGTTCCCGGGAAAAGCCCAATGGGCCCGACGGGACCAGCCCCCGGTTTTGTCAAACTAAATTCCAGGGGCGCACGCTGTTCCAGCTTGTCAAATATGCTATGCTACAATATTATTACATATTTATTGCAATACTGCTACCGTGTACATGCCTTGACAAAATCGTTACAAATTCTTTCATAATTACGCAGTAAATATTTAAATAAATAAATACCCGGAGCAGGAGCACAGACTTTGGAAGTGGCACAGGACTCCCTTTCCCGATGGGTCGCTGGATGAAGCCTGAGGTATCTTCTACTCCCCTAAAATTCTTGCATGCACTCTGTGTGTGTGTGTGTGTGATGTATTAGAAAAGTAACCAATCTACTTCTAGTATGTGATAAAAATAATTATCATATATGTAAAAAATTAATCTTAGTGCATGAGAGAAAATCTAAAAATAGTTACTTTTCTAAATATCCAGTGTGTGTATTTTCAGGGTGATTCCCAAGAGTTACTATCACACACTCTTGTGTGTGTGAAGAAATGACTATCATTTTTTTTTTTCAAAATGAACCATATTTTTTATGATTTTTCCTCAGTGGTATGAGTGAGTGACAGTTGGATATTTTATATATTTAAATGTTTATTTTTTTAGTGACATCCAATTAATAGCACAATTTAAATTTATAATTTTATTAATGGGCATTTAATCAATTTTTGGGTGGCTCGTTTATTTACTTAGCTTCTGTTTGATTATGTTTATTGAAAAATGCTTTTCAAAAATGATTCTAATAAAGCAAGGATCGAGGAGGGTTTGTAGTTTTTTCTAAGAATAAAAATTGATTATTTTACAAATTAGTTTACATAATTTCGAAAATTCGGGGAAAAAAACACCCAAAATTATTATTGTGAGTTTATACTCATGGAATACACCACAGTGTTGAAATTTAGGGCTTCCTGGAATCTCTTGAGTTTTAGTTTTTCATGGGTATTGAGATTAGGGTTTTCTGGAGATCCTGAATTGACGATCCTGAATTCAGGTGTATCCTCTGTTAGGAGCGATGGGTTTCGTGACGACGATGGTGGTAGTTCAGCTCACCCGGAACGTCATCCTCAACCCGGACGTCAGGTTCCGCATACTTTGGAGCAGTTCGACTGATGGATAGATATTCCGGTTTGGTTTACTCGTGTTGTTGAAGTTTGCAGAATCAAGAAATCGGATCGTCAGGCTGGTATTTTGGACAACGGTGATCTCGGCGAGAGGTACGTCGGTCACGGCCTCCGGAGGTTCCTCAGAACCCGGCCACCGGAGATTATGCCCACCGTCAATCGCTTCTTCTCCGGCAGGAGCAGCTAAAAGAGTAGGATCCTGGGAATCCTACAGCCTGCTCCTTTTCTTCACAGTGAACCAAAAAAAAGATGTAATAATAGAAAACATATTATATTATTGGAAACTCGAGGGGTGGAAAAGAAATAAAATAAAAAACCGGCCCCCGGTTTTGTAATTTCCAGGTCAAAGGCAATTCCCTCGGCGCACACCGAAAATAGCTCCTGTTTTTCTGATTGGTCAAAATCACAGTTCAGAGGAATATCATTAGGCCCCCAACATGCTTCCCTCTTCACTATATAATCGAAATGCATTGGGCTCTTTGCCCACAACACGAGAACTCGACACCCGTATCGCTTTCAAGCTCTTCCTTCCTTCCTTGGCATCTTTCCTGATGGGGCGCTGGATGAAGCCCGAGGTACCCACAGCTTTCCTGTTTGGTTAAAATAAGAGGAGTAAGTCTGTAATAAGAAGCCTGGTTTGCAGGTGTATCCTCTTGTGGGAGCAATGGCGTTCGTGACCTCCATGGTGGTGTTTCAGCTGAGCAGGAACGTCGTCCGCAATCCCGATGTCAGGTTGGTGATGGGTTGCTTGCTTAAGCTCTGTGGATTCATCCTCTGACTTACCTTCTTTTTCTGTGTTGGGGAACGTAGGATCAGTAAATCGGATCGAAAGGAGGCGGTACTGGACAACGCCAACATCGGAGAAAAGTATGTGGATCACGGCCTGCGGCGATTCCTCACCACGCGGCCGCCGGAGGTCATGCCCACCATCAACCGTTTCTTCTCCGGCAGGAACTGAGTCTGACTCTTTGTCTGTCTGTGCCCTTGTTACTTGTTGCTAGCCTTGCGTTGTCAATGCGCTACCACTGCTATGCGTGTATGGAATTACCAAAATGACCTACGCCTTGAGCAAATGAAAACTTTGTTCTTATCCACTTTCTCTATAGCTTACGTGGAACATCCTTTCTTGTATTCAAAATAAATTAAAACTTGCGTAGCCAATTGGGAATTGGGATCCTTTATTTTAAATTGACGAATCCTAACCGCCCAATTAACGGTCAACCACCAATTTACGTTATTTTAATAAATCTATTTTAACAAATATGATAGAACTAATTATAATAAATTATGAATACATTAAATAATACATATATTAAACATACATAAGCTTGAAAGAGATAATTACTAAAATGAGATTATAGTATAAATTGAGGCAATAAAATCGAATTCAAAACTCAAAATTAAAATGGGAGTTGATTTCTCAGTTTCATAAGCAGCAGGCGGGCATCTTTCTGAAAAAGGAATTGATGGTGGGACCCCATCATATGTATGCATACAAAAATAAATATCTCATGGGATCGGATGGTGTTGTCGGTCCCCATGTCATGTGACATGCTGACAGAAGGGTTGATTCAGTCCCATCCGTGGACCACCCACACCCTATCACTACCCTACACCTATTTCTACAAATAGATATGATTTTTTGAGTGATTTTATAATTTTTTTTAAATCAAGAAAAAAATTTTAAATCAGTTTGATTGGTTCAAATAATGATTTAATCATTTTTTAAATATTTTTAGTATTAAAAAGTATCAAAATACAATTAAATCGTGATTATATTATTAAATTATTATTGAATTTTTATTTATTTTTATATTATAAAACAATTCAAATTTAAGTTGATCGTTATCTTCATCATTCAAAACGATTCATTAAATTATGACTTTTAAAATACTAAATTAATCATATTATTTTTAATTTCTATTTTACGCATCAATATAAAAAATATAATATAATTATTTAAAATATTGATATATAATTAATAAATTACATATCATTCAATTTTTTTAGATATTTGAATTGATAGAGCCAATGAAATCGATCGAATCCATAAAATCACGTGTGAGATTTACAGCACGAAAGTACATACAAGGGAGACACCCGAAGGGGGGCAAATACTTTCTCCGGGCGTCGGACACGGGAGGGGACACTTAGCTTTATTTCAGCACAGAAGCAGATGCTATGGAGGTTACAGAGAGCGGATCGAAACACTGATCTTCAGCAAGGTTGTATTTACAATGGCCTGCCGGAATTCTACGCACGGCACGGCACCGACACCGACACCGACACAGACACCCCTGGTTTCGGATTTGCCGATGCGAAGCTTTCAACTGCTTGTTTCCTCGAACGCCATTACCTGCCAACCGAGAATCCTGCAAGTGTCAAGACAGGAGCCCCTGTGTGATGTCTGAAGACACAGAGAGTAGCGAGCTTACCTTCCCACACACGGGGCATCTATCACTCCTTTCCATCCATTCATATATACAACCCAGATGGAAATGGTGAGCACAGTTGGTGACGATTTTTGGGTTCTCAGAGGTGTATTCTGAGGAAAACGAACGACCATATTCATCAGTTGGAGCTCTCGCAGATTCTAACACACAAATGCTGAGCGATACAGAGATTATGATCATGCAGAAGAGGAAAAAAAACAAGAAACTGGCACCAGGAATTGAATCTTGTGCAAATGATGCAACCAAAGAGAAAGAAGTGTTGTTGATGATATATATACATACCATCGAGGCATGTGGGGCAGACGTCTTCATCTTCTGGAGATGTGTAAATATGAGCATATCCAGAAGTTGACTTTGCAGTGGAGATCTTATGGGAAGATTTCAAATCATAATCCTTGGAATCCTCATCACAAGGAAACTGACTCCATTTGCTTTTGATGTTCAATGATTCAGGCAGATCATCGACTTCATTGCTTCTAAATGGTTCAGGCTCCTCGTGTGAATGGCTGGAGCATTTCTCTCTTCTAGAAACCAGTCCTTCGCGCTGCAACCGGAAATATCTCGGATCTGCATCATACGGAAGGGGTCTTGGAGGAGGGCGAAACATATCAACAAAGGAGTTGTCGAGTGATCCCATTGGATTCAGAGATGATGCTCCTGGAGATGAATAAGCCAGCGCATGGTGCTCTCCTCTCTGGAACAGAGAAGCATACTGCAGAATATAGCAATTGTATTCATTCATTCTCATCAACAATAGGATGAACGCAAAAAGCTGCATTTAGATACTGCATTGTGAGACTGAATATTTTTGGGCACTTCCTGCCAAGAAGATCCCTGAACCATTTCAGAAATTACACATTGCAAGTTGCACCTCATCATGAAGGTTAAAAATAAATGAGAAGTTCAGATAAAATGTTCATAATTTTCAACCAGCTTATCAAATGGAAAGATCTCAGCACACATAAAAGCTAGAGGCAGAGAACATGCACAATGGTGGACAATTCATTGTTTCCAGTAATGCATCCAAAAGAACTTGTTATAACGCATATCCTCCACACATATATAATTTGAGATATGATCATACAGAGCACCAAGATGGCAATTCAGTTTCCCAAGATGCTAAAAATGAGCCTGAAGGCTGTATCTATATACCACATGAATGAAATACTGAAGGCAGCAACGAAGGCACATCGAGTTCCTGTAAAAGGCACTGTTTGAGTTGATAAAATCCTCGAAATCATCCCTGTGGCAGCAACAGACGGCACCCATTGTCACCAGAGATAATCCCTGCAATAGGAAGAACTGCAGGATGATCAAAGTCAACATCTTGCAACAAACATCCCATACAACGAAGATTCATACAGCAACGGAGATAGAATTGCCAACGCTTCCAAAAAGTCGCCCAAACCTCGATCATCCATCAATTGATCACCAAGAATTACCAATAAATAAAGGAAACCCCCAATGCAGAAGACCGAATATATGGCGACTATCAGATGAAAGGGAACCAAAAAGAGGGAAAATTTTGAAAGTTTCCCAAAAGAAATCCACAGAAAAAAGAACACAAGAAAATTGGTAAAAACGCGAAACCCAGATGAAATTACATGAATCCAGCCCACTTCAATTCAACAATTACAGATTACCACAGAAATAGAATGAAAAAAAAAATTGGGGTCGACATGGCTATAAGCAATACCGATGATTTTTTCTTTTCTTGTAGTGGATAATCAGATAACTGGGGTTCGTAAATTTCGGAAAAAAATGTTGCTTTTCCTCTGCAATCCCTCGGCCAACAGAGGAGAAGAGCTCGAACGAAAAGTACGGAGTTAAAGCTACATGGTTCGTTCGCCGCTGCTGGACATGGGACAAAATAATTGGATATGTTTTTTATATTCGGTACTGCTAGCGACTTCTGTTTTGAGGCAGCCCTCCAGATCTTGAACAGGAAACGCTGAGGAAGATGCAGCTACTGAGGCACAGCTATGGTGGCAAGACCTCTCTAGAAATTCGGTGAAACATTGATTTCTATGTTGGATAAAACAAGAGAGTTGCACAAAGAGAATTCACGTGGGTGACGATTTCTTTATACAAAACACTCCCTTCTCAGGAGGTGCACACCCCTGTATCAGCACCCATCACCCATACCCATCACCTATGCAGATGAATGAGCAGTCAGACTCAGCCACCGCAATCGCGATGTACCATTTTTCGATCATGATACGTTCATTGTCGTTTTTCGTTGAAGCTCAACTTGCTGGTGTTCGATCAAGCTCACTGCTCTGGAGAAGTCGCCGCTAGAAAATGAAATGACCCCATCCTTGTTCAGCTTACTCTGCTTTATCCTACTGATAGCCTGAGAAACTTCTCCCATCAAGGGGCGCTTCCTTGGCACGTTGTGCAAGCATCTGTGAGCTATCTTAGCCAGTTTCTGCACGTCTTCCAGGTTGCATTTACCCACTATTTTCGAGTCGATAATCTCACCTATGCCTTCCGGGCTCATTGCAGCCTGGTGCAAGTCAGAGAACAGAGGATGATGGATGAGAAAGTAGCACAAAATGTGTGTCTTAAGATGATTTGCAGGGGAAGAGCTCTTTCTTACAAGATTCACGTACTCCAACAGATTGTGTTGAGGGTGAATAGCTGTTATCAGCTCAAAGAGGATGAGCCCGAAGCTATACACATCGCTCTTTGTGGTGAGGGTGTTTGTGTTTACATATGCAGGATCCGTGTAGGCATATGTACCTTTGAGACCCGAGCTACGCCCATTGAAGACTTGTTCCTTTGACAGCCCAAAGTCTGCAACCTGGTTGCAGAATCAGATGGAGCCTCAGCATCCAGAACCAAGACTGAACAGCTTTAGCAACACAATAAAGTTTCTTACTTTTGCCCTCAACGAACCATCAAGCAATATATTGGCAGATTTCAGGTCTCTGTGTATAACCGGAGGCACTGCCTATTCATCAGAGTTTTTGGTAAGCTTCTCAGATGGCAAATAAAGTTCATCTTTAACTGGGAATATGATTCGCATGCATACCCCATCGTGAAGATATTCGATGCCGTGGGAAATGTCGAGGGCGATCTGAATCCGATCATCCCACCCCAATACTTTGTTCTGATCATCTGAGAGCGTGTGTAGAAAAATGAAGAACTTGTTACACTCGCAACAGTATCAAAGCATCAAGAACAGCAAGAAGAGAATCCTTAGTATGAATCTAGGTGAGCAAAGTTTAGACAACTTACTGTAAAGGAGATTTTCCAAGCTTCCATTGCTCATGAACTCATAAACCAGCATACGAGACCCTTTATCTATGCAGTAACCAACCAAATTCACCAGATTTCGGTGATGCAGCCGAGCCAACAATGAGACCTGAAGAATTGAGGGATCTAAATTCAGAGAACTACCAAAGTAATTCTCATCTAGATATACAAGGCTCAAGAGATGGATAGAGTGGAATTTAGGATTACCTCTGTTTGGAACTCTTTTTCCCCTTGTTTCGAATCCGCAGCAAGAACTTTGACAGCAACCACTTCGCCAGCAGGCATTACAGCTTTGTAAACTGGTCCAAAAGAACCCTGACCCAGAATAGTAGTGAAGTTCTGAGTCCCCTTCTGAACATCTCTGGATATCCACATCAAAGTAACTCATATCCCATCTCGTGAGAAGTCAAGCAGGAAAAAATATTAACGACGTACTTGTAAGAGTATCTTGGAATACTAGAAACTGAACGAAATCGATCTACGCTCGAATGATTCCACCAAGATTGTTGAAGTTTTGGGACACAGTTCTCAGGTCCGATAGAACCAGAAATGACAGCATTTAAATCAGAGCTTGCATCTACACCATTTGCACGAATAGGCAGGGCAGTAGTGGAACGATCACTGGCACACCGCCGAAGATTAGCTCGTCGCTTGTACCATCGAAACCCCCAAAATACAAGTAGAGCTATGAGTAAACCAAATGCCAAGCCACCACAGGCTCCAATGACAACCAAATCAGCTTTACTAATCATTCTTTGTCCGCCTCAAAGTTTCAGGAGTCATAAACGCAAACATCTTGCAGGGTCGTCGTCTCTGGATAAAACATTGAAACATGAGATCACAAACGATATCAACTGAAACTTCCAGATCTTCCACCGACGAATTATCTACTCTACCAAAAGGATCAAACTTTCGAGTAAATCTCCATGACCCAGAAAATTTTCAATGATTAAGAACCAAGAACAGGAGTCAAGAACATGGAAGGCAGAAAATTCGTGCAGCGAGCAACCTATTGAAGGAAAAAACACGAACCTAATCCGGCAGGGGGAAGAACCCATCATTCCTGTTCGCAAGTCAACGTCACCCCTACAAAGAAACATCAATTCTTGGCATAATGGGGTGGTTTTGGGTCAACAAAACCCTTCATGGGAGATTATAATTAGATATAAGAAGCAGATTTCGAGTCCTGGGATAGACCCTTCATCCATACTATTCTTCATCTTCAACTTTGGGAACAGAATAGTAAAACCTTGGTTCAAACTAATCCTCGAACCAAATGAACCACCATGAAAGTGCGCTTTGATGTGGACTGGACCTCTTCAAACACAGGGTCAAAACTTCCAACACAAAAAGGGTGTAAATTATCCTTGTGCCAGTTTTGCTCTATTGGCTAATCAATAAATTAATCTTAAGTCATTGATGCAAGTTATTAAATTGTGTTGACATTTTTGGGTTTGTTCAAATCCAATCGAACTAAGAGCCTATAATCTTATTTGGTGCAACTTCATTCCCAATAAATTGATCTACTTTCAAAAAATAGATGCTTTTGTGCACTTTTCAAATATACACTCCAAGCAGTGCAAAAGAAAAAAGAAATTTTGAAACATTCCAATTTTTTTTCGAAACACGCTTTTACATGTTCCAAAAATTTTTGAATTCTGGGAGTTGAGGTTTACATAAAAATCTTCCTATTCGTGCTGTCACGGAAGAAGTAATTTTTGTATGATGTATAGCATGGCATAATGTGTGCATTCTTCTTGCAAAACGGATACCCCTTTCAGGAACTGAATATATTTCAGCAAACAGAGTGCACAAAGGTCATATATAACAAGGTATCCCATATAGTACTGTGGATTTCTCAGCTTTTTCCTGTATCCCAAATCTCTATAGGAAATCAGCTCAAGTGTGGGAGGCAGAACTTCCATCAGGGAGAAGAAATTTCACCGCGGAGAGGTAGGTAAAGCAGCAAAAATGGGATACAGAGTAAAAGAACTCCCCTGATGATATGCTTAAGGCTCAAGAATTGAAGCTGCCTTGCATCAATGTCTCTGACTGCGTCCGCCTTGGAGTCTGCGGGTGAGTTGCCGAAGCTGGCCTCATCTGCAGTTGAGGACGATTTGGGCACCAAACCGCTCTGATGATACACGAGATATGGTGCATAATGAGGTCGGTGGTACGAGAGATTCAAATGATCCTGTGAAAACAAAGGAAACCTGATGCCTGGTGGATGAGCATATTTCCTCTGTGGTTTCTGCTGTAGACGTGGTGATGTTGCCCACATCTCTAGTGTCAGAATCATGCCTCTGAGTTTCGGATGAGGGACTCTTGTTTTTCTGTTGCATGACCTTGAAAGCGAGTTTCTTCTCCTTTCTTAATGATAATACCTAGATGAAGAGAGAAAATCATTAGAAGAAAAAGCAAGTGGATCTTCATTGGCAGGGAAGATAATGTCGAGGAGGAAATAAATTGATTGAACCTCCTGGTGCAGGCGCTCTCTCTCATTAGCCAACTTCACTATTAAATCTGCGATCAACTTGATCTGCACCTTTATATCCTCACCATATTGCTTCTTGGCATCGCTAGCACTACAGAGAGATGTCTCCAAGTCTTCCACTCTACACCTGAGATGGTTGATCACTTCAGTGAGCTCAGCATTGGTTTCCGACAACAAAATACACTTATCTTCAGTGCTCTCGGTCTGAGCTTCAGCCCTTGAAACCTTAAATTTCAAATCTTGTATTAGTCTATCCATATCTTTAATGGTTTGGTCCGACATGCTTTGCATCTCTCGACCAGCTTCAGCAGCTGCCACTGCATGAAGCAGCCGACTTTCAGTGACCTTCAATTGCCCCTCCAACTGTTGTACTTTCCCAGTTGTAGCTAAAAGTTCATCTTTCATGCGATTCACGTCCTTATTCAGCCCAAGGTTAGATGCTTTTAAACTTTTGGACTCAGATTCGGCATTCTCAGCTCTCCTTTCAGCTTCAGTGACTCGCTCCTGAAACTCTTTCAGAAATCCAAAAATGACTTCTTTGGTGTTCTCTGAGTCAAATAGTCTTCTTGACAAATCTTCAACTTCTTGCTCCATGTAGTTGGCTTCTTGTTGAAGCCGATGTTTTAAATCTTCTTCAGTTTGTCTAGATTCAACTAGCTTCTTCTCAAGATCCATTTCTCTCGCCAAAGATTTTTCCAGCATCCTTAAAACATTTCTCTGTTGTTGTGCCGTCTGCAGTTTGATCTTCTCATGCGATTTTGGAAGATCCCCATTTTCCAAACCATACGGCTCACCGCCTTCTTTCCCTATGAGAAACACCAAATGGTTACCAAGAAATAATGAAGGATAACAAAAATGAACTATCAACAGAACACGGTACCGCGTAGCATGCTTGGAAAACCAAGGGGTAAGCCCCAACAAATTGAGAGGACGAAAAACAAGCCCTCTCAATCCATAAAACAATATCAAATAAGGTAAAGTGAATAATACAACATACATCCTTCACTTCCAGGATAAGCACACAAGATCCTCTTGAAGTATCCACACTGTTCTTTTATGTCCAGAGCCTGCTGAAAGGACCGGTTCAGGGACTCCGTACAGTCTTGAATCTTTTCTTCCATTTGCTTTAAAGCATCACCAAGGTGCATGAATGAAGATACGCTCTCTGAGGAACGAACAATATCGGCCTGCAAGGCGCATAACAAACTCTCCAGTTCCCGGATTTCGCAGTCCACAAACCCATACAAGAAGTCAAACTCCAGTGCTTTCTCAACATGTCTTTCCATTGAATCCTCTTCGCCTAGTGCAAAAGCTTCAAAATCACTTTCCCTCGAACCAAGATGCATAACAAGTATTCCCAAATTTGCAAACTTCTCAGAACAACATGCTAGATCTAATTCAACCCGAGTCAATTTCTCTGCAGCACACTCAAGTTCATTGTTGTCTGATCCATTATCGGTTTCACCAGAACCACCTGAAATCGCATTAGAAGCAGACCAATCTTGAACATTTTCCATCCCCATTTTAAGCCTCGATTTCCCCTGCTTCCACCCCTGGGAAAGAGAAAAATTTAAAACCCAAACAAAAATTCCATCACACCAACAAGCTTAACATCCAGAACACACTACAACCTCCCCAAAAAAATAAAAACAAAACCCACATCAATTCTCGCGCTCTCATTGCGATGCAGATACGCCGATCAACCCGCATTAGGTATCCGAAAGCGACCGCAATTAAATAAAACAAAAAAAACTTCAGTTGCAATCAGCAACCGAAACCTCACCGGAAACAGAGTCGTCAGCGTACAGAGCGTGATCCAGACGACAAAGGCCTGGATAAATTTCAGAAGCGAACCCGATCCTCTAGAACCTCCATCCGCCTACTCAAACCGACATCAAATCGAGCAGTTGCGTGTCATCAACACGCTCCCGCCACGTGCATCCGATCATATCTTTTCTTCCCCTGTGCCGGAATCTCGATCCCTTCACTCCCTCCTCAAAGGAGAATCGGTATAGACAGGCCCAAGTGTCTCTGATTGGACTTGGGCCCATACGCAATGGCTCAGCCCATGATCCAACTATGGGCCCCAAGCCCAAGATCATTACTATAAAAGATAAGGCCCCACTGTCCAGTCCACTCCAGTGGGGAGCATACAATGCCCATATCTTTCTTTTCCTTTTTTTTTCCCCACTTTTTTATCTTTTTCAGACACGACTCTCTTTCCATTCTTTAATCATAACCATGCTATTATTAGTTATCCTTTTCACTTTTCTAGTTTTATTCCATTAGGGTACACAGATATTTATCCCCTTTTCTCTTCTTAAAAAATATTAATTACCAAAATGTTTTTATTTTTTTATATTTGCTTTATGTTCACAAGAATGCCATTTGTTTCTTTCTATTGAGAAAAAGCAAACGACTTTCTAGATAAGAAAACGACGTCGTCGCGGAAGTACGAGCCTTGGCTACGGGGACGCTAACACCCTTTTGTTGTGAATCTTTAAGGGGAAGTTATTGTGAGATATTTCTCGCGGGGGTTCCAGATATTTTAGTATCTATAGTGAGCTGGATAAATATCTAGTTTTTATTTTTTATTTTTCTGACCACCGAGCACCGGATTTTTGCTTTGCCAAATTGGTCAGATAATTTATTTAATATGCGTTTAATTATTTATATTTATATGAGTAGATTGAAATTTATCAAATATATTTTACAATTTTTTTTTAAAAAAATAGATTAAAAAATCACAATTGAAGAAGTGTGTAAATATTTATTAACTAAAAGTAATTCTCAATATATATGAGCATTCCTGCATATTACGTAATAAAAATAATCATCGATATTATCAAGTTTTTATCTGTATGTGATAGATTGTACGAATGATCATTTTTTAAATGAACTATTTAGAAACAAAAATAATATTATAAAATATATATTTTTAGTCAAATTACAATATATCTCATCTAATGATAATAAAAAAAATACAAAATCTTGGAAGTGGTAGTGGAGGGATGCATTTTCGTACCCCAAGAGGACCATCCAAAGTGCGCAAAAATCAGGGCGTTGTGTGGCGAACACCGAAGAGAATCCACAAGTGATGCCCAGAGGAGCAGATGCACGTCTGGGTTCAACAAAGCACACTAACACAACACACGATAGCTTGAGATCTGCTAAGAACCTTGAAACCCTTAATCAACACAATTGTGCGTGCTGCAAAATACACCCTTAGGCCGTGTGTTTAGTAGCTATATCGGTATAAATTTATCATGATATCAAGATAAATTTAAAGAGAATTAATATATAGAAAAAATGTATGTTTATAATAAAGAAAAAAATATTTCGAGATAAATTTATACTAATTATTAAATATATATTATGTATTCTAATATTCGGTATATTTATGTTTATACCAGTTACCAAACACGATCTTAATCAAACAAAAATTAAATTTTTAACTGAAGATGATCACTTTTTTCACATAATTAACAAGAATGATCGAATTTGTAATGGAGATAAACTGAAGTGCGCAAGGTGACAGTATTGGATGCGTCATGAGCTGATGCAATGGAGGGAGATGGGAAGCTGTTGTCATGGAGTGTCCAAAAAACACATCCCTTTCTCCCAAAGCATGCGCTGAGGCCATCACACAATAACTCGCGCAAAGCTCGGCTGAAAGCTGAATGTTTTTGAGTCGCATTCCTTCACGCAAGCCCTCTTCTTCTTCCTTTTGCGGAAAGGGGTTTGTCCGCTTTGCCAATCGCCGTCTGGTTTTCTCCTACTTAATTATTACCATTTGTCTGTGTTTGCTTTTCCTGGCACTTGCGCCAGAGCCGTTCTTTGGGGGAGTGATGGATGCCTGATCTCCGCTCCCTCCCGATCTCAGAAGTACCCCACGTGAAGGAACGAGTTCATGGGCTTTGGATATACAAAAGATTTGGTCAAACAGTGACATGCCTGGTCTGATATGCGGGACTGAAGAAACCCCACTCCACACATTGCATTGGAGGGGCCACAGCATCTTCTTTTCCTGTCTATAAATTGTCCTTCGTCTTCTGGTACCATTCTGCAGTCTGTAATTGAAGCAATGCAGCCTACCCAGCTCTCTGAGTATCCTCCAATTCCATCCCTCATCCCCTTTCCTGATCTCTCCTGGTTTGGGGGAAGCATCTTCCCAGCGCCATGTGATTCCAGTGGGTTTCCAGGGGCGTTGCTCCAGCACCAAGTTACAGCAAAAGCTACATGTTTCAGCAGTAACTCAACTTCTGATGAAGCAGAGGAGCAGCAGATGAGTATAATACATGAGAGGAAGCAGAGACGAATGATATCGAACCGGGAATCAGCAAGACGGTCGCGTATCAGGAAGCAAAGGCACTTGGATGAGCTCTGTTCACAAGTTATTTTCCTGATCAAGGAGAATCGCCAGCTGATAGATGAACTCAGACGTGTGTCGGAGAGCCATGACCATGTAGTGCAAGAGAATGTTCAGCTCAGAGAGGAAGCTCTGGAGCTTAGAAGGATGCTTACTGATACGCAGATCAGTAGCCCCTTCACGAGCTTGGCTCAGCTGGATGATCATCCCTGCAATGATTCAGTGTAACCGGAATCCAGGGAGTTACAGGAGCTCTTTTGGCAAGATGGTCTCATGACCATGAGTTCTACTCGAAATCCCAGCAACATGTCTGAGTAAAAATCTAATATTTATGTACACTAGTAGAAGAAAGAAGCCATGGAAATGAAGAAACTCGAATTGCATCCACTTCGGATGCAGCTTCACAAACCACACGCGCGGTTAAAGATATCAAACAAAGCAATTTCACCACGTGGTTGAATTCAGAAACAACACAAACACAAATCATGGGACCTTTCTATAATAGGCAAAAAACGTCGAACCCCTGAAAATCTGGAGATTTTCGAAATTCAAATAAAAAAAAACTTTATTTCCATTTTAGCAGTTTATTCAAGAATTGCCATCGCAGTACAGAATTGAAAATTATGAGGCAGGATTTGACACTTATTTCATCAAATGACAGCTCTCAAGAAGAACCGGATGTGGGGGTGAAGAGCTCTTTCTCATTTGTTAACTCCAGTTGATTCCGCTGCGCCGTGCGCCTTAGCCTGCAACTGGCTGGCAGCCTTTAGAAACACCAGCACACAATGCACCCGAAGGAATAAGACCATGATACTCTTATCGGTTACTTAAGAGTTCAGGGGAAATCACGTTGTAAGAAGCGTACCTCCTGCACTGATTCTTTAGCAGATTGTGCAGCATTGCTTACCTTCCCCATCACCTGGCTGCCTTTTTCCTGCAAGACCCAGGAACCCATCAAAACATTCATACATTCAAGTATCTGGCATAAATATTATATAGACTGTATCTGTAGAAACGTACCTGGATCTGGCCCTTGGCCTCGCCGGCGTGGAGGCTAGCTTTGTCGGAGGTATCCATTTTCGGGGTAATGTAAAGGTTCAGGAGTCGATGTACGAAACTGTTGGTGCTGAATGGGAGCTAGTGGCCATGGTACTTATAGCAGCTTCAGCTGAATCAGGAAGCCTCCAAGTGTCATTTCTTCCTTGTTCGCCTGGCTATCCTGTGGGGAGAAACATTCAGAGTGCAGTTTCTGATCCAAAAACCAGGGCCTGTGCCCCAATTTTCTTGCAAAATCCACGGATCAATGCCTCTGTAAGAGTATCGGCCAGGCTTCAGATCCGTGAAGTACGTACCTGGCTTGCATTTGCTATTACTGTTAGTAGGAAGTTTTTGATGCTTGTAAGTTACCTCAGGGATACAAATTCAGCTTGATAAAAAGTTGAAACCTTCGGCTTTAATACTAGACCACAGTAGGCCAAAGTCGCTACAAGTACATGGAAATTGAAACAGATGACAGAAAGACAAACAAACAAATCATCGGACATCGCACCATGATGTCCAATTTATTTCACAATACATGGAGAGAATATCAGACATCACCTCCACTTCCCAGCTCCAGAGGGATCATCATCATCATCAACCTAAGCTTCATTCCAATGTTCCAAAATGGAGGTAGGGGAACCGCACCTGGCTGGGGCCGTAAAGGTATGGTACAGAGTTGATCCTCCATTGCCCAACACTTGGAAGCTCTTTTCTCCACGAATGTATCCATCGAGTTCGAGGTTGAACTCGGAATCGAGCTCTCTATCAGCAAAGGAAGAATGCAGGGCTACAGAGAATTGTGCAGGCTCGAAGCAATCCAGCACGCTGTGAATGAGCTGATTCAGATCCATGTGCTTGAAATTGTAACCGACTGCTTCAAAACTAGCATAGCTGAAGCCATCTTCTGGGGTGACATGAATTGTTGAGATCATCCCTCCTTCAATTGCATTCATTGAGTAGCCAAAAGGATCGAAGTCGAAATCACAGATATCAGATTCAGGAAGGATCATCCTGATGCCTGAAACATTGGTCATGATGGATGCAGAAGCAGACCTGCTCTTGAAGAAGACGGATGCCTTCTTTGTGTCCAAATTGGTCATACACATCTCCAGGGAGTAAAGAGGATGTGCATCAGTTGTTGGCCCGACAGAGGCAGAGTAGATGTGCCATTTCTCATACTCAGAACTTTCAAGGATAAAGGCACTGCTGCTTAGGCCACGATCAGTAAAATGGCCATCAAGAACGCAAACTTCTTCAGAAAAGCTTCTATGAGGAAATGACTGGGCACTGGGAAATATGAAGCTTCCACGAGTATATCGAACAGCGCTCACTGCAAGTCCAATTCCATCAGCCATGCGAAGGATGGGTGGGATTGCCAGCAGCAATTTAGTAGTCCCACAAGTCTTCAGAATTATCTTGTACGGGTACACAAAGAGGCTGGATTCGGACAGAACATATGAATCTACTTCATTGTTCTTCAAGGAGGAAACGATGGTACATTCTGCCGCATCCAGGATTTCATCTAGTTGAGCTTTGGAAAGAGATCGGAGATCAACCCCACTACCATCAGTGAAAAATGCAGGCTTGGCAAATGAAATCTCAAGCCTCTTTTCATAGCCTTCAAATCCAATAGCGGATACCAGTGCTGTCATCTTCACTGATTATGCAGAGGTGATGCTTGAAAAAGAAAGTAGCAATTATGAAATAAAAAAAAAGAGCGCAAAGGAGCTAGGGAGACGATTATTCAAACGACAGCAGGTGGTTTCTGGAAAGCTTTAGGGAATCTCAGGATGGCTTTCGAGCGCACTGCATTTCATTACCAAAATCAACGTTAATGATAAAGCAAATAAACATAAAAGAAATAAAACTCATGATGAACATATGAAGGTGTAACTCACGTTGGAGTATGCAGCAGATCGGAATTTCTTGATTCCTCCGTGGGGGCGAACGTATTCAATGCTGTAACCAAGGGGAGCTTCATAGAACAATGACGAACTACTGCTAGACTTCTTCTTCCCACCCTTTGACTCCATAGGACATTCAATTTTTCACTGTAAAACCAACCAAATAGCATGTCAGATAAATGGAGATCTGAAAAAGAAAGCAACAAACAAGAAGAATCATCGAAAAACTCCCAATATTCTAAAAGGAATGAAAAACGCTCCATGACCAAACCAATATGATATATCCTCGCATCAAAGAATATACAGCCTAATCAAACCAAACCAAAATCGCACTATACTACCATCAAACAGAACCGCGAAATACGAAACGAAACAAAATGCCAAATTTTGGTTTCTGTCAACAATTTTCAAGAACCAAACCCTTATAATCCCCAACAAACAAAAACAAGATCAAATTAATCAATCATCCAACACTCACAGATTCAAAATCAGGTATACGATGAGAACCAAATCAACGAAACCAAAATGCGAGTTCGCGAACGAGAGACGTCAAGCGGAGAACAGAAAATGCGACAGCCCTGAGGACGCAAACCGCGTGAAAGATTCGTGCCTGCAGGGGTGCCGAAACGTCCTTTATATAGAACACGAGGTGGAGGCATCAACAAGGGCGTGACCAACCCCACCAAAATTACACAAACACCCTCCTCCGAACATTGCTCACTAGTCCTTTTACCGTTCTACCCTCATGCGTGCGCATCACGGCGCTTGGGCGCACCGTTCTTTTCCTAGTCCCCGCCTTTTACGGATTCTCTTAATTTTTAAAAATAATTGAAATTAGAAAATTATTCCATTTGAACATATCCCACTATTTTAAATCATTAAAAAATAAATTCAAACCGACTTAATTGTAATTCAAGACGATTTAATTGCAGTAATATTAATTAATTAAATTGACGTGACAGTTGGCTTTATTAAATTCGTCCAAAATTATGATAAATTGTAATTTTTATTATTTTCATGTGATAAAAATTTGGACTACATTTTCATTTCCAAGTCCTCACTACGCTTTAATGTAGGAGGAGACGTGCAGGTTGACTTCTTCTGCAACTGATCGGAACACACAGTGACACAGGATTCCACTTCAAGAACCAAGAGACTTCAATCTCCTGAGCACCTCCTTACTGCAGCGACAGGGAAAACAGATATTACTTGAAGAATCTATTGATTGTTACCGGGAAAGAAGCTTTTGTACCTCATCAGTTTCCTGTCCACGGCAGAAGCAGACAAGACGCCCCTGTTTTCTTCAGCTCGCCTCAGAAGGTAAGGGATGATTTGCTCCACGGGGCCAAACGGCAGATACTTACTTACCCTGAAGCCCGCGTTTCTCAGACCATCGGACAGAACCTCGGCCATGCCGTAGAGCTGAGCGAATTGTAGACTTTGGGTGGCTCTGTTGATTCCCAGATCACTTGCCTTACGAGCAGCCAGTTTACCTGTAGAAAAGGGATGGTTTTCAAGACATGGGATCATGCGAATTCACCCTGTTCGTTGTCAGAATGTTACCTGATTCGATGTTATGCGTCGCGAGAACGGCGAAACCGGAGCCACTCGCGACCTCTTGGAGCAGAAACTCGGCGCAGTTATTGTAACACGCGTGGGTTTCCTCGATGGAGCCATGGATTGGAGAATCAGCTTCTCTGGAAGCAGCAAACTTGTTCTCAATCGACATATAGGCTCCTCTGACGAGCTTAAAACCCAAAGGGATTTTCATTTCATCGGCAGCTTTCTTTGCTGCGACTAATCTCTGTGATGCATCTTTCAAGTATGCCTGAATTGTGTTGTAGATGAGTGGGAATTTGTCCCCCCTGCTGTGTTCAATAGCTGCTGAGTATGTGAAGTAATCTATTCCAGGCTGAATGGATGTGTCCTCTGCGTCGATAAGCAGGGGCACATTTGATTCTGTGCTTTTTTTGCAAATCTTGGAGAGTCTTTCGTAGGCAACATTGATTTCATCTTCTTCTTGTTTGGTTAAAGAGTCAGGCTTTTTGAGGGTGTGGTAAAAGGGGCTCGAATCAGAGAAAATTGGTAGAGTTTTGAGCTTCCATGGGAGATTGGTGTTGTCTTCGTCTCTGTATTCCCATCTCAGAAGATCGCTTACTCTTTTCAGCAATCTTGGTGGGCAGATTGCTGTAATTTTCACCACGACGAAGCTCACCTGAGATTGTGAATAAACCCGATGAAACACGAGAGCAGACGAAGTGAACGAGGATTGGGGAAGAACTTACAGGGAGAGATGAAGATGAAACTGCGTCGATTGTTCGAAGAAACTCCGACAGATTTTCGTCACAGGAAACGCTGTCATCGGCGTGTTCTAACCCATAATCCAGCATCCCGTAAAACCCATCTCGCCGGAGCTTCTCCAACGTCGCCGCCGCGGCCTCTAAATCTTTTCCAGCGCAAAAATGGTCGTAAAAAGTGCGCTCCGTCGCCCCCAACACCATCTTCCGCCACAGGGGATCCGCCATACGCTTCGGATTCAAAGCCCACGATCCGAAATCAGCCGTACACTTCATTCCGACCAAACGAAGCGTGATCATCGACTTGATCAGCTCCAAGGTGGAACGAGAGGCGAATAGCTCCTGGGTATCGTCGAAATTGACGCCGACTTCACGTGTACCCGTCGTTGACCTTATCTCATCGACGAATCTGCTCGCCGACGCAACGCCGGTTACGGAGGAGCGCGCGATGCCGCTGAGCCCGCGGCGGACGCTCCGGCCGGCCATCATTTTTGCTTCCCCAAGATAGCCAACACCCACCACACCCCCTAAAACACAGGAAACTGCACCCGGAAACGCCAACTTAATACAGGCGTTTGATTTTCCTGCCGTTTTCTTACAGATTCAACGGCCACGTGTATCATCGAGAATCAACCAAATCCACGTTTTGAAAAAAGTATGAATGATTTTGAATAGAATTGAGTATGCATTTCAAATATATATCAAATTCTAGTCTTCCATATTTAATTTTTTAGAATCAATTCATTTTTATAATAAGTAGGTTTTCCATGAGAATTGATTTTAAAAATAAAATTAAGACTATATTCTTATAAATAATTATAATTAATAATATTATAAATAATTTAATTAACTTAATTTTTAAATTATAATTTAATATAAATATATTTAGATTAAATTAATTATGTAAGTTATAACTTAAAAATTATATAATATTTTTATAATACAAATAATATGTACAAAATATTTTTAAATTATAATTTTATAAAATATAATTATTAATATATATGGATAAATATGTCATTTAATTATTAAAATCAATTTCAATTTTTAATATTCCAAACAAACATCATTTTAAAAGAATCATTCTATAAAAACGGTTGAAAACGTCTATTAATTCCTATTTTATCAGAATTTTTATTTCTTTCAAAATCAATTATGCAGTGATTTTTCCAAATGTAGTCCAAATCTTACAGTGGCAAAATCGAAAGCAAACTCATACTCAAGATGATCCAGTTCATTAATGCTGATATACACGACTGCCGTCGGGGGTATGAGCTGCCTTCCTGATCCGAATCATTCCGACAACAAATCCACAACGCAACTTGTGAAATGAGGAGACAAGAGAGTCCGTCTTCGTTTTCCCTTCTTTATCGGTGAATACTACGTGGAACTCCCTTCCCATTATTAAAATAAAATTAAATAATTTTAACATGTGTTTTGCATGTTAAATACTTGAAAATAATTAAACGTATAATATCGACTTTTCAATAATTATAAAATATGACGTTGCAATCAGAAAATCCAAAATATTAATATTCCGAAAATTGAATTTAAGGATGTGGAGCGGGTCATGACCCTAGATCCCTAATTTTTTCCCGAATTAAATCACAGCCGCACAATATCCCGCGAAAATCGCACGCCAACCCTTTAAATACGACCCATCCGCTCCACACAAATCAGTACACGATCGCAGTCTCGGACAAGACAATGGACAGTGCAAGAGCCAATCATGAGGCCGGTGAGGCCAAGGCCCAAGCCCAGGTCAAATTATTATATATTTATTTTCTTTTTTTAAAGATAATTAATTAATTAATGCGTGTATTTGATCAGGAGAAGAGCAGCCAGATGGTGGAGGACGTGAAGGCGACAGCCCAGTCCGCCAAAGAATCCATCCACGAGGTTTTCTTTATTATTATTTAAATGTAGTTTATTAAATATTAATTTTTATTTTAATATGTGATATAAAAAATAAAAAATGATAAATTTATTAATGTGGACTGGGCGTAGAGCGGGCAGCAGATGCAGGCGAAGGCAGAGCGGGCGGCTGAGTCGGTGAAGGGGTCCATGGGGGTGCACAACTGAGGGGCCCGGCCCGAGCCTATGGAGACCAATAGGATTTCGATCTATTTGTATTTAATTATTTACAATATAATAATTAAGCTCAATATGTGAAAATACCAAAAGGCCCATCCATGTGTCCACCTTGTCCGGATGGATGCCTTGCGTCATGAGTGCAAGGCAAGAAACTGGAGCCGAGAGTAGGATAATAATCTGAGCCAGGAACAACACGCAAACCATTCTGTTTCTTCTCGACTCGTTTCCGATTCGTCTTGCGGGGCTTCGGGTTTCTCTCCGACCACCGCGGCAGGCGGCCGACCGCCGTGAGCGTTTCCTTCGGTTATCAGGTGAGGAACGACAGTCGTTTTGGGCGTTTTCGGAAACTTACACACAGGCCACAAGTTTCAGCTTCTAGTCCCAGGAAGTGTCAGCACGCGTCATTAATTCTATAAAATTGCAGTTTCCCCCCCGAAGGTTTGAATAATCGGCAATTCGCCCAGAAGTTTTCAACTGTATTTAAAGCTACGCCATCATGTTGGTTAAGCTTAGAAGAAGAGCTGGTAAACTGATTCGACGACTATCCCGACCAAAGCAGCGACCGCGGCCCTCAGCCGACTCCGCCATGTCTCCGCCGACAAGCGCTGCTCGTAGTCACCCATTTCTATTTCCGGGAGTGCAGTCAAATGTTCTTCCTGATCCTTCTTCATTCTTCGCTCCTGATTTGCTCTCCGCGCCTCTGCCCACGAACTCATTTTTCCAAAACCTTGTTCTCAAAAACGGCGATCAACCAGAATATATACATCCTTATTTGATTAAATCGTCGGAATCTAAGCTGTCTATTTGCTATCCGTCGTTGGTCGACAATCCAGTGTTCTTTTACCAGGTATTTGTTCCTGACCTCACGATATCTAGCCTTAACCAACAAAACCGGTCTGCAAAACATGTCATTTCTTCGTTTAGTGATCTCAGTGTTACACTGGACTTTCCTTACAGCAATTTGAGATTCTTTTTAGTTCGTGGGAGTCCCTTTCTGACTTTCAATGCGATGAGCAGTGTTATGCTATCGATTTCAACTATTCATGCCATTCTTGAATTGACTCCGAACACTTCTCGCACCAAGTACACTATTAAGCTCAATAACAATCAGCGGTGGCTGCTCTATGCTTCTTCCTCTATAAATTTAAGCAATGATGTTAACACGATTACCTCTGGGGAGTTTTGCGGAATAATCAGAATAGCTGCATTGCCTGATAATAATCCCGACACTGAGGATGTTCTGGATAGGTTCAGTTCTTGCTACCCTGTGAGTGGAGATGCTGTTTTTTCAAGGTCGTTTAGTTTGGAGTATATATGGGAGAAGAGAGGGTGGGGAGATTTGTTAATGCTTGCACACCCTCTGCATCTTCAGCTTCTATCATATTTAGATTGCTCAGTTTCTGTTCTTGAGAACTTTAAGTACAACACCATAGATGGAGAACTTGTGGGCGTGATCGCAGATTCATGGGTTCTCAAAAGTGATCCAATTTCTATCACATGGCATTCTATCAAAGGGATTGAAGAGGGGATTTTTCCTGAAATCATTGACTCATTGGTAAAAGATGTCCAGTCATTGGATCCTCCTACTGTAACCACATCTTCATCATACTTTTATGGGAAATGGATAGCTAGAGCTGCTAGACTTGCACTTATAGCTGATGAAGTATGCTATCCTGATGTTATTCCAGCAGTTAAGAAGTTTCTGAAAGCCACAATTGAGCCCTGGTTAGAGGGAACTTTTCCTGGAAATGGTTTCTTCTATGACTCTAAGTGGGGTGGACTTGTGACTAAACAAGGATCGATAGACTCTGGTGCAGATTTTGGTTTTGGAGTTTATAATGATCACCATTACCACATTGGCTACTTTATCTATGCCATCTCTGTGCTTGCTAAGATAGATACGGCTTGGGGAAGGAAGTACAAGCCCCAGGCTTATGCCCTTATAGCTGATTACATGAACTTGAAAAGGGGGTCAAACTCAAATTACACTCGTTTGAGATGCTTTGATCTGTGGAAGCTGCATTCTTGGGCTGGAGGGCTTACCGAATTCGCAGATGGTCGTAACCAGGAGAGCACAAGCGAGGCTCTGAATGCCTACTACTCTGCAGCTCTAATGGGGTTGGCCTATGGAGACAGTCACCTTGTCTCCATAGGTTCAACGCTATCTGCACTGGAAATTCAAGCTGCGCAGACCTGGTGGCATGTAAAGCAAGGAGACAACATCTACCCCACACAATTTACTCAAGAGAACCGGATTGTGGGTGTTTTGTGGTCCAACAAACGAGACAGCGCTTTGTGGTTCGCTCCACCTGACTGGAGAGAATGCCGACTTGGAATCCAGTTACTCCCTATTCTTCCCATCAGTGAAGCCTTGTTCTCTGATACAGAATTCGTGAAGCAAGTTGTGGACTGGACTTTGCCGGCCTTATCTCGGCAAGGAGTAGGCGAAGGATGGAGGGGATTTGTTTATGCACTCCAAGGTATATATGATCCAGATGGAGCTTTGCAGAAGATTAGGAGTTTACATGGGCATGATGATGGGAACTCCTTAACCAATCTTCTGTGGTGGATCCACAGTAGACAGGGTCTAGAAGACCATAGAAACACATCCCAAAAGCTTTGTTGGTTCAGGCATTACTGTCATTAAATCTTCTGGAAGTGCAACTTGGAAGATGAGCGAATGTTGCTTTCTGTGTACATTCCATATGTGTGCTTGCTACCTTTCTTCTGTTGTTTGAGCTGTTTCTGCTTTCTGGGGTTCTTGTGGTCCGCACTCTTTCTAATATACTGGATCTTGTAAATGTTGGGCTTTATTTTTTGGGCCAACGATGGGCCTTTTCCAGAAGGAATACAACAAATAATCGCTCTTTAGAGGAAGTTAACAGTACACCGGACGATCGGAAAGTGATGGGCGGTGAAGACGGGGAGAATCAAATTTTGCGGAGGATTGCGGCGGAGACGTACGACTATGAGAACGACTCGCGGTGGGCGGATTATTGGTCAAACTTGCTCATCCCGCCGCATATGGCCTCCCTCGATAGCGTCGTTGACCACTTTAAGCGCAAGTTTTACCAGCGTTATATCGTCCGTCTCTTTCGCTGATCTTTTTCTTTTCATCTTTTTAGTCGGTGCCTGGATATTTTTGTATCTTTTATACGGGTGATTGACAGGATCCTGAACTAATTGTGGAGCCAATGGGGGTAGTTCTGCTGCTTCCTCGTCTGCAAACCCCTCAACTCCTCCACGGTCTGCATCACCGCCCAATTCTAGTAGTAGTAGTAGTAGCAGTACTCGCCAGCGGAGTACAGGTGTAGAATTTAATCTGTCTGTGTTGACAGGGAAATGACGAATAGATTACCTTTTTTCCGTTGTTTTTTAAGTGATCAGTACTATATGTCGCAGTATCTTCATTTGGGTGAGCATTCTGAAATGAATCCTTTCAGGTTCCTCTGGGAGAACACAAGGGGCGGCTACAACTTCACCTACCAGCGCTGCATCACTGCAATGGGATCAGCGAACCATTCAATTTTCGGTCAATGCTTGGGTACGCTGTTACTACTCATCGAAGTTTAGAACTATGGATAACTTAATGTGATGTAGATAACTCCAAAGTCTTGTGATGGCTCAGGAGGTCTACTTTCGTCTGTAAAGCTATAGAGTAGTAGTTCGGAATGGTTCAAGGCATGACATCTTTGATCTTGCAGGTTTTCTTTGTGGGAATTCTTGCTATACTACCACTCACGCCAGTTAATCTTTCAACTCGGGCATATCGGCTCTCCTTACTCGGCACATTATGCTCATCCCTTTATTCTTTGTATTCGTTATATGGGGTAACACAGATTTTTTGTACGTTTATTTTGTTATGATGCTCAAATTAGATCCTAAAGGGACCTTCCATATCTACAGAAACCTAGAGCATGGGATCTACAAGCGTTGCAAGTCTGGTTTCAATCTGTCGCGGCTACGAAGGATTTTATCCACTCAATATACTGCATAACTTTCTTAACCTCGAATTTGTGCCTCAAGTGTTAGTACATTCACATTGTTTCAGTTTCTCATACCTTCTCTTGCTGCATCGTACATTTTATTCTGCTACAAAATTTTGACAGTTGCTTTACTTCCAATATTATCCCGTGCTGTTGAGCATGTAGCCAAGTTCCTGAGACGAAACTTCACCAGGTCCCACTTGTATCGGTAACAACCCAAAGTTCAGCTCTTTGTATGCTTTGAGTTTTGCTTTGATAACTTATTGTGTATTTTATGGACATTTCCACAGGAAGTACCTAGAAGAAGCTTGTGTATGGGTTGAATCGAATGTAACAACTCTCAGCATCCTATCCTCCCAAGCTGAGATAGGAACTGGATTTCTTCTGACTCTACTCTCCCTTATACCTCTTTGATGAAGATGATAAATAGTTAGCCGTATTCTTCATGCAGGCGGCAGCGCAATATCCTACAAACACTCATGTATTGGCAGGTAATCAATCCACCAGTTCTTCTAACCTGTCAGTTCAGATGGCATTGTCCAATGGAACCAAAAAACACTCTAATCCTTCTCTTTTTTCCTCCTGATTGTAGCTTCTGAAGCTCATGTACAACGCTCCTGCCACTTCTGGTTATCATCAGAGCACATGGACCAACATTGGGAGGCTCGTCAACCCCTTGGTTCAACGCTACGCTCCCTTCTTAAACTCCCCAATTGCCATGGCACAAAGATGGTGGTTTAGGTGAGTGAAGAAGCCACTCAACAAATAGGAAAAACAGGGTAAGAAGCTCTAGCTTTCATTTATCTGCATTGGTATTAAAATTGGACACCTTTGAGCTTCCTGTCTAGGCGTTTTTAATAATCAGCATGTTGCCATAGTACGATATTCCGGTTCGCTGTCGTTCATTTAATTCATTGAAAATATTTTTTGTATCATGAAATTAGGGTTAGTAACATGCATTCGTACATTATTAAAGCTTGTTGTGGTCTCATCTAATACCTCGTCCGATATATTAAATGTCAGAAATTTGAATTTCTAGATGAAATATATTGAAATAATTTCTTCAGAGTTAATAAAAAAAACCCTAAAACTATTTTAATTAATAAAATTTGAATATAATTGTCAGAAATATACAAATATTTCAAAAATAATATTATTATTAACACGAATTGATATTCTTTAAAAAAACAAAAGTATAAAATGAATGTTAAAGGGGGAGAGAGTGTCTTTAAATAAGGATATGAAAAACTAAACCCCTACGTGCAGCTGATTGACGATGGTTGACTAGGTCAGTCCTTCTTCGTCGACGCAGCCGCGGTACTCCACTGCGATAGGCGAATGCCGGCGCCGGAGGCTTCTCTTCTTCCGATTGACTAAATAATGGGTGCCTGTGTGAGCCGATTCCCTACCTCCGAACACCCGGGGATACCCGATGCGGCTGTACTGCCGGCCGGCGTATTAGACGCGGACCTGAGAATGTACGAGGCTACTTACCGCTCGGATTACGCGCTAAGAAACTTTGACACCTCTCTTCAAGCGCAAACGAGCCGAGCAATTAACTCCATTGCTGGAGGGTTCAATGACGGGTCCTTGTCGCTGGAATCAGTTACCCAGGTAATTGAGTGCTTGCTTGAAGTGAATCACGATGTGGTGAAAATGATTTTGAAGAATAAAGAGGATGTTTGGAAGAACAAGGAGTTGTATGATCTTGTTGAGGATTACTTGGATAACAGTCTTTTAACTTTGGATTTCTGTACGTCGCTCAATTCTTGCCTTCAACGTGCTGGCCACTTTGAATCCATCATCAATGTCGCTTTGCATAACTTCAAAGAAGAAAATTCGTCTGTTCCTGAAAATGGGTGCTCGAGAAGATACACCAAAACTTTGGATAAGTTGGATAATCTGAAGAATGTTGGGGATCCATTTACAGAGGATTTCTTTAGAGTATTCGGTTCTGTTTCCTCTCGCCATCGTTCGATGTTGGAGAGATTGCAGGTGGGCAGGAGCAGAATCAACACCAAATTGGCTGAAACGACAACTTACAGGAGAATCTCCAATGTCATATTCATTGCTGCTTTTGCAACTGTTGTGATATGCTCTGTGGTGGCAGCCGCGGTTGCCGCCCCTCCAGTCGCGGCGGCTGTAGCGGCGGCATTGTCTGTGCCGATGGCACCCATGGGAAAATGGCTGAACTCAACATGGAAAAAGTATGAAAAGGACTTGAAGCAACAACTGGAGATAACGGATTTGATGCATATGGGAACCAGGATAGTGATCAAGGACTTGGAGAACATTAGAGCTCACATAGAGAAGTTCCAAATTGCATTACACTGGTTGATAGCGAACACCGATTTCGCAATGCATGGGACCACGGAAGAAGAGGTGTTTTCAGCTGTGGAGGAGATCAGGAACGAGGCGGTGAGCTTCTTCAAGACCATCAGCGAAGTGAGCAGCTATGCCAACAAGTGCTTCCAAGAAACAAGAATGGCCAGGACTTTGCTTCTTAAGAAGATCATCAACTACCCTCATGAATCCACAGAGGATAACAGTGATGCAGGTATATTTTCATGATATTCAAAGTCATGAGAAGTGAAATAGCTGCTGATATCAGATCCATTTGCTGAAAATCTCCCAGTTTCCTGTTTTATAGCGATGTAAATTCACTAATGTAAACTTTGTATTCACTTTTCATGCCTGGTGCTGATACATTTCGAATTGGGAATCTCTGTGAATGGTGCAAAATGGCAATGGCTTGTGCTTTTTGTAGTTGGTGCGAGTGAAAAATGACGTTCATATACCAAAATCAAAGAACAAACAACTGGTTTTGAACACAGATGAATAATGATAGATCATCTAAATAGAGCATGTCAGCACACTCCCACATCGGTTTCGAACATATACAAGACATCTTTTTTGAGCAATAACTTGTGATTGAACTAATAAAATGGCTGTTTTTTTTTTTGTCCATTTTTTGAGAAAAGTCAAATATTCATGAGGGGATGGTTGACGTTTTGTCTGCGTGGTAGAATCCGTGACTTGGCGTAGAGAATCTGGAACTCTCTGGAAGGAAGCTGATATTCTTTTCCTGGATTTATTTTCTCTAAACAGAGCGCTTTCTCCTCCAATTGGTCGGCGGTGGTCTACGATTAGTTGGGCGGTGAGTTTTGGCTTTGGTTTGTATTAGGGCTTTTGATTCTGTTTGAATTCTATCGGATCCATGCTCTCCTGTGCGCGTTTTGGTTGGAATCCCGGGTTGGTATAGAACGAAGTGATAATTCTTTGTGAATAAGATCTGATGTCTGACTCGATTTTGCGGCCTTGAATACGGATTGACTCTGGGTTTCTTGTGATCAAAATCTTTGTTTTTCTAGCGATTGTAAGTTAGAGGCTCAACTTCTTAACGAAGGATGTTTCCTTGCAGAAAAGCTTTGTTTGTTTTTTTTTTTTATCTGTATTCCTTTTCTTGCAAAAAGGTTAGGTTTTGAGTCCCACATCCATGAATCATTTCAGTTTTTTTTGTGGGCATGATTTGTTAGTTTTGGAAAGTTCTGCAACTCAAATAAAGCATATGATGTTGTGCTACTCGCTTACCATGGTTTTATTTGCTAGCAGAGAGTTTCTTTAGGGTGCGGTGATCCAATGGCAGGGTCTGCAGATTGTGCTTCAAAAGCTTCTGCTAGCAATTATTCCTCGGGTGACGGTAGCAATGAAGTTGGTGATTTTGAGTGCAACATATGCTTTGACATAGCACAGGACCCTATTATCACCCTTTGTGGGCATTTGTATTGCTGGCCATGCCTTTACAGATGGCTGCGACTTCATTCTCATTCCCACGAATGTCCTGTCTGCAAGGCACTCATAGAGGAGGAGAAAGTGATCCCTTTATACGGCAGAGGGAAGACCTCCAGTGATCCTCGATCGAAACCTGTGCCAGGGGTCGAAATCCCAAATCGACCGGCCGGTCAGAGACCAGAGACTGCACCCTCTCCGGTCCACAGCAACTTTTCTGATCTTGTTTTTGGACTCATGGGAGGATTCATGCCAGTTGCAACTGCCTCATTTGGTAACTTTGGGATGTCTGTAAGCTTGGGGGGAGTCTTCTCCCCCCTTTTTCTTCAGTTAAATGGCTTCCCAGGTGCCGGAGGTCCGCCTCCGGCATACCATCACTCAGTTCCGAGCAGTAGCATGGGAATGGGCGGGGAGACTGCACCCGGTACTCAAGAAGATGATGAGAACTTGAAGAAAGTTTTTCTCATCATCTTTATCCTTGTGATCATTGCTTTGTTCATGTTGTAGCCACTGTCATATACAATCTCTTGACTCCTAAACATGTGACTCTTCACTCCACCACAACTTGACAACACCAGACCTGATGAGAAAAGATATTTTGCACTACAAGTTTGAAAAGGGATTCTGACATGTTGGTTTGTTTTGGTGGGAGATGGACTGATCATGTGGGCTTGTAGGCATGTACTGGGAGATGCGCATATGCAGCTTCCCAGCTCCATGGACCCCATGCATCCACCACATGGCATATGCCACTGCACACCACAAACCTTCTACTTTCCCTTTTCCTATGGATTCCTCATGTGACATACCACATGATCATCACCTCTTCTAATCAATGCATTCCATCTCATCCTTTACCAATCTTCAGTATGCTTAAGCTCTTTAACCTATGGTTTTTGCATCATTCATACGGATTAATCCGGCCGAATCCCGTCGTTATGACGACACAAATCTCATAATCCATATGGTTTCAGTGATGCAGATTATTGAGAAGGTCTTATGGCCATGAACCAGACAGAGGAAGAGGGCATCTCTTCAAGCAAAAAGGAAAAGTTTGAGGCCAAAGGGGAAAAAAAAGTTAAAGTGCTGGTAATTGGGGGGTGAACATATGTCGCTTTTCAATGCATTTTTAGTCGTTTTCATCATTAATTATTAATTACATGCTCTCAATTTATTGTTTCTTTCACAAATCTCACAACCAACCCCTTAAATCTTGTCTAATCCCCAATTAATTCCATGATTAAATCAATAATTTCCTTGTTATTTCATAATTAGGAACATTAATACCTCCAAATAGAAATAAAATCACGCGTATTTAGTAGAATATAAATTGCTATTAATTATAAATTTGATGAGAATAATATTTAAAACAACTTGAAAATTTATTATTTTTTAAAAAAATTTCCTCAAGCTCTCATTTTTATTTAAAATAATATTTTTATTAATATTTAATTATTCTTTAAATAATACTTGAATTTTACCCTCCATACAACTTTAATTTGAAAACTGATTTTTATTAAAAAAAATCAGTTTTATAGTGTCGGTGCATGTGATTTAAAGACCATTAAATTATTGAATATTTTGAAATATTATGCAAGATATCATTTCAATTTTGCAGTCAAGATTAGATATATTTAGTTCGTTTATATTTAAAAAATTAAAAATAATGATAATAAATAAATATAATTTAATTTCGTGATATTTCATTTGATGATTATTTGTGGCTTGAAGTGTGAGGTTCAATAATTGTTTTAAGGCTCACATTTACTATTTCGAAAATTAAAAATTTGTATTATTGTGAAAGTGATATTTAAAAATTTTATTAATAATTTATTATATTTAAAATAATAATTTATAAGTTCATCTTGCTGCATTAATGGCGGCTCTGGTACCGACAATCCGGTACTCCGATCAAGATATTGGTTCCTTGGTTACTACCAACTACCTATTTGCAATAAATTCCTCTCCTCTTTCCCTTGCTACTTTTCAATATGCCATCTTTATACGCTTCCCTTTTCCTCCTCGCCGTCGTCTCCACGGCGGCGCTGCGTTTCAGGGAAGCCCCGAAATTCTACAATTCGCCGGCATGCGGGGGATTCGAGGGCGCCGACGGTCCCAATGCGGTTCACGTCGCCATGACCCTTGATGAGGCTTACCTCCGGGGCTCCATGGCGGCTATCTTCTCTATTCTGCAGCACACTTCCTGCCCCGAAAACGTGATCTTCCATTTCCTCGCAGCGGCATCTTCCACCGGCACTGGTGACCTCCGCCGGGCGATCGTTCATTCGTTCCCTTATCTCCAGTTCGATATCTACACCTTCGATGACGAGGCCGTGGCCGGATTGATCTCCACCTCGATTCGCAGCGCGCTCGATTGCCCGCTGAACTACGCGAGAAATTACCTCGCTGATTTACTCCCTGCCTCCGCGCGGCGCGTGGTGTACCTCGATTCGGATTTGATTCTCGTCGACGACATCGCGAAACTCGCGGCCACGCCGCTACCGGAGGACGCCGTGTTGGCGGCGCCCGAATACTGCAACGCCAATCTAACGACGTACTTCACAGCGACTTTCTGGGCGAACCCATCTCTGTCCCTGACCTTTTCCGATCGGAAGCCTTGCTATTTCAATACCGGAGTCATGGTGATCGATCTCGAGCGATGGAGGCAGGGAGATTACACCAGAAAAATCGTGGAATGGATGGAGCTACAGAAGAGAATCCGGATCTACGAACTGGGGTCTCTGCCCCCGTTTTTGCTAGTTTTCGCCGGTAAAATTGCGCCGGTTGCCCACCGCTGGAACCAGCACGGCCTCGGCGGCGACAATTTCCGAGGCCTGTGTCGGGATTTGCACCCGGGTCCGGTGAGTTTGCTCCACTGGAGCGGAAAGGGGAAGCCATGGGCGAGACTGGACGCGGGAAGGCCGTGTCCCTTGGACGCGTTGTGGAAACCTTACGATTTGCTGCTTTCGACACCGTACGTGTTCGAATCGTGATTGGAAACGTCGGCAACTGCAAATTAACGTTCACAACATTAAACTACACCCGCCCACACCTGATTAACTCTCCATATAATTTTGTAAAAGATTCTAAATTGGGGGCACTTTCTATGACAAGCTCACTGGTAAGAAATAGTAATTAATTTCTGTACGTGTAAAATATCATCATTAACTACGTCGTAACAAAGTGCTTGAGACTGACGACAAATTTCAGTTGGAAGAATTGACCGCCTGCCTAATCACCACCGTCTTTTTTGACAACGCCAAGTGGACAGCGTAGCGCGGTAAATATCTCGCGATTCACTTTCAGTTTCACTGCAGGTAAATTTCTTACGTAGGCCCAATGGGCAACCCATGGCCCCACCTAAATCGGACCCACTCCAGCACTCCGCAACAAGAATGATTCGGCCCAACGAAGGGGCCCAATCAGCGTACCATGATTTTCTTACAAGATTCGTCCCGGGGTAGCTTCGGTTGGACTAGTGGAGTAGGGTCCCTAAAGTCAAGTCTTTGGTGAACAAACCAAAGTTGATTTGGTGCACCTCCTCTACACCTTAAAGACCGGGCACGTGATCATGGTACTACTGCTGGGCAGTAGATGTCCTAAAGCTAGTGCACCAAATTTTGACTCCATCCAGCAGCCTCATTTGAATCTCCAATGTACTTTGGGTTTGACGAAACAGTGGTATGTCACTGTACTCATCTCCTGCATTATCCTGTTGGTTACACAGGAAAGGGGCCATGCTGTGGAAACAGGAGCCATGAGCGGAGAATTTGAGGCAGATGCAACTGGGTAGCAGGAAGAGGGAAGTTGTAGATTGACGGCTAACAAATCCCACTTGCTACCAAAGACATGGGAATGGGTGGGGGGGGGGGGGGGGGCTGGGGGCCTCCTGCTCTTACCAGTTTTCTCTCTTGTTCATTTCTGGTTCTGAGGCTAGTACTAATAGCAATCCCCATCGAGCCTCTTTGTGTTGTCGGTGTGATGGGCATTTTCTTGTGACGCTGTCTCGGCAATTTTGCCTCCTTTCACACCAGAATTCCAAGAGTGTTTTCTTGAGGCATTTGCTTCTTTCCCCACCAAGAGCCAAAAATCGTGGCAGTTTTGGAGGAAAACAGCTCATGGTATTCACATTTGAGCCTTTTCTTTGGGGAAGAGAGCATCTTGTTGTCAATGGGTATGCGCTGGCAGTTCATGCTGCTCAGGGATTTTTTGAGTGAAGTCAAGCTCTTCCAATGGCATGTTCTGAATATAGCTTGTGGGTGTTTAGCTTTCATGCCTGTTGCACTCACCAGTTCTTGAAAATGAGGTTTTTTCCCCTGTTCTTCTTCTTCAGAGATGAGTTTTGAAAGATTGCGCTGTTTGTTGCTCATAACATCAAGATTTGTTGACGAAGAGATTGCTGAACCAGGCCCAAGCTCGATGTGCTGTTGGAAATGTACTCGATTTCAAGGTTTCCTCCTCTATGAACATGGAATCTGAAGGTGCTTCCTCCAAGGTAGTATACCATTTTGGGTACTTCTTCTTAGGCTGTTTCTGACTACACTGATAGTTTCTGGGTGTTATTCAGACAGAAGCCCAACTCTTGAAAGAAATCGCGGTGTTGGAGCTGGAAGTCCTGCACTTGGAAAAGCATATCCTTTCACTCTACAGGAAAGCGTTTGATCAGCAAGCGGCTTCAAAGAACCATGAAGTGTTCAGTGCAGAGGCACCAAGGAAGAGGCTTCAGCAATTTTCTAGATCATATAATTCATCCAGTGAATTTGCAGTGGCGTCCAAGTATCATCCTCGGGTGAGTTCAAGAACGGAAGCTCAGGAACCGTCTCTAGAGGTGATCACTGATTCTGGATTGCCTCCACGGCCTTCTTCAAAGGCTGATGAACGCTTCAGTTCTCCACTTGAAACGCCGCGTAGGTGTCTGAAATTCTCAAGATCATATAATTCATCTAGTGAATTTGCACGAGCACCCCAATATCATGATCGGATAACTTCAAAGAAAGAAGCAGGTCCATCTGTGGGGGGCACCACAGTTCCTGCAGTACCCTGTTCTCAGTCTTCAACATTGCCACATTTCTCTCCGAGGAGCAAACCATTGTCCCTGACAGAGGTAATATGAGCTTTATTGTTGATGATAGTGCTGCAAATTCTTAAACTTCCCCTCTCTGATCTTCCTCTATGGTATTGCAGAATGATCAGAACTTCTCATCTAACCTCATAAGCCTAGCAGAACACCTTGGAGCCAGTATCTCCGATCATCTTTCCGCGACACCAAACAAACTCTCTGAGAATATGGTTAAGTGCATGTGCAACATATACTGCAAACTTGCTGATCCCCGGCCAGCCAATCATCCCTCACCCCCTGCTTCATCTTTTCTTGAATATTCTCCTCCATACCAGTGTGATCCATCAAGCCCTCGATTGAGAAGCAACTTATGCTTTGATGTTCGTCTGGATAATCCCTTTCATGTCAAGGGACTTGAAGATTTCAGTGGCCCATACAGTAGGATGGCCGAAGTTAAATGGATACACAAAGACATTACCAAGTACATAGATGTTGAATGCTTTCTGGAAAACTTCAGGTACCAAAACCTCAATGGACACAGCTTACATGAACCACCTGACAATTGCCCGGAATCTTGCAGATCTCTCGTTCACTGCCTGGAAGCCATCAATGTGAAAGTGATGACACATGAGGAGAAGTTGGCGTTTTGGATAAACATACACAATGCCCTAGTGATGCATGTAATGACCTTCCTCCACTTCCGTGATTCTTGATATTTTAGCCTTCCTCCGCCAAAACTCAGACCAGTTTGTCACTTGATCAACAGTCATTTCTCGCATTTGGTATCCCTCACAACAATATAAACCGAATGTTCAAGCATTTTAAGGTGATCAAACTGCTAAAACTTCAGTTCTCCTCAGAATGCCACAAGTTAGTTATGGTGTGTTTTCACAGGCTACGTACAATGTCGGGGGCCGAGTAGTGACTGCAGATCTTATCCAGAGTTCAATCCTCCGGTGCCAAATTCCTCGTTCATCACATGTAGGACCACTCTCTCTTAACATTTCTACCAGTCCTTTACCACTTTTGGTTGATCATGCAAGCTTTATGTACAGTTGATGCGGTTTCTGCTACCGTCAAAAACCAAGTTTAAAGCTTCTGATGAAAAGCATCTTGCGATTGATCGCCCAGAGCCTCTTACCTACTTTGCACTTTCCACGGGGAGCCATTCTGACCCTGCTGTAAGGATCTGTTCATTTGTTCCACAGCTAGTTAGCAACACCACTTGGGTCAATGTAATCAATCACTTTTTCTCATCCCGGCTTAGGTTCGCATTTACAACTCAAAAAGAGTGCTTCAAGAACTCAAAGCAGCCAAGGAAGAATACATCCGAGCGACGTTGGGTGTTGGAAGAGACAACAGAATCCTTATTCCAAAGCTGATTGACTGCTTTTCCAGGGACTCCGGATTAAGCCAGGACGATATTTTGAAAATGATCTATGGATCGTTGCCAGATTCCCTGCGAATATGCATAAAAAACTGCATGAAGACCAGTAACAGACGAAGAATCGAAGTTATTCCTCATAATTTTAGTTTCAGGTATCTGATAATGAAAGAGCAGAACGACCATTGACTGCTGGTGATGAAATTCAGTGAGCCCATCCGAAGCACACCACCTCAACTACCGCGCATGCCTTCAATGCCTCAAAACAACCCCTTTCGGTTAGAAACCAACTTGAATTGGATTATAGCTGCCATGATTCGAATTCAAAGCTAGCTCTTTGAGAAAAGCTAATGTATTTAAATCAATATCTAACATAATTTTTATTCGGATAACAAAATTTCCAAATCGTGGCGGGAAAACAGATATAGAACAAACCAAAATTAGGTAAAAACAAAGGAAGCGTTCAGAATGAGTAGGAGGTTAATTGATCATCAACAGATTTCAGATCAAATTGATATCCTCATCACGCCACAAGTAAACAAAAAAAAAAAAAAAATCAGAAACGAGAAAAATAAAGCAAAACGCAGTGCCTCTCATATTAATGCCCCATCACGATTCACCAAAATGCATTTGTATCGGACTTGTCACCCCAAAAAGCAAAAACCAAGAAAATAAAAAGAAAGAACGTAACGCAACAGAAACTGAAGAGAAAATCGAAGCACACATTCGAATAAAAACTCCGAAGAAATCATGACGGAAACTGGAAATCTAGAGTTTTACACCAGAGAACTAGGGTTTTGGCGTGGAGACTTTGCCATACTCCATTCTCAAGCATCACCATCTAAGGGTTATCGATTGAACTCCCGGTGAGATAGCCCAATTATCCAAAGCCATGAGGGCCCGGCCCATTCCCGTTGTCCCAGTTTTGGTATTTTTTTTAATAAATGTAAATGAAATGCCAAAGGAAATGAAATTCACATACGCATCTAAACCTAAATAATTTAAATTTAGATAATTAATCAAATTAAACATTTTCTAGATCAAAAAAAATGAGAAATATATGAACATAATGTGAAAAGAAGAGGCTCATGAAACCCTAAATCCAATCCAAATGGAAAAGAAGTAGAGTTTTTTTTTTTTGAAAATTTTAATATAGCAGAGAAACGCAGATTATAATTGATGGCAGATCAACGGTCACGACGTGGGACACGTGGCTTGCGGATGTCGACGATCGTAGGATCATGTGGATCGCAAAACTGGGGGTTAAATTTGCACCCAAGCTTGGCCATCCAAGAAGGACTCTGCTGCTTCGCATGGTGACGTGGCGATGGGTCCATTCTCACCATCGCTTTCCTCATGCTACTGCACTGCCTCTCCAGCTCCTGGACCCGCGTCCGCATGGTATCCATATTCACGCGAAGCAAGTGATTGTCCGTCACCGTCGATCTCCACGCGCTGCTCTCCTCGTCGGCGCGTGACGAATTTCCACTGTTTTCTAAGTTGTCTCTCAATGGCGTACCGCCGATCGCGTGGCGGAGCTGGCGCTGCTCGAAGAACAGAACCTGAACTACCGCCTTGAGGGGAAGACGCTCGTTCTGCGTCGCGTGGGTGCACGCTTCCAGTGTTAGCTTCTGATAGCTGAGAACGCCGCAGATTTTCTCTCTTTCTCCCTCTGAGATCCACGGGTGCGCCTGCGGAGAGAAACAGTAATAACTGATGATTCGAATAGTTCAAAAACTTGAGCAATTGAATTTTCGCCACCTTGAAGTATACGTCGACGGCGCGATATAACCCGTCGTCGAAGACTCTGGCGTGGAACGGTAGCGCGACGGCGAGGTTGAAGAATTTCTCCGGCTTCAAATTGGCGTCGGAAGCGATTTCCGATAGGTAACCGTCCATGAGTTTCCCCACCGCCTTTAACGCTAAGCATCTGGAATTGTTGTCGTCGTCGTCTTCGTTTTCTTGAAGAAAGTATGCCAAAATTCTTTCGACGCAATCGATGTCGTAAAGCGTCTCGTTCAGGTACGAGTAGCTGGGAATCAGAAGGTCGTCCAAAGTTGCCTGCTCTAATTGCAATCCAATTTTCCTCTCCAATTTCAGGCGTGAAGATTCAGAGGCGTTGAGAATGTAGGCTGTGCGGAGTAATCCGAACATGAATTTCGTGAAATTTCCGGCGGATCGGCTGCTTTTCTCCTTGGGAATATTTGAAATGATAGTCTCCAGAATTTCTCTCTGTTGGTTCTCCAACGGTGGATTAGCGGCGGAAGGCGGCATTGGCTTTCTACAACTCCGTACAATTCTCTTGGCGTACTGAACAAGACAGATCTCGATAACTTCGCCGCCCAGATTCAGAGCGTTCAAGGCGAAAATCAAACGTTTGAAGAATGGGAAACTTAATCGACCGATTTCATCGAGCCATGAAGCGTTTCCTTTCCTTCCGGCGGCGTCGTCCACTGGCCACCCGAACAGAGACGGATCTATAACGGCAGCTTTGGTAGCGACGGCCTCGATGCATCTCTGAACAATCCCTATGTTTTCAGCCATGGGCAAGAGAGTTTGGCAGGAGATAAGCGTTCTCAGAGAATGCTTGATATTTTTCAGAACACTCTGCAAGATAAACTTCTCCGTCGTCGAAATCAGGTTGTCATCGTAGAAATCATCCGTCATTTCCAGGTACTCTGCGGCGCATCGGACTGCGGCGACGTTAGAAGCCGTGAGTTCTATTTTCAAGCCGTAGCAGAATTTCGAGGCAGTCTCGAATGACTCTGAACCTCCCGGAAAAAACGGGAGCTTGATGTAGCATTTCTCTTCCTCATCCTCTCCGCCGTCATCTTTGTCCCTGATCTCATAAGGTTCCTGGGCGAACCCTATTCCGTTGTATTGTTGTTCCTCTATCAGCTCGTTGAGCTTCCTACTCTTGGAGGTGAGTGGGAACTGGAAGATGAAGCAAAACTGAATCCAGAAGGAGACAAATGAAAGTGCAGAGTGAAGTTTCAGGTAAAGTCCTGCAACTTAAAGGCCGCACGCACCTTGTGAAGATGGAAAACAACGTCATCTACTTCGATTATCACGTCACTGGGCAATCCAGTCTCACAGAACCTGCAACAGCAACATGAAGAACATTCAAACACATCTCCATCTTGGTAAGAGCTCTACCACGAAATATTCTTTTTTAAGTAGTCACCATGCATGGCCGCTGAGTTTTTTTTCTGCCATTTCTCTGAAGAACCCCAAGCTGTCAGCTGAGGGGAAGTTTTCAGAGGATGTTGCTGCTTCTTCTTCAAGGAGAAACCAAATTTGTGATGAACAAAAAGCCTGTTACTTTCTTGAAGAAATTGGCAGCGAGAATATTACTGTTGCCTCTAATTTTTCTGGCCATTTGGCAGCCTTCGAGGAGGGGGGCCTTCTGATTCGGTTGACCACAAGTCACCCTTGTCCAAAGAAAGGTAATAAGTATATAAGTTTGTGGAATGACATCGAGCATGAGCAAGAGCTTCTACTGTGTTTTTTTTTTAACTATTGACAGAGAGATGATCACTTTTCACCTGGGAGGATTCCCGATCCTTATCTTCGTCAGTTTTTTTAACTTTTTCAACTGATGAATTGAATGGATGGACTCCCCCTTCAGATCTGATGGTTCCAACTCAGGCTTATAAAAGTTAGTGCAACCAGCCATACAGGATTAGTTCGTGCACTTCCTCCCAAAACGAAGCAACAGGCTGGGCTCCCACGTCCAGAGAATCTATGAGCTGTTCAATTTTGTATTTGATACATTCAAAATTTTCTAATATCTTTTTATTCAGACAACTTGGTCACGGTATCTGAAGCATGAGCTCCGAATCCATGTCGGGTCGGGTAGTGGAGCCGGGCTGAAGGATGGCGGGTATGGAAGCATTCCTCCATGATATTTTGCGTCTTGTTTTGCAATTCTAATCAATTTTTCTAAATTTGATCAAACGGTTGAGAACTTGGGTACCGGAAATAACGGTCATCCCTTCACGCCAGTTTCGGTTTTTGACAGATTTTGTATGTTGCATTGAGAGATCAAGTTGATGACAGGGGATGATATGAATGAGAATTCGGGAGTTTGGGATCATGCCCCCATGGCGACGGATTCCAGTTCGACGAAGAAACACGCGCCGGTTCTTCAACCGGACCAGGAAGAATACTCATTCCGTCTTAGCGCCACCTCCGAGGTATGCAGTCCGTCCAACCATGACAGCGGACCGCCGCCTCCCTCGGATTTCATCCTCGCCTCCCCGCCGCCGTCGTGGGAAATGCCGACGTCTCCTTTAACCAAATCGCCGTGGTCGTCTCACATGCTGGTGCCGGAATTTTCCTCCTCCACGTCATCGGGGTACTCCTACACCGGTCTTATGGGCTCCCTCGTAAGAGAAGAGGGGCATATTTATTCGCTAGCCGCGGCGGGAGAATTACTGTACACCGGCTCCGACAGCAAGAACATCCGAGTATGGAAGAATCAGAAAGAATTTTCAGGTTGAAACCTTCGAATTCCAATATTTTTTGGTATTCCATTGAACTGAATATATCTCAACTCAGGTTTCAAGTCGAATTCCGGTCTGGTCAAGGCGATTATCATTGCCGGAGAACGAATCTTCACCGGGCACCAGGACGGGAAAATCCGGGTCTGGAAAATCTCCGGGAAGGATCCAAGTGTGTACAAGCGAATCGGGTCATTGCCAACTTTCAAAGCCACCGTCAAAAGCTCCTTCAATCCTCACAAATATGTTGAAGTAAGCAAGAACCGTAACGCCATTTGGATCAAGCACATAGACGCCATTTCATCCCTGAGCTTGAGCGAAGACAAATCTGTTCTATACTCAGCTTCTTGGGATAAAACGATTAAAGTATGGAGAGTCTCAGACTACAAGTGCTTAGAATCGATCACCGCACATGACGATGCCGTGAATTCAGTTATCTCCGGCTTCGACGGCCTGGTATTCAGCGGCTCCGCCGATGGCAGCGTCAAGGTGTGGCGGAGGGAAACGCAAGGAAAGGGAACGAAGCATTTCTTTTCTCAGTCACTCCTGAAGCAGGAATGTGCTGTCACCGCCCTCGCAGTCGACCCACTGGCTACAATACTCTACTGTGGCTCATCCGACGGGATGATTAACTTCTGGGAACGTGACAAGTTTTTATCCCACGGAGGAGTTCTACGGCGGCATAAGCTCGCTGTCTTGTGCTTGGCCACGGCGAGGAACATGCTGTTCAGTGGATCGGCAGACACAAACATTTGCGTATGGAGAAGAGAAGAAGGGCAGCATCTCTGTGTAACAGTGTTGACTGGCCATAGTGGTCCAGTGAAGTGCCTCGCCGTGGAGGAGGACTGCTCATACAGCGGAGGTGGGCATTATATGGTGTACAGTGGGAGCTTGGACAAGTCCGTGAAGATTTGGAGGGTCTCCGCTCAGGCGTCTCCAGTGGCGCAGCAGCCTCCATTGTCTCCACCAGCTGCTACGTCCGGCCATAGCTTTGTGTCGCAAAGTGGTAGCAGCAGGCCAGGCCAGAGAAGAAAACAGTGATACATACAAAATACTAGAAACTTTGCAACTTTCACTGGTGTTGTATACTAAAACTGCATATTTTGGAAAAAGTTGAGAAATAAAACGCACATTTTGCTGCTTCAGGCACGATATTAGGTTGCTGCACATCATTTGATAAAAATGAATTACACATTGTGTGTGTGTGTTTGTGTGTGTGGTAGCCATACTTTTTTTTGGTTTTTCTAGTCAGCCGGTACGCTGAGAGAACCAACAGAAAGCAGTCTCGGCAATATCTGAACCACCAAATGATCAACACGTAACATGGTATCAGTGCCTTCAGCCAGTTCTTGCAGCTTAAAAAAGATGCAGAAAATGTGTACCTCGCCAAGACGGGCACTGATTTTCAGATGAACGATACTGTCTGCACGTGTTGCGCCTATGTTCACAATGGCAGTAGCAGCACAGGCCTCATGGGCAGCTCTGGATGAAAAAAAAAATAGGGAATCAGGTAATCACACTATTGGAATCCGGTGGTGGGCCTGTAATTTATTACCGGATGAGTCGGAAAGCAGACATTGTCATCAGTGAAGATCCTAGGGCAAGAAAGGCATCACATTCTTTGGCAGCTTTCATCGCTCTGTCAGCTCTACCTTGGGGGACGTTGTCACCAAAGAAGACAACCTGAAAAGCAGAGCCCCAGTGTTGTTATCAACAAAAACTACAAGCTCAGAAGGGGATAATCGACATGTATCCTAATCCACATGCTTAGATGGGCTAGACGGTGAGCAGTAGGAAATGAACGGATAGAAAAGTGGCATACATCAGGTTTCAGAACACCATTACACTGGGGACAACTAGGAATGTTGAATTCCTCTTCCCAAAACTTCTCATTGATTTCAATATCACCATCAGGTCTTTGCTTCATTCCGAAACTCTTGTCTGAATTGCTATCATAATCCAGACTTTCAATTGCTTCAGCCCACTACAGGTGTGTCATGAGGCAAAGAAAATTATTGCAGAGTGAAGTGCATTGATGCATCTAAAAAGAATCTTAAAAAGAAAAAAAATGACATGGATGCAATGAACATAATAGCTAACATCACCTTTGGGTTAAGAGCCTTAACATGATCCTGGAAAGAACTTCGAGAAAGAGAAAATCCACACTCTATACATGCAACTACGTAGACCGTCCCGTGCAGCTCGAGAGGGTTACTGCCAGCCCGATGGTGCAATCTGAAATATAATATGCTATAAGATGACAAAAAACAGGAGCTAGTTAACTGTCATATTAGTTTTAAGTTCATCTACAGCAGGATCTTTCAGACTGTCATCACCTGTCTACATTTTGGGTAATCAGAAATCTTATACGGCCAGCTTTTTCAAGGGAAGCTAATGCCTTATGCGCTGGCCCAGGCTGAGCTGCAGTAAATCTTCTCCATCCAGCATAACTCCTCGCCCAATACCGTCTTCGTGATCTAGCAGAACGGATGAATTCCTACTACATAATACGCAATATCTTAAATTCCTAAACCTCTGAAGCATAGTATCTGGAGACTGAGACTCACCTACCAATGAGAATTCTCAAAATTCTTAACTAAGTAGATAAGAGAAGAACTCGAGTCTGAGGAAGCCTTCAAATCACCTGATGAGTAATTGGGCGGAAACCAGTGCTGTAGGCTCCATTGGGGCTGAAATCAGTTGCAGAAGACTCTCAATTGCGCATCTAAGAAACATCTATAAGAAAATAGCGAAGAGTGAAAAAAAATACCTTCTGTAATCAGGGATCCCACTTTCTGTACTTATACCAGCCCCAGTCAATACAACAACATTTGAGCTGTCAAGTAGTATTGCAAGTATATAAATGATCTTCATAAACTAAACGGCCCCAGCATAATCTCACACACAAAACTGATATCTGTGTACCTTCTTTCAAAAAATTGGCGCAAAAGCTCAATATCTTCAGATCTTGGAGGCTCTGCAGTGGGGATCATCATTTTGTCTCTCAGAAAGTTCGCAGGTAACTCTTTGTTCTCCATTGTGGCACCGGAAGGAGAAATGTGGTATGAGCGAGGCGCAAATTTAAACGAATTATCAGAAAATGCATATGGTGATGCGAAATGTGTTTCGGATGTCAAAACCGGTCGAATGCCATCTGTGAGACACCATTGAAAGACCATAAACAAGATAGTGTGATCAAAACAGAGATGATAACATAACTGTTAAAGAGCCCAGATTCAACTATGGCTCAAATCATAGTTATCTTTTTCTTTTCAATTAACAAAGTAAACGTCGGCTGAGAAACATGCCCATACACAATGTCCTTAGAAGCTGTCTCGCACCTTTCATCTTCTGCAAATAAAAATTGGCAACCGCATTACTCAATTCCGGCATAAAAAGTGCAACATTTAACCAAACAACTAAAATACATGGACTCAATCGACATGCTCTGCCCAAAATATGCCATGAAGAAAGAAATCATTTCGGAAGGCTTCAAACAACGATCTACAACAATTTCCAACCTCGCACTCTCCTTAAAAACAAAAAGGAAACAAACTCACAGAAAAGAATGGGCCGAGAGGCGAGTACAGTGCAGCCATCGCCGCAATCGTCGAGGCAGATTCTACTGTGAGTATCGGATGTAAACCTTCCTAAAGGTCCAGTAAACATCCCATCGCAGCACCGCCGGAAATTGCCGACGGTAGCATTGCGCCACGTCGCACCTCTCTTCGCCGCGCAATTTCCCCGCTGAAAAAAGAAAGAGGAGTCGTTGGTCACATAATATCTCCAGGAAGTTTTCTTTTATTTCATTTGTGTCCCCGCCATAAATTAATATTAAATAGACCCCTCAACTCTTATTAATGTTCCGTTTCCCCCACCCCAAAAGAATATTTAAATATCTCCCCCAGGCCCCAGCTCATGCCCCCCAACTCCACGACATTCAAATCCTGGTTTTCGGTGTAGGGATGCCCTCGTCTTCTTTTCAACTATTTTTGGATAGAGGTTCGTATTTGATAATAAAATTATTTTTTGAAGTATTTCTGTAAAAAATAATTAAATATAGGTTTTATGATGTAATCACTAAAAATTAATGAATCTCCCTAGCCAATAGTTGACTTTCTCTTGTAGGATGCTTCGAAATTTTTTTTTAAGATTTTTAAATTATTTAAAGATTTTTTAAAACAAAATATTTCTCCTAGAAACGATTTAAAAAGTCTTTAATTGTATACTTAAAATAAACTTTTAGGATAAATTGAATAAAAACAATTTGGAAATATTGTATTTTAAAATATTAGTAACCTACTTAGGACAAGGTTATGTTTCGTGGTGACGCGTAGACCAATGAGAACGCACCAGCCTGCGCATAGTTTTAAAAGCTACCCAGTCAAACTGCCTGCATATTCTGCCGTCTCCATTTTCAACTCTCGCCGACTGGTCTTTACCAAACGCTGGAAAGCGTCAATAGGTGCTTCTTGCTCTCATTGCAACTTTCCCGATTCTTCGTCTTCCTCCTCCTCTCTCTCTCCCTCTCTTTTTTTGCTCCCAGCAGTTTGGGCGGAGGCTTCAAGGATGGAACCTGTCGACGCGGCGGAGAAGCGGCTTAATGAGCTTGGGTACAAGCAGGAACTCCGAAGAGAAATAGTAACTCCGATCAACCCTGTTCATGTTAACTGATCGACTGTTAAATTGGGTTGTTAGGGATTTGGAAATTTACCTGTCGTTTTTCTTTGTGGCATGATGCCTCAGACGATGTTCAAGATGCTGGCTATCTCCTTTTCGTCGATGACACTCTTCACTGGGATCACTCCGCTGTACGGTTCGAGCCTGCAGTACGCTGGGCCGGCGCCCGTTGTCTGGGGCTGGGTTGTGGTGTCGATCTTCACTTGGTTTGTTGGTCTCGCCATGGCTGAAATCTGCTCATCTTTCCCGGTTTGCATGATCCTTCTTTTCCCACATCTGCGGATTTCAGTGTAAATCGTTGACCAAAACCTGGGGTCTTTTTGTATGCTTATCAGACCACGGGATCTCTCTACTTCTGGGCTGCGCATTTAGCTGGTCCCAAATGGGGACCCTTTGCATCCTGGTGCTGCGCTTGGCTTGAGATGATAGGGCTGATTGCTGCCATAGGGACGCAGGTGAATGATCATCATTCTTGCTTCTGTAGCTTCTCCAGCGGCAACCTTAGACATGACTGATTCATGAGTTTTCAGGCCTATGCAGGGAGCCAAACCTTGCAGAGTATCATTCTACTGAGCACTGGGACAAACAAAAATGGCGGATACTTCGCTCCCAGGTGGCTCTTCTTGTGCATGTACATAGGGCTGACAGTCATCTGGGCGATTCTCAATACCTTTGCAATAGAAGTCATTGCGTTTTTGGACGTGATTTCCATATGGTGGCAGGTAGGTTTCCGGCTCAACTCTTCGTTTTCCGATAACACCAATCACCTATTCCTGTAACGAGACTTTCTCTAGGTGATCGGCGGGGCGGCTATAGTCATCACTCTTCCCCTGGTAGCCTTGACAACACAACCAGCTTCATATGTCTTTACAGCTTTTGACGTTGCATCAGAGTCAACTGGGGTATCAAGCACTGTGTATGCTGTCATTCTTGCCCTTCTTGTAAGCCAGTATTCTCTATATGGATATGATGCGGCTGCCCATCTTACCGAGGAGACGAAAGGGGCAGACAAGAGTGGTCCTGTGGCTATGCTTTCAAGCATTGCGATCATCACGGTGTTTGGATGGGCGTTCATACTGGCTCTGACCTTCAGTATTCAGGTTTCATATTCTGTGTCTCATCATCTTTTTCATAACCAGTTCCTAAACTTGAAGAGGCCTGCAACTCCTTTCAGAACTTCGCTTATCTGTACGATCCTAGCAACGAGACTGCCGGCGTTTTCGTACCAGCTCAGATACTGTATGATGCATTCCATGGGAGATATCATAACTCTGCTGGTGCCATAGTCTTGCTCGTTATCATCTGGGGTTCGTTCTTCTTCGGTGGGCTATCAATAACTGCAAGTGCAGCAAGAGTGGTGAGTGCAGAACAATATCAGAATTTCACTTTCTTGATCAATTAACGTGACAGCAGAGAGATTCTTCTTAACAGGTTTATGCATTGTCAAGAGACAGAGGAGTACCGTTTTCTTCGGTATGGAAAAGGCTTCTTCCGAAACAAAAAATACCTGCAAATGCAGTGTGGCTCTGTGCCGCCATCACCATTTTGCTCGGGCTACCAATCTTGAGAGTTAACGTCGTTTTCACGGCGATCACTTCCATAGCCACAATCGGATGGGAAGGCGGGTACATGATTCCGATCTTTGCTCGAATGGTAATGGCGGAGGAGAGGTTCAATCCTGGCCCTTTCTACTTAGGCAAAGCAGCCAGGCCGGTTTGCTTGGTAGCCTTTCTCTGGATTTTCTACACTTCCGCTGTCTTCCTTCTGCCCACAAGCTATCCCCTGAGTCTGAGTAACTTCAACTACGCTCCGATCGTGCTGGGAACAGTTCTGGGCTTGGTCATGCTTTGGTGGATTGTGGATGCAAGGAAGTGGTTCAAGGGCCCTATAAGAAACATAGACAAATCAAATGCAAATGTGTAGAAATACGTAGAGAACGTACAAAGAAACGTATTCTGTTACTTAATGCCACATTTTCAAACAGTGAGAAGATATTCCACTCATTTGTAGAAAGTTCACATATGGATTCATACAAATATGCCGGGGTGGGAAAAATCATTAAAGAAGGAAGACCCAAATCCAAAGTGGATCATCATCATTTTCAAAGAGAAGCAAGAAACTCATTTCCTGAGAGCCAGTGCCAGCCCAAACTTGGGGATCTTGTCAATGAACTTGGTATCAAGCTCAGTAGATAAGGTGACCAGAGAATTTGGTTGAAATTCGTACTGAATCAAGGCAGCCACCTTCCCTGATTTATTGAATTTTGCCTTTACCGCTGCCAATGGGTTCAGAGGATGCTGTATCCCAAATGATGTATTGTTCTGGTTGCTGGAGAAGTAAACACTAGAAACAAAATAAAACTCAACTGATAAGGGAGTGGTTCCCCACCTTGAAGTTTTTAACTAACGCAATCATTACACAACCTGCCGACGTGTTATTTAATCGACAGGCTAAAGAAGCGCACTGCAAGAACAGAGACTAACTGCAAAAAATAAGCACCATTCAACAACATACACTAATTCAGAATATCAAAATTTTACCACAAATGCCTAAGAAACACAGCCGTGATCAAATGAGGAAAACCGAACACACAGAGATCATGTACAAACAACCGGATCAAAGAGCTTAAAATACAAGTACTCACGATCTACAACGAGCTTAAAATTAAGTGGTGAGTGTCAATTTCTGGCCGGTATCGTAATCCTTGTACAGGACATCTACAAAGAAAACAATGGAACTCATACAACCAACATAAACAGCGCCATAAAATCCAAATCACGCTCCAGAAGCAGAAAAAAAAAAGATACACTCACGATGTCTGAAACGCGATATAGAAAACAAAAAACCAAAACAGACCTCGAGCCTTTTAGCCAATATCGGAGTAGCGTCCAGGGCCTTTTCCCATGATTTCTCGGCGCAGTGAAAACTCGAGTTTCCGCGACTATGGCGAAAATCAATCTACAGCGTGCGCGCGGCATAAGTTCTCGGAACCCCATAGTTCCTTGCGAAGAGAGTCAATCCCTTGAACCCCCGCGCCAACTCTGCTTAGCAAATCGGATCGAACCACGGGTAACGAGTATCCGGGTCGGGTTCATCTCCCAACCATCCCACCCGTCATTGCGTCAAGAACAAAAAAAAACCCAATTTTTTTTCTCAATATTATAAATAATTCATTTCGAAAAAATATAATATCGTGCAAGTTGCAAGTTTTCACATTAACCACAAATGGTACGGAAGGGTAAAAAAGGCAAAACATAGCAAATTTTGTTCCCGAGGGGACATGCATTAGATTCAACAACGTAGTAGTAGTAGTCTGAAATAACTCCTCCCGTACAATTCTGTAATAACAAGGGCTTCCTTCTTCAATGAAGTGGTGATCTTCACTCATGCCTTGGAACCTGAAACATGTCATTCTGAATTTATTTCATTGACGACAAAAGATTTAATTTTTATTCTGAAATTGGGGGAAAAAGGCCGGAAAATAGAATAAAAGGGAAAATACTGCAAAGTTTAAATCAGTAAGGATCACACTACGTGACGAAGAAGATCACCATGGAATTCAGTGCAAATCCATAGTAAATTCCGGGGGCTGACGTTTACAGGTTTGCAATTCCCGATGCTTATTAATTTTTGTTGTTTTGTAGTTAATTTACCAGAAAATAGCTTTCTCCATGTTTCAAGCTCTCGGTCAGGAGCCCGTATTCGTTCACTGGAACAGCGGTGCCGGAGGAGTGGACCAGTAAGAGACCTCCTCCGAAGGCCGCCGCGAAGTCCACCGGCCCCCTTCCTACTTCGGTAGCCACCCCATTGATGAAAACCGTCATCGTTTCTAATAAGATATGTACATGGATTAAATGGGAAAATAAATAGGGTTCGGGATCGCATATGGAAGTAGCCTTATCAATTTACCCTGTTGGGGAGGCGGAGACTGGACGAGTTCTCAGGGAAAACTCCATGGCTGTCGGGGAAATGAAATGCGTCAGCATCAGTTCTAAAAGATGAAGAGGGTCCAAAGTTGACAGGGCAGTAGTTGGACAGCAGATCAGGTGGGTATCCACCGAAAGCTGGTTTGTTTTCAGGGTTTTCCCTGGCGGCCTGAATCTGGCGCTGCCGGCGGCGGGACCTCGAGCGACGGTTCTGGAACCAGTAGAAGACATTGGCATCTCCTACGGAGCCGAATTTCTCGAGGAGCTTACGGATTCTGATGGTTTCCTCTTTTGGTGGGTTCACCATCCCACTGTTGAAGATGGATTCAAGAATGAGGATCTGCTCCGGTTTCGGGGTCCACCGCGACCTCACAGGCGGAGGTGCGCTAGGCGGCGGGTGTGCGGCGGCCTCCTCTTCCATGGCACAGATAAAATTCGATGCTTCTGTTTGTTGCCCAATTCAATAGAAGGTGTGCATGATTATATAAAGACAATCGCCTCTACAAAGTTCATAGACCCAAGTAGGATGGACAGGGCAAATCCATCACCAACATGGACCCAATAGACAAAAGTTTAGAAAAGATGTGGCCTTTTTCGAGATGGAAGTTGCGAAAAGATATGGGTTTGACATTTCGATGCAGGTGCCCCTTTTTTATACTATTAAAACCCTATATTTAAAATAAAGCCAGGAAAAAAGACAAACACACACACATGCTATCCATTAATCGTTACAGGATCTGACATGATGTGATCGGAGAAAGAACGATGAAACTGTTTTCAGAATCGACAGCGTGCCGTGTGTTGTGGCACACCAGGCTCCCCAACATCACACATGCATCTTTGTAAAGGGATCGGGCAAAATATTACGTTGTTTCTGCTTGTCTGGTTCTGTTTTCTTAGACTGTAATGCAATGCCCGTATAATCAGGGGGTTTTGCCCCCCTATCTTCGAAAAAGATTTCCATCTCTATGTCCGTGATTGGGCCGGATGTGATTGGAGTGCTTTGCCTTCATGCTCTTTGTTAGGCTTATTCCATACAAACTGAGATATGAACAGGACGCTTAAACATGGAAAAGGGGAAGCATCGTCAACCAGGAGCTATCTTCGTTGTCGGGGGCGGAAATGTTAGTTATGTATCGGGGGTCTTCTTCTTGCGACGGAGTAGTCCATTCCGACTATTTCCGCCATCTCCGAGGAAGCACGCTTCGTTGTCGGGTCTGCCCCATTCTGCTGCTGCTTCATCTCCATGAGTAGTCGTGTACAATTTCCTAAAAGATGAAAACAAAGAATGCTGGTTATTTTAGGCAAATTTCATCGCCGGCAGATTCATGTTCGCGGCCTCCCTAACACCGGCAAGCATTTATATTGAGATCCAACGGGGTCCCTACTGGTTTTTTCAGCGTCGGCCATAGTTTAATTGGTTAAATTAGGGTTACGAGGGGAAGGCCATCGCGATACCAACTTCTGAGGCGCGTTATCGTAAGATGAGTGACCTGGGTTTGGTTACCTGAACAGCGTCTGCTTCTGCAAAGAATGGACTCTTCAACAGCCCTTCTGCCATTGACACCTTCCCCTGCTTCATTCTCCTGCACTCACCCCAAACCACATTCCTGATGTTCATCCAAACAGCACACAAACTAAACAATCTGATATGCTTACTTGAACACCTCCCATCGTCATCAATTCGTCTCTCCATCGTATACCTTCGTAAATCAGAAAACAGAAAAAAAAGTTGGATGAGAGGAGACGATTATAATCGGCAGCGAGAAGAAAAAAGGTCGTTACCCTGGACTCGGAGAAGCGATCCGAAGAGCAAAAGCGTCAAGAAGGAGACCCTCATCGTTGTTCACAGGTAGAGAAAAAGAACCTTTACTGGGTGTTATGTGCCTGCATATGGAGAGAGGAGCCTGGGTTTTATATGCAGGAAGAGCGACATGGAGGGTGACTGACGAACTAAATGCGGAACACAGGGGTCCCAATGTGGCCTGACGTTGAAGTGGAGGATGTCTCTCCAACACTCAGTGCAGCCAAGGACATGACTGGTTAGGGCATTATACAGACTCCATAGCCAAAAACACAGCGAGCAGATGAATCTAGTAAAATGAATGCCGACAGGAACATCTAATATGAAACTACCTGCATAAGTGATAGTGTCCCACTTCTTACACAAGTGTAAGAATATGCATGTGTATCCACATTAAACACAGAAAAAGTTGAGCATTTTGCATTTAAATTGTAATAAAAATTGATATGGGTATGGATCCAAGGGCAGCATGTGCCTGCAATTTATTGGGTATCGAGGGAACGACGACAAGCCGGGAGGGAGGGAGTTGAGCAGTTAATGGACGTAGGGAGGGAAGGCACGTGGAGAAGGGGATTTTCCATCCTCGGATCACGTGAACGTCGCAATCATTACGGGCCCCAATTTGATGACGTGGACAAAGGTGACAGGTCACTCACCCGCGTGGCTGGGCTTGGGTTTATTTGGGCCGAATGAAGAAGGCCCAAAATGAAAAACGTTTGGCGGCTGCAGATCCAATTGGCGTTTAACACGAGAACGTAAATGATTCGATCACGTTTTTTTTTTACGGGAGTCAAAGTTGAGTCGTATCTGTATTTGGAATGTGTTGACCAGTTTTAAAAAGGGTTTTAATTTGAAGCCGTTAAAAATCCCACATTGGTTCTGAAAACTTCAAAATTAATCTTTATCCACATTTAAGGTTATCAATGTTTAGTGTTATTTAGGATAAAAGTAGTCTCATGCACATGCCTACATTATTATAGATAGTGTTTTAATCATAGATTAATTTAACTTTCATTGATTAAGTCCAATATATCTTCTTTATTTATTTTTTGTAATCAAAAGTTCGACCATATGCTCATCTTGACTATCCAAACCGTATCTCAGTATAAATATTTTAATATCATATTAAAATTAAGAATTTAATGAATCCAATAAATATTTATAAAATTCAAATATACAACAAACATAAATTATATTTTTTAACCTATGACTAATGATTCATAATCTTTTATATATTTAATTATTTTACTTTAATTTTCTAATGTATTATAGTTTGATCTAATATATCGAACTAGTTTTCATAATATAGTAGAAATTAATAAGTTGTTCTTGTTATTTAAAAACAAAAATCTCTTCTTTGTAATTGTGAGAGTAATCCATTATCGAAAATATCTTTAGAATATCTAATTAGCATGATTTGGAATCCAATAATGGTGTTCCTATTCCCTATTCCACCAATAACACAGGGATGGACTGGTAAGTAGCCGACAATGCAGTCCTAAAGGGTGTACCCACCGGCCGCCACCGAAGCAAACCTGTCTGAATCCGCCCAGGTGTGAAGGGATCCAAAGGAATCCCACGTGGACTCTGCACTCATGGAGTGAGCAAGCTCCTGCATTCCACACGCACGCCACTCGCGTCCATGAGCAGCACTCATGCAGTAAAAGGAATGGAGGCTAAGCACACGAAGAATCCCATCAAACTCACAGCAAAACCAACCACCTCTGCCTCCTCCTTCTTCTTCTTCCCAGACGCAGCGCCCTATAAATTACCCTGCGCAGACACCCTCATCTCATTCTCCCGCATCAGGTGCACTGAGTACAGGCCCCCATGGGTATTCTCGAAGTTGCGCATCGATTCGGGGCTGAAGTCGGATGCGTCCTGGTCGCGGCTCGAAGAGGCGGCGGCGGCGACGATGACGATGACGACGATGGACCCAGCGTGGCTCCGGCGGCGTAGAGGTGCATCTTTTTTTATGGGATTGTGTTGGCTGACTGACATTGCTTCACCACTTCAAGTTGACGCTGGGGCCTCCCGGGAAGACAGACTCAAGTCTAAGTGATGAGTTGATTGTGTTTGTGTGTCAAATCCAAATACTAAAATGTTTAATAAATTTTTGGATTTTCGGGCAATTTTGATTATATAAAAGTCAGAAATTTGCTTATTTTACTTGAAAAATGGGGGAGAGAAAAAAAAAAAAAAAAAAAAAAGCGGCAACGGTAACGGTCATAAAATTTGAACCTAGACGAAACTCAGAAGTGGAAGAGCCAGCGGCCAAATACTGCCGAAATGAGAGAATTTGATGGGAATCTTGGAGCCCATGATGCATCCATCAGCCGTGGGTGGGAGATCCAGCTTCCAAATCTGTATTGAGGGATGAGACGGCAGACGCAGCAGAGCCTCGCATTTCGAGAGGCTTGAATTCAGGCCGCCGTGAGGAACCACTGGGATCGAGAACAGTAAGTTCTGGCATTCTGATCCTCTGAATCTGTTCCACGAGAGAGAATTTGGGCCCGTCTGCAACGTAAAATAGTGTTTTTATTTGACACCACACAACCGTGGCCACGGCGGAGCGAGCTCCGGTGCAGGGATTCACGAGCGGAGGTAAGATGCGGAGGGTGTGTGGGTGTAGAAATTTATGAACCCAGTAAAGAGAAATGAGATTCTTGTAACTCAAACGCCAGCTTTCTCATCTATCAACCGGAGCAAGCATATCATGCAAAATGCCAATGGAAATAGTTCTCTTATTCTCTCATATCCGAATCCCAGCAGCGTTGTTACTCTGGTTTCAATATGTTGTTACTCATGGGGCCCATGGCTGCATCGTCAAAAAAAAAAAAGGAATATTCGTTGGTGGGCTTCATTCCCGCCACCACGACCCAATAAGACGATTCGCAAAGAACAGTAAGAGATGGGCACGGTCCGGCCCCGTGGACTTCTAGGACACATCAGCCCACGCCCAATTCTTTTTTTTTAAAATTTTTTTATCAACAATATACTGAAAAATTTATTTTTCATTAATATATTTAGCATACTAAACATTTTTATAAGTTAAAATGACAAGGACACTTAATAAGGATGTTGAGTTATTAAGTGAGATAGAGTATAAAATGACGATATCGTTTTGCATAAAGATGTACTTAAATAAACAGATATGTTTAATTTTATATAAGATGTTTTTTAAAAATAAAAAATATAAAAATTGAATATTTAAAATGAATAATATAGTAAATGGTGGATTGCCATTTGAATAAAGTCCTCAAGGTAAGCTGCTTTATATTACTATAATAATTCATTATGCTGACGTAAGTAAGAGTTTTCAGGGTCATACTTTGGGTAGGGTAGTTACTGTAAGCCTGGAGACTCCTCTATATGTATGTCTGTTCGGTTTCCTCCTCCACACTTTCTTCCTCACGCTTTTCTTTTCTTCTTCGTCCTTTTGCTCTCTGAGCCACGATGCAGGGACCGGAGCTCACTCGTTTCGTCGTCGGAGTAATAGGTCGGCTTCTTTCCGATGATTTGCTTGTGGGTTATCAGAGAATAAGCAGAACCATCCACACCCTGAGTATTTGTTTCCTTTTTGTTTGTAGGGAACGTGACCTCTGGCTTGCTGTTTCTGTCTCCTGCGTAAGATTGTTTTCCCTGTAAAAATCATTTCACAGTTCACACAACACAACACGAATGCTGCTACCTTATCTTTTTCTGCTTCTTGGGATTTGATCCCTTGATTTGGGGTGGTGGTCTGGTTCTGTTAGGCCGACGTTTCTGGGAATAGTTAAAAAGAAGAGCACAGAGATGTTCCATCCCTATCCTTATTTAGCTACCGTGATGAATTGCCTGCTTTGGGTTCTCTACGGGCTTCCATTTGTGCACCCCGATAGCATTTTGGTGATCACCATCAACGGCGGGGGCTCGCTTTGGAGTTGGTGTATCTCACCATCTTCATCATCTACACTCCCAGCACCAAGTATCGGGTACGCCAGCTGAGTTAAACTGTCAAGATACGAACTTTTTTACTAACCATGAGCTACAATTTATGCGTATAGGGGATCATTCCTGCTGTTCTCTTGGTAGAACTAGCGCTGCTCGCAGCAATAGCAGCTTTCACTCTCCTTGTCTTCAAATCTCATGCCCACAGGTCTTCTGTTGTGGGGATCATCTGTGTGGTGTTCGGGATCATAATGTACGCTTCTCCCATGTCCATTCTGGTAAGCAGAACCACCTTCCTTTCTCTCCCATTTCATCGTGAACCCGATAGCTCATCGTTCCTCTGAATGACAGAAGCGGGTGGTGAAGACCAGGAGCGCCGAGTTCCTGCCTTTCTGGATATGCGTCGCCTGCTTCGCGAATGGGGTTGTCTGGTTCGCTTATGCAAATCTCTACTCCTTCGACCCTTTCATTGCGGTAAGCTCAAGCGTTTTCCATGGCGTCCTGCTTGTGTACGGTCTAATGGCGGGCAGGTTTTCTCAGACGGGGAATGGGATCGGAGGGCTGCTTGGATTGGTTCAGCTCTGCGTCTGGGTCTACTACACTCACGTTTATCCCAAGAAGAGCCCGTCAACGTGCCCCGTTGGGGAAGGAGAAGTGTAGTTTGCTTCAGTTCTCGAGATGTCTGGTATTGACTGCGTGTTGGGGACGGTGAAGAGAAAAAATAATTTCGATTTTTTTTCAAATTTTTCTGAATAAAAAAAATACATATATTAAATATGAAATAATAATAAAATGTATTTATAAAATGGTCTAAAAGGGTTAACCCGTTTTGTTATACGGGCTGGAACCCAAAATCGATCGGGCACGCACACCACTCCGGGGATTTCCCGGTAATCTTCTTCCCTGATCCTTGCGGCGCGATCAACGCCTCAGCTGCGGCTTATACTTGCGGAAGACTAATGCTCTGCTCTCACCGGTCACGTGACCGTCGCGGCGCGAACGTCTGGACAATGAGGCTTCCATATCCCACCGCCTCAGACTTGCCATTTTGATACCAGATTAACGACTTCGATCGCGCTTTTGGGAAATTCGGAACAGGTACGATCCTGGTGTGTGGTAGATCTGAAATCTTGAAGGTTTTGTGTTAGTGTCGGGCTGCCTGTGGAGATATGCTTTGCTAACATCGCTCGCAGTGTGTGTTTTTGTTGAGTTTTACAAGATGACGTGAAGGGAAGCCGTTGTTTGTTTTTTGAATGTGCCCGGTCTGCGATTCTAATGTGGATCAAGTGTACTCGGGGAATATATTGTTATCAAGTTAGAATAGGCCTTCTAGAATTAAGCTAGGCCTGTATTTGCATTGTTAGATTTTGTATATGTATGTATACGAAGGATTCCTTTAGAATCGGTTGCATCTGTTACTGATTATGTTTTTAAGACAGGCGTGGATGGGATGTCGGTGTTAACTTGCCACGGCTAGGTTGATTTTCTTATATTATAACATTTTATTTTCAGGATGACACAAAGCGCTTTTAGGGTTTTTGAGTGCTTATGTTTATCTGTCGATCCCTTGTGTCTGGATATGGAAGTTGCAGAAATTATCTCTTGTTATGATCTCTTTTGCATCATACCTCTTGCTAGTGCTGACTGTTTAATTGTTACAGGTTGAAACCTTACAAATCTGTTAGTCACAGATTTGAACACTGATCGGAAGGCATTGGATACTTGATGTCTTTTTGAATCTATTACGTTGGACTCAGGTTGGATATTTCAGCATCCGGGATGCCTGAGGTCCCTCTTGATCTAATTCAGGAAGTGAAGGCCCGCACCAGGGCAGCTGCTGGTCTTTCTGAGTACAACCCCTCTGATCCTATGCTCGCTTCTCTACAATCACTTTCTTCCACCATTGCTCTGTCGGACCCCTCACCATCGGATTTTCACTGCAAAAACTGTAAGGGGAGACTCTTGGGAGAAGTGGAATCTAAATTATGCCTATATTGTGGTGCTAAACCTGATCGTGAGTCATTTCTCGAACCAATCTGCTTTTCATCAACCACCGGTTATCAATGGTTGCTCCATTCACTACAGCTGAAGGGAACGGTATGCTTTTACTTTTTCCTGCTATTCGGCTAGGAACTATAAAATCAAAGCTTCTAACTTATGATATAGATGTTTATAGTAATGTGGAAACGTTTTTATAAACGTCATTGAGCATATCTCAATGAAATTTTGGTTAGTTTCTTTGTTTATCATGCTTTGTTTTATATAATTTTTTTTGGAAAGTGGAAAACGTTTTTACAAATGGTTTGTTCTCTTCTGATGAAAGTTTTTTCATGCTTTGGTTTGCTGTCATAATAATCTTTCTTTTTATATGTGTGATGTACGTTGAGGCCTAAGTTCTGTATTTTAATCTTGTTGAGATAGTCAAATTAATCTTTCAGGAAATGGTTGAGCGAACAGCGAAACCTGAGTTGGATGAAGACCAGAATATGAGAACATCTTTCACTTCTTTATCTGATTTCTTAAATCTTAAGATGCCATGGCCCTCTTCTGGATTTACACAAGTTGTTAGATCTTCTGAAAAACAGCTGACAGAGAATGAAAGTCATTTGAACGTAAATGGAATGACTCTTGAAAAATCCTTTTTGACATCTAAGAGTGCTGTGGTATCTGATACTGCCTCCGAAGACGCTACTGTAGATTTTGGAACATTGGATGGAAAAGATTATTCCAGAGTCAGTGGTCATCAAAAGGTGCAATCTGATACATCTGAAAGCTCATCCACACAGAAGACCAGCCAAGATTTTGAAGAATGGGAAGCAAATTTTCAATCTGCCAATTCTGAAAGCAACCATGGAAAGGACGTGCCACCTAACCCTTTCCCAAGCACCTCAGATGGATTTGAAGATAAATTTGATAAGTCTGTGACATTGGATGGATCCAGAAATTTAGATGTCGATCTGAGTTCGCACATTGATTCTGTTTTTGGATGTGGGGATGAAGTGAATGACCAGAGACCAAATCATAGCTCTGGAGTTTCTACAGAATTGGATTCCAGTAACCTGGATTATTTGCAGAATCTGAGGCCATATTCATCGAACAATGATGGTGGTTCTGATCCTATCATCAGTGGAAACCATTTTCAAAAGGATGATAATACCTTTGATAATTTTAAGGATGCTTCTTCAAGTACTGATTTTTTTCCATGTCCTGATGATCTGCAGAATGTGAGACTAAATGTATTGAATACTGATGATAGTTTTGGTGCTTTTGTCAGCGGAGGCCATGGCCTGAAGGTTGATGATACTGGAGATAATTTTAAGGATTCTTCTTCAACTGCTGATTTGTTTCCAGATTCAGATGATCTGCAGAATCTGTGGCCAAACGTACCAAACACTGATGCTGGTTTTGATGCTTCTATCAGTACAAACCATGCCCTGAAGGATGACTCTGTATCAGATGATTATCGGGGCTTTTCTTCAAGTGATTATTTGTTTCCGGGTTCCAATCTGAGACCAAATGTGCCTAACGATGATGATGGTTTTGATGCTTTTGTCAGCATAAACGATGGAGAGAAGGACAATCATACGTTGGATAGTTTCAAGGTTCTTTCTTCAAGTCCTGACATGTTTCAGAGTTCAGATTATTTGCAGAATCTGAACCCAAATACGAAGGATGAGGATTCTTTTGGCATTTTTGTCAGCAAAAACGATGGCCAGAAGGATGATTCTACCTCAGAAAATTTTACGGATTTTTCTTCAAGTTCAAATGCCTTGCCAAATCTGGGCCCAAATGTAGTGAACGGTGACGATGGTTTTGATGATTTTCTGAGTAGAAACCTTTACCAGATGGATGATCATACACTTGATAATTTTAAGGATTTCTCAAGTGCCGATCTGTTCTCTGGTTCAAATGATCAGCCTGTTTTGCCATCAACGGTTTCTGATTCCAAAAAGAAGCTTGGTGGTGATATTTCTTTCGGCCACCTTCCCAGTACATCTGGTGATGTTGGTGATGAGCTCCGTGAGTTCGAAATATGTGAGGGATCCAGAAACTTAGAAGTTGGTTTTGATCCGCTTGCTGATTTGGGAATTGGGAAACAAATCGACCAACCCGCAATGACTGCAACATTTGATTACACTTCTAAGAACTCGAGTCCTATATCCAACATCGGTGTTTCTTTTGATGGCAGCATGAAGAATAGCCACAAGGATGACCAGTCATTGGACAATTTAAGCACAGTTCTATCCAATGCCGTTTCTTCTCCGCACCCCCAAATTCTAGTATTTGACAAAACAGACTCTGAGTTCCATGATCAAGTACAGGATGGGACACCGGATGAAGAATCAATAGATGAATGGAGTGGCTTTGTAGGATCAACCAGCTTAGGAGATCCCCCAAAAAGTGCTCCAAGTGAAAGCAGGCCTTCATCTGGCCATCTCTCTAGTGCCTCGGTGGGGTTTATAGATGAATTCCTTCATTCGGACCACATTGTTAGATCCAAAAGTTTAGATGCCAATCTTGGTCCGCAAATTGATTCCGTTTTTGGACTTTGGGGGATTCCAATGACAAAAAAGGAAACAACAGTCAAAGCAACTGGAATTTGGATGACATGTGGATGAATATGAGCTCAGGTGTTACCAAAATCGCTGTTGATTTTGATCCGTTCATCAGTAAGCAAGATGTCCAGAAGAATAGTCCTACTGTGGATGATTCAAGGGATATTTTTTCCCAACCTACTTCCCTTCAGCAATACCAATCCCAAACAACTGAAGTTGCAAACTTGGAGATGCAATATCCTGGGCATGATGAGCCGGTGGATGACTTCCTAAATGATGAGTGGAATGATTTTATGGGGTCAACCAGTTTGCACGATCCTCCAAGTGAAAACAACCGCGGTATTGACTCATCATCTGATCTTCTCCCCAGCAACTTCATGGATAGAACCGGAAGTTTGGAACTCAGTCTGTTCTCTGACAACCTTCCCAAGGAGGGTACCAGTCAAAGACCAACCAACAACGCCACGCTTTCCCCAGCATTTGGGGACTGGAATTCAGATGACATGTGGAAGAGCTTGAACCCCAAGGCGTCCAACACGGCTGGCGGTTCTTTTTCCAACTTCAATTCCCAACCAACCGTCACGGAGAACCACAAAAACCAGCTGCATCAAGAGCTGGAGAAGACGATGGATGATGAAAATGATGAATGGAATGATTTCGTAGGGCCAACCAGCTAGCAAGCATCAAGCAGCATGCTTGCCTCCTATGATGCATTATTGTCTATCAAGTTTCAACTTTTGGCAGAGGGCATGTTGCAAACCGCCCCTGTGCAAGGCCTTGATGCATGCAGTGGCTTCCTACAGCACGAGCGGACTGCCCCTGCCCATCTGTTCCATGCTCTTGCCTTTCTTTTTTTGAAAAGAAAAGCAGTTGCTCCTTCACGCTCTCATCATGACTCGCACTCTTGCCTACGGACAATCCCACTCCCCCTTCAACTTCAGCATGAGTTTATTTAAAATTTCAGTTCAAATTATGGATTTTGAATTTAAAATATATTTTATACATGGATTTAAATATGTCATATAAATAACTACAGTAAGTTTATCATAAAGCATGTCGTTTTATTTGTTTTCAATGAAAATATGTATCAGATTTTAAAATTATTTACCCAACATTCCCTTATTGTACCAAATAAAAATTTCAAATAATTAATCCGATAGATTAGGGTTTTGGGGGGATATTAATTAACCATAGGAACTTTTACTAACTAAAGCAAAATTTAAAAAAAAAAGACACAGGGAGTGAGAAAAGAAAAAGACTAAAAGTTTCTTTTCATGGGAGTTGCTTTATCCATTCAAATGTTCGTTGCCGGGTGAGTTGCTTCTTCGTCGCCGCCGTCTTGGATATCGCCGGGGGTTCCATTTCCTTGCCGTCGTACTCGTGTCGGAAAATCATGACTCTTGAAGTTGATGACAACGTATCAACGGCGTCGATCGAACAGTATCTACATCCTGGAAGAAAAGCTGCCCTGATTTTCTTGGTCTTGCCGCTGCCCACGGAGCTTCCGCGGCTGATCGTACTTTTCCGGCTCCCGAAATTCCCGTTTCGACTCCTCAATTTCAGGTCCTGGAAGGTCAATTCCGGTTGCGGCGTGACCAATCCCATCCGGAAAATGTTCCATGGTGAAGGTTTCTGTGGCTGACGATGATAATTCCACCGAATGCTCTCGCGAATTCTCGGTGAGGGGCTTGAGTGAGATAGAAATTGGTTCCGCGTCCGCGGCGGCGGCCTGACTGCGTAATTGTTGGCGTTTCTGTTTGAGAGAATGGAACGGTCGAGGGAGTGGCATCGGGGAATTGGGCGGGCAAGGGGTTTGTTGTCGAAGCTGAAAGAGTGACGGAAAGGGAGAATCCACCCCTGGAAGAAGAGTTCATCGGCGGTGCACATCTGGGAGTCTCTAGAAACCAAACCGAACTCGAAATCGAAATGGGCGGAATTCTGAGGCTTGGTTTGTGCCGAACTCTGAGCGTCGTGCGCTTGTGTATCATCATCATCATATCCACTGGTGTGATGCAGAAGAGGGAGATCACTGAGAGACAGAGCATCATCATCTTCTCGTTCTCTCACAGTAGCTGTTGCCTCCGCTTCTTTCTCCATGAGCTGCAAAGATGGACACAGCAGAAAGAGAGACAGGAGAAAAAACAACAGCTGGTGGTTGCGGATTTAAATGGCAACCGGAGAAGACAGCTGAGGATCTTATTGCATGCTGCTGTTGCTTTTTTTCATTTCTGGATGGCACTACAAATTTCAATGCCCGGCTGATGGACACCCCTCACAACAGCCTTGTCCTTCTCCCTCATTTAAAGCCTCTGTCGACAAGGAGTGGTGCAATTCCCGTGTCTTGGAATGGCATCCCAATTGTTGTGCATTCTCAAGATGGACTCCATGGGTGTCCACCTCCACAACCTAAAGCACCCTGAAATTTACCCCAACTGGTGATGGGCTGTTAATTTCTGAGGAGCTTTCGCCCCAACCACAGTAAAATTTGACAGCTCTCAATCTCTGCACTTTGAAAATAGAGTGTGTTGGGCACTTTATGAAGCCATGAGCGCCTCACTGAAGTGATGGGGAAAAAGATGGATTGGATCATCTTTCCAGCGACTCCCCCTCAGCCTCAGGTCTTTTCTGCCTTTGGAGGAGCAAAATTACAGTGCTGTCAAAACCACCGCTGTCGATGGATCGTTGTTTCCCACATCCAGAAAAAAGAATTCATTTCCCCCACAGTAATTCCCTGATGATGAAAAAGGTGAAAAGAGGGGAGACAGTGAAAGGGCGAGACCGGGCAGTCGGGGCGGAAAAGTTGAAGTAGCAGAATTGTCCATGTCGGGAAACATAGTCATTTTGTTCCAGGACCCTCCACTCACCCCCATCTCATATTCTCAGGTAACACAAACCCTAAACCCCAAATCTCAAAAAATATGCTGCAAGTTATCGGGTTGGTGTTGCCCTACCGAGACTTGAAAACTAATACATAATCAATTTTTATTGACAAATACGTTTTATTTTTGTTTTGAAATATATTTTTTCTTTTTAAAAAGTTAATATTACAGCTTTTATTTTTAAAAATATTTTTCAAACATCACTTTTTAAAAAAAAACAGAATCAAACAAAACCTTCATTATCTTCCCATCTTTGCTTTCAATCCCAATTAGTATCTATTTTCCACAAAATATTATTTTTTAATAAACATCAATTTCCACAAAATAAGATCTATTTTCCTTTTTTTTTGAAGAAAAAAAACAAATAAAGTTTAATTGATCCGTCCTTATCTGGTTTCCGGCTGTTGGGCCACAATGGCTATGAATTTCTCATATAAATCGCCCCGGAACGGGCCCATATAGGCCCACTGTGGCTACGGATTTATTCCCTAAAATGGACTGGATCAGCACAGCCCAATAAAATAAGTTTTAATTAAAAAATTTATTTATACTTTAAATATAAAGTGTTTCCAATTTCGAATTTGACACAAATATTGAAATTTCAATTGAATTTGAGAATATTTTGTTTCGCAAAAAATCAATGAAAAAAAGTATATGAAATATTACAGTTTCCGTACCAATGAAACGAGGATGCCCGTACTTTTCCACACAAGCCCCGAATCGAAATCCGGATTGTCGAGCTGAATTAATGGCGACGTAGCGGTTGGCTCCGATGTTTTTGTGGTCGCGGGAGGTGCCAACGCAGGGGAATCACTTCGGCATGTCCGCATCTTTGCGAAGAATCTTTCTTTCTTCTGACCCGATTTTTGCACTGTTTAGTTAACGGAAGGGACCCAAATTACCCCATGATTGTGTTGACATATTTTAAGTTTTGCAGTTCGCCCAACAAGGCGGTGCTGCGGCTGCTGCCGAAATCAAATTATGGCTATTGAATTTCGTCTCCATTCTCGTTGAACCCACTTTCAAAAAGCCCCAGATTTGGAGGAAGACTTGAGATATAAGTGGTGGACACGGCTTCGATTTGTTACATCTCTAGGGTGATCTTTCGCTTCTCCCAGGTAATATTTTGTCATCCCTTAATCGCAATTCCTGGATGACAAGTGCATGCATGGATGAAGAATTTGAGGAATTGTGGATTACCTAGTAGATCAATTCTTTCGTCATGTCGTGTTTGATCCCTTTTGTTTTTATGGTTGTTGGTGATTAGGCCTGAAAATGGATAGGGACAAAGAGGATTCAAGTCTGCAGAAAAATTGGTCAGAATCAAACGAGATTGAGATGCTACATTCTTCCAGTGAAGGGAAGGGAAAAAGATTGTGGAAGAAAGTCAAGTGCCAGTTGGTTGATTACCATTCATTGCCTGCATTTTTGAAAGACAATGAGTACATTATCGGACATTATCGCTCAGAATGGCCTTTGAAGCAAGCTCTTCTCAGCGTTTTCTCGATCCACAATGAGACCCTGAATATTTGGACGTATAAATTTCGTTTTTCCAGTTTTAAATTTCAAACTCGTGGTCTTTGAAAGATGTGGAATGCAATTTCTAGATTCCATAATGTGATGAGTGAACTTTCTTCATTTAATGCAAAACTCTTTTTTGGATGAATAATGTTTTTTTTCTTTTTTTTGTTGATGTGTATGGAACTAAGCATAGTGGTCGATAAAATAAGTATGAGATGTATAAGTAGAATATGGGGTTGTTCGATTTCTTTTCATTTTTCTTTTTTTTTTCATGGAGCTTTTGAGGTATTCTCTTCTTTAACGTTGATTTAGAATGAAGTGAATTACCCTGATTGATCTCTCTTTCCTGTCTACAGGCATTTAATAGGATTCTTCCTTTTTCTAGCCCTAACGATTTATACTGCTATGAAGATTCCCAATGTTGTTGATCTTCCAGCTTTGCAACATTTACCAGATGTGTTGAGGAAAGCCGATTTTCACATAATGCACTCTGAGCTTGTAACTTGTCTACCATCTCTGTTGCATATGCCTGATCTGCACAGGCTCAGGGAGGAGTTGAGAACTTCGATGCACTTGCTTCCATCCTTGTCGAATTGGCATGTGGTTGAGCTACTATCGAACTGCTTACCTGAGAGTCTGTCCCACATCAACCACACTGATACCTGCGTTCTGGTACTCTCTACTGCATTTTCCTTTTCAGTGTTGTGGATGTTTCAAACAATTGTCTCATTGGTTGGAATTTAACAGTTCAGAATCCCTGAATGGGCAAAGGGAAATCAGTTAAATGATTCTTGACACTGCCATTCTTGTTTGATACTTCATCATCAATGTTCTCTTCACTTACAGAATTAACTACTTTTGAGTCTCCTGATGTCCCTAATTCTTTGATTTACCTTCTTCTTTCTGCAGAGTAACATGAAAAATGATCTTGGCAACATAATCGCACCTTTGCTGGTTCGACCGATCACTCGTTGGCCATTCTTCGCCTTCCTGGGAGGGGCCATGTTCTGCTTGCTGGCCAGCAGCGCATGCCACTTGCTATCATGCCACTCAGAACGCTTATCATATATCATGATCAGGCTGGACTACGGAGGGATCGCAGCCCTGATTTCAACATCATTCTACCCTCCAGTCTACTACTCGTTCATGTGTGATCCCTTCTTCTGCAACCTCTACCTGGGATTCATCACCGTCCTGGGACTCTTCACATTCATGGCTTCCCTTCTCCCAGTCTTCCAAACCCCAGAATACCGTAAAATTCGAGCTGCGCTGTTCTTCGCAATGGGTGGCTCCGGTGTGGCACCGATACTGCACAAGCTTATACTCTTCTGGAACTACCCCGAGGCTCTCCACACAACAGCATATGAGGTACTGATGGGAACATTGTATGGTCTGGGAGCACTGGTTTATGCCCTGAGAGTACCCGAGAGATGGATGCCTGGCAGATTTGACATCGCCGGGCACAGCCACCAGCTTTTCCACATCCTTGTCGTTGCCGGAGCCTATACACATTACAGAGCTGGCCTTGTGTACCTACGTTGGAGGGACCTCCATGGATGCTAAGAGGTGGTAGAAGAAAGAAAGGTGGTTAGCTAGGCACAGACAGTATGAAACTTGTGATCTCCATTGGTTTGTCTGTGAGCTTGTGACCAGGAAAATAGGTTGAAAAAACAATTGAAAAAAAAAAAACCAGCACCTCAAATCTTTCTGTCCTGATGTATATTATACAAAGATGATTGTACCCACCTTTCATATGATATAAACAGTATGGTGTTTGTGAGGGCTTCAAAAGTATGGATGAGATCATAAATCATGTATGCTTGCATTCTTGTTGATGTAGTAAAAAGTAACCTAACAAATTAAGTGAACCAAATAAATATGATGAAGGTTTCCAAAAGCAAGTAGAAGAAAAAGGGAAGTGCTCTTGTTGAGAGTCGAACTCAAGACCTCCCGCTTACTAAACGGGTGCTCTAACCAACTGAGCTACAAGAGCTGTTGTGTGAGGAGTTCGTGATCTCTATATATCTAGTGCTGCATTTTAATAAATCAATTTCCCAAAATAGCAGGAACCAGCACCAAGTTTTTAACTAAAAAATGCCTGCAGTTGTAATAAAGTTGACATGAAGATCGATCCAGAAGACAAAAGACTAGTAATACATGAAACTGTCAAGAAACCATGGCATTAAATTCATCTTCTACTCCAAGGGCAGGAACTTCACTGAACATGAACTCACTCTGGTACTCCATCAAGTACTGAGTTGATCTCTTCACGTCGTAAAAGAGTTCATACACACGGCTGATGTCATCCAATTCCACGGTCTTGCCCTTGCGCTTCTGGCAGGCTAATGCAGCCGCGGTGATGAGGTTTATGGCATACCTTAGCGAAGTCTCTTCACCAATCTTGGTAAGCAGAAGCTTTGCATCTTCAGTCATCTCTACATCTTCCTCCTGGCATCTGATGTCCAAGATCTTCCGAATGTCCTCAGGAGTATAAGGCTGCGTTGAGATTATGAGCAGACGGTCAAGAAAATCAATAGGGATACCATGGGGGATCTGTAGTTCGTCCCTCGAATGGAAGTGATGCCTCTGTTGGTGGCCACGACTAGTATAGGGGCCATGTCATTTTCGAGTGCGCGGTTCAGGAATGAAAAGCATTCGATATCGAGCATATGAACTTCATCAATAAAAAGAACCCCAGGAACAATTTCAGCTTTTCCTTCTTCCCTCCACTCTGTAACCTTGGTGTCTATCTGTTCCCTAACCTCAGAACGTATTTCACCAGTGTCACCAGCAAACAGAGCCAAAAATCCCTGTGTCCTGCAATTCAAAAAAATCCATCATAACAAATTCTTCAGTTCACCGAACAAGAACCTCACAAAAGCTAAGTTGCTGAAACCCAAACACGGAACTCACATTTCCACGTTCAAGAAAAGGAAACATACGTGCTCATCAATATCAGGACTCAACAAAGTCAGTACAATGCAGTCAATCGCAACGAAATCTTTAGTAAATGAAGGAAATTGAAAGAGAAAGAATGAAATAAACCTGCTGTTGATAACATCTATCTCATGCAGAGTGACACAATGCATGACCTCCTTTCTCTTCTGCAGCTCCCCATCAGGGCATTGCACAAACTTGGTATGAGGGCCCATGGCATCATAATCTCTGGACCTAGCGAACGATCTCCCAAGCTTAGTAATTTTTCCAGACGCCTTATCAATGGCGATCACATCCCCACTCTGAACTTTCTCCCTCACCAACGCCTCAATCATTTTAGCTCCCAAATCGTAAACAGTTTCCATATCCGTCGTCTTCAGAGTCAATTTCCCTGTCTTGGAAGCCGCTCCTGCTACGGCCGGCCTATCAATTTGTACCTCCACAACCTCACCTTCAATAATTTCAGTCTCCTCCTTAATCCGCACCCCAATAGCCTTTCTGAAAGCCTGCATTAGCGCCTCAGTCCTAGACATCTCAAGTGAAAACAACTCACTCCCCGCGAGCATGGCAAAAGGGGTCTCTTGGCCAAGGGATTTCGCCATGCCCATAGCAATTGCCGTCTTCCCAGTTCCCGGCTGACCAGCTAACAGAACTGCACGACCAGCGATTTTCCCTTCCTGAACCATTTTCACGATCACGCCAGCGGCCTTTCTAGCAGCCGGTTGACCCACCATACCTTCGGACGAGGAACGAGCTTCCAGAGAAGAATCCAGACCAAGGCCACGTATATGGGAATGCGCACCTATCCGTTCGATCCGCGTCAGGTCCCTCATCTCCGAGAGCTTGATTTCCGCCATCGATAAACCACCGCCGAGTCCCTGAGCCCTAGCACTCAAAAACACCAAACAAGGGTTTAACACAAGCTTTTCCCTCCATTGATTTCGGTAGCCAAGTGGGCCTGGTTATTAGGCCCAATATAATTGGTCTTTTCGTTTAAGCCCAACCTGTATCAAGTCACTCTTACTCGTATTCTAATAAGTTATATTTCTGAAATATTAAAATAAAATAAATTAGATGCATAAGACGAGTACTCATTGACAATCTTAAAAATGCTTTACATAATATAAAAAATATAATTTAGAGCATTATTATTCATATAACATCATTAAAAAATCAAAAATTTTAATTTAATATAACATTTTATGTTTTTCTTACATTCGCTCCTCACAATATTAGGGTATATTTGGTAGATTGTTTTTATTATTTAAACATTCCTGTATTAGTAATAATATTTGTTAGGTAAATTATTTTAAAAATACATGAATATTTTACAAAACAATTGTAAACACTTCATATTAAAATTTCACAAGGTAAATTTTGTTAAACAACTCAATTGCGAACTTATTTATTTTAAACGTAAAATGCACAAAACCTATGTATCAAACAAATTTTCATATGAAGCATATAATATGCATTGATCCTAAACATAAATAACTCAAATATATTATTAATTAAATTATCTTATCAAATATGTATTTACATTCTTATCCTCATCAACAATTTATAAATAGTCACTTAATTTTGGAACTACTAACAAAAAAGTTATATCATACCGTAAAAAACGTGTCATATAAGGTTTACGTGATCATTATACTTACTTTCTCCGCTTTCTGCGTAACCTTACATCTAAAAATGCGAATGACATCATTCATACGAAATCGGATTGATTGAACATACGGGGATCATGGTCGAAACCTTTAGCATAGTGACATAAACGCATTAGGTCCCCATCATACCCACCGAAAACCTTGTCTCAACTACGGTCGGAATCCAGAGGAGCACTACTTACTTGAATCTATTATATTTACCCTTATAACCTATTATAATTTTGATCAAGGGTGCGAAAACGAAGGGTATAATAGTAATTTTATATATTTACCCTTATACCCTTAAGTTCATGTTTAGAGATGTGAATATTGAAATGTATGAGGCATGGTGCATTGGAGTCTTTTTCATTGTATTTTCTTCTTGACAAATTTTGATTTGAACTCCTATACTTTATCTTGCTTTAAGCCCTTTAGAAAAGGAAATATTTCTTTTAGCATCAATGCCTCTTTTGACCCATCGTGGGTTGGGTCTCACCTCAAGGCCCCACATGGGAACATGTGCAATGCAACCGTGCGTAACTATAAATAAAGGAAATTAGGTTAATAATAATAATAATTGAAAATATTTTGTGTGAATGTAATTTTTCAGGAATTGGATTTTTGCACCCTTCACTGTTCAGAATTTACTTTTTGGCCAACAAATAGGGACTAAAGTGAAAAAAGGCGGAACCTGTCAACTTTATGCGAAAGGGAAAAACAAGAATTTGACTGGAATATCTCCTCAGATCCGGATGCGGGCCTCCGTGTCAGCGTCACCGTGTCGAACGCCGTGACGGGAGCCACGGGCACAGAGCCAACCCTGATGCGCCACGTGGAAACATAGACTGCGTTCCGTGTTCCTTCGCCACTAAGTTCATCCGGGGCCCACTCCATGGCGTAAGAAAGAGAGGGAGGATTTGGCCGCCCCACCAGCGCCGAGTCTCAGTGCTGGGTGAGTCACGGAATGGCTGGTCTTTATGAACGTGAAGTTACGGTTATGTCCTCGAGGCTCGTGGTGCTATAAATGTTGGGCTCCGCTGCTATAGTCCTTCCCCTTTTCCCCCATTTCATGATTCTTCAGCAACGATGGCATGCTTCCCGGCGGAGATCCACGGCGGCGACGCCTTCCCCTCCTTGTATTTCCCGCCGTGGGAGTTATACGAAGCTTCACTTCAACAAGACGCGCAGTTCAAGATCGAGCCCCTGACATCCGAGGCATTGGTTCCGGTGACGCCGAGCTCCGCCTCCGAAGGAGCCCACACGAAGGACTCCGGCGAGCCCACCGACGAGCGCAAGATACGGAGAATGAAACTGAACCGGGAATCGGCACGGCGGTCGAGAATGAGGAAAAAGAAGCACTTGGAGAGTTTGAGAAATCAAGTGAGTAAATTCAAGGACGGGAATCGAGATCTCATGATCAGCCTTCGCGTGGTCCTCCGTCAGAACCAGATGATCGGCGAGGAGAATCAGCGCCTGTGCACAGAGGCGGCGATTCTCCGGCGTCGATTATCTGAAACTCGGAGGGATCTCCTTCTACGTTACCTTCACCAGAAGATGGGCTCCCCTTCTGCATGGGCATGCATTAATGACGTGGGGTGCGTTAATGACCGGAGATTAGTTGTTAATCAGAATTAGAGACGCTCAATCACTCTTAAGCTATGATTAAGCCCCCTTCCAGCCAAACTCGAGGGATTGTGTGGTTCGGCTCTTTGTTCATTTTTAGTGTGTCTGAGCCGCTCTGTGTGTGTCTTTTTTTTTCAAGGTTTGCATATAAAAGGTGCATAATTTGGATCATAATCCCAAAATTTACCATTAATTGCAAAACATTAAACCATGGATATATATCTTAATGACTTCCTTTTGTAAAGGGAAACACGACAGCTCAAAACCGGTTCGGATTAAGCACTATTTAAAGCCACGATATCCGGTTGTACCGGTCCGGTCTATATAAAAACACGGTTCAGTGTTGCTCTTTACATGGTGGGCCGTGGGCTTCAATCCGAGTTTACTGGGGCCATGCAACGGGGAAGATTCACTACGTATTGCAATTCCGGCGGAATTGGGCCGGAGGCATTGTTGGAGGAGAGATTCGGTAGGGAGAGGTTGCGAATGCAGCCAGTATTGGGGGTTGTGCCTTGGAGCAAGGATTGGCGAGACAGAACTCGTCCCGGGGATCCACCATTGCTAGAAGTTTGCTGCGATATCCATCTAGGGAAGCACGCCAACTGTTCGATGAAATTCACCAGATAAAAAACGGTCCGGGAGAAGATATGAAATTCATGGTTGCCGGTTCCTGATTCCCCGTCCACTTCTATCATGTCTTAACATATTTTCGAGTTCTTAGTAAGAATGCTCTTCTCTGAAGCAAGCAGTTCATGTTTCAAAGAGCACAATGCGTGCCATGATGCCAATTTCTTCATTGTGGTGCCATGGGATAGGTGAAAACGGGAGTATGTTCAATGATATAGGCAAAATGTTTTCCATTGTAACGTTTATACAAACAACATTTAGCAGAGCAGGTTCGCATCCATCACAAGTTTGCTGTTGTTTCCTGTATCTCTTGCATCGAGATTTGCTGCAAAAAGAGAAGTTTTTCCCAGCTTAGGAACATGATAGGAAAGGAGAACTCAAAGGACAACATGATTCAGAAACCTCAGACAGTAAGCAGTGGCAAGATGGCTGAGAAATGGAGGGTAATCCTCGATGGAAAATCTTGGTTTACAAAGAAGATAACAGGGAAACTAAACAGAGTATCAGCTATCATAATTCAGACATTTTAGAGACAAACATGGAAGCGTGTTGCGAAACAAAGTAGATAACCAGTAATCCCACATCAAAGACTAGTAACAAGGAAACGAAACTCATGATACAGACAGTGCACATTATAAAGAGCCAAATGGGGCATCCCAAGAGGAAATTGTTGGTTTGAAAAGAGTGAGGAGTGTGGGAAAAGGTGACTTGGTTTCACATACATCTCTCCCGAGATGACATAACCGGGCATCAAGTTGGGGTTTCAATTTGCAGGAAAAGTAAACAGAGATATGAGGTCGAAGAGCTCATGTTCATACCTGCTCCCTGCCAGCAAAGCCGTTTTCAGGGGTGAGAAAAAGCATGCAGTGGCATTCCTTCCTGGAAGTACAGTGCCAAGTAAGAAACTGTATAACAAATAAAGGCCGAAACAATTAGAGCATTCATATCATTCTTTACCTTTCTCTCATAGGAACACATGGGCAATTCCAAAAGCCCTGTTGTGCCTCAGCAGCCTTATCATCATAGTGTCTGAAGCCAAAACAGTTCATAAAACTTAGTTGGAAACAGAGAAAACAAACTGAAACTAACTAAATGTTGGGTAAGAAACACACCTGCAAGGGCAGAGCGGTGCACCCAATGTATCCTTGTGCTCCGCCAATCCCTGCATACGTATCAGCATCATCCATGGATTGCCCATGTATTATCAAGAATAGGAATCACTGTTTCATGAAAAAAATTCCCCCTTCCAGGAACTAGTAATAAATACAAAGAAACAAGACCTGGGATTTTCAAGAAAACAATAAGCTATTGCTCCAGTTTCCCATCACATTAAAGAAATTGAAATGAATACCTTGATGACAACAGAAGTGACGCCCTTGTCGACGCAGAAATAGGTGCCAGATTTCCGAGCGTACTGCTCGGAGAATTTCCTCATTATTTCAACAGATTTATCCGTCGGCTCGACTAAAATGACACCAATAATTTCAGATGCACCTCAATCCTAATACCCACATTGAAAATTATTACCTTTCGCGACGACAGTGAAGCAACGAGAAGGGGCCTGTGGCGACACAGCAATCGACGAAACACCAACACCGGCGCTGTAGGCAGTGGTTGCTTGAAGTGCTCTCATGGCTAAAAATCGTCAAAAAAACCGATGGTTTAAAGCATCAACCGCGAAATTCTTCTACTCCGCCGAAAAACTGGAAGAGATTTTGATTCAAAAAAATCACTGAAACCATGTGAATTTATCAAAAATTCTGCATTCCGAGAGATGTTCTACGCCACTCGTTGCCCAATATCGCGAACGGATTTTGCAGAGTCACCATCACATAATTCAAACTCTAGGCCCAAAATGCTATAGGGCCAAGTATTTAAAATACAGTATTCCGTAGAAGGCCCAATTACATTTTCTTTTTCATTTACCAATTTTTCGTTTAATTAAAATTTATGATATTTATTAAATTTTATAAACCTATTTACACACCTCTAAACATGTCTCCATTGCTAACTACATCTAGAATACATTGATCGAAAGATCACAAATACTTATGTTTATGTTCATTTATTTAGTTTTATCAAATAAAAAAATTTGTTTATCTTCTAAATAATATTTAATATAATTTTAAATATGTATCTAAAAATTAATATTATTTTAAATACACATTTATAATTACATTTCAACATAACCCAGTTCATAGGGAGGAGTACAATATTTACATCAAAGCATCAAGCCAGTTTAACCATGAAAACCAAGATGAGTTCAGTTTACACAAATACATCTAACAGAGATGATGAAAAAACAATGAGCTGCATCTGCCAACATTGAGTGGAGATGACTGTAAATACAAGAAACCAGTGGGGGAGTGACGCCATGAAAGAGCTTAGCAGGAAGCAGACATGTAGATAACAAGTCAGCCTCAAGCAACTATCTCCCTCAGAAGCCAATCCAAGCTAGGATATGCAAAGTAGAGCATCAGAAAAGAGGGAAGAGCAAAGACAAGAGTAATGACAATGTAAAGAGCCAAGATGGCTGCGCTCGCAGGTATGGCATACAGGATGATGATAAGAAAAATGATCACCAGGGGGAATTTAGCTGTAAAGTGAACAAGGAAGACAAGTGACTTCTTAATGGAAAGATGCAGTCTATCAATGGTATTGTGACCATTGAACTGGAAATGGTCAGCAATAGATCTGGATGGCTCTGGATGATCAAGGTGGCGCCCTCTGTTTTGGTTGCTCCCTGAGTGGCTTCCAGTTGGTTTTGAATGTGAGTGCCAAGCCGGTGGATGACCACCGGAGACAGCCATTGGAGCTTTAACTCTGTCACCATTCATGCTCTCGAGCATCCAGAGAAGGAAGAAGTTTTTGCGGGGAAATTTCAGGTTCCCCCTGTATACTAAACGCACTGACAGGAGACTGCACCAGGGACAAGATATAAAGAGTGGGAGCTGGACAGGTATATTGGGAAACTTAACAACAGCCCACTGAAGCCCAAGGATGCAGTTTTTGCATAGAGTGTGTCCACACCACAAAACATATGGGACATTTTCGACGAGGTTAAAGGATTCCCAGCAAATTGGACATTCCAGGGCCTCCCCTCTGCTAGCTATGGAAGATACCTCATCATCCGAACAGTCATGCGAATCCCACATCGGTCGTTTTGATGCATCATTTTTCGGGCCTATACTTCCTGCGATGCAGCTTGATGCAAAGTTCCACATCTTCTAGATAGGCTACAGAATAAGCATGACGTCCTAGTCGCCACAATTCCTTGAAATTAAAGCAAATTAGCAGTAAAAATCATGCTCACCAAGGATACTGAGTGATTAGTATGCCTACAAAAGGATAAAAATCACACCTTTTTCTCAGATACGTCTCCTTCTTCTTTTACACTAACAAAACTTGTCATCCGCAAAACGCATTACACAATTCTCGAGTACCCCATGAATAGCCCCATTTTTTACACAAAAAAAATGATCTTTCTCGATTCCCACCTCCCAAATCGACAGATCCCAATTGGTAATTATTTCAATGGCCAATTAGGATCAACTACTCTCACACTAGTTTTATTTTAAGCTAAGAACATCACATTACAATTCGCCTGGAACGCGATACATGGACGCCACTATTAAAGGCTACGAATTCAATCGAGAAACAGCGAGTTACCGATTTGCTTCAGGGATATCCCGCTGACGTCGCAGACCCCGCGCTTCTTCCCCTTGTATTACACACTAAACCCAAGAGCAAGTGAAAAATGACGACGCCCTCAGTCTTCCGACTTCCTCCGGCGCCGAGGCTAACAGTTATTAAAAAACTCTCGCAAATTATGATATGAAATTGTATATTTATTTAGTATTTTAATTATATTTATAAATGGTTGAAATAATGATTTTAAGTTTAATTTTTATTATTTTTCTGGGCAAGAAAATATGCCGCCCCTCAGCTTGCTTAGAGCTCATCGTCACTGCTTTAACCATGAAGTTTATGTCGCCAGTTACTGGAATACGTCGTACACAACACCCCTGTCGCAAGTTGTCAAACTCTTGATCTTCCATATCACCTAACAATTCCTTCATTTCTTGTAAATGGAGGATTTGCCCCAACTGTTCAGCAATTTAAAAAACATTTCCCGGATGGGCATTTTTCCCTTGCCCTCTTGAAGAAATGGATGCTTTAAAGATGTGTGGAGCCGTGTTCAACTCTTCCGCCAGCCAGATGTCGAGCCCCAGAGGATATTGTGTTTGGAAGATGTGGGGAAAGGATTCCATGTTACCCTCTCCGGGTCGCACAATTCCCGCGATTCGGGCTTCCACGCCTGCGCATGGGTATGAAAGTTCGGATCTTGGTTTTGTATGGCTTCAATTTTTGAATCGATTGATGGGCTGTGAATTGGGGTGGGCGTTGTTTATGCCTTTTGTTGGAAAATCTCCGGTCCTGTTGCTATTTCTGATCTCCTCAAGTATGTAGTGGTCTAATGCGTGTAATGTTTGTGAGGAGACATTGTTGCTGTGTTTCTTCATCTGAAGAAGTTTGTTGCACCTTTTCTCGGTTGTTTGTAGACCCACACCTCGTCATATCATTGCTGCGCTGTTCTTATCCCTCTGAAAACATTGTTAAAGTTATCTCCTTTTGTCTTTAACTTTTCTTGAATTCTAGTGAATATGGTCTGTTTGTTTTCTTTCTAGAGTATCATCACCCAAGGAGCGAGTTGACGAGTCTCAAAGTTACACGCTTGATGGCATCAGAACTTCCCTTATTAGACAAGAGGATAGCATTATCTTCAGTCTAGTAGAAAGGGCACAGTTTTGCTTCAACGGAGAGACGTATGACCCCGATGCCTTTGCGGTCGATGGGTTTCATTCTTTTCTAGAGTTTATGGTCAAGGAGACTGAAAAGCTTCACGCCAAGGTCTTGTTTTGCTGTGTCCATCGGTATTCTTCAATCAGTCTGCAACACAGTGAATGATCTCCTTGGTCTCTTGTGCAGGCTGGACGATACAAGAGCCCCGATGAGCACCCCTTCTTCCCAGATGGTTTACCTGAGCCGTTGTTGCCACCATTGCAGTATCCATCTGTAAGAGCACTGCTTCTGTGCCATTGGAAAATGGACCGGAATCGTCATTCTGCATATTGTTGCAGGTTCTGCATCCTGTGGCTGATTCTATCAACATCAACGGCCAAATATGGGAGATGTACTTCAGTAATCTGCTCCCTAGACTGGTTAGAGAAGGTGATGATGGCAACTACGGATCAACAGCAACATGCGACACTATTTGCTTGCAGGTATGAGGGCAGGGACAATTTGCTCTACTGAGAATTTACCAGAAGTGAAGTAACTGCTTTTCTTACATTTCATACACAGGCTCTTTCCAAGAGAATTCACTACGGCAAATTCGTGGCTGAAGCGAAATTTCGTGCCTCACCTGATCTGTACAAACCTCCTATTCTAGCTCAAGTAAGTTAACTGTACCCCACCAGTTGTCTGCCACCTTCTTCTCTAAAATGCTTTTCTGCAGGATCGAGCCCGCCTCATGGAGCTCCTAACATACCCAAAGGTTGAAGAGGCGGTCAAGAGAAGAGTGGAGCTCAAAACCAGACAATATGGGGAAGAAATTCCGATCGACGACAGCCATGTCTGCAATGAGCCTATCTACAAGATCAATCCAGTCCTGGTTGCTGATCTCTACGGGGAATGGATCATGCCATTGACGAAGCAAGTGCAGGTTGAGTATCTACTGAGAAGATTGGATTGAATATCCTTAAGCTGTCTTTTTACAAGACATTGAACCCATGGAGATGTGCTCGCTAGCCGTTTCAGACAGAGAAGTATTGACTCCAGCAATGCCCAACTTTTCAGAACGGTTTGCTTTACTAGACGTTCATGTGCAAACCCGGCCGGTTTGCTTTTCAAAAACCGAGTTGTTTGACCGGTTTAAGGGAAAAACAGAACGCAGGCCCATCTCTCTGTTACCCTATCCACGTTGACCCTGCATAAGTTGAGGTTTAAATGCTTCGGTTCAGTACAAGGTGAGAGACCCAAATACAGATCGCCATTCAGATTCAAAATTCCTCAGCCCCCACAAACGCGTCTTTCAGCCGCTACTGTTTTCCATAACGGGTTGTCTTTATTGCCTTTAATACGCGCATTTCTGGGCTTGTCGAGTTGCTCGCTTTCATGGATTATCAGCGACGGAGGGTTTTCCACGCGGCGGCGGCTTTTGTGTTTCTGGCAATTTTTCTGCCGGAGACGGCCGCCGTGCGCTATATGGTTGGTGGTGGCTCCTTCTGGCAAGCCAATGTGAACTACACCATTTGGGCGCAAGACAAGCATTTCTACAATGGGGATTGGCTATGTATGCTTTTCGGTTGACTGTTTTTTTACCTCTACTTTTACATGGGTATGATTCATTGTTATCTGGTTCGCTTAGATCTGCTGTTTCATGGGCGTTGAGAATGAATTGGAAAGAAAAAACTGTACCTTGATTGTAGCATTGGATTCAGTATAACTCTAATTCCATTCACCAGCTCTTGGATTTGTGTGTGGCAGTTTTCGTGTATGACCGGAACCAGTACAACGTGCTGGAGGTGAACGAGACCGACTACATCAACTGTAACGAGGCTCACTTCCGCCACAACTGGACTGGAGGTGCAGGCCGCGATGTGGTGCCACTCAATGTGACAAGACCTTACTACTTCATCAGTGGCCATGGCTTCTGCTATGGAGGAGCCAAGTTGGCCATCAATGTCGAAAATCCTCCACCACCGCCGTCCTCACACACCAACGGCGGCGCCCAACTGACTCCCGGTGGCCGGATCTTCGTGCCGGCGTTTGGTCTGGTAGTTGGCACTCTTCTTCTAGCCTTGTAGGTGTTGTCCTCCTTGAGAAGGCCATGCTATGTTGTCCCCCTTTTGGAATCATAATCATTCCCCCCTTTTGAGTTCAAATTTCAAACCCTAGGGAATTTGGACCCATCATTTGCCAGCCCACAAAACCCTATAAAGCCCAGGCCCATCTCAACCTTTCTCCGGCCCAAACAAATCCACCTTTTCCGTATTTAACTTACTCATATATTTATTAATCATTAATATTTATATAATCATAATTATATTTTTTTATCAAATATATGATAAAATAATAAATATTTATTAATACATTAATATTTTTCTAAAATATTCATATTTTAAAATTCTAAGTTATAGTTTGTACGGAGATTTTGGCGTGTTATCATTATCAGCAGTGCATCCACTCGTCCTCGACAGCCTGTCCCCATAAATGATTCATTAAATGCCTCTTTGGTTACCTTTTTTTGGACATTTTTTTAACTTTTAAATAATTTTTAATTATATTTTTAAATATTTAATATATTGATTTTAAAATATGAGTCGACTTTAGGATAGACTACTACTCTTGTTCTTTAGAATATGAGTAGCCATGCCTCGAACACATAGGACACGGGGACACCAAGCAACGACACGGTAGTGATGTATGAGTCGGATTGGACACGGAGACACCGCTGGGAATTGGACACAGTTACATTTTGTGATTTTTTATTATAAAATCTACCGTGGGTTTGGATTTAAATATTTTTTTACAAGGAAATAAATTAATTATAAGGTAAAATGGGTACAATGATCGAGTTTTTCAGAATATTGGGGAATCAGACGGCGAAGTATTGACGAAGTGCAAAATGGTGTTCCAGTAATTCTTGTTATCTTCACAATAATGTGCATTCCCGCCGCCGCTGTTGCCTGAGTCGCTTCCGTCGGCGGTGAAGCTTCTTTGTCCCGAGGAAGCCGTCAGTAGCAGATCCGTGAACTTCTCCACGAAATTGGAGCAGGGAGCATGCTCCGATGAACTTGGTTTCCCGAGATGCATCGCTGTGAAATGCGACGCTTCTTGTTCGTGCAACGACTGCGCTGGTGCCGCTACGCCGGGGTTTAGTCCCGCCACTGCGCTCTTCCTGGCTCCGCCGCCAGCGCCACGGGCATGAACATTCTTCGAGTTCGGGGTCTCAATTTCGCCGGCGCCAGCGACGATGCCGTCTGCGGATTCGGTCGCTTTGTCCCAGGCCTGGAGCATGTCGAGGCACGGAACTGATTCCACCGGCTTCTTCTTCATCTGAAATTAATGTAAATAATAAAAAATACTTTTTTTCAAGCGTAATCAATTTTCAAAATATTCGAAAGAAATAACTCACGACAGCAACTTGAGCGGCGCTGGAGCAGGAGCCGAGCTTGGACTGTGAAGCCAGCCTCGCTTCAGCTTCAAGACGAGCGCTTTCCCATTGAGCCATATGGTTCAGGTTGGCGGCGTTTTTGGCCAGACGGCCGTCGGGCAAGAGGGCATTGCTTTTGGGCTTATGGGTCAGAGGATCGATCCCCATTTTGATCAATCTCTTCTTCAGATGGGTGTTCCAGTAGTTCTTTATCTCGTTGTCTGTTCTCTTCGGCAAGTGCGTCGCTATTGCAGACCACCTTCGAACAAAGAAAACGGTTCTGTATTAAACGAAGCTCTGGTTTGTAATAGAACGCCGCCATGTCACCTGTTCCCGAGCAGGGCGTGGAGCTGAATGATGGTCTGGTCCTCCTGTGAAGTGAATTTCCCTCTTTTGATATCGGGTCTCAGGTAGTTCGTCCATCTCAATCTACAGCTTTTTCCGCATCTTCGTAACCCTATCACAGTAAGAACATAATGGATGTCTTCGTATTGTATCATTTCAAAAGCGCAATGGATAATGCTTCAATGTACCAGCATTCCCCGGCAATGCTCTCCAGCTTCCATGGCCGTGCTGCTCGATGTAATCGAGAAGCTTCTGATCTTCCTCCGGCGTCCATGGCCCCTTCTTCAAGCCCACTTTCTCGCAGCACGGCGATCGCCCCATTGGAATACAAAAGAACGACGGGATCCGCTGCTGAAGGTGACAGAATGCAAAGGAATCAAGGTGGGAGAGGATGACTACTCAGGAAGAGTGAGCGACTGATGCACAAATAAATAAAGGGAGAAACTATAAGCCAGACAGATGAGAAGGATGCCACACTAGCGAGGCAGCCCGCAGCCCCCATAGGTAATTCATTTTCTTAGCAGCCATCCAATGGCGACCTCACATATGGGAGCCGAAGTAGTTATCTCCCTTGATCATGTCTTCTAATCCTGTCTCATATCCTCGCCATTAACACAGAAAAGAAGCTCAGTTCCATACAAGCAAAACAACTCTTCACAAGATAAGCTTAAAACAAGACCCTAAACAAACCCTGAAACTCTCCACCTGGTTCGATGCTCCATCAGACCATTCACGTCCACTCACCGCCACTGTGTCACATGAAATTATTAGCTTCGATTATTATAGCAACGTTTTCGCTAAAACAAATGGTACTTACAAGAGTCCCCAGATGGGCATGTGGCAACAGAACTTTAGTCAACACAAACAGTAGCGACAATGATGCAGTTGGAGCTGAACCTTCTCTTTGATGCCCCAAAGCCATAAGCAATAAAATCATCTGATTGGGGTAAGCACCCATGAAGTAAATGGACCCGCAGTAAATACTCTGCGACTGCTACGGTAACAGTTACAGTAACAGACAGACTGAACTCATTTATTACCTTTGGGGTTTCCATTGACCCGGGCCGACTCCGACTCTCCCTCCGCCACATTTTCCGATGCCTCTGACCTCCTCCCAGTTCCAGTTCTCACCCCCCGTCACGTGCATGAATTTTTCTCCAGATCCTATTTATTAAGGTCCTCCTTTAAAAAACTATAAATGAAAATATAAACAAATTATTTTCTAAAAAAAGTTCAAACCCTAAGAAGTTCTTGGGGGTCTCCAATGAAGCCCAACTTATCTGGGCCATTACTGCCATCAGTCCAATACTGTAGTCAAATAAGGAAGGATGATGTCATAACATATTTAATATTTAAAATATATTTTAAATAAGGGGAAAAAAAAAACTAAACATTCAACCCCTCAACTAACCTCCATGTGGTATTCAATGTTCATCCTGACATGGTCCTCGCTCTAAGATGCTACCCCTCTTCAATTACCACAAGGCCGTCCTCATCCCCATCATTTACAAAATTAGGTATATAAATATGATAAAAATGTTTATTTTTAATACTATTTAACACAATGTGGGGATTAGTATAAGATCTTAAAAACTATATGTTATATTCAAAACCCATGTTCCTATTCGTTTCAAACCCGAAAAATATGATGTTTATCCAACATTATGTGATCTCAGGGGGGTGGCAAAGATGGTTGAGTAAAGACGTGACCTACCATGGGAGCCAAAGTGCACCTTGATGCCCGATAACATTGAAGGTGGGGTGACCCGGACCCGCACCAAAAAGGGCTTCCTTGTCAATGTATTTATAGCAATAACACCCTGTGCTGTGCCTCCCCTTCCTCTCCTCTTATGGTTTGGGTGGTTCATTTCAACCGTCCATGGCATTCATTACATGCCATGGAATTGAGTATCCTCGTTTTTACACTACATTGTACGTGAATATACGATCATGTGGAGTTTTTACTTGGGCCTAAGGATTCTGGATGGGAGATTGCTTTTGTGTGTGATGTGTAGGCAGTCTCCAACCATTCCATTTAATGGGAATCCAACCGTCGCAACTGGTGTTCGTCTTCCCCGATTCCTTCTATTTAAACCCCATGAAGACCAGATCCCGCAGAGCCCCCACAGGAGTGTTATCCCATTGGGAGGAAAAGAGATGGCCAGGCTGCTGCTTCTTACCATTTCACTCCTCCTGTCTCTACTTCTGCTCCCGTTTCTGGAGGTGAGTGCTGATCCGGCAGCGTTTGAGATGAACATGATGCTGTATGGCCCCGGCAGTGTCCGAACCTACGGTTTGTTCCTATTCCCAGAATGAATTGGATTTATGTTAGAAGGATAATGGATTACGTGTTCTAATCTGGATTTTGGGTGTTTGCACTGAAGAGTGCCCGTCTCAGTGCACCAGGCGGTGCAGCCGGACGCAGTACCACAAGCCGTGTATGTTCTTCTGCCAGAAGTGCTGCCGGAAGTGCCTGTGCGTGCCGCCGGGGTTCTACGGCAATAAGGGGGTGTGCCCTTGTTACAACAACTGGAAGACGAAGAGGGGAGGCCCCAAATGCCCTTAACTTTCTTGACCGCCATTTTTTGGGACTGCTTTTATGAAAAAGCAGCCGTCGTTGCAGCATCTGCTCACTGCTGCATCATCACATGCACCTCCCTTCGTCTCTTTGTATCCTTAGTAATGACTGTTGACTTTCCGACCTCCTTTTAGATCTACCACCCAATATCAAAAAAACCCTAATCCCTAAACACTCGCAATTTTCACACGATTTGCAACAAACTCGCCATGCGCATCTCTGGTTCAGACGAAGAAGAAAACACTCATCGGCCCATATTATTTGGGCCTTGTTCGGCCCATTATCGAACTACCAGATCTTTGACCTTGCGGAAAATCCGACAAAAAGTCGTTCAAAGTTTATGGATTTTCAGACATCGAGTTCAGCGATATGACAATTTTGCCCCCACAACCCCATTCAACGGAACGACCTGCCGCCAATAAATGTTACCGTTACCAATGGTTTAAACATTAATTTCTGTGATTTTGAGTGACGATGACTCCGACCAATGACGGCACGCCACATGGCACGTTGATGTTGACGTCGAATCCTTAAAACTTGTAATTACGTCATTGGTGGGATTCGGACGCCGCTAAAGTTCATGATCATGTTGGTTTTCAGGACAATTAATAATATACATATTATTTGAATTTAAAAATAAGAAGCTTCCAAATTAATAATAATAATTAAAAAATAAAATAGTGGTAGGTGATAAAGCAGGCAAGTGGTTAACAAGGACATCCAGAAAACAAGGGATTTATAGTGTGTAGAGTAACCCCGGTTTGACAGAGGAGGAGAGTCCAACGCCCCTTTTTTCTCGTCTTCTTCAACACTTTGATGGGGAGGTTTTTGTTTTTGCAGTACGCCTGGGAGTCTTTTGCGTGATGCTTAGCAGTTGCTGCAAAAGGTGAACAAAATGGATTTGGGAAGTGACTCGGCGCTGAAAGTATCAGAGCAAGACCCGGAAGCGCAGGCCGGTGGCGTTGTTTCGAAGTCGATGAGTCTCAGTCGCCACCCCGTCGTCGTCAGTTACAAGGAGTGCTTGAAAAACCACGCTGCCGCTCTGGGTGGCCACGCCGTGGACGGGTGTGGTGAGTTCATGCCGTCCCCTAACTCAAACCCATCTGAGCCCACATCGCTTAAATGCGCGGCCTGCGGCTGTCACCGGAATTTCCACCGTCGGGATCCTGATACCCCGCCGCCGATCGAGACCCCGGTTCTGGAGTACCATCCGGTTAACCGTCACCGTGCGCCGCCGCCGCAGAGTCCGACGAATTCGCCGTCCCCGCCGCCCATCTCGTCCGCGTACGCTCCGCACATGTTGTTGGCTCTCAGCCACGGTCTCTGCAGCGGGGCCACGCCACCGGAAAGGGGCAATCTGGGCAACGGCGGTACGCGGAAAAGGTTCCGTACCAAGTTTACTCCCTCTCAGAAGGAGAAGATGCTGCAACTCGCCGAGAAAGTCGACTGGAAAATGCAGAAGAAGGATGAAGATTGGATCAATGAATCGTGCACCGAAATGGGCGTCGACAAAGGAGTTTTCAGAGTATGGATGCACAATAACAAGAACACCCTCGGGAAGAACGATCATCACGCTCCCATTAACTCCCCGGTAACCTCCCTCTTGTTACAAAACCTGCTTCTTTTGAATGAAAAACAACCACAGAAGCCACATTAGCTTCAATTCAATGCATTCCATCATATTAACCACATACCTATCACACAGCTGGCGGGATCAACATCTCCGACGACACAAAACTGGGCGCCGGAGAAATCAGCTATCACTGAACCACGGTTACCAGCGGCACCTCATCCTCCACATGACGGAACCCATCAACGGCCATTGATGTTAATCATGATTAGTTTCCTCTAAGTCTGTCAGGGTTTTCCTCGTGCAATGTTATGGCTGATGTCCTGTCCTTGTGTTAGACTGTGATGATGATGATGAAGCATCTAATTAGGGTTTTGTAGAGGAGAACTATTTCATTGCGGTTTTGGTGGTCGTCATTCATGGGATTTGTGCAAGGAATGGGACACAATTAAGGGCATGTCTGAGAAGGCGCAGCAGGAAGTGGGGTTGCTGCAGAAAATTGAAAAACTTCATTATTCAATTCATAGCTCGTTTCCTGTCTGGAACAAGCCGCCTGCGCTGAGACTGAGAGGAGAGAAAGAGACGTTATTTTAATTATTTTAAATTACATTAAAAAAAAGAATGACAAATCTTAGACTTTCTAGTTTCACCCAAAATAGAAGATAGAAGAGAGAAGTGGTCCCCACCCCTAGGGGGTAGGAGTCATCAGTCATGAATAATTGGAGAACCCTAAAAAAAGAAAAAAAATATTTGTCATTTTTTTAGAAATATGTTATTATTTTTTAAATTCATAATATATTTAAATGATTTTTAATTAAATAAACATACATCTTATAATCAAATTAAAATTGTGCTAGATATATAAATTTTACATGAATATATGTTTATAATCATATTATTTTAATAAACATAAACATAAGAAATAGAAGTCGTTTAATTTAGAAAAAATATATTTTAATAAACATAAGCAGACCATGGTGCGCTTCTCCTAATCTAGAAATGAATTTTTTTTAATGTATGATTAGAATTATCAAAGAAACGAAGAAGATTATGGAGATGTGCAAACGGCGTCGTTTTAGTGTCACTAATGGCCGAATTCAACGACCCCCTAGAGGGAGGGTAGGGGGGCGGGCCCAGTCACCCGCCTCCCCATTCATTTCTCCTCTCAGAGAGTCAGTGAAATTCGGTCGCGTTTTTGTCTCCCAATTCTTTATTTCAACATATCCTATTCAATATGCACTAAACACAGTTTTGTAGTGTGTTTGTTTTCCAAACTTTTGTCAATGTAACGGGAACTGGGCTCATATTTGTATGGGAAGATGATGATTTAAGAGCACACATCTGGTTGGTTGCTGTCCTCCTCTCATGGCATCCAGTGCAGAATCAAGCAGCAATGGGTTCAGTGGCTTTGTGGAGCCATTCCTTCTCGGAATCATTTAAATAAGGAGCAAGGATTTCTCTGCATCTGGAATGGTAGTTGTTTAGCCACTCGATCTCCTCCCTCCCCAGCAGCTGCAAGTCTATCATTTTCTTCTGGTATGGTGCCTGAACGATCATCATACAGGAAAAGCCTCAGTCTGTGCGCAAAGACATTTTGCTGCTCAGGGTGAGGTGGTGTGCGAGTGAGAGCATGTTTAACATGGAGACGAGTCAAAAACGCTGCTAAACAAACAAACACCAATCAAGATTTATTTTCTCATCATGGACTAGGAGCAGGGGTGGTTCATGGTAATAGAGTTGAATAGTGTGAGACAGAGGCGAAGAAGATGTTACCCATGTTATATTCTCGAACATCAAGTAACCCTTGTCACCGAAGTTGAACTTTGTATCAGCTTCCTTCACAACAAGCACATTCTCTAATCTAATGCCAAAGTTTCCATCCTCGTAATAGCCTGGTTCTGCAGAACAATGCTAATCGAATCAATGCATGAAAAGCATATGCATGATGTGTTAAATCATGAATCAGTGAGGGGCTCTGATATAGACTAAGAATAGGTGGATTACCATCGGTCACAGTCATTGAAGGTTTTAAAGGCACATTTCGAGCAGTTGGTTTGAAGCTGATAAGTTGAGGTCCTATAATGTGTGGAAAGAAACAACTAAGATCACATTCTATACTGGATTGTGCTGGCAGGCATAGTACTTCTTCTTACCCTCATGAACATACAGGTAAGACCCGACACCATGCCCAGTTCCATGTCTGTAGTCAAGACCATCCTTCCATAAAGAAACTCGAGCAAGAACATCAAGAATATTCCCTGCAAAGGAGAATCATGCTGGTGAATTCCAATATCATTTTCCAATACCAGAGTGGATTGAAGATAAGTTTTTTACCGGTTGTTCCATTAGGAAATCGAGCATTTCCCAAGCCAATATGGCCTTTGAGAACCTACAAGTTAATTTCAGGTAGAAATCAGTAATTAGAAAAGGAAATATATCACACGTAAATCTGGAGGCCATGATTGAATCCTAGATTTTGTGTTCATGGTCTCCAAGTTAATCATTTTAACGTTAATCCGAGATACTGAAAGATGTTTTCAGTGGCCCAACTCTGAAGATAACGAAGATGAAATAAAACATACCGCGGTGTAGCATGTTTTCTCATGAGAAGTAGGTTTGCCAAAATGCACTGTCCTCGTGATGTCAGTTGTTCCATCTAAATACTTTAGCAGTGATGCCAAAAATCAACAAAGGAATCCCAACAAGATACAAAACCAAAAGAGTAGATGCGGGAATCACCTGTGCTCCTGAATCAAACAAATAAATGCTGTTTGGATTCAGCTCTGCGCAAGTCTCCTTCTCAGGACAATAATGTATTATCGCACCATTTGGACCGACTGATGAGATAGTAGGAAAGCTCAAACCCCTGAAATGCTGTTAATGGAGGGCCAGTAAACAATAACATGTAAAACCAAAACAATTTTCTAAATGAGCGCAATCACTTACAGAATGCAATCTTGAACAATAATGAACATGGAAAGCTTGTTCACAGAGAGATTTAGATCATTACCTCTTTTGAAGCACGGAATTGTTCTAACTTGTCACTGACAGACACTTCCGTAAGCTTCGTAGTTGTCCTGCAATATCATGGAAAGCTCAGAAACATGTGAAACAGGAAGAGAGAATAATGACTATCTATTGGAATGCCACATGATAAAGCGTTAACCTAAGAATAGCTAGTTTATAAGTAGCAGATCCTCAGTAAAACATTTATTTAGGGATAGATTTATAGAAAAAAATTTATTGGTCAATCTAAATCAATATATGGAATCTAATTCCTTGGAAGTCATCTTCACCATTTATAAAGTCAAAGAAATCAATTGAATGAACAATAAAGTCAGTGAGCGAATATAAATAGGATTCATCCCAAATAATTTTGACCAGAATTATGCAACCCAAATAAAAAACAACAGGAAAATCAAGTAAGGTGAAAATTACATCCATGATACATTAAGATAAGACTTTAGTGTGAAAAAACCGAAAAACTCCAATGGAGAGAACTTACACAAAGGTCTTCTTGGTAGCAGCCTCATCTTCCCGAAAGTAACCAGAAGCTCCATAAATCTCCTGCATCTGAGAGTATAAAATCGTTTAAAAAGTAGCCATGAGAAGAGTTTCCTTTCCTACAGATTGGATCATAACATAGTGTTTAATTTACAAATGTATAATGGATCAACAGTCAGGGGGTTATCAATATTGGATATAATGTCTGAGAGAGGAAGCATGATCATACCCAGAGAAAAGCATTGATTAATTGGTATACAACCTGCATTACATTCTAATCTATTTACCTGATGATCCAGCCAAGCAAGGTACTGTACAACTGCTGCTCCATCACGAACATGGGCATTTTTCAGCCCTTCTATCTCTACAGGATTCTAAGAAAAACAGAGCCACATTAAAAAGAGATTGTGATTCATGGAGGTATACGAGTAAATACCAACAATTCGAACGCACCCAAAACTCACAGAAAAGAAATACAACCCAGATTGTTCAATTCAGTGAAATAACTGCAGCATAAGAACCAGTAAAATGAGGCACCTTCAGGGACTTTGAAAGAGCCAAGGGAGAAGGCTGCAGGAAAACCTTGTCCGCGCTCAATTTTGAGTACAAAGCAAAGACACATAGACCAGGATCAACCCATATGGGATCATTTATCCTGTCCTCGGCCAATTTATCATCTGTCACAGAAGCCTTTTCAGAGAAACCAGCCATATTCATGATATCATGTGGAGTTTACTTGCCTGGACTGGTGGAAGCAAGTTGGCCAGATGCAAGCAAGATTACATCTGAGCTCACAACAGCATAATCCCGTATAACAATGTTGTTTTTCTCCATATATGAGCTAACCTGCAAATTGAAACAGTTTGAGATTTCAAAATGAATCACACACTAGTGATGTGCGGGTGATAATCTATCTAACCTCAGAAGAAACTTTTCTCTTCTCCACATAAAAGAAAGCTGAAGTCAATGTTACAATAGCGTATGCATGAACAACAGGACAGTAGGAGACATCGGAGCCACGAATGTTGTAAAGCCAAGCAACCTGAAATGGTTGTTAACTTACAATACAAAAGAAGTAACAAAAGATAATAATGCAGCAAAGAGAATTGCATAGTATCATGCGATGAGGAACAATATGATGCTTACCTCATCTAATGAAGTAAGTATGATACCACGGGTTTTCTCCTTAAGAAGTTGATCCCTAAGATCCTTTAATTTATCTTCTACAGAGCGACCAGCAAACTCGAGAGGATGCACGATAACAGGATTCACTTCAGCCGGTGGTCTACTTGTCCAAACTTCATCTACGAGATTCTCAGAAGTCTCAATCAACTTTTGTTCCTTCTTAGCAAAGGCAAAGATCCATTTCTGTGCAGTGTCAACAGATATGCACCAAGGATCAACGCCAATAGCAGCACCATGTGGCAGATTCTGGGGCAAAAAGAACCATATTCGATATTTAAATCTTCCTGAAGCGTAATCTATGACAAAAATAAAAAAATCAACGAATGTACTTCTTAAATGTTCTAAAACTTTAAAGTTTTAGAACCACATTGTTCACACAAAAAAGAGCAGAACACTAACATCAGACAACCAGGCATCAACGGGGGTCCTCTCCCATTCGCATGAGCTTCCATTGCTTGCTAAGCTGCTGCTCTGCCTGCAAGAAATACCGTCCATCGGTCCACAATAGTGCCTCGTTTGCTGTTATGAGTGCCAAACCTGTAACAAATTAAATTATTAAGAAAAGGCATATATTGTTTAAAGCCAAACATGATTAAACAAGTTTGAAATTTTAAGCCGCATTTGACATTTGGCATTATTCAAAAATCAATGAGAGAGCATTCCATACTTACAAGCTAAAATTTAGACAATTCTCAAGACGCACGCTTCAGAATATTAATAAAAAAATCAAACTGGTTGGAAACAACAAACCGGCACTTCCGGTGAACCCGGATACGAATTCCCGCCTCTTGTCCCTCGCAGACACGTATTCACTCTGAAAAAAAAATAACGATCCCGGTAAATATAACTCAAATATGAAACATCCACCAGAGGATCAACCACCGTAAGCCACGCACAAAAAACAGAATCGATTATCCTGTAACGTATGCATCGGCAAACCTGATGATTGTCTTCAGAAGGAACGACTAAGGCGTGGAGAGGAGGAGAGTGAGACGACATCAGAGACCTAAGAGCAGCCAAAATATCTTCCGCCATGGTTCACTACCTTCACTTGCAGAGTTGTGTTTCGCCTCTGAGAATGGGAGTGATCACGCCAATGACTTGTCTTCATTTCTCTGTTTCTCTCTGTATATCTTTACGGATAGCGCCATTTGCGGGCCCAGATTTTGGCACCATTGAGCCTAACGGCCCAACATAATTACGAACCAGGCCTGGACTACTCAACATGAGCCCACTATTGGGCTTTTCCTTTCTGCCGTTACTTATATATTAAAAATTTTAATATATGAAATATTTTACTGGCATTTTAGGAATAAAATTCTATATTATTAGGTTGATGACGTCAGAATGTCCACATCATAAAAAAGTCAAACTTTAATAAACACATATCAATAATTGAATATTTAACCAATATTTTAAAATACTATCAAAACTTGTTCTAATTTATTATTTTTTAATTTGATTCAATATTTTATAAAATTAAAAATTAAAAATTTTGATATTATTTTTTCATAATATTTTTACAGTAGATTAAATTATATTCAATCTAAAAAAAGATTCAATCCGAAATCATGAATAAATTTAAAAATAAATTGTATTTAATTATTTAATTTTATTATGTTTTACAAGTCACAATCCTAGTGTTGTTTAACATTTATATAACTTCATTTCATGCTCATCTTTGATTGATTATTTTCTTCGATTTCTTAGTAATGTTACGACGATGTTTTTTTCACAAATACGAAAACTTAGAGGATCTTGAGATTGAATTATTTATTTCATATAATATGTACACAAGGGAGGGACAAAAGAATAGTGCTACATGATCAAGAGAAGACATTCTGGTTCACATAGGAAATAGCTGCCTTCCCGTTATTAATAAAGTCTGTCACAATTTTGCTAACCATCTCCGTCACAGCTTGCATCACCTCTTCGTGCAGCCCCAGCGCCTGCGTTCCCGCAGTGTCTGAGGATTCCGACACGGCCTCCATGACTGCCGTCCATGATCTCGAAGCCCCATTTCTTGCAAGATCATAAATGGAAGAAACCAGTAACTTTGAGGCTTGGGATACGGCCACCAGCAGATACTCCAGACATGATCCCGCTGCATCCCTCACAAGTTCTACCACCCGCTCGCCGCCATTTTCGGCGGCTTTGGAGATTCTGGTCAGTTGAACGATGGCGTGAGCAGAAGCCATTAGGATGAGTGGGGTCAGCAGATTAAAAGCAACTGCGATGAATGAGAGGATTAGCTGCAAGAGGAAAACGGCCATTGCCTCGGAAGAGGTCTGTCTGTGATCCCGTTGACTTTGTTTTTTGTTCAGATATTAAAAGGAAAACTACAAATGACTGCTTAAATATTTGAAAAGCAGGATGAAGATGTAGCCTCTAGCCTAGTTGTTGTATAGTCAAACCAAAGGCATACGTTAGATGCATTGTTTTGGTTTGCTACCTGAATTTGTTTGTTTTTTGTTGTCAAAGGGTACATGTTATTCATGGTTTGGGCTAAAGCACATTATACGATCAGGCTTGTTGCTTTAGCTTGATAACAGCAGGGGCTATTCGCTTTGCTTCTTCCTCTTCCCTTCCCATTTCTTCCTCCCATTTTCTTTCTTGCTCTGCTGCTTGTTCCTCCTCCCTTGTTTCACCTTCCTCCTCTTCAGGTTCTCTCTTTTCAGCTTCCTCTCGCCTCCTTTTCTCCTCTTCTCGCTTTCTTGCTTTCTCGGCTTCCTCCTTTGAAATTTTCTCCTCTTCTCTTCCTGCCTTCTCGCTTCTTCTTCTTCTTCTTCTTCTTCTTCTTCTTCTTCTTCCCGTCTCCTTCTCTCTTTTTCCTGTCTTCTTGCTTCCTCTTCCGCCTCACGCCTTCTTTCCTCCTCTTCCCGCTGTCTTCTTGCCTCCTCCTCTTCTGCTTCATGCCTTCTTCTCTCTTCTTCCCGCTTTCTTGCTTCTTCTTCTTCTTCACGCTCTCTTTCCTCAGCCTCCTCTTCCTCCTGGTGTCTTCTTCTCTCTTCTTCTTGCCTTTTTGCTTCCTCCTCCTCACGCCTCCGTCTCTCCTCCTCTTCCTCCCTCCTCCTTTCTTGTTCCATAGCCCTCCATTCCTCCTCTGCACAAGACACACACTTGAGTATTACTGACTCATTCTGCGACTCCAAAATCCGATCCACCAACGTCGTGTTCATGTTATACGATCTCGCAACGACATTCCTGTCCAGTGTTCGCAAAACCGATGCTCTCCCGCCATAAACTGCGGATGGTTCCTCTTAGCTGAAGAACTGAATCCCACCAACACCAACGTCTCGTTGCTGAATGCAATTTGAACCATGGGATGGTACCTTGGCACAACAAACGCATCCCCTACTCCAACTTCAAATCTCATGCTTTTGTTTCCACCCCACAACGACACCATCCCCCGCCCCTCCGCCACCACCGCGATCTCGCCGGCCGTCGGGTTCCAGTGCGGTCCCATCATCGAGCCCTGTAGGCAACCACACAATCCAATGTTCATAAGAAGGCTAAAAGATAAATAATCCAACCATGTGAAAACTTACTGCTGTCAAGTTGACCATGAACACACCGATGTTTGAGCTTTTTAATGTGGAGAGCTTCTTCTTGGTAACAGTAGTGCTCCATCCATTCTCATTCACAAAATCTTTTTGCTCTTTCAAAACATTGAAGGCCTTTTCACTTGCTTTCGCGTTCTTTTTCATTACTAATCTTTGGACAAGACGAATCTTGTCCACCATTGTCCAGGTTCTCTTTTTCTTAGTCTCCTCCTCCTTTGTCGTCCCGTGTACTATCTCCGGCTGCCTGACTCCGCCTAACAGCCCATCAATTACTTCGACGGGAACCTGGCCATTTGCAACAGAAAGGCTACTTCACTCCCACGAAGCATAAAGGCATAAATACAGCAAGCACCTTTGAGTGATACTAAATGATATAAGCTCATCCTTGATGCTAATGTGCTATACATACCTTGAAAGCGGCTTGCAGAACTTTCCGGTCGAACCCGAGAACAGACTCGGAGATGCTCGTGTAAGGTTGCATTGATATTTCTTCCTACAGAAGGATAGTACACATCAACGAGGAAGATGTGGAACCAACAGGATTGGTCATCATGTAAGGTACTCACCGTGGAACCATAGTTGGAGAAAATGGCCTGGATTCGAAGTTTGTTTCTCTGGGAAGTTTCCAAATTGCTGTGAATGAAGAAAACAGTTCCCTCCTCCAAGGTGTACACGTCTCCAGGGCGTAGATCCACGCTCTTGACATGATCACTGCTCGTCCAGCTTAACCTACCACTCCCTAGCATACATTTGTAACATTAGATTCGGAGTTATAAAGCTAAACAAACAACCCAAAGTGATTACCGGTTTGGACATAGAACACCATTGGTGCATGCAGAATGTGCGGAAGGAGCAAGGAGTTGGGTTCCAAGGTGAAGAAGTTGAGGACGCCAGGGCCGCTGATTTTATCGGAGAGCTGAACAGCAGAGATCTCTCCATATTCGTTGGTGAAAAGAGACTTCCTTTCTTCCCTTTTTACCAACCTCCATGAAACCTCATTCTTGACTCCTCCAATGGCGGGAGAAACATGACAAACAAACAGAAGAAGGAAAGGGATTAGAACACAAAATGAGCTCTTCTTCTTACAGTTGAACATCGTGAATCAGGAGTTCATCCACTTGAATCTCCATCTTCATTCATCTTGTGCTCTTATGGGGGGAGCAATGCAGGGTGGCATTGGCATGGCCACGTGGGCGGCAAATTGCTACGTGGCTCTCTCATTGTGTTGAGAGTCATGAGAGTTCCACGAATACACAATTCCAGCCTACGGAACTACGCGGCAAAAATGGGCCAAATGTCAGTCTTGTTCTTCTCATGTTTATCCTACACTGACTGCTTGAGTCCAACGGTGCATATAAAAGACCAGTCCCAGGTTATCATACCATAAAGAATCGAGGTTGTACATCACATAAGCTCAACAATCGCGGGGCTACAATGTTTTCCACGTCAATGCAGAGCCATCACCGTATAAGTGAAATAACAAGAGAAGACAAAACAAAATTTAACAATTCCAGCATCTCCATCATCATCAGTTATTGTCTTGGTCCCCCACCTTTGATGCCAATCACAGAAACGGGATCACCAGAACAGACCTCTGCACCATGTGGAAGAATATAATCAAGGGTTTAAAAATCAACAAGCCTATCAATGATTTTCACTATCAGAAAGTGGCCCGTGTTCAACCACTTCACTAGTGATCGCATGCCCAACAATGCAAGGATTGGAAAAAGGAAACTCCCCTTTGATCACAACAGATCCGAGTGGCAAACTCCACACGCTACGGAAGGATTATTCAAGTGAGAAAATTCAACTTTTGGAGTATAAACATCCACAAACGGAACATTAACGAAATCGTATGATGTCACGAAAATTTCATCCGCCCACCTTCGGTTTCCATCGATAAATTTCAAAGTTAAAACACCAGAAACTAGAATAAAAACAACATCATTACCCTTTGTTTCTGATGAGAACTTCGTTGACTTTAGGCCAGGGCATATGAAACTCTTCCAAGAAATGAGGTTCATTTGGTTCCCAGAAAACCGCCCCACGCATAAACAAAGACCCGCTACTGATGTGGTCCCCAGCCTTCGACAAGACGGTGAGACCTTGAAAACCACCACCGAAGAACGGAGCCGCTGCACGTGCGAGAGATGAGCGAATCACGCGACGAGTACGCCGTAATCCCTACGATTGGCGCCGACGGAGCAAAATGGAGATCCGGTGATGTAATGCCAATGCCATACGAGCCTCTGGTCTCCAGTTGTCAATTTCCAAACGAGCACAACAGTAATCGGATTCCCCTCGGAAAATTCCTTATTTATTTATTTTTTATAAAAATAAAACAATAAATGATCCAATTGGATTTGAAACTTTTGGGCCTTCGCCCAAGTTACATAGGCCCAATACAGGAGCCCGGAAGTAGCTTTCCAGTCATTCGCTTTTACGCCCCAGGTGGAATTCTGACACGATACTCTATTACAATTAATTCCATATCGTGATTTAAAATTAAAATATTTAAATATATAAAAAATTATAAATTATTAATAATCAATTACATTTAATTTTTTTAATATCATTTATGTTTTTTATATACTAAAATTTTTTCATATAACCATATGAGTCTGACTCATAGAATCCTTAATTTCAATTCTATTACCGGATAATGGTGAGCTTCCTCCACAAACATAGCCACGAGGGCACAAATGTACATTGCACTGCTGTTAGGTTTCAGTTACCCACAGGAAACCGTATGTTGCCGTCCCCGACTTGAACTAGCAAGCTCTATCATTGCCGTCCTGAACTTCGATAGGTAGTTACAGTCACATGAATGTAATCAATCCAAGTTTCCAGACATTTTCGCCTGTATTGTCAGGTCGTACTTCTGCTTGTTTTCCTTTTAATACTATTGAGCCGCCGATGCAAATATAACTGCATTTGATGGCACATGCACAAGGTCCACAACTTCACTCCTCCTCCGTGAAGATGTATCTCATCCCCTGGTGCAAGAATCCCAATGACAGCCGTTCCCTTCTCAGTCCTCGCATTTCATCTCTGAAAGTGTCCACAGCTGCTGTTAGGGTGGATGAAACGGAGGGATTTGAATTCGATTTGGCCGCGTACATGGCGGAGAAAGCGGCGGCGGTGAACAGAGCACTGGAGGTTGCCGTGCCCCTGAAGAACTCAAAGAAGATCAATGAGTCCATGAGGTATTCCCTTCTAGCCGGAGGAAAAAGGGTGCGGCCGATATTATGCATCGCTGCCTGCGAGCTTGTCGGTGGCAAGGAGGAGATGGCGATGCCGGCGGCTTGCGCCATTGAGATGATTCATACCATGTCTTTGATTCACGACGACTTGCCTTGTATGGATAACGACGATCTGCGCCGGGGGAAGCCTACCAACCACAAAGTTTACGGCGAGGCGATCGCGATTCTCTCCGGAGATGCCCTGTTAGCCCTGGCTTTTGAGCATATTTTAACCACCACTGTGCAGGGGATCTCGCCGGTAAACATCGTCAAAGTAATTGGCGAATTAGCAAAGGCCATCGGTGTCGAGGGCCTAGCGGGTGGTCAGGTGATGAAACACTCTTTGCAGAACTTCAATCAAATACTAGAATCTCCATGTTTTCAGGTTCGCATCTTTGCAATACATCGTCACCGGATTTACTGTAGGTTGCGGATATCTCCTCGGAGGGGTTAGAGAATGTGGCGTTGGAGGAATTGGAGTACATCCATCTGCACAAGACGGCGGCGCTACTGGAGGCAGCGGTGGTTACGGGGGCGATTTTGGGCGGCGCCAGTAGCAACGTTGTTGAGAAATTGAGGAAATATGCTCGCTCAATCGGACTTATGTTCCAGGTGGTTGACGATATTCTGGATGTGACGAAAAGTTCCGGTGAACTCGGCAAGACGGCCGGAAAAGACTTGGCGGCTGGTAAAGCGACATTCCCAAAGCTCATCGGGATCGAGAAGTCACGGGAATACACGGAGAAGTTGAAGGCCGATGCGGTGGAGCAGCTCGCCGGATTTGATACCGTTAGGGTGGCGCCACTCCTCGCTCTGGCGAACTATATTGCCTCCAGGGATCACTGACAATCGCTGCAACCAAGCTTGCCCTACGTATTATGTTACTTGTAAAATTAATAAATGTGATGCATTCATATTTCAAAAATAAGATATTATTATTTAAAAAATAAGCACATTGTAATTTATATTTTATTAGAAGTGATTTTTTTAAAAAAAATAATTTTAAAATAATAAAATCAAATACTTGATTCTTGTGGGTTGGATGGAACATCACGATCATCTATAAAAATACCGCATTCCATTTATCTCTTACACACTGATCACAAAAAATTATATATAGGGTGAGTAATTTTATCACATTATAGTAAATATTTTTTAAAATCATATTGGAACATCCAATATTTTAAAATTTTTAAAAAATCATAAATGTTTCCACGAGCTATTTGTATGTAAGGTCTTATGGGAGTAAACGTAGTCAAATTCTTTATTGATTACGTATGAAACAAACAATGAGATTTTGTGAAGATAGATAAAAAATATAAATAACCTAAAATTGTGAAAATTAAATGCAAAACATGAATAGTATCATATAAATGAAACTTAAATTGTTGATTTAACTGTAGTTCTATTAAATTTAATCAAATAGATATCAACAAGGGAAAGGTTGAAGCCCTAATTGAAACATTGGTGGGAATCGAATGAGGGATATTTAAAAATTTGTTTACGTGATAATATGTTTGTTAAAAAATTAAATAATGTCGTCATAAATGTTTTTGAGAGAATGATGTGACGAAGTTGGTGTCTGCGTTAAATGAGGGATGGTCAACCAGCGCAGGAACTGTCAGCTGTGGCTGCGGTCAGTGGCCGAACCGAACCGAACTTGGCATTTTGGAACACCCAAATATAAAATGAAATACAGTGAAGAGGATAAGTCTGACAGAACAGTGAGGAGATGATCTCGGCCATTGAATTTACTCCCAGGAAGCAGGATGAAGCCGCTTCTCGGAGCGCCGCGGGGGGAGCCGGCCGGTGAATTAGCATGCCCACTCGAGCGTCACAACCCCAGAGTTAGATTCAGATGGATTTCTGCGTTTCTCAAGTCCCCGTCGGAGAAGGCTGCTGGGTCCGACGAACTCTGGATGTCTCTTTGTAGTTTGATGTCCGTCTCCGCCGCGTCGGAGTGATGGTAGTGGTGGTGGTGATCGCTCATGGGAGAAGACGAATGACTCGAGACTTGGGCGGAATTCGCGGTCCGCTTGAACCGGCGCCGTGACCGCACCCGGTTCAAGGCATGGTAGTTATCCTCCTTACAAACGTGTCGGATGTCGCACGCCTTCGCAAACCCGCCCCGTCTGTCGGGATCGGCGCGCCTCTAAGCACCGCCTCCGCCGCGTCGTGAACAACCTGCCAGCTCCCGGACTCGTACAAACCCACCGACCCGTAGATCGGATTCACGATCCGCCCACACGCTTCGTATAGCAGAGACCTGAATATAGCTGCAGCGTCCCCAAAACACACAAACATTATTTATGCATGAAAACTAAAGCTCTTTCAAATCGAACCAGACGAAAGGGAGGGGGGCACACCTGGGCGGAGATGGGGTGGGCCGGCATTGATAAGATTGGTGAGGCCGGCGCGGCCATAGAATTTGGCGAGGAAGACGGTGGCGTTGGCCTGAGAATCAGGGCTTCTGATCCACTGCAAGCAAGGCCTAATGGTGCAGTTTTCACTGCAGGCCTTTCGAAGCACACGGCAGCCATTGCAACTCACACGCATACTTAGAGAAAGAGCAAAGAAAGATGGAAAATCCTCGAGAATCCAGAGCGAGTCAGAGTCCAGATATATACTCAGTCACTCAGATCAAGATAGGGGAATGATAGGGTTCTGATCATGACGTGTCGTATTGTGTTCTGCATTACGGGGCGGGTTGCCTAGTTCGGCATCAATGGGAATTATTAGCATGCAGTTTTCAGGCTGCACTTTAGTTGTCATCAAACACGTCTCCTGCCGACATCCCAAGCTCTCCTCATTCCCTGCACAAATTGTCTCAAAATTTTCCGATTCCCAGGAAAACCCACAACCACAAACAATCATTCACGAAGAGATAATCCAATCAAGAGATGAATCATGCATTAAAATAATTGTGCGATGAGTGAGTACACAGAGAAGGAGGTGAAGGGTAGAAGTTGGCAGTGGGGGAGGAGGCAACGTGAACCAAAAGGGATCACCACACTTGTGGCCATCACGTGGCCGCGTCAACCGGCGGTTCGGAACCCGCCCACAGTCTCGGCCGTCAGATGGGACCCGACTCCGCTTCCTGGTAATGTGGAAAACCTCATACCGGAAGCCGGATTTAAGCGCCGTCTCTGTGGGCGCCTGCGCTGGTATTGTCTCCAGCCACTGAACTCAATCCCAGTGGGGCCCGCACTCTGTTTTATTATTATTATAATTCATTATTTTATTCAAAAATATCTCATTGGCGTGTCCTAATCACGTAAAATATAAGATGTGCTCCGAAGGGATGACTTCAGCCGTGTCGGATCCCGCCCTCCCGTATCTCGTCTCCTCTCCTCCTGACCCTATCTTATTAATTAACGCAATATTTTTATTACGAAATTCATGATGACGTGGCATTACCCAAGTCAACGTCAAAGGAACGACCCAAGGGGTTAAAAAGAGGAGGCAACGTGCAACAACTGGGATTTGTGGGGCGATTTAATTAATTGTGCACATGATTCTTGTATACATAATTTTTTGAATTGATTTGATTTAATTTTTAAAAATTCGAATTCTCAATATTAAAATTATAAATTAAATAATAGATTAATTTTTAAAATATACCATTCAATCATTATTTAATTTAAAATACATTTATATCATATATATTAAATTTACAACATTTCAAAAAACATTTTTATAATATCAAAACTGACTATATTTATATAAAATTTCAAATGATAGAACACGTACTATATATTTTGGATCGAGAATGGTTTATTAATTTTTAATTATATTTATAATATTAAAAATTAAATAAATTAATTCAATTCATTACTCAATGAATCATGGATTCAAATTAAATTAACTCTCATTTAAAATTGAATCTATAATTGTAAAATAATATTAAATATTTAATAAATGTATTTATAATACATTAAAAAGTATATAAAACACGTGTTTTTGTGTGTTGTTGATACAAGGCTAATGGCGTTCAGAATATACAAGACTCGGAAATCAGGAAGACAGGGTACGAGAATCTTGTTTCAAGGGATATGGAAGAGAACGGAGATAAAAAAAGATGCGATTTTGGATATGAAATCGCGATTGGGTATGTATATGTTTATTCCATAAGGAAAATCAAATTTTTGGTAGAGAAATAGTACCTCTCTGCGAGTTGTGTGATTTCGGCATCTCTGATTCTCCATTGAAGCTTCAGGGGATGAGCGGGGGAGAGGTGAGTAGCGCGGCAATTCCTGATAGGGCATTTTTTGTTTTCGCTGGGAGAGGAGAGTGACGAACGGTGCCTGGAGTTGAGTGATGGTGCACAGCGCCTATGATTTGTTCCATCTTGTCCAAGATACTTCTTTGAGAATTGATGCGATCGCGTCTTATGGTTCCACCCTTATAGTTTCTGTTTCCGACGGTTCCCTGAGAATCTACGGCCCTGGATCCTCCGCCGGATCCATCTCGCCCACAGTCGATTTATATGCGGAAGACTCACATCTGAATAAAGAACCGTACGTTCTCCTGCGCGCAGTCAATGGCTTCTCTAGAAAGCCTATGCTCACGATGGAGGTTCTCAAATCGAGGGATCTTCTTGTCTCGCTCTCGGAGTCCATCGCGTTTCATAGGCTTCCTAATTTTGAGACATTTGCAGTGATTACAAAGGCCAAAGGGGCAAACGCCTACTCCTGGGACGAAAAGCGGGGTCTTTTGTGCTTCGCGCGGCAGAAGAGGATTTGCATTTTTAGACATGAGGGTAAAGATTGCATGTTATGTTCTTGTACATATCCATCTCTTTTTAGTACTCCAGGTTATAAAGTTCCGGTCTTTTTGCTACTTCTAAGGTGGGATTTTATGCAGATATGCCCATTTTCCCTGCCATTTCGCGTTTGTTTTTTTTCCTTTGGGAAATCTGTAGTGTGTCTCTAATGCCCCAGAAACAAATATCTGATAACCTCAACTGCTTTTACAGGTGGGCGGGGGTTTGTGGAAGTGAGGGAACTTGGTGTTCCTGATACAGTCAAGTCAATGTCATGGTGTGGTGAGAATATATGTTTAGGGATACGAAAGGATTACTTAATTTTGAACACATCAAATGGCGCCTTGTCTGAGGTCTTTCCTTCGGGGAGGACTGCCCCTCCTTTAGTATTATCTCTTCCGTCTGGACAGCTTCTGCTTGGGAAAGTAATATTTCTATCTTGTTACATGTTAAGGTTAGCCTTGGATGTAATTTAGGTCATTAGCAGTTTTCACTTTTTAGCAGTTATCGCTGCTTGATAAATGAGTTTAAGAAGTCACAGTGCATCACGCATTCTACCTGTTTCATAAGTAGTACCTCTTTGAAAGAAAAAGGGAAAAATTTGAAATCTTCTTCGGACGGACCTGATGGATGCTAAAACACTGGAAATTAAAAATGCTGGCTGTTTCCTTTGCTTGTAAAGTAAACAATTGTTTTTAATGCTCAGGTCATGATTTACAAGAATGTCATCTACATGATTTAACCAAATTAATGTTCTTTACCATGAAAATGATGAGAATCTCTTATAGGATAATATTGGAGTGTTCGTGGACCAAAATGGCAAGCTTCTTCAGGATGGCAGAATTTGCTGGTCAGAAGCCCCTGTGGCTGTAGTTATTCACAAGCAATATGCAGTAGGTCTCTTGCCAAGGCATGTTGAGGTACCTTTGTTTTTTTTGACCTTTTTCTTTCATGATGTCTTTTCTCTCTGATATATTAGGTTAGGATATCATTTTTTTTTTTTTTGGATTTCCAGATTCGATCTCTTCGTGATCCTTATCCACTTGTGCAAACAGTTGCTCTTCGCAATGCACGTCACATCATTCAAAGCACTTGTGCTGTTATTGTAGCTCTTGAGAAATCAATCTCAGGCTTGTTTTCTGTTCCTTTAGGCGCACAGGTACTTCTTCCAGGGATAGCTACTTCACTAGTTAGTTTAGGTTCACAATAATGCCGTTAGTGATCCTCTTGAGTTCTAAACTTTTATTTCTCATAAGTGAAAATCCTGTAGTCTACTATTGATCAATCTGGATGTGACATTTTCCTCAACTGTTGAAGTCCAATATGTATTGAATCAAGATATGATATTGTTTTTTTCCTTGCTATGTTATTGCTCTTCACAGAGTTTGTTTTCTGAACTTTGTTATGTGATTGAATTTTCTTGTGTCTGAACATGTTTTACCCACAGTCACTTATCTTTGAATCTTGTCCAGATAATACAGCTAACAGCTTCAGGAAATTTTGAGGAAGCCCTGTCATTATGCAAGTTACTCCCGCCAGAAGATTTAGACCTTAGGGCTGCAAAAGAGCAGTCAATTCATGTTAGGTAATCAAGTATCATCTTTGTTGATTTGTTGGGGTTGAAAGAAATGAAATGGATTTCTATCGCACTTCTAGAAGCTATGACATAATGCAAGTCTTGTGTGGTGATGTTTAGGGTAGCTTGTTCATGCCCATCACCTATGCTGAATTTGTCATGTGCACAGGTACGCTCATCATTTGTTTGAAAACCAAAGCTACGAGCAAGCCATGGAGCATTTTCTTGCATCTCAAGTGGAAATCGGTTATGTGCTTTCCTTGTATCCTTCTATAGTTCTTCCCAAGTCATCTGTCATACCTGAGCCTGAGATATTCAAGGATGGGACTGGAGATACATCAACTATTTCGCGTGGTTTGTCTGCCATGTCTGATGACATGGAGTCGTCAGTGCCTCCTGCATTTGACTCAGAGGAGTATGAATATCAGGAGTCAAGGAAAACGAGCCATAATTCTCTCATGGCCCTCACAATTTTTTTGCAGAAAAAAAGACACAGCAGCATTGATAAGGCTGCTGCAGAGGGAACTGAGGAAGTTGTTTCTGATATATTTGTTTCCTATGGAAGCAGTCGCTTGAAAAAGTTCAACAAGGTGATTTATATATACACTTCTTGGCATTAAACTTATCTGTTTCTCTTAGGAGAATGACAAATCATCCTGAGCAATCTGGACCGGTTTTGTGCTTTTCACTTTTCTTCATGTACTTACTCTTCAGATGCTCTTCTTAAACTTGCAGGGACGTGCAAATCCACCGATCAGTTCAGTTGCCCGGGATACTGCAGCTATACTTGACACAGCATTGCTTCAGGCTCTTCTGTTGACAGGGCAAGCTTCAGCTGCTTTGGATCTGCTGAAGGGTCTTAACTACTGTGATGTGAAAATATGTGAGGAGTTTCTGAAGGAGAAAAACCAAAATCGTTGTCTAATAGAACTCTACAGATGGAACAGTATGCATCGTGAGGCACTAAATCTTCTTCACAAATTGGTTGAAATGGCTATCTCAAGCAACCCACCAGCTGAGCTTGCCCAGACATTCAAACCTGAAATGATAATTGATTATCTCAAAGTAAGTTGTCACTATAACTAACAGACGTCTGATAGACTTGGTGTCCTTCTGTTTCATGCAGTTATTTGTCTTTCAGCCTCTCTGTGGAACTGATCCAATGCTTGTCCTGGAGTTCTCAACGCTGGTTCTTGAAAAATGTCCTAATGAAACAATCAATCTCTTCTTATCTGGAAACATTCCTGCTGATATTGTGAATTCGTATCTGAAACAACATGCTGCAAACATGCAAGCTACGTATTTGGAACTCATGATTTCAATGAATGAGAACAGTGTCTCAGGAAATCTCCAGAATGAAATGGTATGTTTTCATTTCTCCAGAGTTGTCCATTCCCTGCAACTTCAGTTCATAAAGCACTAGTCCATGTGATGTCCAATGGCAGGTACAATTGTATCTTTCAGAGGTGCTTGATTGGTATGCAGACCTTCGTTCTAAGCAGCAGTGGGATGAGAAAACGTATTGTCCTACAAGGAAGAAACTTCTGTCTGCTTTGGAGAGCGTTGCTAGGTACAAACCAGAAGCTTCATTGAGCAGTCTTCCACGAGATGCACTGTATGAAGAACGCGCAATTCTACTGGGGAGGATGAACCAGCACGAGCTTGCTCTCTCCATATACATCCATAAGGTTCTGATAAAATGCTGTTGTTTGTAATCAGAAGGGGCCTGATCCTCCTCCAACTATTTTCCAGCTTAATGTTCCTGAAATGGCACTGGCCTACTGTGATCGTGTCTACGAGTCAGCCCGCCTGCAATCAGCCAAGTCGTCTGGAAGCATCTACCTCAGCCTGCTTCAAATTTACTTGAACCCTCTAAAGCACACGAAAAACATGGAAAAAAGAATCACAGACATCGCTTCAACCGGGAGTTCAGGAACTCAAAAGGTCGTTTCTGCTGCAAAAAGCAAGCCTCTGATGGGTAAGAAAATTGCAGAAATTGAGGTTGCTGAGGAGTCCCGGTTCATTCAAAACGGCACTGGCAATGAAAGGAGTGATCCTGAAACTGAGGAGGCTACTGAGGAAGGGATTCCCAGCATCATGCTGGATAAGGTCCTTGATCTGCTGAGCAAACGATGGGACCGAATAAATGGAGCACAAGCCTTGCGACTGCTTCCCAAGGAAACCAAGCTGAAGGTAAAAGCTCGCTGTCTCAAGTGCCACACAGATGTGTCCTCCATGCTTTAACTTTTGGTGTAATGCAGAATCTTCTTCCATTTCTTGAACCCCTCCTGAGGAAATCCAGTGAATCGTATCGGAACCTCTCGGTGATAAAGAACTTGAGAGAGAGTGAAAACATACAGGTTTGCCATCTCCTGCGCTTTGATGATTCTTGTTGGTTGCTCGAGTTTGCATGTCTGGGATCCCCATTATGCAGCTTGGATGTTAGCTACTGTACCTGCACCACAAGCACTTAGCTTTTCCAAATGTGGTTGTTTTCAGCTCATGGCTACAAAAACTTTGACAGGTGAAAAATGAACTGTACGGTCTAAGGAAAGGTGTTGTGAAGATTACTGGGGACAGCATGTGTTCTCTTTGCCGGAAAAAGATCGGAACCAGCGTCTTTGCAGTGTACCCGAACGGCACGACGATCGTTCACTTCGTCTGCTACAAAGATTCACGTAGGGCGTGAACGCTGTGGCCAGAGGCGCCTCATGGAGGAGATGAAAAGAAGCCGAGCTCAAACTTTACATACCTTTTTCATTGTTTCTCTGCATCTTGTTGTTTATAGATGGGGCTGGTGGCTGATAGTGTAATGTTTTGGTTTTATTGTAAATCCATTGTGAGTAAAGGAAGTCGGAGCTTGAGATTGCCGGAGCTCAACCCAAGGCGCTGATCCCCGGGAAGATGGCCTGGAATGGAATCCTGCCCAACAAACTGCAACTGTTCCCAACAAGCGCAACCTCGGAAGCCTCGATCCCGTCTTGTTCTTTATGTACGAGACCAGGCATTGATTGTGCCAGCCGTCAGGAATCTCACTCCCTTTGGCGCGCCGGTTTATCCGCTAGGGCCCGGCGAGATCCCCCGCATCCCGTCGCCTTGAGAGTACACAGACACCAAGCCACTCCATTCTCCGCCAGCCATGAAGGCTGTTTTGGGAATACGGCGACGGGAAACGAGGTTCTGATCCATGCAAACGGCGGCATGACGTCGGCGGCTCGCAATTGATGGCAGCAGCATTTTTTCCGATTGGATATGGCTGGGGATCGGCCTACCTTCATAGGTAGTAACGATGGCGGGAATCAGGACGCTTTCGAGCCGCCACGGCTGACTCAAGTGCCCTCCAACCGCACCAAACGATCACACCTATGTTTTGCATAACTTCCCCAAAATTCAAGCTTGGGATTTTATAATTATTTAAACTTAAAAATATTTCTAAAATTTAATTTTTTTAAATAAAAATGATCGTATTTAACAATAAAATACAAATTTTAAGCACCTTTTTTTTTGTTTTGTTTTATTGGACAACAAATACATAACACGTACATTAAGCTTAATGCGATTAAGTTCAAGAGATTCCACTATGGTACAAAGTCCTCGTTTAGATCAGGCTGACCTGACTTTTTGTCTGTCAGGTTCGTTTGCATGAAGCGAACACCCGGAGGAGCTACCGGCGCGGCCGGAGAACGGAGCGGCCAAGGAATGATTGGGGAAGAAGAAAACTGGACAGACCTTACGGAGCTAGAGGCGGCACCTCCCATATCCATGTCCACTCTTTTCTCCTCCTGCGTATTGCAGAATAAATCGAATTCCATATCTTGCACTGAAGTGGTTTGAGCCTGAGCAGCAGAAGTTCCAACAGAAGCCTGAGGCTGCTGCCAGTGTGGTGTTCCCAGCATATCCTGCGTGTAAGCTCTCTGGGCACTGTCTTTGCCTGAACTGCTTTCTCTGGTTTTAGCCTGGTGGGGTGCAACAAGGGCTTCGATGAATCTCACTACCCTGACTTCATTTTTCTTGTTCCCTTCTGAAGCGGGGCCTTCAGAGGGATCAGCCCTGGACAATGAAGGACGTCCCGAAGAGATGGATGCGGTAGGAAATGCTTTCTCAGGAGGAACTATGGGATTGTAGTTAGATGGAAGCAGGTCATCCCAATTTTCTAATAGCTCCTTGTAGACTTTTCTCAAGGTGACTTCTGTGAGACCAGTTACCTTGCAAATTTCTGCTTGTGTCTTGCGTTTATCTTCCAGTTGACAAGCTAAATAAATGGCAGCAGCAGAGATGCTTATGGGGTTGCGCCGCGTGCAAAAACACTTGCTGATGACAACATCACCGATATGTGTCGCCAGCTCCTACAAGCACGTAAAACAGGATACTCAAAAGGGAAGAAGGCATGGAAAAATCCTGAAGTAAATCATTGCAGGTCATCACAGGGTTGGAAAATTACGAACAGCTCCGAGAGAGATGCCAGAAAGGTTCTATGTACTCAATTTCAGATTTTATCTAACTTGTGTGAATCTGAAGAATTGACGGAGACTAGAGGGGTACCTGAGCAGATTTGTTGAGTTGTAGAAGAGTACAGAATCTGGGCATATGCACCGCTATTGAATTGCTATTGATAGGTTGGCTCAATTGTAGAGCTTCTCCAAGAATTTTGATGTATTTGCCTATCTCTTTCTGTGGTAAATTGGCAGCAATGGAAATTTCCTTGTACAACAACATTTCAGCATCTCATTAGTTGAGTTGCAGCAGTAAGTTCACTTAGCGTCAAATTCTGAAAGTATAATCGATGCCGGAGTTTCAGATCCTAATTCAACAGCAGGAACCTATGGATGTGGAAATTGCAATTACCTGCAGGGTTCTAGGCTCCTGTGCTTCTCGAATCGCCTGAACCAAAGCAGCAGTTGCCAATGCCTCGACGCTGCGATTCCGCAAACACGTGGCGGAAGAGCAATCCCTGAAAAGCTGAAACGCATGATCGGAAATATCACAATCCAGGCCAAGAATCGACGCCACATCAATGATCTGCAAATAAGCCCTCAGACTATCTACAACAACGGAGGGTCCAGAAGCAATCGTCCCTTGCGACGTCGTTTCAAGTACCCTCTCAAGCTCCGCCAAGTGACCGGCGAAAGAGAGCGAAGCGTGCGCGAACACTGGGTACCGCTCCAGAGACCAAGTGGAGAAAGCAGTGATATAACCGGTAGGCTCGAAAGGATCTTCGTCATCGTCTTTTACAGAAGCAGAGGCCGAAGGGAGATCGGAGGTTACGAGGCACAGAGGCGTATCCTGTGCGCGGATGTGGAAAAGATGTTGAGCCTGCGTCTGCCGCTCCTCCACAACGCGCCCACACGAACCGCACTCAGTTATGCTCCGGCCTGCGGCGGTTGTGGCACAACGGCCTTGACCAACGGAGCAGTACGGACAGCGCATCCCTCTCTTTTTCTGCGCGCAGCCTCGCAAGATCTTTTTTCTGACCCTTTTCAAAGTCACCAGTTTAAACCCCCGCGAACCGGCCCAAACCCATGTAGAAATCCGGTTCAAATTTTCATAAATAAAATAGTTTTAACATATTTATTTGTCCAATACATTTGAATATCTATTTTTTTTTATCAAATACAGTTTAAAATATATATGAATATTTAAATGAAAATTCACAATGTTTGTTTGAACCCAAAATTTTCCGGCCCGACCCGAGAATGTACTTTCAAAACCCTGTGCACACGACTTCTGTGATGGCATTATGGGCTCTAAAGGATCCAAGTCTTGAACAATGAGTTGAAAACTAACCTAGGGACTGGTTCAACATCATTGTTTTGGGTTTCCATCAGCAGTTCTGAGCACCCAAGCAGAGCCTTGTGAAACGCAGAGTTCATGTAAGACCTGCAGCAAAAGGGATGAAAAACACAACAGCAGCAAGCACAACTATCAGCCTTTGTTTCTATCAGCAAAAAGCATTGAGAATTTGAGTGACCTTGTCGCACTCGGTGTTTGATATTTCCCTCTTGAGTGCAGTTTTGGCAGCTTCAAGCAAAACGCCCCTTTTAAGCTTTGCTTCCGGCTTTTCGCCCCTGAAATAATCTATGACGAATTGTCTGTACACAAGGTGCGAGTGTTAGTGTAGCAGTGGATATCTACTTCAAGACGAAACCAAGATTTCCATGATGAGAAAGAGGAAGAATCATTAGTACCTGAACTGATCGTATTCGGGGTAATCTGGTGAGGATTTCAGTACACCAATGCCATGAACATTATCTACTAACTGCTCGATGATTGCCTGAAGCTCATCTGGGAAATCGTTGATACTCTTTGCTATCGCCATTGCTCCACCACCTCTGCTTGATTCCTTCTGACACTCTGAAATGACCATGCCTTTCAACTTCTCCCCAATTTGCTGGAAACTGAAATAATAAGAGTAAAAAAAAAAATCAAAACAGATCCATACGAAGACCTAAATATCTTGCAAGTTTTGTAGTGAAGAAAATTATGGATGGACCTCATGTTTGTTCCGAAGAATATAAATGAATATGCAGCTTAATGAACATGCAACCCTAAAGTTTGAGAAATTGCATCTCACCTGTAAACTTTGTCCCTCTTAAAAAGCTTCAGAAGAGTTTTCGCTATAGATGCCTGTGCTTCTTCTGGCATTTTAGATCTTGGAAGTGTTGCTCTAACTGGAGTTTGTGCTGCCAACTTAGGGGTAGCCTTGAGCTGTGCTACGTTGCTGGTGGGATTTGTCCTCAACATCGTCTTCATCTCTGGCTTATTACTTTTATCAAAAATACCCTTGACCCGTTCTTCCCGGATTCTCCATTGCTCCTCTTGTTCCTTGACCACATATGGATAGAGCTTCGTGAATCCCATGTCTGGGGGCTCTCGAAGTTTCCAGTCAGAAAAAACTTTTCTCTCAACAGCAAATACATTAAGGAAATTTCTCATCGCCTTAGACACTGCAGGCCTTTGATGAGGCAACTGAGAATTTTTAATGCATATGCTCTTGCTGAATAAGAGAAGAGCATAATCTCTCGCTAAAAGTTCACTGGGTTGACGTTCTCCACATACCAATGCACTCTTTGGAACCCAAAGTCCTTGAACTAACCAGGCAAGTTCTTGCAAAATTTCCAAAAATTCTTCGGCTGACACTTCAGGGGCTAAGTATTTCAAAGTATCGAATCTGTGAATTGGATGGTGCTGATCGGCCTATGGAAAACGAATGCAAATAAAACATTGAATGTTCAGGAATAATAATAGTTCATTATTTACATGGTCGACATGTTTCTAATGGAATGAGATCATCAATTTGATGTGTATTGAATAATTGAACGAACAAACAAAAAGGATAAAATACAAAACACACAATAGAAATGGAGTGGTACAGACCTCAAGGAAATAAGTTTCGAGTCTCTCTTTCAGAGGTAGCTTCAGGAAAGACCTGACAAGTGATAAAATATAGTGTAAAAATACAACACCCAGAAAATGTACAGATTCTGGCGAGCCACGAAAGCCATTCAAGTACCTTATAGGTGTACGATTGGCATATGAGCCATTAGTAGACGACCCACACAAACTATTCACATATTCAGACCTTTTAAAGTTTGGAATGAAAAAACATATTAGATAAACAGTGTATCAAAGAAGACATAATTAAAAAGCAAGAAGAACATTAAAAAGTAATGCACATACAGTCCCATGGAAAAGTTAATAGGAGGTTCCCCACTCGTTTCATCATTAGATGCAAGTATTCTTTTGCCAAGTCGCTTTTTCCAGCATGGTACTTCAGAGGAACCCAGCTCTGGATAATAAAAGAGAACATATCAAGATTTGATGGACCACAAAGATCACCCGCAGAAAGCTTATCAAGAAAGAAATTAACCTGCTTCATTTCCTCCTGAGATGGTGCTGACTTCTTTGTATCTCCCTTTGCGACAGTTTTCTTTCCCGTATCCCTGGAATCAAGGTGTTTCATTGATGGTCGGAGTTGCACCACCGCATGAATGGGATGCAAGTGCAACTGCATATGAGAACAGAACATCATAACAAACAGAATACCTGCTAAAACATAAATTCCAGAGTACTTTCCCTACAAATTCAAATGCTTCCATAAATCAGCAATACTCAAAATCTGGGAAATCGAGAAGGTCATGCCTTGTTTCCATCAAGAATGCCAACAGAATAACAGCAAGGAGGAGATGGCTGCGTCCATATTGTTGAAAGAGTCTGGAAAGATTGGCAGATACATATTAATTTCAGCAGGGATTGGCATTCTATTAATCCCTGGTGGCTAAAATATTATTGAACAACTTCAAACATGAAATTGCAATGCTGCTTTTTGCTGTAGGATAACACAGATGGTACGTAGCATGGATAAATAAATCTCGTCGGCACAAAATTGTCTCGGACCTTCACTTAACATCTAGACGTTACTGACCAAGTAAAACATACAACCTGCTTATCCATCTGCACACTAGAATCAGCATCGAAGTCATAATTCTTGGAGTTCATTTCAATCCGCAAATCAACCTCCAATTCTCGACTTTCAGGCTTCACCCTGACCTAAAATTGTCAACCAACCAATCCCCATTTAAAATAGCATCATGATCACCAAGAAAAACAGACCCCGCTGTTAAATACCTGTTGGCATCTATCATCCAAATCATATGGTCGCCACTTTTCCCTAAGTGGAAATTGAAACAAATAAATCTGCCACCACGGAAGGAAATCCATGGTTACGCAAGAATCTTCAAGATTAACCAGAACAAAAAGGGACAAAAACTCGATAAACCTAAACGACCAACACCAAGGACAACTTCCATGTAAACCCCTAACCTGAGTTTCATGATCAAGAGAAGGAACGAAATACACATCCAATTCACGAACAACTTCATCTTCAGTTCCCGTATCCATAGCATCACCCCTTCATCTTCAACCATTTGCTTCATATCCACATCCATATCCGCAACATTACACGCAAAACCTATGTCGATTGCCATATCATCATCGTCTTCCTTCAATTTTTCTAGAAAATGGCGTGGCAATTCAGTTGCCTCCAATTTTGGTCGGAGCATGCAATTACTATCCATCGAATCATCAATTGGCATGGTCGGTTCCGAATTCTCCAAAAGCTTAATTCAAGAAAGGCAGAGAGAATTTCTGCTTCTGATGTTCATCAATGGCTTCCCTCATACACAAGAGCGGGCTTTTTTAGGGTTTAACACAAATATCAGATATATATATATATACATAATTAATTATTATTTTTAATTATGTGTTGAATTAATATTTTACAGTTTTAATTCGCTAATTCCTGCTTTATAATTAAAAAATATGAACAAGAAATTTCATAACAATAAGGTGACGTGGCCGCGCCGTACATGTATTAAACAAACAAGGGTTTGAGGTTGAGACCCTTGATCCTCCATCTGCATTACTCTCTTCTGTATCTTTTCAAGTCCGGCAATCCCTTGGCCTCGGGTAATGGCCCTAGTTCACTTTCCGGCTGCTTTCCTGGTTCTCGTTGCCGGAAACCGCCATGGATTTGGGCTCGGCGCCATCGGAGACGGGCTTAGATCGACTGACCAAGTAGTTCAGCCACACAAGGAGCTCCATGATGTATGTTTCTGTCTTCAACTTGTCTGCATAATGCAGTGTCTCGATTCTTTCGATCTCCATTTTTCCAGACAGTCCCTGCTTCTCCTCCCGCCTGTTCGACTCTGTAGGTCAGTTTCTAGCTCAAAGAAAGCGGTAAGAAGACGGCGGCGCTAACAGAACGAGGCTCATCTCACCCTTTATTCATCGACTCGCCGACCCAGCCAAAGCCATGATGAGCCCTGCAGAAACAAAGAAGAATTCCGAGGGTGTATGAAGATCACAAAGAAATGATTCATCCCAGAAGCTATGAGGTCTGAAGTTCTTACTTAGCGGTGTTCATTGCAAATACGGCTAGCCAACACAACGTTGCCTCCATCTTATCTTTGATTTCAGCGACTGTAAGCTTTAGAGAATGCAAAAGAAAGTCAAAACCATGACAGAGGTTCTGTGCATTTAGCCGGTTGAGTTACCTCCTTGTCAACATGGAATGCCTGCAGTGCGGACCGGAGAGGGTGCTTCAAAGATGGAGGCAAGTTCCGGTACAGTGTCTCTCTGTAGTTCAAATTCATGGAACTCGGATTCACAACCTGATTCAAGGACGTTAGTGCTTGAGAAATGATCCATCTACTGAGATGAATGGTTTTTCGTTATCAATAAACTGTGAAGATCACTCACTATCGAGTCGATCTTCAAAATGATATTTGCGTAGTGTAGAGCAAGCCCGGCAGGCCCCAACATCCTGTTATCCTCGATAGTTGCTTCTGGAAATTTGAATGAGTTAGAGAAAACTCATGAAAATGAATAATGTTGGATTTATATACCTGGATCACCAAATGTGGAGTTTATTTCCTGATTCAAATACAACACAATATCTACAAGCTTCCCCATGATCTGTTATTTAGAAGAAACAAATGTTGCTTAGCATTAGAGACAGCAAAAAGAAGATAAAATGCTGGTAAGAAAACTCAGAGGTGAGGCTCAGTGAGTACCTCTTCCATGTACCTTGACCACAATGAGTTTTTCTTCAGCTTCTCCACTACCTTTTTATGGAGCTTCAGCTGTACCTGTAAAACATTTACGCCATTGTCTCGTGCTCCTAAGATGAAATGAAACAAGAAAACATAATCACAATTGTCCAGTAAGCAACACATATATGCATGCTGATGAGGCTGAGATGTTACCTAATTGCTTTGCAAGGCGCTTAAGTTTATAAGCATCTTCCATCCTGTCCAGAATTTGCATTTTCTCATACAATTCCTGTTATACCACGAAAGAGACTCAGAGCAAATATCTTCTGGGATGAAGGTCTGATATCAGACAAAGGGAGAGCTTAGAAGTTAGAAGGTTTCCAAATGATGCTCACAGAAGTTTGCTGAACGTAGGCCATCAGCTGCATTATAGCAATCTCCGCAGCTTCTTTCAATTGCTTTGGCGGCGTACGGCGTCCACTATACCTGCAGTGCAAGTGCTGAGCATATTATGAGGAGCTAAACCGAAACCAAAGGAGAAAAATGCAATTCACTGTGAATTACTTCTCAAAGAATTTGTCCAAAGAGTGCCACTGAGGATCCCGGCATTGGTTTCCAAAACGAACTACTTCACTTGAGAAACACTTCAGCTCCTCCCTTTATTCATGAGAAACGGTCCTCGTTTCAGTGGACTAGTAAAGGACTAAAAACAGCCGATACCAATCAAAAGTTTGCAATATGTAATCTTTGTATGACCTTTTATCAGAGGCAAAAATTTTTAGAAGCTCATCCCTGTCAGAGGATATCAATCGTAGAAAACCTTCACCAGCAAGCACTACTTCTTTTAGTCTGTGGATGCTTTCCTTAGAAAGAGATTGCATGAGATTTGAACCCTTTACAATCGTATTAGCAACCTCAAATGCTATAATAGATATCTTGTTATTTTTCGTTGATCCTGAAGCAACTACATCCATGGATGCGAAACTTGACACACTTCTCCCCAGAGAGCTCAAGATTTCAGCTTTCCTTCCTCCTTTACTGGGAGTTCTTCCTAAATGAGGTCCAGTATCCGAAACCTGGAAAACCAGAAACTTCTTTAACTTTCTATAAGGCGCTTCTGATCACTAATATGATTCAAAAATTTTCTTCGAAATTCAACACGGGCTTATTCTGTAATCATTCCTCTCATCCACTTACAACAGAATTTCACCCCATGATTATGCAATCATTCAACATATGCTGACCAACTACAGAGTAATGATCAGGGTAATATACCATCCCTATAGGTTAAAGAGCTTCACTTTTACCTTAATGGCATTCAATGACCGAGACCTTTGGTATGAACTCCGCTTATACTGCGGAATCCCATCATAAAACTCATCTTCACTGGAACTCTGAAACAGCCTATACAGATTCCGGGATTCATCCAAAATCCTTGCCTCCTCTGAAACTTGTGAAGCAACCAAATCAGCGTAAACTTCCCTCTCCGTTTGTTGGTACGGCTTCTCTGCATCGGTGCCTCTTCTTGCATACGGATTTGGAGCTGGACTCGACAACTGCCCACCCATTATCGCTCGAATCTCGGTTTGGAATTACAAACGAGAATCTAAACTCATCAATCGAAGATCAAATTGGCGACATGTTGTGCTCAGATGGAGTACTTCCTTAACCACCTTCCCTGGTTTTTTCAACAAAGCATTGGTCAACCCATCCTCAGAACAAACAAGGAGGTCGAAATTATTTAAAAAAAAAAAAAAAAGAAACTCCGTCCAACGTGCCCAGGCTTGTCCCTTCTAGAAGCTTAATATAAAATATTTTTTTAATCCACGATAATGTTCGAGAATTTACCAAAAAACCATTCATTTTGATGGATATGGATACACGTTTTAGAATTTATCCATTAATTAATAAATCAAATCGATTAATTGATATTTAAAATCAATTAAATCACTCTAATAACATCTCCCTGACTCGGTCCGGTTTGGCGACGCCTTTCAAACTTGGTGGCTGGGTAGATGGTAACCGCCTCTCACCATCCCCACAATCATCGAGGTGTTAGTTATATCGTAGTTGGGCCCTACTATAAATCATTAATTTATAAAATAATATAATTTTGAAACAATTAACGTACCATCACATTCGTTTTGGCCTGTACATACTTCATAATGGGGTAAGGGCATAGTGGTGTGCACCTCTACAAAAAACGTGACGTTTTTTTCGACATTAGGATATCTATTATCGTTAACTTGATTTTAGTTTGTTCATGTAAATAGAATTTGATATATATTTAGAATAGTAAATTTTTACCATATAAATGCTCCTTATCTAATGGCAACAACAGAGTTGTGGGAGTTGTAGGCATGGTTAGATGAATTATTAAACATGCAACGATGTGTCATAGTCTACCATCAATATCATACGATAACATAAGAAATTCGTGTGGTATACTCATTCGTTCAATTTCTCGTAATTGTATGTTCAAATGATGAGATTTGATATTTTCCTAATCTTGATTCTGTATCATATAACAAATTAATTATATAGTATCAAATTTATTTAAATACAAATAAATTAATCTGTGTTTATCTTAATCCCCAAACCACATTCACACCAAAGAACACAATTCAATGAATGAAAGAGATCGAGTATATGTAAAAACCATTAGCAAATCACCGCGGATTCTTCGGTGGCCCCGCCGGAATCGCAGCGTATCTCGCCGAGAAGTCCCTGAAAGCCACATCGCCGTCGTCCTCTACCTCCGGTCCTCTTCCCTCGTCGAAATTGAGAGCGTAAGTCAAAGGATCGTACTGGAACCTCGCCGGTTTCGCTCTACCGGGGTTCCTATTAAACCGCCGAATGAACGTCTTCCACTTAGGCCCAGCGACGAGTTCCGACCATTCCCTGACCTTCTTCAACGCGCCTACATCCTTCAGCGAACAAGTCCTGTTGATGCTTTCCGGCGCAGAAATCCTCTCCCAGGCATCCGATTTTCTCGATCCAAAACAGGGGAATCGGAGGCAGCAGGAGCCGCATCCAGAGCTTTCGAAAACGCCTGATCTCGACTCATCATCGGGGTTATCGTTACGTGAGGGTAAATCACCGGCTGGTTGCGCCATTAGGAACTAGAAGATCATCAAAGAAACCCTAATCGGATGATTCTGATCCAATATCTGCTTCCCTCTTATCTATCAAGGGAACTGGATAACGGCTAGTGGGGAAGGGTGACAGGGAAACGCCGGTTTCAAGAGGCGCGTTGTTTACAATGGGCTTTAAAGCCGTACACGGTTGGCAACCGGGAAATAACCGGAATACAGCTGTATTCCATTTCCAGGTCAGAAACGTACAACGGTCAAGTTGGACGTGCAACAACTATTCCATCTTTTATCTGGTAAAATAAAATATATTTTTAGTATGAAATATCCAAATTATATTCCGTTTAAATAATTTACATAAACTATATCATTAAACATAAAATATTTTTCTTTCATTTTTCATATGATTCCCAACATATAAATAAATTATTTTTGGGCCTGGGCCACGTTATGGCTGGCCATTCCGGCCCAACATGAGGGCCACGCAAGGCCCAATTTAGCAATGACATTTTCATGGCTATACTCTTGATCTTACTTTGGTTTGATTCTAACATACACTGCACGGACATAATATAATGTTCTCAAATTCTTCAGAACAACATCAAGCTAGTCGAACGCTTAGCGATTCTGCTACCAACCAACGAATGAAGCTCGGATTCGAGGAATGAGACGAATTCGCGTAAAATTTAAATTTATAAGATAGAAGTGAGCATGATTTGATAATATTACACAGTAGATAAAGAGATTTGATGTTGGTTTTAGATGCAAGGCGTTTTTAGTGTTGGAAACTTATGCAATTACAAAGAGGGGGGTTGAAACCAATAAATGTGCAATGCACCGAGGTGCTAAAGAGTAGACAGGTACCAGAACAGACATTAACATATACCTAAAGCTTTGCTCCCGCACTAGCACTGCAAGTGTTATCCATGGCCACATGAGAACAACTCAGCATCCATTTGGAACAACATACGATTCAGGCCTCCCCCACATTCGCTACCACGTTATCCTGAAATGCAATTCTCTCGAAAATTCGATCCATTCGCCTAATTCGCATATCGTCTTACGGGGTGTTCTTTCTCTTTTGGTTAGAAAATGCAGATCTTTATACATTCTTATGAAGTAACATGTGTTAAGGCACCTAACTTGGTTAATTCATTTCTCCGGAAAAGGGATTTTTGATACATGTTTTGAAGTTTTTGATGTGTTACAAAAGAGCTGTGCAAGAGCATTATAATCCAATGCCAAATTAAAAACTTTGATCTTCTTCTGCATGTGTTTACTGCTGCTAAATGGGAGTTATACCGTAAACCCTAAGACATGGAGGTGGAGACGTTTTATTACAGGAGTTGCATGTGGACATAGTTATATCGTTACAGAGTAGCGAGGAGTAAGAAGTACGGTAGAATTTGTCCTAAACGTGAAAGAGAGGCGAATTCAGGTGTAAGTTAGTGATCTGGGGGGATAATCGACGATCGGATTTGCAGCTTGTTTGAGGAATGGAATGACAGTGTACGGTCGAGATGTTCTACAAAGCCCCAATAATTGAACTCCTACCTAACATTCTTGCAGTCCCGGTCACAAACCAAACACAGGATAAAAAGACACGATCGCTACTCAATCATTCACGACCTCCATGACGGTTTCGCGGCGGTGGAAGTTCCGATGGCAGCCGCAGGCGGCGCATGTGAGGGCCCCACTGGTGCCATCCTCCCCGGACGCCATGAACTCCCGGCAGCCATCGACTGCGTAACCGCCTACATTTGCAGCTTGGTTCCTCTGGCACTCGGCGTACCTCACCGCCTGCACGGCGAAGGCGGAGCTCGCCGAGTTGATGGGGAATTGGTCGTCGGGTTTCACGTAGACCACATGGCGTTTCTTCATTGGAATGGGGGAGGTGTAGTTCTCCCGTTCCACCAGATTCCTTGAGCTTCTTCTTCTTCTTCTCCTATGCTCGAGGGAAACCCTAACCCTAGATGGTTCTATTTATACAGCAAGACAGAAGATTCCCTTTAAACATGAGCCACAGAATATTTTCATTGCGCGGACATTGCTAATTATTCCCTTAATTCCAACTCAAAAACATGTAATATAATCAAATGCTCTATAAAAAGACCAAATCATTCTTTTTATCTACTTCTCAATGTCCAAAAACATACATTCGGGTTCGATTTTGATTCGGGTACATGTGAATTCGGACGAAATCGGATCCAACCTAACTTAAAACTCGACCCGACTAAGTGATAGGAGCAATCTAATACCTACATTGGACCAAACCACGGTCTCAACACACACAATGGATTCTAAATTCCCTTTGCAAAAGGACACACATTGTACCACACACACATCAATCATTCTTATAGTTCTTCCCTTCTCACAACCCCTCCACGTAACTTGCAATATGATGAGGAACGACGTCGTTTTACCACCCTACTTGTATTTTTTAAAAGATGTACGGATTGATGGAATGCTCGAGCCTGAGGTCCATGATGCATTTTAAAGATATGGGGATTTAATTGTAATATCCCAAAACTATTTAATCAAATGTAATTCAATTACCATCTAGTTTAATCATGATATTTTAAATATTGGGAGGGGAGTGGCCAAAAGGGGGAAGGATTGCTGTAATGAATTGATGGCGCAACTACTTTAGGAAACCAATTAGACAAAAATAGAGGGGCCCACTAAATTAGTGGGAGGAGGACGTGGGGTGCTAGGATTGGGTAATGAATTTGTGGGCCCGGTTGCCCAATATTAATTGCATATAAATTTTTTCCCTCCCAGGACCGCCGCCCCTTCGGGTAGAGGAGGGGCGGGGGGTTAATGGAGTCTTAATTCTAATTGCCGGATTAATTAACGAAGTTGCCCGCACGGCACTTCAAAGGCTAAGAAGGATTGGGCTTCCGTAGTAGGCCCATTTAGGCAAAAGCCCAATGTTAATACCACCCAGTGGCTCTTCTTCTTCCTCTCCTCCGTCGTCTCAGCGAAGCTTTTTTGGGATCCGGTGTGACGACTGGATACAGAGGCGTTGATTAAGAACTTATTTGCAGTGTGTTTTGTGGGTTATGGGGTGAGAAGAAGTATGCTGCAGTGATTTTTCATTAGGGGTTTGTTCTGCCCACGTCAACTGCCTGCTCTAATTCAAGGTAACTCATCTCCCCGTGTTAGAAAAGTGAGCATCTTTGTGCTGGGCGGCATCTTTTCACGTTTTTTTATTATTATGGTTCTAATTGCCGCGGTTATTCGATGGGTCTGTATTTGCAATTTCAATTGAATGCTAAAACCTGCTCCCAGGAAGGTGTGATTCTTGCTGCTGTAATATTAGATATTTATTAATCTCTTTATGCTAATCAAAGGGTAATGAAAGATGTAGTCTAAGACAACCATCTTCCCGTCGACTAGTGCTTCTTTGGACTCTTTATTGCCAATTGGGATTTTACGCCAAGCCATAAAGAAGTGGTTTTGTTTTGTAAACCAATTCTGGATGGTTCTGGGATTCACCTGTGTTTCCGATGCTTTGTGAATTTATTTGTGAAGGGATCAACGGTTGTGTGTGAATTTTGAAATGATGAATGGTGGCCATGCTTGAATATCCACAGTGCTCATAGTTCTTTGTCATGTTCTGTGTATTTTGTGCTGGATTTTCCATGTATACAGCATGCTTATTATTACTCGCCCGTGTGTTCTCCTCCTGAGTATCTGAAGAAATTTCCTCGAGACAATCAGCAAATCATCAGTTTTTGTTACATCTCCAATTGCATTGTTTCAGGGGAGCCAGCTAACTCGGCAAAGCATGTCCTACAAGGTTGCACAAATTGGCCTCGTCAGTTCACACCCTGAAGTCTATGATCCGTGTGATGATTCATTTGTACTAGTAGATGCATTACTCGCCGACAGAGTTAGCTTAGTGCAACACCAACCTTTGATTTGCCTGGAAATCGGCTCCGGAAGTGGCTATGTAATCACCTCACTAGCACTCATTCTTGGAAAGGAAGGTCCCCATCCTGCCCTATACATCGCTACAGATATCAACCCCCATGCAGCAAATGTCACTCGTGAAACCCTTGAAGCACACGGATGTCATGCAGACATAGTAAACACTGATCTTGCCAATGGGTTCCTGAAGCGGTTAGCCAAATCAGTGGATCTGATTGTTGTGAACCCACCTTATGTTCCCACACCAGAAGATGAGGTTGGTTGTGAAGGGATCACTTCTGCTTGGGCCGGAGGGGAAAACGGGCGCAGTGTGATCGATAGGATATTGCCGGTTGCTGATGAGCTTTTGTCTGACAAGGGCTGGTTGTACATGGTCACACTTGCTGCAAACAACCCTGTAGAAGTGTGCATGGAGATGAAAAAGAGAGGCTTCGCTTCTCGGATAATTTTGCAGAGATCCACAGAGGAAGAATGCCTCCAAGTGATCAAGTTCTGGCGAGATTTGGATGCCCAGTTGGAGGCAAACACAGGGGAAAATGGTGGATTCAGCACAAAGCTCTTCCAGTTCAATCCCTTCTCCTTCTGGAGACGTGGTGACCAGTCATCCAACTAGCTGCTTCTGACAAGCTAATCAATCACCTGTGTTAACCAAAGGTTCAATCCCATTTGATACTCCCCTCTCCTCCTGTAATTAGTACCTGGGCTTGATGCCATCAATAAACATCACTGTCTTTCATCACTATAAACTTGCAGCTAACAAAAATAAGCGATTTTAATCAAGTCGAACATAATTCGTATTCGAAAATAAACGATATCAATTGAATGGAATATAATTCAAATACGAGTTGTTTGTTGGTAATAACATATCTAAGTGCAGCCGTGCACCAATCTTGGGGTCGAATTCGAATTTTTTGAACTTATGAGGGTGAAATTGTAAGCCCGCATCTGCTCAAGGCCCAACCTAGGACTCCTCGCTCTGCACAAGCCCAGTCCTGGGTCATACTGGATAAGGTTACCGGGCCGTAGGCCCAATCAAGTGGGTAAGATGCTGACCCACATTGTGAGTGGGCCACACTCCTGTCACACCTTTCTTTTTCGTACTGGCCAGTGGATATATTTTACATATATATATATATGTAAACAATTAATTTTTTATATGATATTTTGTTAATAAAAAAAGACAAAATGGTAGTATGAGGAAAACATTATAAAATACTTAATAATAGTATGAAAAAAGCGCACATTTTTGTGGGATTTGTCTCCATTAAAAAAAAATGGTCTACTTATCTTTTTCATATTTTTTATTAATAAAATATATTTGTACATAAATTGGGAAATTAAATTTATGTAGAGAGGGGAAGAGAGAAGAGTGTATTATAAATTGGTCATTTTATTTTTAGTGTATGATAAAATTGAACATCTTTAATTACAAATTTTTTAAAATGACCCAAAAGAAGAATGAATTAGAATTATGATCATATGTCAGATATTGTGTGAGAAAAATAATCATGTATAGTGTAATTTTTTAATTTAATGTATGATATATAATATACAAATGATTATTTTTTTAAATAACTCTAATAGATAGATAAAAAGTATCATTAATTTAGATATATATCAAGTGGTGTGGTGCCATGGAGAAGCGACTCCCTTTTTTTATTCAACTGCTCAACACCTGCGTGCATGGAAGTAATTAGCGATAAGCGCATCATTTTGATGTGATTAATCCCTCAGATTAAGCTCCTAATTATCGCTGCCTCGGGGCTCTCAACATCCACTGTTGACAAGAGCTGCGACAGCCTCTCGCTCAGACCCTCCACCTCCTTGTGCAGGTCTCTGATGTAGTTGCACGTCTCCTGCAGCACCTTGTTCGCCGGCACCTGAGAAACCCAACTTTCAGTCCGATTTTCAGTTATATACACGATTTCCCACACTCGCAGCCGAGACACATGCACCGGGAGCCCCTGTTTCTTTCAGTTTAGGCAAGGTTTACAGGTTTTGCGATGGAGGAAATCATGCTACTGCATTTGTGGCTGAGTTTCCTTTACGGGTGGGAGGGGACTACTGGCCATAAGAAAGAGGAATTAATGAGCATTGGCATGTGCAAAACGACTTCACCCCGGTTAAAAAAAAGGCTTTTTTTACTGTTGCATGCACTGGTAAGAAGCTTCATCAATGTTCATCTTCTCGGCAGTGCACTTCGCGGGTTTATCTATCATGTAACTAAAACGACAACCCAATTGGGTGGGTGGTCCAGGTTTCATGAATGCAATACTCTACCCCGATGGGATTTGCCATGAACACGGGCGGAGAGGAAGAGTCTGAGTGGCTACCTTGTTTGATCGGCGGCTGGTGGTGCGCATTTCCGGGAGGAGCTGGTCCAGCTTGGAGACGAGGTCTCTGATCTGCTGATCGGTTATTCTAGTGGCGTTGCTGCTAGACGGCGGCCTCGGTCTCCGGCCCGACATCACCCCCAGACGAGGAAGAGCCTCTCAGAGATAGGCAATACAGGGAAGATGGAGGAGTATATATGCATAGTCGGAGTGGAATTTCCACAACACATTAAAATAAACCAAGAAAAAAAAGAAATTTGGAGTGATCTAAAGATGGATGGACCACGAGAGAAAGAGATGAGAGGGGACTGACACCGCACACACTGATACTACTAGAGGGCGAAGAAGACAACCAAATCAGGGTTCACCCAGAAACCCGAACCAGATCTCGAGTCGGGTCGGGTCGGGTTCTAGAAAATTAAATGCTGCGTGTTAGTTAGTTAATTGTACTAAGGGAAGTGGGGCATCCAATCCACAACATCATGTGTTGAAGCGGCCACTAAACCCCCATTAAACACCATCCATCTAATCCCAACAATCAAACAATACTGAATTAATTTTACGAATTTTCGTAATTTTTAAACACGAGTAGACATTACTATAAGATGAAGTATACGGGTAAATATTTTGGACCTACTCAATAATTCACTTTTTTTTTGTAGAATTTATTAACTTTATTTAGAAAAAAAGAGTAGGGTCATAATAAGTATAATCAAGTTAATCAGTAATTACGATGGTCCTGATGCGAAGGTGGGCCCCTTCAAATCCCAATTCCCATTTTAACCTTAAATCCTTGTCGCGCTTTTGCTATTCGTAGTTAATGCTCGGTTTTCAGTTTTTTATTCGTCCGTACGGTTTTCTTAATCAATTGTCCAATTCATTATTATTATTTTAAAAAACAAAATAAACTATGTATATCTAATTCATTTATTTATATTCAACTGAAAAATCATGTGGCTAACCAGATCGTTTTCCGATTTTACCCTTAGGGTCCTTTTCTCCTCAAAAATAGTAGCACACCATATATGTTTAATCTCCATATTTTGAGGTATTTGGTATATGATATATGTTTAATTTCCATAGTTTGATGTATCTAGCAAATCCAATGTTTTCTATTTTAGGTTTTTTTTTTCATATAATTAACTATGTACAAACATAATTGTATATAGATGATATAACGGACAATAGTTCCAAAAAATTATTAAAGTTAAAATGTAAAATTTGGTAATAAAGATCATTTTTTTCATGATAAAAAATACTAAAAATCTGTTTTTTTTATTAATGAATGAAATTATTTAGATAAACATTGAGGAATATCTATCCATACAATTTTGTCTCACGAGAAGTGAAGCAAGGAAGAACTTCCTTGGCTAAAATGGTAATTGCGCCACCCACTCTTCATCCTTTGTTTATGGCCCCCACTGCTGGCCCGGCCCAATATATAATATATATTTCTCGACTTTATTTACATAAAATAAATCGTTGTAAACACCAACAATAGTAAAAAAGTAACCCTAGATAATAACCAATCATTTCAAAATATGATCATTTTTCTAAATAAATCATATAATAACATCCTGTTCTATGGGATGTTAAGTTCCGAGTTTTAGTCATTTTTTGAACATAACATATTGTATCTATACACACTTTTTGGTCATGTTGCGGATGTGATTGCACGGATAAGGAGATAAGATGGATGCGCATATGGGGAGATTATTACCCAACATATGGAGAAGGTAGTTGCGTGCATGCCCTATAAAAGACCCAGGAAGACAACACTCACATGAAATTCAAGAAAATTAGGCTCCATCGACTATTAAAACCTATCATACTTATCTTCGCTAACAACATTTCTTCTGTCGTGTGACAAACCTGCATTCATTATTTTGCGTGACACATAAATTAAAAGTATAGTTAATTGTGACTTGTATTAATGAAGTATTTGCTTATTTTAGCATTTGGCGTAATTAATTTGAGTGCGCTTCTACAAAATGGAACAGCAGAAGCATTCAAGTCTTCCGACAAGAGTCCAGTTGCTCCATCAATTCTCTTCCTCGTTGCCATCGGACATGCCCACGCGGGCAGAGTGAACCGTTTCTTGACTGTCATAAATCATGTCCTCCAATCCCAATTTTACACGTCATCCCTCCCTTTTTTATTACACATTTGCCACCCACTGAAAAAAAAACAAATAATTAAGTAAAATGAACAGTTTCTATCGTTGTAAAGGTATTTTTTTTCTTAAAAGGCATTTCTTATAATAAAATAGAAATTCGGTCTCGTTGTTTGAAAAATAAGAATTGTTTCTAATTTTTTTAGTCTTTGGGTTTCTTCTTTGATCATGAACAGTTTTGGGCCTTCCTTCAGATTTTGGGCGAGGCATTTCACAGGCCGAAGTTTGTTGGCCCAAACATGGATCAGGCCCAACCCGAATATGTATTAAATAAACCCAGCCCATTAATGAAAAAAAAAAGAAAATAAGAAAAAGCACAAAGGGGAGTGGTTGCTGTGGTGGTTGAACAAGTGCCCTTGCTGTGGGGGTCTGCCGCTCTGCTCCGCGTCCCCACCTAATCCCCCTACGCATCCACCGGTTTTTTCTGCTGAAAAAAATATTAAAAAAAAAAGATTTTCTTTTGATACTCGGATCATGACAGCCTGGTTCACTAAACCTGTGTCCGAACCATTAAGATTACAATATTCAAGGACACCCAAAACCACTTTATTTTCTTGTCATTTTTTAAGTGTTTTTTTTTTGCTTAATTTTAAAACAGTTTATTTTGATAAATATTTTATTGTAAAATAAAATAACTTTAAATGTAGGCACCCGGATTTGTGCATGATATAGGAGGGGACGACTCACCTAAGTAAAATAGAGGGAGAGAAGGACCAGCCAACCAACGAATGCAACCCTTGTGGTTGCATGTGACTCTCTCAATCATTCAGGTCAAATTGGAGGCCCCCGCCCCCAATTCCTAATATATTATTCAAAAAAAGGTAAATTTAAATTATATAACTTGGGATATTCAAATTCTTCTATTTCATTCCTCAACTATTATATATTTCAATCGGGTGACATAATATTAGAACAAGAAGTTTAATATTAGATCAATATTAATCGATTGGACTGAATATTTTTTTCATATGATTAATGTTTATTATGTAATTGAATTTCATATGTTTTTGTCCCAATCATTGAATACTTAATTTTAACAAATAATGCATATCAAATAGATCTTAAGACAACATAGATATTTGGGAGATGGCTGCTATGTTCATTGATTTGTTATAAAGGTGTAAACATGGTGATAATGAAATTCATAAAATGTCACGTCACGGCGTCTGCCTTTTTGCTTGTAGTTCACCTTTAGGAAAGGGGCGGCACCACCCACCGGTGATGATGATGATGGCTGAGTACTGGGTGATCTTCGCTCCACTACCCAGTGCTGCTTGACTTTCACTTCAGCTTCTTTCTGCGTTTCCTTTTCTGAGCGTTAATGGCGGGGAAGCTCATTGTGCATGTTCTTGATGCCTCTGATCTCACGCCCAAGAAGGATTCAGGGGCTTCCTTTGTGCAGGTTGAGTTTCAGGATCAACGGCAACGGACTTCTGCCAAGATTGGGGGGGATCTCAATCCTTCTTGGAACGAGAAGCTGGTTTTTCAAATCGACGATTTTGAAACTTTAACGAATCAAAAAATCGATGTCAACGTTTACAACGATAATACCCAGCAAAATCGTCGGAATGGGTTCTTGGGGCGTGTGCGGATTTCTGGGTTCACTGTCCCCTTGTCGGAAAACGAGGCTTCTGTACAGAGATACCCACTTGATAAAAAAGGGATCTTTCCCAACGTGAAAGGGGATGTTGCGCTGAAGTTATATGTGGTTCCTGGAAATGGAGATGTTCTGGAGCGTCGTTCTGAAGAAAAAATCAAGAAACCAGAGCAGGTTTCTGTTCCAGATCTGATTGATTTGCTGCAGGATCCCGAAAGTGAGACTTTTCATCACAAGCACACTGGTCGAGATGACGAAGGTAATGCTGAAATTCCTGATTTAGTTGGTCCTGGGAGTGGGCTTTCACATTTACGCCCTATATTTCGTGTGGCACAGGTAAAAGCAAGAAGAAGGAGGACAAGGAGAAGGAGACCGTGAAGATTTCTTACTCTGTGGCAGCTGAAAAGACCGAGAAGAGGAGCGTGATTTCCAAAGCAGAAGCGGCTCCGCTGCCGGCGAGGGTGATGCAGATGATGCAGTATCCTCCTATGCGACACCCGCAAGAATACGCGGTTGTGGAGACACGCCCCCCTTTAGCAGCCAGAACGGGATATCTGGGAAGGGACAAAATCGCAAGAACTTATGATCTTGTAGAGCAAATGGGGTTTCTTTATGTCCACGTCGTGAAAGCTAAGAATCTCCCAGAAATCGATCCCTTCGTCGAGGTAAAAGTGGGGAATTACAAAGGGTTCACCAAGCAATTCGAGAAGAATCAGAATCCTGTGTGGAACAACAAATTTGCCTTTCCAAGGGAGAGAATTCAGAGTAATTTGATTGAAATTAGTGTGAAGACTACAGATGAAATCGTGGGTAAAGTTTTGTTTGATTTATCTGAAGTTCCCAAACGTGTTCCTCCAGATGGCCCTTTAGCTCCACACTGGCACAAACTGTTAGGTCCAAGAGGTGGAAGACTTGGGGAAAGTGAACTTATGGTTGCTGTTTGGATGGGAACCCAAGCAGATGAAGCCTTCCCTGAATCATGGCATTCTGATGCTCACAGCATAACTCAGCAAAGCCTTGCAAGTACAAGATCAAAAGTGTACTTCTCCCCGAGATTGTATTATCTCAGAGCCCATATAATAGCAGCACAGGATGTGATCCCGTCATCTGATTCAAGAGTATTCGACACATTTGTGAGAGTGAAACTTGGGCATCAAGAGAGAGTCACAAGGCCTTCGGTTGTAAAAAATATAAATCCTGAATGGAATGAGGAGCTTATCTTCGTTGCTTCTGAGCCTTTCGAGGAATATTTGATCATCTCTGTCGAAGAAAGAGTTGGTCCTGAGAAAGCTGAAGTTCTAGGAAGGTTTATATTCCCAGTTAGGGATATCCCCCATAGAATTGATGCAAGTAAGTTGCCGGAGCCAAGATGGGTTCCGTTGCTCAAACCATCCGTTGCTGAGGAAGGAGAAGCAAAGCCAAGAGAGGTGAGATTTGCAAGCAGGATTCTTGTTGGTATTTGCATAGACTCGAGCTATCATGTTCTTGATGAATACACGCCTTTCAGCAGTGATTTTCAGCCTTCATCTAAGCATCTCAGGAAGCCCAGCATTGGGATTCTCGAAGTAGGCATTCTAGGTGCTCGAAATTTGCTCCCAATGAAAACCAGTGAAGGGAAACTAACAGATGCTTACTGTGTTGCAAAGTATGGAAACAAATGGGTTCGGACCAGAACTCTGTTGGCAACTCTGCATCCTCGTTGGAACGAGCAGTACACTTGGGAAGTTCATGACCCTTGCACTGTCCTAACGATTGGCGTCTTTGACAACTGCCATGGTAGCAGAGTAGATGAAAGAATTGGGAAAGTGAGAATCAGGCTATCAACTCTGCAAACAGACAGAGTTTACACTCATTCATATCCTCTGCTGGTTCTATCGCCATTCGGGTTACGGAAACACGGCGAGCTTCATTTAGCTATACGTTTTCGATGCACGGCGTGGATGAACATGGTTATGCAATATGGGAAACCGTTGCTGCCTAAAATGCATTACATTCATCCCCTGTCTCCAAAACATATCCTCTGGCTAAGATACCAGGCGATGCATATAGTTGCAGCGAAGCTGTCCAGAGCTGAGCCACCTCTAAGAAGAGAGGTAATCGAGTATATGTTGGATGTGGATTATAACACATTCAGTTTGAGGAGAAGCAAAGCAAATTTCCAGAGAGTATTGCTGCTGCTTTCTGGGATCTCATATATCTTTGGATGCTTTGACGAAATTCGTAGATGGAAGAATCCAATAACAACAATTCTGGTGCATCTCTTGTTTGTGATACTTGTCTGCTATCCTGCACTGATCCTGTCAACCATCTTCCTTTATCTCTTCGCCATTGGCTTGTGGAACTACCGGTTCAGGCCAAGAATCCCACCCCACATGGATGCTCGCCTTTCCCAAGCAGAAAACGTCCATCCTGATGAGCTCGATGAGGAGTTCGACACATACCCGAGTGCAAGGATTTCGGAATTGGTTCGACTGCGATACGACAGGCTAAGAAGTGTTGCAGGGAAAGTTCAGACTGTGATGGGAGACATAGCGATGCACGGAGAAAGGTTAACAAGTTTACTCAGCTGGAGGGATCCAAGAGCTACTGCCATACTGGTGTTTCTCTCATTGGTTTGGGCGGTGCTTTTGTATGTTACACCAATCCAAGTCGTGGCGTTGGTGATCGGACTTTATACCTTACGACACCCCCGGTTCCGGGCCCGGATGCCATCCGTGCCTGTAAACTACTTCAAGAGGTTGCCGGGGAAATCAGACTCTCTTCTTTGAGAAGAGGATTGACTTGGTGAGAAGAGTTGCTTCTGCAACAGCAAGTCAATTCACTGTAATAATGAGATCCAAAGGTGAAACTGATGAAGACGACAATCTAATATACATGTGATGTGGTGTATCTATATGTGTACATACATGAATACATACATATGAATTGCTCGTCCCCTTAAGTTCTTTCTACATATTTGTAAGAATAACATCTTTGTATTGCTGTCTTATTACCAGTTCTGCTTCGAAGGTTTTATTTTTAAGTAAATTGAATCGTGAGGCCAAATGGAGTTTTTTTGTATGGAATAAAGTTTTAGTCTTTTTTGTACTCAAGTTCTTGAAAGCTGTTTTTATTACATGTTCAGTTTTTGTTCCACATTCATGTGAAGTTGCCATCTTTCAGAATGGCTTCATGAACCCTTGGACATGTCTGTTCTTATGGTTGATGCAAAAATGATTTAATGAATTATTTCTGGATGAGTTGCAGAGGCGCAGCTTAGCGGTCAGCTGGAGAGCTTTTAATTTCCCCCGCTACACCATTTTCACGTCCATTTCTTTCTCTTCTTTTCACGCAAAAAACTCCCATTCTCTCTCTCTAATTGGGGCACATCTACTCACCTTGTGATTTACTTTTTGTTTAGCATCGACAGCGACTCCTATCCCATTGTCGCCGGTTTTTTTGAAACTTCGATCTTTTGGAGGAGTGTGCTCATCGGTACAGTCTTGCCCGGGTGTGGTGAATGATGGGTGTCTGTGTGCTGCTGCGGTTATGGGTTCATGTGTTTTGAAACCCAGAGATTCATCGTCAGATTGTAGGTATGTACATTTGTTTCATTTCATTGCAAGATTGAATCTTTAACCGGTTGTATGACTGGGTATTTATGTTTTCTGGGGATTTTGGTTTAGGGAAGCAACTTCCCTGCTGATGTCCCTGCCGATTGTGGTTTAGGCCAGGCACTTGAAATGGGGCTGGGTGCTGATCCTGTAACAAGAACAAGGGGAAGAATACTTAATGGGGATGATGAAAATGATCGTGGGGACAGGGGATGTTGGGTTAAGTTAAGCTTTATTGGTAATTGCATGTCTGCAAGGTCTGCTGTTGCGAGTTCCCTTAGTGGTTCCAGCTCCCAATGTGGTAACCTTCGCCTTATTTCGTTCCTTGCCCTTCTCAGATGCCCGCATTTTTTTTCCTGTATTTTGAACTTGTCTGATATCTGCTATACATGGTTTCTGATTCGGGTACTGCTGATTCTGAAGGTTTACTGAGTAAAAATTGATTCATTGATTCATATTCTGGTGCTATTCTTCCTCCTTCAGCCGAGAGCAAACCTACAAAAGATACAAGCAGGGACAAACCAGTCGTGCCAGTTGTGTCATCTTCAACCACCAGCAACATGGAGAGTGCTAGTGCAACTCCGAAAATGGAAGAATTGAGAGTATCTTCACAGCTGCGGAAGTTCACTTATAATGAACTGAAGCTTGCTACAAGGAACTTTAGGCCAGATAGTCTGCTCGGGGAGGGTGGCTTTGGCTGTGTCTTCAAAGGCTGGATCAATGAAAACGGTGGCTCTCCGGTGAAGCCTGGTTCTGGGCTCACGGTTGCAGTCAAAACTCTCAATCATGATGGACTCCAAGGGCACAAAGAGTGGCTGGTGAGGTTCAACTTCAGTTCATTTCTGTAAGATTAGCAACTGATTTCACACAAACACAGGCTGAAGTAAACTATCTTGGGGAACTGATCCATCCCCATTTGGTCAAATTGATTGGATATTGCATTGAGGGAGACCAGAGACTCCTCGTTTATGAGTTCATGCCCCGTGGAAGCCTGGAGAATCACCTGTTCAAGAGTACGAGATCTTTTATCATTTCCCTTTGTTTGTTTTGATGCATAAAATATGTCTGATCGTTCTGAGCACAGGATCTCTGCCGCTTCCTTGGTGTTTGAGATTGAAAATTGCACTGAATGCAGCCAAGGGCCTGGCTTTTCTTCATGAAGAAGCAGAGAAGCCTGTGATATACAGAGACTTCAAAACATCCAACATTCTGCTGGACGCTGTATGAGTTCTTGAACTCCTTGTGGCTTCGATTACTCGTTACCTAGCTGTATGTTTACTGATGCAGGATTACACCGCAAAACTCTCCGATTTCGGACTCGCCAAAGATGCCCCACAGGGTGACAAGACGCATGTGTCGACTCGTGTTATGGGAACTTACGGCTATGCTGCACCAGAATATGTTATGACAGGTGAAGTTCAGTTCTCTGTTCAAGTGTTTGTCTAGAAAATGATGGATTTGCTTTCATCAGGCCATCTCACGGCAAAGAGTGATGTCTATAGTTTCGGAGTGGTTCTGCTGGAACTCCTCAGTGGAAGAAGATCAATGGACAAAAGCCGGCCAAACGGAGAACACAATTTGGTGGAATGGGCGAGGCCTTACCTGGGGGAGAATCGGAGGTTTTACCGGCTGATCGACCCTCGTCTAGAGGGCAGATACTCGATCAAAGGAGCCAAACAGGCTGTGCAGCTAGCAGCCAAGTGCCTTAGCCGTGACGCTAAAAACAGACCAGCAATGAGCCAAGTGGTGGCGGTCTTGGAGCCACTGCCGAGCCTCAAGGACATAGCGGCGGCGTCGTCTTATTTCCAGCCGATGAACTCCGGCCGGGGCAGGGTGGTGCTCAATGCGAGAAATGGGGTTGCGCTTTCGCACCACCCCGCCCTGAGGAATCCCAAATCTCATGCACAATGAGAACACAAAAAGAGAAAACCTTGAGGAAGAAGGAAGCCTTGAATTTGGCGAGCTTCTCCTTTTGCTCAGTGTTTGTGTCATGGACACCGTTTCATAGTTCAAGTTTGAGAAAATAGGAACACCACAGAATAGTAATACATCACAGGGTGTGCTTGTGATCCAAACGCAAAGCAGAAACTAGGAGAAAATACTGCTAACAAAGTCTACTATTCCCTCCAAGAAGCCTTCTGGAGCAGGATCAGAGAAGGCGTCCACCATTCCCTCCACCACCCCTTCTCTATCAGGATCATACAAGGCATTCGCCTCATTACGCACAACGGCGCCCACCAAAGCGCCACCTGCACCTCTAATAAGAGCCGCTCCGATACGGGGTTCATTCATTTCTTCCACTAGCCTCTGCGTGTGTTGGTTTAACTTCTTTGCTGTTGCCAGAGCTACATCCGATTGTCTCCTTTCCTCTTTCAGTTGCTTCAGAGCACTCCCCTCCATCTGCATTTCCTTCAGCCTGATACCTTCTTGAACTCGCTCCCGCAGCTTCTTATCCAACTCCGACCGTGTCCGTTCTTGGACCATACTCCCCTGGTTCGCTGTGGCTTTGTCACACCTACCAGAAAAAGAAGGAAGCTACGGAATCACTTCATCTCCATTTCCTTGTCAGGAACTAACATCTACTCACCTTTTGAGTTGAAAAAGTCTCATCCTTTCCACTTTCTCCTTGAATTTATCCAATCCAATAGACTTATCCCGCACCAGTCCATACACACCCTGCAACCAACCAAAAGGATTTCACATCCAATCTGAAAAGCTCGTCCCCCCAACATACTTATACCTCATCAAAAGTATTACATATCTTGCGGATAACCATCTTCATCTCATCCATGGCAAGGCCGCTTTTTTTAGCAGTCTGGTTGCCTAATACTACCTGTAAAAAACTGGGGTGAAGTGCTACTGATACTTCTGAAATGAAGAAAAAAAGGGGGATAAGCAGCCGGTGCATCATCCAGGGACATGGAGCCCGCTTGCTCACCGCCTTTCGCAGCACCCATTATCGAAGAATATCATTTCTGAAAAATCACTAGACGACGGAGCGAAGCTACTTACCAATCCTCCTCTTCCAAAGAATCCGCAGGCGAACACAAAAAGGAAGGTTTTTGCCGAGTCGGCCAAATACTTATAGACCAGGTTGAGGCTTGAGGGTACTTGCGGTCTTTGGCAGTTTATGAAAATTAATGACAGAGTATTTAATAGTATAGTACAGAAAATGTATAATTAAATTTACATATAAATTTTTATTTGATAAACTAGCCTATGTAAATAATTAATTATACCAATTATATATTTATTTTTTAAACATCTTGTTTATATATAGGAAGTTAATCTAATTATATATGTAAAAAACATGTTTTTTTGGATGTTTTATAATATAGTTTAAACATAATAATATCATACAAACCTCTGAAAATGATATTTTTATTGTTTCTATAATTAGTCTTAATTATTTACTGTATCCAATGCCTATGGTCCCTATTTTTTATCTTTATTATTTAAATATCAAAGATATTTATATATCAGTTGAGTTGACTTGACTTGTCCAGGTCGTGGAGATAAACTCCAAACCAGCAACACACCCGCAAAACCCACATTCAATTACAATAATTTAACTTATCGCTTGGATAATAATAAAAATATTATTATTATTATAATCAATACTTTTAAATTACTTGGATTTAAATAAAACGTTTAATTAGTGGCTTCTGTATATTATATACTTTTTTAAAATAAGGAATTTGTTCATTCACATATGTATGTTTTTTGAATATGTATTTGGATATGCCCATGAATAATATCATTTAGAAAAATTGGCATCCTCACTTTTTGGTTGGATGGTTTAGGTGGGTTACGGCGTGGGTTTCAGACGGGTAAAAATAAACCTGACTGTTGACTATAAATCAGACGGGAACCTATCCAACTAGGTATAGCTAAACCCATGGGGAAGGTCGGTTCAGCTAAACAAGTCTCATTACTTTCAATTTTACGCTCGCGTCATTCAACTTTGAACGTAGATCTACAAACCAGAAGCTTTGTTCGTGAATTACCAGTGCCGTCGTGTGTAGTTTGGGCGCAAAGGGTGGGTCTTCCAATAAGTGTGTTTTATGTTCTTAGTGGGTTTGTCCACGAGAACACCGCATAGTGGGTTTTTATTTGTAATTTTCCAATTTAATAATCAATGTTGATGTGTGTGTGGATTTATTTTGCTCGATTTTTACTACTATTAAGGGGACATGGATTTTTCCATAGGCTGGGCTATGCTACGCACATCACATCACCATAACACCATGCTTGTTCATACGCGGTGCTTCCCCATAAGACGTCGTAACACTGTCTACCCTATACAATGCTATACCAGTTATATGTAGTTATTGTTAGGGAAGGTTATATTAATAATTTCATATGAAAATTCATCACAAATTCAATTTTATATTTACGTAACAAACGTGTATTCATCTTAAACTCAAATAACTTAAATTCATCAACCAAACACGAATTAAACTCTCTAAACCCATAAAATCGGGTTATCTAAACCCAAATAAATTAAACGTGTATTTAGATTAAAATCATCAACCAAAATGGCTCTTAATATTTTAAATTTTACCCTCATTCATATCAATCATTGCAGTTTGACCACGTCTCTAACCGTACCTGTCATGTGGGTCCCATGGGTCCCACGGGATTGAAGAGGTCATCGCCTATCTAAAAGGCACATAATCCGATATTTCCCTTGAATTATAAAATAGAAATCGATTTCATTTTGATATATAATATGTTGATGAAGAAGCATAGAAGCCTGTATGAGTTCTTGAACTCCTTGTAGCTTTGATTACTCGTTACCTAGCTGTATGTTTAATGATGCAGGGCGACAAGACGCATGTGTGGACTCGTGTTATGGGAACATACCTCTATGAAGTTCATAGTGGTATATGTTTCAATATAGTGTTGAAATTTAGGATACGACAGGTCCGACGATCTCATACATGAAGTTCAAGAAAACAATAAACAGGAATTATAATAAAAAAAATTAGATCTAACCAATTAATTGGGATTTGTAATTTTTTATATATTTAAATATTTCATTATAACACATACCGGGAGAGAATCGGAGGTTTTACCGGCTGATCGACCCTCGTCTAGAGCGCAGATACTCGATAAAGGAGCCAAACAGGCTGTGCAGCTAGCAGTGGTGGCGCTAAAAACAGACCAGGGATGAGCCAAGTGGTGGCGGTCTTGGAGCCGCTGCCGAGCCTCAGGGACATAGCGGCGGCGTCGTCTTATTTCCAGCCGATGAACTCTGGCGGGGGCAGGGTCGTGCTCAATGCGAGAAATGGGGTTGCTGCCCTTTCGCACCACCCGCCCTCAAGAATGCTAAATCTTATGCTCACTGAAAACATAAAAAGGAAAAACTTTGAGGAAGAAGGAAGCCCTCCTTTTTGCTCAGTGTTTGTATCATGGACACCGTTGCATAGATCAAGCTTGAGAAACTACGTGATTTGCTTTTATTAGAACACACAATCTTGAGGAATTTTACACACGTATACATATCCAAACGCAAAGCAGAAACTACTAGAAGAAACTGCTAAAAAAATCTACAATACCCTCGATGATGCCTTGTTTATCAGGATCAGAGCAGGCCTCCACCTCATTCAACGCCAGCTTACCGACCGTAACCCCGGCAGCTATTCCTGCAACAAAATCCGCTTTCTTCATGTCTTTTTTCGCTTTTTCCTGTGCCATTTGCGCTTGTTTCTGTGACTCTCTCGCAGTTGCAATGGCTATATCGGCTTGCCTCTTAGCCTCTTTCAACTCTTCCAGAGCACTCTTCACCATCTCTAATTCCCTCCCAGTGACAGCTTCTGCAATTTGCTCCCGCAGTTGCTTATCCAACTCCGACCATATCCTTTCTCGGAGCCTCTGATCCACGTACGCTGTGGCTTCATCACACCTGCCACAAAAAGGAATAAGTTACGGAATGACTTCATCTCTATTTCCTTTCCTAACATCTACTGACCTTGAGAGATGCTGAAGCCTCAACCTTTCCAGTTCCAGCTTGAATTGATCCAATCTCAGAGACTTGTCCTCCACCACTCCACGCGATTTCTGCAACCAACCAAAAGGATTTCACGTTGAATCTCAAAACCTCGTATTCATAACTTATACCTCCACAAAAGAATGATATATCTCAGAAATAACGTTCTTCATCTCATCCGGGGAAAGCCGTCTTCCATCTGAAATGCAGAGGAAAAAGGGGATAAGCCTGTGCATGATCCACGGACATAGACCCCGCTTGCTCACTCCCTTTCCCGGTACCCATTTTCGAAAAATATCAATTCTGCCAAACCAGTTAAAGACGGAGCGGAGCTACTTACCCATCCTCCTTTTCCAAAGAATCCGCAGGCGAACACAAAAAGTAAAGTGTTTGTTCAGCGGGTTGTCGGGTCGGCCGCATACTTATAGTAGAGGATGACGTGCGAGTAATACATGCCTGAAGTATTTAAAAATTAATTCTTTTTATTCTATTAGTTAATAAAGTTGATTTGGTCACCTTGGTAGGTGGGGACTACGATGGTAATAATTAAAATTGAGAGTAATAACTTAATATTTAATAACAGAAATCCGATTTGATGTAATAAAAAAATGAAAATTTTGGGAAGACGGGCCCACCAGCGAGCTGTGGGCCGACACCCGTGGTACCATGGAATTTGTCGACGCGGCCCCACCTCATATAAAATTTTATTTATAATTTTTAATTACAGATTAACCTTGACCATGACCAAGTCGTAAAGATACCCTCCAAACCAGCTACGCCGCTCTAAAGATGAAAGTCGGGTCGGGTCGATTCAAAGGGCCTTCGTCATGCTTCTGGCTAAAGCCGAGCTAAATCTTGATTAAATAAAGACATGATTAATATGGTCGTAATCCGATTATTTATTGGATGGATTTTGGTACGACCCCTCGACCTAATATGTAATAAATAAGATTTTTAAAAAATTATTAAATATTAATACATTTTAGTATTATTTAAATAATTTATAAAAACTAATTTAAATTATTATGTTACTTATTAATTCATATTATTTATATAAAATAAATTAAAATTATTTAAATTAAGAATAATTATAATTATAATGCATAAAAATCATATCTTAAGTTGGCTTTAGATCCATTGGGTTTTTGAACCCTAAAACAATTAACCTTAAAAGATTTCAAGGTTGGGATCAAAAAGCTCAATAAAATTTTAGATTTCTATATAAGCTTAAGTTCGATATTTTTTAAGACTGGGTTGGGCCGGCCCACAGAATTGGGCTTAAATTTTCATTTCTCACGGCTCACAAGGTATTATATATATGGTAAATTCATGTATTTTAATATTTTACATTCATCATATTTTTTTTTTATCTTTATCATTTACGTATGAAATATAATTTATCATTATTACTTAAAAATTACCATCCGCCCGCAACGCATGGCATGGCGAGGAACTATCTATATGAGGAGGGAAAATTTAGATTATTAATTAAGATTTAATAATGGAGGATCAATTTTAATGTAATGAAAAAATGTTGAATATTAAGGGCTTGTTGTATAATGTGAATTTGTGTTTTAAATTATGTAGAATAGAACTAATGTTAAGATTATGAGAACTGAATCCGTTTGAAATTATAAAACTGTTTTTATATAGTATGAATTTCTATATAAAATTTAATAAAATAACATATATACTGTAAGGTTTAGTACATAAATTATTATGTAATTTACAATATAAATATATTTTTAAAATAAATAAAAAATAAATAGTATAATTTTTAATTAATAACTTATTTAATCATCTTCAATAAATTTAATAATTTATAAAATTAATCATAGAATCTGAATTTCTAATTTTATTATATAATGTTGAATATTATAATCTTCACGGATTAAATAAAATTAATTAAAAAAATTATTGCAACAGAACATGTCCTAATATTGTTGTATTCTGAAGTGATGAGAATATTGAAAATGAATAATAAATTTTTAATAACCATTTGCAGTTTTGGCAAGACGCAACCAAGGCAGGCCCACCAGCGAGTCGACGACACCCACGGACCATGACTTGACTTGACCAAGTCGTAGCGATACAACGTGCCCACAATAATGGGCACCGTTTGTGGTTGTTGGTGTAAGTACTTATTTGATATGATGATATAAAGTTAGTTTATAATAGATTTAATAAAATTATATTATTTGATATATGTTTATAATTATATTTTATATATGAATATAATAATCATTATATTCATATAATATTCTGGTATATCATATATAGATATATATATATACTTAAGGGGAGTATGATTATTTTTATACTTATATATTTGGATTTAGTTAAACTCAAAAAATTTAAATCCAGGAATATCTAAAACACATCAATCAAACAAGTGGTGTTTTGCATCATGCACACCGTTTCATAGTTAAGTTTTTTAGAAAATAGCAGCACCACAGAACAGTAGTACATCGCAGGGTGTGCTGATGATCCAAACGCAAAGCAGAAACTAGGAGAAGAAACTGCTAATACCATCTATAAGTGTCTCAAAGAAGCCTTGATTATCAGGATCAAAGAAGGACTCCACCTCATCACAGCCCTTATGCATCAATCCTTCCAGGAAGCCTTCTTTATCAGGATCAGAGAAGGCATCCAACTCTTCATGACACTTGTGCATCATTCCCTCCAGCAACCCTTGTTTCTGAGGGTCATAGAAGGCCCTCACCTCATTATTCACAACGGCGCCTGCAACAACGCCACCTACTGCAGTAAGAAGCGCTTTGCTGCTACTGGCTGCTTTCACTTTTTCCAGTTCCATTCGCGTCTGTTCGTTTAACTCTCTCGCTGTTGCCAGAGCACTCCCCGCCATCTTCATTTGCTTTATCTGCATAGCTTTGTCAAGTAGCTCCCCAGTTTCCGATCCAACTCCGACCGTGTCCAGACTTGGATCGTCTGATCCACGTTCGCTGTGGCTTTCTCAAACCTACCACAAAAAGAAAGGAGTTAGGGAATGACTACTACATCAGTGACTAAAATCTACTGACATTGAGAGATGGTGAAGCCTGATGCTTTCTAGTTTCTCCTTCAATTTATCCAGTCCAATAGACGTGTCCTCCACCATTCCAACCACACTCTGCAACCAACCAAAAGGATTTCACATCCAATCTGAAAAGCTCCTCTCCAAACATAGTTATACCTTTTCAAAAGTGCTACATATGTTGCAGATAACCCCGTGAATCTCATCCAATCCCATGCTACTACCTGTAAAAAAGTGGGGTTTAGTGCTAGCGATTGCTCGAGAAAAAACGGAGTGCATGATCCGCTTGCTCATTGCCTTTCGAACAAGTCTCATTTCTGAAAAATCACCAGAAGAGGAGCGGAGCAACTTACCCATCCTCCTCTTTCAATGAATCCGAAATCAAGGTGCTAGCTTAGCGAGTTGTCGGGTCGGCCACATATTTATAGACCCGACTGAGGCTCCGGCGAACAACACTGAGTTCCGTATTTGCTACGCATACTATTTAAAAAATTATATTTCATAATTTTTAAATTCAGGTTGACCTTGACCTTAACCCAGTCGTCATTATCCGAACCAGCTACACGGCCCAAAAGGGACCCACTTTTCCAAATCCTCCACCATCGCAATTTGGCATGCGGGACCCATGGATTGAAAAGTCATACCTATTCGAAATTGTCGATTGGATTCTAGTGGAAGAGTTGAATTATGAATTGGAAATCGAATTCATTTTATTATATTATAATTCTTGGTATTAATGCCGATAAATGATCATATTTTTTAATCATTAAAAACATACATAAATAGTAATGAGTTTATTTATAGAGATCAATAATGAATTAAAAAATATAAATATGAAAACAAAGGGATCATGAATCAATTAAATTAGGGTTTGGATTGTTAATCAATTATTTGATTTTGATATTTGCATCCGTGTCGCCTCTCATTGGTGCAGATAATTTTGAAAAGTAATTATACCAACTTTATATCTCATATATTATGATCAAAATTTTTTTAAATATACGATAATCATTTTTTTATACACACAAATGTTTACTTTTATAATAGGGTTCATCGCCACTTCCCGTCAAGTAATCGCCGCCGGCGGAACGGAGGTAGGTTTCAGCCTTCAAAACTGAGATTTTCTTTAGGGTATGAATGCAAATTATTGCGTCCGATGCGATCAGGTTCCACCGGAAATTGAATCTGTGAAAAGGATTCGATTCCACAAAACTGCGTTACGACTGTCAAGCCGAGCGCTTTTGGCACTCGGACGTACCGAGCCCGCCGCCTCCGTCGACTGAAAACTTATACACCATCTGTTGTTTATATGCTCCACCGGGAAATACGATCTCTGAGAAAATATATGATTTGGTTTCGAGGAATTTTACACACGTATACATATCCAAACGCAAAGCAGAAACTACTAGAAGAAACTGCTAAAAAAATCTACAATACCCTCGATTATGCCTTCTTTATCAGGATCAGAGCAGGCCTCCACCTCATTCAACGCCTTATTACCGACAGTAAACACGGCAGCTGTTCCTGCAACAAGAGCCGCTTTGTTCATGACTTTTTTCGCGTTTTCCTGTGCCATTTGCGCTTCTTTCTGTGACTCCCTCGCAGTTGCAACAGCTAGATCCGCTTGTCTCCTAGCCTCTTTCGCCTCTTCTAGAGCACTCGTCACCATCTCTAGTTCCCTCCCAGTGACAGCTTCTGCAATTTGCTCCCGCAGTTGCTTATCCAACTGCGACCGTATCCCTGCTCGGAGCCTCTGATCCACGTACGCTGTGGCTTCATCACACCTGCCACAAAAAGGAATAAGTTACGGAATGACTTCATCTCTATTTCCTTTCCTAACATCTACTGACCTTGAGAGATGCTGAAGCCTCAACCTTTCCAGTTCCAGCTTGAATTGATCCAATCTCAGAGACTTGTCCTCCACCACTCCACGCGATTTCTGCAACCAACCAAAAGGATTTCACGTTGAATCTCAAAACCTCGTATTCATAACTTATACCTCCACAAAAGAATGATATATCGCAGGGATATCGTTCTTCATCTCATCCGGGGAAAGCCGTCTTCCATCTGAAATGCAGAGAAAAAAGGGGATAAGCCTTTGCATGATCCACGGCCATGGAACCCGCTTCCTCACTCCCTGTCCCGGTACCCATTTTCGAACAATATCATTTCTGCAAAACCAGTTGAAGACGGAGCGGAGCTACTTACCCGTCATCCTCTTCCAAAGAATCCGCAGGCGAACACAAAAAGGAAGGTGTTTTTTCAGCGAGTTGTCGGGTCGGCCACTTATAGAACAGGATGAGGCGTGAGGGTACACAACACTTAACTTTTTAAAATTTAAATATATTTAATTCTTATTATTTTATTAGCTAATAAAATTGATTTGGCCACCTTCGTAGGATGGTAATAATTAAAATTGAGAGTATAAATTAAATATTTAATAATAAAAATCCATTTTGAAATAATAAAAAAATGAAAAATTTGGCAAGACAACTATATTTTTTTCTTTTACAAATTAATAAATGATCATTTTTCTCACACACGACCACTTTTGTAATATATCCCAATAAAGCCAACGGACAACGCTGCTCCATGTGACCCCACCTTCGAATTGTTTAATATATATTGACCTTGACTTTGACCTTGACTTTGACCTCGACTTGGCCCACAAGGGACCCACGTCCTATTGCTTCAATAATAATATCATCAATACTTTATTATTTTCAGAAAAGAATGGATTTGGTGTTCAAATGTATTCAAGATCAATTGGACAAAAATGTCCGTACCACGTAGCATCCGTGACATGGTGAAATTTAATTATTACTAAATCTAAATATTTAACCTTCTACACCATCATACCAACACAAATCCTATATATTTAAATTTGGAATTTGTTTTTTCAGATATATTTTTTTAAAAAATAAATATACTGTCTAATTTACTTCACGACCGTACTTGTCATGCAGGTCCCACGGGACCCATGGAGTGGAAAGGTCTTACCAATGTGAAAGGAAAGGCACATTCATTACGTTGAATTATGAATGGGAAATCGAATTCATTATATTATATTATTATTCTTAATATTAATGCTGATAATGATCATATTTTTTTAATCATTTCGAACATTCTTGAATAGTCATGAGTTTCTAGAGATCAATAATGAACTAAAAAATGTAAATATAAAAAAAAATAATCAAATAAAGTGATCATCAATCAATTAAATTAGCGTTGGGATTATCCAGTAATCGCCGGCGGCGGAACGGAGGTAGGTTTCAGACTTCAAAACTGAGATTGTGTTTAGGGTATGAAGGTAAATTATTGCGTCAATTTGGTTTACGATGTGATCAAATTCCACCGGAAAGTGAATCTGTGAAAGGGATTCGATTCCACAAAACTGCGTTACCACTGTCAAGCCGAGCGCTTTCGGCACTTGGGCGTACCGAGCCCGCCGCCTCCGGCGACTGAAAACGCATACACCATGTGGTGTTTGTACGTTCCACCGGGGAACACAATCTGTGAGGGGAAATTTGGATGATTCACAGAATCGGGAAAGCCCTGAGTTTCCAAGCACAGACCTGCATGATTCTGGTAAAGGAAACCTCCCTTCCCATTCACATCATGCAAATAGTTACCGGTGTAGAGCTGAACTCCAGGGGCATCCGATGAGAGCTCCATTCTTCGGCCGGACCTGGGGAGTAGACTGCTGCCACAGGCCTGGTTCGTTTCGCCCTGTAACCGTCAACAGCGTAGTTGATGTCGTAGCCTTTGGAGCCGGCGGGAAGTGAGCTAATTTGGGCGTTGATCGGATGTGGCTCGAGGAAATCATATGGTGTCCGCTTCACGGAGGCGATCTCTCCGGTGGGGATGAGGTGCTGGCCGACCGGAGTGGTGTGTGAGGCAAATAGTTGCAGCTCGTGGGAGAGTATGTTCCCACTGTTGTGACCAGCGAGGTTCCAGTAGCTGTGTTGGGCGAGATTCACAGGCGTGGGCTTGTTTATGGCCGTGGCCTTCATGTCTACTGTCAGCCGGTATGGCTCGGGGATCGCGTACGTTACGGTGACGCGAAGGTCTCCCGGAAAACCTGCAAAAAGAATGATCAGAAGATGGCACAGGTATTCTTCTTCCTTCCCCTTTGAAGACTTTTAACAAACACCTTGCTCCCCATCACGGCTGTGATACTGCAAACTAACAGATGGAGATGATCCACTCTGTCTGTGGCTTTTCACCTTCCAAACTACTTGACTGAATCCTCTTCTACCTCCTGTTGAAAGACAGAATCCATAGTTGCAGAAAAGCAAGCCGATCAGAACAACTAACCCGTAAATCCGAACCGTGGAGCGTGTTGGATCCTTCATTACAGTCAAGCTTATAGAGAGTCCCATTCAGGGTAAACCGAGCTCCGGCGATTCGATTTGCGACTCGGCCGACGATGGCTCCAAGGTAAGCGGAATCGTTCTGCAATATTCTCATGATTCACACAACAAAACACACATCGGAAAACAATCGACAGCAGTACCATATACTGTGTGATCGTATCATAGCCAAGAACAACATCCCCCAAATTACCTGAAAACGAAACGCATTAAATCAACACAAGAAGCGAATTCGCGAAATGGGTTACGAAAAAGGAAGCGTTACAGCGCACCATTCTTGTCTGGAAGAACAACAGACACGATTCTGGCTCCGAAGTTAGACACCTTGACAGAAAGATCGCCCCTTTTTATCTCGTACGTCCGGATCTCACCTTCCAACCCAGAAAATAAAATCACAAACCCCATGAAAAACAAACCAAAAGATCTCGATGCTCGGACCATTTGAACAAGTTTTCCAAGAATGGCTTCTGCAATGCTTGCAGGGGATGCAGTGTATCCTCGTTTTGTACATGGGTCCTGTTAAAAAATACTTCTTTGAGATGGATCCAACGACAGTTGTGTGTGAAGTAAAGATGGTAAGAGATGCTACAGATCTTGCATATCACGAATGCTTAATCAATATGTAGAATACAACAGGTATCAAATCTCTCATTCATTGAAATCAGAGCGAGTACCTAATAACAGTCTTCCAAAATGCATTCTTGGTAATCTCCACGACTCGCGGGCAACCACCGGCAGCAGCAACAAAAAACACAGGCCATCCTTCCAAAGGAGGAAAACAGAAAAGAGAAAGAAATCCATTTTCACAGAAAATATGCTGCAAAATTTCCCTTTCAAGTCATCGTTATGCCACCACGAACCTCTCCTTCCTCCTCGCAGCACCGTTTCCTCCCCTACTTCGCCTTCATTCTGTTCTCCGCCATCTTCATTTTCAAGGTGAATCGTCTCTTGGTGTTTCATATTTGACCAGAATCTAACGTAACCTTTGTCGATGTTATTTCCGAAGCTGGACGTCATTATTTCGGAGAGGATGTTTGCAGCTAGGCGTGATCAACAGACGGTTATTTCACGGTGGGTGCTGGAAGACCGTTTCTTTTACTGTTTCTCTAATCCAGTAAGGCGGCAGAATTCCGGCCGTCGGTGACTCTCTACGTGCATTTGTTTTGTGTTGTGTTGCACAAACAGTAAAGAGGAAACTGCGCCGGGGATGGTACCTGAGGGGACATTCCAGCGGTTGTTTCTGGTGACATGGGGTGAAAGAAACGCCCGTATAACAAACAACGGCGAGCTTCTTACGCTTTCGCTCGACAAGGAATCAGGCTCCGGGTTCCAGTCAAGGAAAGAACTGCTGTACGGTCGAATCGACATGGAGGTCAAGCTTGTTCCCGGGAATGCTGCAGGAACCGTCACAACATACTACGTAGGTTGTTTATCATACATTGAGCAAGCCCTGAAAATATGTATAATCCTGCGTTTGAACAGTTTTCATCACAAGGAGATCACCATGATGAAATAGACTTCGAGTTTCTTGGGAACTCCAGTGGGAACCCTTACACTCTTCACACCAACGTTTTCAGCCAAGGGAAAGGGGAAAGGGAGCAGCAGTTCTTCCTCTGGTTTGATCCCACTTTGGAATTCCATACTTACTCCATTCTCTGGAACCCCAAGTCCATCATGTGAGTCTGTCTTTGTGAAGTGATGATGCGACTGATGAATTGAACCAGAGACTCATTTGTGGCCAAGGTTATTTCTTATAAACTGATGTTTCTTGTAGCTGGTATGTAGACGGCCAACCCATCAGGCAGTTCAGAAACGCGGAGAGGAGGCTACGGGTGCCCTTTCCGAGCAACCAACCGATGAGGGTGTACTCGAGCATATGGAATGCTGACGATTGGGCGACGCAGGGCGGGCGAGTGAAGACGGATTGGCGGCTGGCGCCGTTCACGGCGGCTTACAGGAACTTCTCATTGGAAGGGTGCATCTGGTCACGGATGAGCATGAGGTCGTTGTGCACGGCGGAGGATATGGAGGCGATGCCGTTGATGAAGTTTGAGCTCGACAGGAGAAGCCGCGAGAGGATGAAGAAGCTCCAGAAGAATCATATGGTGTATGATTATTGTAAGGACAGATGGAGGTTCCCTAAAGGCCCTGCCCCTGAATGCAAAATCAATTGATTAGTCAGTCTTCTTCCCCATTCGCCCTCTTCGGTTTCTGTTCATCGGAGCTAAGTAAGCCGCAGCACCCCATTCTCGAACTGACATGACGAAGAGGGATACGAGTAAGTCCCACACCTTTTCACTTCTCTGTTCTTCACAAATCCGCCATTTTCTTTGCAGCTCTTAGATTCACTCCACTTTCTATACGACTCTCTCCAATTACTTATTCCCAGAAGCCAATGATCTCAAGCTCCACCATTTTCTGGGTTCAACAAATTGTTTCTCGATGCCTTTGCTCCGTAGAAGTAATCTGCGCTTGTTGGCGAAACTCTGGCGTTGGACCTTTTAGTTTCATCGATCCCTGCAATAAATGTTTTCTTGATGGAGCTTGATCGATCACGAGTCTTTTTTCTTCCGTGAGGATGCGAATCGGTGTAATACTCTCGCGTCTGAGCCGAGCCGCCAGGTACGATCTCCATCGTGTCGCCTCCCCCCGGCAGCGAAACGGGTGCCATTCGATGAGAATCTCTCTTTACCATGAACCCATCCCAAGAAAATCACTGCCCATCAAATGAAAGCCCCAGGTCCATGTAGCAGGATCTTCCATTGAAGAATCAGCGATTACAGACTGCATTTCGATGCAATAACGAGAAATTGTCTTCTCCGTTGGGGACTTTGGAGAATTTACACTCTGTTCCTTCGTCCTCTCGTTTCGCCTCCATTTCCAAAATTTCTCGGTAAAATCGAAGCCGCTGCCCGAATCCCACCTCCAGAACTCCCTTCACCGGCGACATATTCCGCACTCCAGAAACTGCCGCATTCCCCAGATTGGCATCTACAGATCTCCAATTTAGGGCATGCTGTATTCATTTTGGGCTTCACGTTTTGGGCCAGGCCTAAACAACCCCCGTCAGCCCATCAATTGACGGTTACTGGGGCAAATATTTGCTTATTTATTCAAGAAATAAACACAGTGCATATACATACCACATCAAAGGTGTTATTAATGATACCATAGTGCAATTACACGTGTTGGGATGTGACACGTGGATGGGCCCGGTAACATTTCCACGTGCGATGCATGTAACTTCTCTAACATGCCATTGACAACCCTAATCCATGTAATAACTTCTCAAAATGACTCGTCGTCCCCGACAGAAGCAACTGCTCAAAAAACCAAACCTCAGAGCCGTTCCCGCCATGGAAACACATCACATGCCTCGCAGCCCACGATAACTACGCAGAACCCTCGCCCACAAAACAACATATCTGGTAACGGAGTGAATGAGGAGGAAGACGAGTTGACCGGACATTAAAGCGAGGGAAATGAATGTTGTGGGGGAGCTCACGTGCGTGCACGAGGGAGCCGTCTTCCTTACTCCGCACGCCACGTGCCTTGCGCCCTAACACCAAGAATTCTTCTGGTTAAGATTCAATGCCGGCCATCGGAGTGTACGGATGTCTGAACACGCCTCCCATTTCCCCTTCTCTGCAAGAACAAGAACAAATATGGAGAATTGAAAGAAGGCATATGAAGACCTGCTGCGACATAAGGAATCCGAATATTTGGAACATACAACACAATAATCGAATGGTGTGTGTGTGTGTGTGCACTGTGCATTTACTACATACCAAGTGAACAAGGCGAGGCGTCTGTCCCCCTCCGAGGAAGGGAATCCGAGGACAAAGTGTGCCTCCTAAGTTATTACAATGCTCCTGCCCTCTATTATTCGTACTCCACATTAATGCTTTAATCCCTCTTTATTAAAAAAATATTTTTAGAGCATTGTCTCTAATAAAATAAAAATTAGATTTGTGTTTATTAAGGTAATTAATGGATGAACTGATCATTAGTGTATATACCAATTAGACATCATCCATTTTACCTTTTTTTTTTCAATTTTTATAATACCCATTTATGTAATATTCAGGATGATTACCGTATGTCGTTTCAAAGGCTATTGGGTTCGATTAGATTAATACGGAGTCTAGTTTTTTTTTTTTTTTTTAAAAAAAAGTTTTGGTAGATTAGATGGTAAGGTAGGCCATAAATGTGTAGAGTTGTAGACCGCTCCTCTACAAGGAAATTATTTTAATTACATTTATTAGGGTTTTCGTATAATGTATTTAATGTTCCTCGTCGGTGGCGTAAATGCTCTTAATGAACTCCACTGGTGTGTATGAAATGTATGCACTCTTTGAAGCCTTGCATTGGTGTACCCAATGTGTACGATTATTTAATTAAATATGTATTATAAGTATTTTTTATATTTAAGTTAATGTATTTATAAATTGAAAATATAGTTGGTATATAAATTTTATAAATATATTTTATGTAATAAACCGGTAAAATAATAAGATATTTACCAAATTCAAATTCATATTAAATGAAATAGTTTTAATTTCACCGGCTTTGTGGCCCCCAATTTCCTTCTTGTCTCAAACATAAATAGCCCCTCTCTACGCCCCCGGCGCTCACTTCATTTTGTACACTCGAGGGCTTCTACTTCGCAGCCGCCGTCGGGGAAATGGCCGCCGCCGCGAAGCTTCTCCGCTTTATTTCCATTCTCTGTTTCGCCGTGAACGTTTCCCATGGAAGAGTCCCTGGTGTCTACACTGGCACCCCGTGGCAATCTGCTCACGCCACTTTCTACGGCGGCGCTGATGCTTCCGGCACCATGGGTGAGCAAGTGTAGTGCATTTTAATGGGTTAGGGTGGGATTTTGTTTTTGATAATTATGGTCTTCTTTATGAAGGCGGCGCTTGCGGCTACGGGAACTTGTACAGCCAAGGGTACGGCGTGAACACGGCGGCGCTAAGCACAGCCTTGTTCAACAACGGGATCAGTTGCGGCGCCTGTTTCGAGATCAGCTGCGACACGTCTCAGGACGGGAGGTGGTGCAACCCTGGGCGACCTTCCATTCTCGTCACTGCGACAAATTTTTGCCCCCCGAACTACGCCCTGCCCAACGACAACGGCGGGTGGTGCAACCCTCCCCGTTCCCACTTCGACCTCGCCATGCCCATGTTTCTCAAGATCGCTCAGTATCGCGCCGGTATAGTCGCCGTCAACTTCCGCCGGTGAGTCCATCGAAAAAAAAAACCTTCTAGCAATTTACTTATTACGTTGCGAAATTTGGAATTTCAATTTTTTTAACGGAGGTAAAACGACACCGTTTTAATAGTTATGCTTTGTTCGTTTCAGTGTGCCGTGCAGGAAGCCGGGAGGGATCCGGTTCACCCTGAACGGGTTTCGCTACTTCAACCTCGTCTTGATCACCAACGTCGCGGGCGCAGGGGATATCGTGCGCGTGAGCATCAAGGGCTCCGGGACGCCGTGGATGCCGATGGCCCGGAACTGGGGGCAAAACTGGCAATCCAACACGGTCCTCGTCGGCCAGGCCCTGTCCTTCAGAGTCACCGGCAGCGACCGCCGCACCATCACCTCGATGAACGTGGCTCCGGCCAACTGGCAGTTCGGCCAGACCTACATTGGCCGGAATTTCAGAGCCTAGACATGCCCCAACACATTATATATGGATTTTTTCCCCTTTTTGTCGGGAAAAAATCACCATAACACACACAGAACGTAGAATGCACTGCCTTTTCTTCTCCTTGTTGGGTTGAATATATGGACTGAAGTGGCTGCACTAGAAACCATTAGTAGAAGAAGGTGAGCCCGCAGCTCCACAACCGCCATGACGCTTAGTTCCTATGTAAAGAAGCTTTACTTAGGAAATCACAATCAAGTTCTAATGTCAATTATGGCCTAGTTGAGCCCAGATGCGAAGGCCCATTAGTTTGTGAAGCCTTCATTGGGCCACGTGTCCGCCGTCTTCTCTGTTAATGTCAATTATGGCCTAGTTGAGCCCAGATGCGAAGGCCCATTAGTTTGTGAAGCATTCATTGGGCCATGTGTCCGCCGTCTTCTCTGTTAATCCTACGCTATCAGTTAGTTTTTTTCAAATCTCCGAATAAAAAAGAAGAAAATAATATCATTAATAAAATTGTTTATCCGGTGCCGGCCGATTTAGGAGCTTCCGTCCGGAGAGCAGTACCTCTTCCAGAACCAGTGCTGTTGCCAGAGTAGATATATCTCTTCGATGGGCACTTGCTTCGTCTCCGGCAGAAGAAGAAATATGAAGCTACTCATGATAAAAATCAACCCCGCGAACAGCAAAAAGATGCCGTATCTCAGATGACAAAGCGCCGCCAGGAAGCACTGGGCAATCAATGCCGTGAATATCATGTTCACACAAACCACCATGCTCTGCCCCGCCGATCGTGTTTCCAGTGGGAAAATCTCGCTCGGAACCAACCACCCCAATGGCCCCCACGATCTCCCGTAGGCCAAGACGAAGACGAAGATGATGATCACTAGAAAAATGCCGGTTCCCTTGGAGATCGTTTTCCCGTCTCCGAATTTCAGAGCCAGAGTTATGGCGACTGCTACGAAGCAGAAGATTAGCTCCGCCCCTGCTTCCAGGAAGAACGCCCTTCTCCCGAATTTGTCGACCAGAGCCATTGATATCAGCGTCGCGATCACCAATGCGGCGCTGGTTATGGCGGAGGAGTAGAGGGATGCGCTGGAACCGAACCCCAGGCTCTGGAAAATAACTGGAGCGTAGAACAGGATCGAGTTGTTACCTGTGAGTTGCTGGAAAGCGGGGATTCCCAGAGCTCCGAGTACCAGTTGGGGACGATTCTTGCGTTTGAGAAGGTTGCGGAATGGGTTTTTGATTGCTTTTGCTGCGTTGCTTGCTTCGATCAGATCTTCGAATTCGGCTTCGATTTTGTGGGTTCCCCTGACTTTCTCAAGAACCCGTCTCCCTTCTTCAAATCTGCCTTGTTCCACCAGACTGTTCGGAGTTTCCGGTAGAAAAAGTCCCCGACGAACATCAAGGTCGCCGGAACCGCCGCTAGCCCTAACGACAGCCTCCATCCCCACGGATGAATCTTCTCAACGCCGTAGTTGACGAAGTTGGCTATTAAAATCCCTAAACATGTTGTTAACTGGAAAAGCTGGTTAACTGCTCCCCTGATTTTCGCCGGCGCCATTTCTGATAGATACAACGGTACAGCCTAAAAATTGGGGGAAAAAACACGAATTTACAGAGGATACAAAATCAGTAGCAATTAGAGGAGATTGCGTTCGTGTTTATGCATACTTGGTTTCCGAATCCGATGCCGATACCTAGGAGAATCCGGCCGATGATTAACATAGCGATGTTTTGAGAAGCGGCATTGAGAACAGCACCGAGGAAGAAACTTACGGAGCCACAGAGAATGCTGGCTCTTCGTCCCTTTCGTCTAGTGACGTGCGACGCTCCGAAAGTGGAAACTAGGGCAGCGAAATAGAGCGAAGAAGTGAACAGCGTCAGAATCTGATTATCGTATTTGCAGTAATCAGTTTCATTGAGCCGCTGATGCTTTCTTCTGTAGATCTGCGGGAAAAATTCCTTCAAAAAATCATCCATAGACGTCACACCACCTGCAAATCGGCATTAATCCTCAACAATCTCCGAATTCGCCTCAGAATGTGCGTGCGAGAACTCACCAGAAACGCCGAGATCGTAGCCGAACAGAGAACCGCCCAATGAACCGACGATGCAGGCGAAAATGAAGAAAGGAGTGATTCTATACTCGTAAAGATGAGCCCTCGCACCGGAGTTCAAAACCACGTTTCCTCCGGCCATTTCTCCGATCCCGAACCGATGAAACTGGAGTGTAAAACCGAACTATCCAGCGACTCAAAGTTCTCTCCCTTACTCTGACCGTTTCTTTGTTTCTTTCTTGACGCGGATTGGATCTATCCGTTTCCGCATGAAAAATGGAATTATTTATAGAAAGATGAGGCGTGTTTGGTAATACCAAGAATTTAAAAAATACGCAGAATAATTACGTATACGTGACGTCAAAATAATATTAAAGGATATTTCCAAATATTCTCTTGTAACAGACTCTAGCCAGGAGATCACGCAAAGATACCCGCCCTTCTTCCTACAAGAAACCAGTCACGCATCCAACGGATCGAGTCCAATTTGTTAATTCAATGATTTAAATAAATATTTGTAATTATTTTTATTACCAAAAATTAAAAAAAAATTCACTGATAAAATATTTACAGGATGGTATTCCATTTCATTGCAGGGATGAGCGGATGGATATACACGTGAAGCAAAGCTCATTCAGTGTTCTTTGAATTCATGCTATTCATGATACATTTGGTCATCTCTAATATGTCAGAAGGATGCAAAACACATGAGGATCGGTGAAATACCAAACTGCATGAGTAACATTTGAGCAAAAGACAGACATGCTTTCTTCCTAGAGAATGGTTGCGAGTAGTGATAACTAAAGCAACCTGGTTGTCTGATTTTTCTTGTTCTTTTTCCCCTCATTGCAGAGTCCAGATGTAGACTTGGCCTCCACTTGTGGCACCTGCAAGTGTTCCAAAACTGTAAGGATGTGCATCGTACCGGCATGGGATTGCAGTCACGTGTTCGCTATGTAAAGTAGTGATGGTCTTTCGCTGGGGACAGAAATGACATCAACCCCCCTCTTCATGTTGCCTATGAAAATGGAGGAGTCGTCCCAACCCCATATGCCTCTGTTTGAAGAAGAATAGATGGTAAGATAGAACAAGGTTTCAGGGATCTGGAGGAGAAAAAATGCTGATGATCAGTTCAAATGGTAAGGTGGAGACTGCTACCTGAACGTTGAAATCCATCGGTTTGTTTGGTTGTAATGGTAGATCATGTCACTTTTTGCGTAATTGGCTCCACTTAAGAGCCCCACCGTGTCATCAATGCTGCATATGATAGCAGAAATTCTCTTTAAACATAAGACAACAGCCAACTCAAGACTCAAACTTTAAGTCCAAAATTTGGATGATTGGAAGCACAAATTGCGATCACTAGTTAGAGAAAACATCTTGAAAGAAATAAGCATAAGCAAACCTTGTGGTCGCCAAGAACTTCCCTGTTGGTGAAAAGTAAGCAGAATGAACAGCTCTTTTGTGATGAACATCGTTTAATGAGGTTGGCTCATCTAGGTTTAAACGTCTCAGATCCCAAATACAAGCAGTACCATCCGTGGAACTTGTCGCTACAAGGTTCTCGTTATGTAAGTTGAAGTCTATGGTGTTGATTCTGTCCTCGTGCAGATCACACCTGAGCATAGTTTTATCTGCCCTTGTGTCCACCATATTGAATCCACCTTTTCCCTCACTGTAGTACAAGGATCTTGGATTATGTGGATTCAAGGATATGGTGTATATACTGTGATCACTACAACAAACCATATCAAATACTTCCTTCTCCACATCCATGATCCTTATGACACCACTGTAGTCTGAACTGTAAACCTTCATTAAAAAATACATGTGAAAAAGCAATAGTTGCATAGATTCAAGCCTATGGAGGCATATGGGCAATAGAAAGCATCATCAAAGCTTCATATACTCGGTTATCAATACCTTTGACATAGAAAACGGATCTATGGAAATTCCACCCACAGGGCCAGCATGTGGACGGTACACATGGATCCCATGGTTGTCCTCATTCTCGCTATTCACATCCCAGAATGAAATATTACCATATTTATTGCCAACTACAATAATTTGCAGATCCTTTGTAGGGAAGAACTTCAAGCTCATAATTCTTCCATGGAGCAACCTTGCAACATGTTGAGGCTGCAAATGTAATGCTTCTGGATCAACTGAGCCCAACGCGCGTTTGAAAAACCCCTGATTATTATCCTCTATGGACGCGGCAGTCATTGAAAATTCTCTCATTTTCTCTACAAGGCTCTGATCCACACCATCATCACCTTGGTAGGCATTCTTCATTTCAAGTGGCCCTGGTTCAAAATGAAACTTATCATCTGCAGAGTAAGAATAAAGACTTTTGCCCACTTTCACACGTTTATCCTCTTTGAAGTCATCTCCAAGACCACCTGCCGTGGCAGCATCAGGTTCCACTCCACGAGTCCTTAGCGAACGGCGCAAAACAACAGGTTCCTCACTCTTAGGCTTCTTCAACGGGCTTCTTTTGTAAGATTTCTTTTCATCACTGCCAAATCCGACTATAAAGATTAATAAACCTAGCCCTCGAATCAACAAAAAGTCAAAACGCAAACTGAAACGCATCCTTCGTACACAGAACCAACTCTCACTCAGAACATAGCCACTGCGTTTCTCCAATAGTCCAACAAGTAAACAAAACATTCCAGAGGCAGGCAACCAACACATTATTAAACACAAACCTGCGACGTTTAGCGGTGACGGCAGAGAGGTCGTGGAGACGAGCATGGATTTTCAGCCCCGCCAGCATTTCGTCATTCCGCTTGATGTTCTCCAGTCGCCGCCGCTCGTACTCCGTCATTTTCGGGCGGCTCCCCATTTTTCCCTCCAAACAGGTCAAGTTTTGAGAGGAGATGGGTTCCGTCGCGGCAACCGCAGCGAATTTATCACATAATATATTTATTTAATTTATAATATCTTATATTAAATTTAATCAATAATAATTATTAATCTACTAATTTTCAGCTAAATACACAATTTGCAAATTTAATCACCATAAAATGACTTGCCGACCAGACAGCTGTATGAGACTCACCGCGCAGGGAATTAGATCCCTTCTACACTTGACATAAACAGCAATTGTTTATCCTGACGGGGAAATATATGAAATTTTCCGAGGGAAGGGCAGAGGGCGGGGCCGGAAGAAGATGGTGAAGATTACGGCGTTGCTCGTGTTGAAATGCGTTTCAGAGGGATCGGATCCGATCATTTTGGCTAACGCTTCCGATCTGAGCAATTTCGGCTTCTTTCAACGTCCCAGCGTCAAGGAGTTTATCGTGTTCTTTGGACGGACGGTGGCGAAGCGGACACCTTTGAACCAACGCCAATCGGTGCAGCATGAAGGTCTGATTCTTTTTTTCTTTTGTATCGTTCTTTGATTCCGTCCGTTTTCGCGATGTTATTTGTTGATTTGGACGTTTAGATCTAGGGCTTTTTCGTTCCTATGGATTCAAGAAAATCTGATGGTAGCTTTAGTCCTGGAATTCTATGAAAGTGCGCATTATAGCTTTGCAGATTGAAAGGGAAAACACTTATTTGCCTTCCGTTTGGGTTTCTTATCAATCAGATTTTCTTTCCGGTGATAGCTTCCTGGCTATTTTTGTTCGTGTGCCCTGGGAGAGGGATCTTTTTATTTGTAGTTATGTTTCAAGGTGCTGCAGGAACGTAATAGATGATAATTTGTTCCCTTGATTTTAATACCAGAGTACAAGGTTCACTCTTACAATCGAAACGGATTGTGCGCTTTGGGTTTCATGGATGATCACTACCCTGTAAGGAGTGCTTTTTCATTGCTCAACCAGGTAATGGCCCTTGATGTTCTCTACCTGTAGTGTGCTTGTAACTCGCCTGAAATTTTAAATTATGATATGACCTATCAGGTCTTAGACGAATATCAAAAGAACTTCGGTGATTCATGGAAAACTGTTGAAGCAGATGTAACACAGCAATGGCCTTACCTAACAGAGTCCCTGACTAAGTTTCAGGTAGTTCATTTCCTCTCTCTATATATTTTTTCCTTGAGCATTCTTCCCTCTCCTCTTAATATGTTTAGCTTCTTAATTTTTTATTTAAAACCCTTTAAGGACCCTGCCGAAGCTGATAAGCTGTTGAAGATTCAAAGGGAGTTGGATGAAACTAAAATCATACTTGTAAGTGCTCCTCAAGACTGAATCTTATGCCCCTCTGTCATGAAAATCTGTAAAAAACTTTTAACTAGGTCTAATTGCTACGGGAATGTGTTTGAAAAACATGTTTCACATGGAAATCACTTGTTTGTGCATCGTTACTGCACATCTTCTTTTTTTATGAGTAGCTGGTTCGTGCTTGGAAATATCTATGCCCATGGAAAGGGAACCTTTATTTTCAGATCATTCAGCCTTCGCAGTGGGTATAGTAACATCTTTATCCGCCTATTTCAGCACAAGACAATTGACAGTGTGCTAGCACGAGGAGAGAAGTTAGACAGCTTGGTTGAGAAGAGTTCTGATCTCAGCGCAGCTTCACAGGTATGCATTCCGATCTTCCTTCTGATGTATGAGTTCAGCTCGTCTTCCTTGAATTCTTATCCGGTCCTTTGCCATACTGATCTACAAGAAAAAGTAACAGCTTTCATGAAATTTTTGAAACAGATGTTCTACAAGCAAGCAAAAAAGACAAATCAGTGTTGCACAGTGTTATGAATATTTCTGCTCAGGAAGGTGTTGCTATGTGTGCTATTCTTCCGTCCATATACCATAATGTTGCTGGAATGAATACACTTGGGGGAGAAAAGGTCCTCGGTTGTCTGACTCACTGCTTGCTTTCGTTGCATTGTATCTTATCAAGTGTGTTTAGATGCAGAAGCTTCTCTAATGGCAATTGAATATTTTGAGGTTCATTTTAGGCCATTTCAAACGCCACATCCATTACACCCTAACGACAGAAAGGGAGTACAATGAAGAGCAGCAGGTCTTTCACTATTCCAAATGCATATCAAAATTCTCCTGCAAATCATTATATCACCTAGAAAGGGTTTGCATGAAATTGATGGTGCCGCCATCTTCATCTTGATCTTCATTCCCTGCCATGGATATCTGATGAGGAATGAGGCAGATTCTTTGATAACACCAGATCTGTCAGCGGTAGCCACCAACAACAGCACCTCCTGATGCTTCCATCTGAAGCATTCCTTTCCTCGTCTTGGGAGGAGATGTCGAACATGAAAAAAACTGTGGTCAGTGCCTATCAACGAAGAGGGAGAAACGAGAGTAGTCAAGTTTCAGTCAAACCCCATGACAGGATGCTGCGGTTCTAGATTAACACCATGAAGCTACAAAGCTGATGGTTCAGGCAAATGACGCATAAAAGATTGCTTTTTGATGTAAGAATCTGGCAGATCCATAAGACACCTCGAACCCCAGATCCCCAGATCTGCAATAGAAACATTAACAAAACAAGCACGGCGGTGGTGGTGGCGCCGGCATGCTTACGTGAAATGATTTCATTCCGATGGCGTATTGTCATCGTTGTACAGTTTCTCCTTCTTTGTAACAAAAAAACATCGATACAACGCATTATACACAAGACTGGGAATCCACAAAGCGAAGAAGAAGAAGAAACAGCAAAAATGATGAAGAAACCTGACAGGCAGAGAAGCGAGCACACGACGAAGCAAGGTAACACCTTGTTACGAATGCGCTGCGAGTGCTCGCTCTCTTCTGTCAGATTTCTGAAATCCCCATCTCAGAACCCGCCCCCCGCTTCATCTGGAAGCTTCATTGCCAAACATGGTCAGATCTGGCGATCCATTTTGGGGAAGAACCCCCCTTGGTAACCGCTCTCTCAGTACAACACTTTCTTTCTTTCTTCCGGGCGGTGGCAGGAAAACGGCGAGACGTTGTGCAAAAACTTCCCCTTTTGGTGCCATATTTATCGACATTTTGACAGTCACGAGGTCTCCTCCACCAGTACACTTTCAGTGCGCACAACTGTTTCACAAATGTCGCATTCTCCATGGCATCTTCATCCACAAAACGCTGTGTAACGGAAAAACCTTTTAAGTCGTAACAACAACAAGGAGATGATGAAAAGTCTGTTGGGTTCTTTAAGAATGGAATTTTAATTTTTCCCATTTTCTAAAAATCCATGAAGTTTCTCTCATCAATGAACAAGAAGAATGAGGGGAGCGGTCAAGAAGAACAAATTAAAGCTGCAAAGAAATCTGAGCGAAGTGTCAGAAAGCTTTCTCTTACTCTCTTACAGCCTTCAAATGATGAGGACAAATTAAATGCCGTCACGTGTCTGGTCCTTTTTATAAAAATAGCAATCTTACTACGAATGGGGCTAAATGATTGATGCTTAAAAGATAAATTTTCACGTTAAATATTTATGGAATAAAATAAATCCTCACAATTTTAAATTTTAGGGATTAGTTATCACTACTTCGATAAAAAAAATTTTAAAAATAATTATGCTAATAAATATTAAATAAATAAATATTGGAGAGTAAATGTGTTATTTTGGGAAATAGTGGGCAGTTGAAGTCCCGATTTCCAATAGTGGAATCCTCCTTGGAAGATTCCGACCAATGCCTAAATGGGCCTGAATGTTCTTGAGCTTCGCTCTACAGCCCATTTAACTTATGTTTGGGTAAAGAATGGGCACCCGGGTAAATCGGAAACGGGTTTTGGGTATTCGATTTTCGGTCCCTGAATTTTGTAAAATTCCGAATTCGGTCCCTGAACCTCCACCGATACGCGTGGATTGAGCATGCATCTTCCTATGGACACCTTGCAAGGTTCCAGTTTCTTCTATCGGAGAACCGACGTTGTAAGGCGGTATATAATGTGTGATTCAGGCATTGGAAAGCTGTGTCTGGTGTTTCTGATTCGGTATCACGAGCAGTAATGGCTTCTTCTTCGACGGACAGGGTGAATACTAACAAGGCCATCGGAATCGACCTCGGCACGACCTACAGCTGCGTCGGCGTTTGGATGAGTGACCGCGTCGAGATCATCCCCAACGACCAAGGTAACCGCACGACGCCGTCTTACGTCGCTTTCACCGATACCGAGCGTCTCATCGGCGACGCCGCCAAGAACCAAGTCGCCACCAACCCCCACAACACCGTCTTCGACGCCAAGCGCCTCATCGGGCGACGTTTCTCAGACAATTCCGTGCAGAACGACATCAAGCTATGGCCCTTCAAAGTCGTTTCCCGCGGCGGCGCCTCCGAAAAGCCCATGATCGTGGTTTCTTATAAGGGAGAGGAGAAACAGTTCTCCGCCGAGGAGATTTCGTCCATGGTCTTGACCAAGATGAAGGAAACGGCTGAATCTTTCCTTGGATACGGTATCAAGAACGCTGTTGTTACCGTCCCGGCTTACTTCAACGACTCTCAGAGACAGGCTACGAAAGACGCCGGCGCCATCGCCGGCCTGAACGTCCTCAGAATCATCAACGAACCCACCGCCGCCGCCATAGCCTACGGCCTGGACAAGAAGGGCTCTAGAAAAGGAGAACAAGATGTTCTCGTCTTCGACCTCGGCGGCGGCACCTTCGATGTCTCCCTTCTCACCATAGAGGAAGGGATTTTCGAGGTTCTTTAACTGTTAGTTCAACTCTTTGTAAATTAAACTGCATCTTATTCTGTTTCATGGATTTGATAGGTGAAGGCAACTGCGGGCGACACCCATCTCGGCGGCGAGGATTTCGACAACCGGCTGGTGAACCACTTCGTGTCGGAGTTCCGGCGAAAGCACAAAAAAGACATCAGCGGACACGCAAGGGCTTTAAGGAGATTGAGAACTTCCTGCGAAAGAGCAAAGCGGACGCTGTCTTCCACATCTCAGACAACGATAGAAGTCGATTCTCTGTTCGAAGGAATCGACTTTTACGCCACGATCACCAGGGCGCGATTCGAGGAGCTCTGTATGGATCTCTTCATGAAATGCATGGAGCCAGTGGAGAAATGTCTCCGTGATGCCAAGATTGACAAATCCCGCGTCAACGAAGTGGTGCTCGTCGGAGGGTCGACGAGGATTCCCAAGGTTCAGCAGCTGTTGCAGGATTTCTTCAATGGGAAGGAGCTGTGCAAGAGCATAAATCCGATGAGGCCGTTGCCTACGGCGCGGCGGTGCAGGCGGCGATTCTAATGGGCGAAGGTGATGAGAAGGTTCAGGATTTGTTGCTCCTAGATGTAACACCGTTGTCACTTGGGCTGGAAACCGCGGGGGAGTGATGACTGTGTTGATCCCGAGAAACACTACGATTCCGACCAAGAAGGAGCAGATCTTCTCTACTTACTCCGATAACCAGCCCGGAGTTCTTATTCAGGTATATGAAGGGGAAAGGGCGCGGACAAGAGACAACAACATGCTCGGGAAATTCGAGCTGACCGGAATCCCACCGGCGCCCCGGGGTGTTCCGCAAATTAACGTTGTCTTCGACATCGACGCCAACGGGATCCTCAACGTCACGGCGGAGGACAAGACGGCGGGAGTGAGAAACAAGATCACGATCACAAATGACAAGGGGAGACTGAGCAAAGACGAGATAGATAAAATGGTGCAGGATGCAGAGAGGTACAAGTCAGAGGATGAGGAAGTGAAGAAGAAGATAGAGGCGAGGAACACACTGGAGAACTACGTGTACAACATGAGGAACACGGTGAGGGACGACAAGTTCTCCGGAAAGCTGAATCCCGGCGACAAGGACAAGATCGAGAAGGCTGTGAGTGAGACTATTGAGTGGATAGATCGGAATCAGCTGGCGGAGGTGGAGGAATTGGAAGACAAGTTAAAGGAGCTTGAGGCCCTTTGTAATCCCATCATTTCAGGGATGTACGAGGCAACCGGTGACACCCCCACCCCCACCGCCACCGGAACCGGCGGAGACGGCGGCGCTGGACCAAAGATCGAGGAAGTTGACTGAAAATGTAGCTTCTTGTTGCTGTTTTGTGTGTGTGAGACTAAGAGTCGTGTGCGAAATAAATCTGAGCTATCTTTTTTCAGGCAAGTCCGGGATACTTTAGTAATTTAACATGGGTAATATTTTTTTTCAATTAATTTATTAAACTTGATTTTTAATTAGGGAATTTCTTTTTAAAATAGTATTAAAAAACACAAACTGGTTTTTTTTTTCTAGTCCTTTTCGATGTTTTCACGTGGCACGCCGGTCTGACCGGGACGTGAGTTTCGGACACGGGGGAATCCAGATTTGGTCCACGAGCTGTCAATTTCTGTACAAGGCAACAAGCACACAGCGGGAACGGCTCGGTGGCTCGTACGCCTTCTGCACGCGGGGTCTTTATGGGATTGATTTTCAGTGCAGCGATGAAGTGAAGAAGAAGTGGGAGGGGTAAGCAAGGAGCAAGATGAATGTTTCATTGACTGTAATGACATTCAATCTTCACGACGATCAGCCCGAGGGTAGCCCCAATTCCTGGGAAAAGAGGAAGGATTTGTGCGTTACAGTTATAACTGGGTATTCTCCGGCCATCCTTTGCACGCAGCAGGGTATTTTTTAGATTTCGGTTGTTGTTATTTATGGCCTTTCAAGGGTTGATGGGAAATGGGTATTTTTCTTTTTGTTGTATTAAGAAAGAGGTCTTTTTAACCTTTTGACTGATTGGTTGGATGAGTTCCATTTTTTCTTAATCTGCTTCTTTTATTGTTGCCAGGGTTGAAGCCACAGTTGGATTATCTCCAGGAATGTCTGCCAGGTAGATTTGATTTTTGGTTGATGTGATCCGTTCGTGATTTGGATTTGCATTCGTTTAGTGTAGCAATTGTAAAACTTGGGCACCATGAATGGTGCCCTAATTTGACAAAGCTAACAGCTTTCTGGATATTTGGTGTACATTGATAAGCTCCTCTGTATCTTCTGTGCTCAATGTGCTTTCATCGGCTTACTGATTTTGCATTAAAATTGTGTTGGTTGATGCGCTTAAACTCACCTTTTTACTATGAAAGTACATCAGTTTGATGGTGAAGTAGTGCCTAATGGCTTATGTGCTTTTTAGTTCATCCAATGATTTGCAAGGTCTCATGTGGGCTTTCCTCTGTCGTGATCCAAAAAGGTTATGAGCAATTCGGAATATCTAGAAAAGGCTTCGAAGATACTTCTGATCAGTACTGCACTATCTTCTATGACAAGGAAAAGGTAAATTGCCTGATGCTGCACTATCTTCTATGCCATCCTGGTTGGTCTGATTTGTTTACAACGTGAAGTTGGTCTGAGTGATATTGAGTAACTGACGCAGGTTGAGTTCCTAGAAGGTGGAACATTCTGGTTATCGGAGTCGCCTTCCGTTCCGGGTAGCATTTCATGGGGTTCGACAGAGCCGTGCATATCTACATGGGCTATATCCTTCTTGTGATGCCAGTTTTTTGGTACATGTTTAGATTATTTCCTCCACTGGCTTCCTTGATCAAATGTGTACACATTCCAGCTTAAAGGAGTTGAGCCCCCTGGTTTTTCATTTCAAATTGTGAACACTAACATGGACGAGTCTAGCTCTCGAGCTCGAAGGCGTGGCGCTCTTTTGACTTGGCAGCATATTGCTTCTTTGCCTCCCAACTTGCCTGTTGTTTACTGTGGAGGGTTCAACACACAAAAGGAATCCACCACCGGCCGGTTCCTTCTTGGAAGATCAAGGTATGTTCATCTACTCCAGGCAGCTGCTGTTATCACAGTAAAACTGCATTGCCTGATAAATAGAATAAATCTCAGGGAACATGGAGTTGTAGGCGACATGCGAGATGCTTGGCCGAACGCCCGTGTTCGGAGAAACGTCTCACTGATCCACACATTCCATGGGTTCAAAGGTATCAGTTGCTACTACATTGTCACTACCAAGTGCAGTCAACTAGTTTTGCTTCCAAGTTTCATCAGGAGACAAGCAGGGGACGCTGGAGTATCTCAAGCTCGTGTTCAGAGCACTCTGCCTCTGCTGGGACCGCCATACGCAGGATCTGCACGTCGACTGGATACTCTTCCGGGGAAGATCTTTGATCCCGGTTGCATGCGAGGTGGTGAGCGACAATGTAGACGGCTTCTATCCCTCTTCTCACTATCCAGTATTTGCTGAGTTCATGCTCCCACGATCAGTGAGACTCTCTGAGGCACCAAATCAGGAATGAGAGATCTGCTTCTTGTAGGCAGCTTCATACAGCTGATATGGTTTCATAAAGATCTCACAGAATTTTTCTGCTGTTGCTATTGGGAGTGATTCTGTAGATCATTGGTCCCTGTGTTGTCCAGATGGTTTACTTTGTTAACCACTTTTACCTTGAACTCAAGAAGGATTCAGTCCAAGATCGTATGATTCGGGTTCCAATTCTGGGATCGTGAAACTCTCCTCCACTAACACCTGGTGCTCCATGGTTGGATTCAAGCAGAACCCATAAAAATTCAATCTTGAATTTGAAAGTTACAATTACTCCTGGTTGTTGTCTTGGCTGAATCATTTGATTCAGTCAAAATCGGTAAAAATTCGGTTAATCGATTGATCGAATTCTGAATATCGAAAATCCAGTGGATAAAACCATACGTCTGAAGTTACAAGTTGGTTTCAGTATAAAATTTAAATCATTGAGGTGAAGATGAAACGGCGAGCGATATCTATCACCGCCGGCGGATTGCATTCTCACTGCAGGATCCAATGCTCGCCGTCGATTTGGACACGAAAGCCGAAAATCTTGGCGAAAAGATGGACAGCTTTCCGGACACCTTCCCGAGCAATATCGTGTCCGAAGAGGACACCGCCGGGCCGGAGAACTTTGAACCCATGATTGATATCAATCCACGCCGAGTGAAAATCCTGTGCCGCGTCGATTTCGACAAGATCACCGAACACTCCCATCTCGCACAGCCCACCTAGTCCGGTGGACGGCGAGAAGGGGAACATCACGATCGACTCCGTCGCGTTCGCGGCGACGACGTTGTGCATGAATTGGTACAGAAGGAGGTTGTCTCCGTTCACCATCTTCATCGATTTACCCCCGTCATCCCATCCCGGCCCGCCGCGAAAATCGTCAATGCAGATAATTTGTGTGTCGAGGCCGAGCTTTTTGGTCACCGCCGCCATGTGGGTGGCGGAGGCCCCCAGAAAGGCCCCCACTTCGATGATGGTTTTAGGCCGCACCTGAACCAGTAGTAAAAATCATGAACACGCACGATAAAATCATTTAGAAAGGTCCAAAAATATGGTTTACCTGGGCAATGAGATATTCGAAAACGGAGGCGTTGCAGCCCCCTCCCTCAGTCCACTCACGATCCAGCATCTGGGCCACATGCGGCGGCGGGAAATTGTCCCACGGCGATGTACCATTGAAGACGCGGTTGTGAATCGTTTGGCGCACGGCGGAGTGGGGCAAGGGGTCAGCGCAGCGTTGATCGGAGAAATTACCATGTTCTCCCACATCGAATCCCGACTTGACGGCGGCGGCGGAACGAAGATGATCCGACGCACACCAGACATTGTAGGCAGTGGCGAGCAGGAGGATCACCCATCCCACCAGCTGTGCCAATCTTTTTAGCAGCGGCGACGATGGGTTGATAGAACGCTGCCGGATGCGCTGGAAAGACGACGGCACGAAAAGATTGGTCTGGTTATCTGGTTTCATCCCGGTGTTGTTCGTCTGAGGACAAAATTAATGTCGTCATTATTTAAAAACATTAAAAAATATTTTATATTCTGTGATTGACTAATTGCAATGGCAAGAGATTATTGTACTAGTTCGGCGGCCAAGGCAATATAGACCTCTGCAAAATAAATGTTTGCAAAATAGTCCTATTTTGTAATATTCAGGAAAATGATCATGTTCATTAAAATAATTATTTTTATTTAATATTTATTTCATTTAATATATAAACTGGAGTTTAGTTTATAAATCAATAATTCTCATAGTACACTTTTGGTTCGTAGGTAGCACTTAAACTGGAGTTTAGTTTATAAATCTTATGCATATAGTTAATAATATTATATTTGAAAAAATAAACAATTATTTCTATAAAGTATATTTTACATTTCATGTATAACAAAATTATTTGATAAAAATATTTATGTATAATTTATATATATGTAAAACAAGATGATTATAAGTTGGGTATAATTTATATTAATAAAGAAATTGACTATATTTTGTTATAGAGATTAAATGATTGAGGGTTTGGCAATTGCAATAGAATATTATCTGTATTTATAAATTTATATATAAAATTTCAAAATTATCGAATATTCCATTATTCACATTCTTATTTTAGCAAATATCTATTATTTTTTAATTATATCCATTTTTTGAAATTTCAAATCATTAATTTAAATTAATTTTTTTTTGTTATTATTCTTATTCGAAAACAAAATAGTTGATGTCCATCACGGGCGGATCTTAAGCATAATGAACATGGGCTGTAGCCCCTTCTTGTTTTTTTTAAAAAATGAATAAGGTTGAAAATTAATAAGATTTAAAAGTATAAAAATTAAATTTTAGCCCTCTCTAATTTTACATTAATAAGCATGGGTTAATAAAAAAAATTTTTTGTCCCCCTAGATTCAAGTTAAAGATTCGCGCCCTGATGTCCATGTACAAAGTTTTTCATTTGGCCATGCGCACGTGATGCGCACGCGGTGGTTGACATTCGCCTAACTAGCCACCATATCGACGGTGTACGATGCCCTATGTTTGTCAAAGAAATTTTATTAAAATATCCCAAAAACTCGGATTTTGATTTTTTTCATGAAATTAAATATTTTCAAAATTCATCCAAAATTTTATCCAAAGGAAAGATTACATCAAGTACCGGAGAGATGGTTTGGTTTTAGATTTTTGTATCAAAATTTAAGGTTAATATAAGACTATTTTCGAGCATCAAATCTTTCATTAATCACCCTGACAAACTTAACCTTTTGAACAAATAAGAGAATCTTACTTTTTCTTCTTATTTTTTTTCTAAAATAATTTTGAAAAAGTAATAATAGGTTCCAAAAATTTTTTATAACAATGTTATAGTTTTTTTTTCAATGACTATTAAAATGGGTTTTTGGGTACCTGGCATTCAATTTGGGCCGACAAGGGTGTTGGCTCGGCCCACTATAGAAAGCGTGATTGTGATAATATGGGTTTCAATTTTGGGTTTCTCCTTTCATCTTAATTTAATTAATGAATTTTCGAAATAATTTTATTATCATATAATTTTTTTAAAAATCATTTCATTAAAAATATTTTTGAAGAATTAAAATGAAAAATTCGGGAAATGAACTCATCCCAATTTGAATTAAAATCACTTCAGGAGGGGAGTGTTTGAAGTTACAAGTTGGTATGAGTATAAAGGGATTCAAATTATTCAAGTAAAGATGAAACGGCGAGCAGTGCCCATCACCGCCGGCGGATTGCATTCTCAGTACAGGATCCAATGTTCGCCGTCGATTTTGACACGGAAGCCGTGAATCTTCGCGAAAAGATGAACGGCTCTTCTGACGCCTTTCCAGGCAATATCGTGTCCGAAGAGGACACCGCCGGGCCGGAGAACTTTGAACCCATGATTGATATCAACCCACGCCGAGTGAAAATCATGGGCTGCGTCGATTTCTACCAGATCGCCGTACACTCCCCAGCCGCAGAGCCCACTCAGGGCGGTGGAGGAAGAGAAGGGGAGGATCACGATCGACGACGTCGCGTTCGCGGTGACCACGTTCTGCATGAATTGGTACAGGAGGAGACTGTCTGCGTTCACCATCTTTATCGATTTACCTCCGTCGTACCATCCCGGCCAGCCGCGGAAATCGTCGATGCAGATGATTTGGGTGTCGAGGCCTAGCCTTTTGGTCAGCGCCGCCATGTGGGTGGCGGAGGCGCCCAGAAAGGTGCCCACTTCGATGATGGTTTTAGGCTGCACCTGAACCAGTGGAAAAACTCGATGAAACAGTGGCACATTGTTTTGCCAAAATAATCTTTCACGAGATAGGATTGTGTGTGATTCACCTGAGTGATGAGATGCTCGAAAACCGGGGCATTAGACCCCATCCCTTAGTCCACTGCCGGTCCAGGAGCGGCGCCACATGCGGCGGAGGGAAATTGTCCCAGGGCGAATTACCGTTGAAGACGCGTTCGTGGATCGTACGCCGCACCGCGGAGTAGGACACCGCAGCGGCGCAGTGTTGCTCGGAGAAATCACTGTGGGGTCCCGAATCGACGACGGTTTCGGAAAACATATGATTCGAGGCGTACCCAGAGCGTAGACGGCGACGACGAGGAGGATCATCCATGCCGCCGGGCGTGGCAGTTTATTTGGCAGCGGCGGTGAACGGTTGACATAACGCTGCCGGATGTGATGGACAGACGACGGCAGCGATGGATCCGACTGATTCTCCGATTTCATCTTCTTCTCGTTTTTCTGAGATCTGAATTCCGTTAAACTTTCTTCATCTTCCTTTTTTATAGCTTCTATTTCTTTTTCACATTTTATATCGCATATATAATTATTTTATATGTATTTAAATTTAAACTATAAGATGTTACTTTCTGTTGGATTTAGTTTATGATGTTTTTTATTCTGAATTTTGAAAATAGATTCCTTGTATCTAATCTTTGAAATTAAATTCCAATAATCAATCTATATTCAAATCTCTTTGTGTTTCAAATGAATTTTCTTAAAAAAAATATGAAAAAAGCAATCATCATATATATAAAAATTTGATTTTACTGTGTGAGAGAAAACCATAATGGTTACTTTTCAAAAATAGTTGTCTCCTAAATATTCCAAAAAAAATCTATTTTGAGTGGACTTTCTTTATTAAGGCTGCTTTAATTTGGTCAATATTAAATATGGATGATACTTATTTATGTAAAAAATTAAATAATAATTTAAAAAAAATAATTGTATTTTATAGATAATATTATTTTTTAAAAAACATTTATTATTAAAATACTTGTAATACTATATACTTAATTAAAAATACCTCATACCTCATGTATTTTTATCATAAATATAAAGTTAATAAAAAAATTAATTAGATATTTAACAGATGAAATTAAAAACACGTAATTAAAATAAAGTATTCAATATAAAAAATATTTTTATATCACATATAGGTTGATTGTGTCATCAAAATGCCTACAAGGAACCTCAAATTGCTATTTTTATCCACTTTTGTGCAATACTAAATTCAAAATTACATTTGAGAAATTTAATTTTTAAAATTTAATTAGAAAAAATATTGTATAATTCAAAAAGGATAGAAATCAAAAAATGTATTTTTTATTAAGAAGATATTAATTTCTAATGTATAGAAAAATATATGTGGTAAAGTATAATAATTTATTTTATTTTATTAAAATTTTGTTAGTGGAAATAATTGGGCTTTCGCAGGTTTACGAGAAGCGTATGGCCAATGGGCAGAGCCGATCTTGTAACCCCAACTACGTCGGAAAGGATTCGCCGGCCAGTATCGCCGTTGGTGGGTGGCTGATATCGATCGCTGACAGAGTATGAACCCTCCGGAAACGCCGACCGATCCTTCGGGTTCGGCGCGCTCCTCTTTCACGGATTCTCTATGGGGCTACGCGATTACCAGCGTTAGGATCTCTAAGGAGGAGTTGAAGAAAAAGATCACGTTCCCGGAGTATTTGAGGCTCGCAATGAGGGAGGCGATTCAGGCCAATGACGTTGACGCCCCAACCGTGGCTCAGCTTTACGAGATGGCTCACGCGAAAGGAGCGGAGCCGGCAGAGGCGCCTGAGTCCCCATTGGTTGTGTTTATCAATTCCAAGAGTGGAGGCCGCCTTGGACCGGAGCTTAGAATCCGCCTTCAGGAACTCATGGGAGAAGAGCAGGTTTTTCTTGAGTACATTCGCTGATTTATTTATTGTTTCAGGTGTTTTGTCTTTTTTCTCAACTTTCTCGATGAAATGTTCTTATTTCAACTTAAATGCTCCATCAGATGTTGAAGTGGTCAGTTGTCCTGTTTTCTTGAAAAATATTCAGGTATTTGACCTTTCAATTGTGAAACCTCATGTATTTGTTGAGCTGGGTTTGGGATGCCTGGAGAAGTTTGCTAGTCGGGGAGACGCATGTGCAAAAGAAGTCCGTGAAAAGCTCAGGGTTGTGGTATGTTTCATACCCTGGCTTTCTCATTCTTCAAATATTAGTGCTTTTTCAGAAGAAACTTGCACATCGGAAACTTATAGCACAAGGGGTCTTAGGTGGCTGGAGGTGATGGTACTGTTGGCTGGATCCTTGGATGTCTTGGAGATTTAAACAAGCAGGGCCGTCTTCCCATACCACCAACTGGGATCATACCACTTGGCACAGGAAATGACTTATCACGAAGTTTTGGATGGGTAATATGTCGCCTTGCATTTTGACTTGATGCAGGTTCTCTTATATCTTGCAAAGGGTCCTTTCAGGGAGGTTCATTTCCTTTTAACTGGAAGGCAGCTGTTAAAAGAACCTTGGGCAAGATTGCCAATGGGCCTGTTGCTCACCTTGATAGGTGATTTTATTAGCTCGCCACCTTCAACTATCAGTGCATCATGCTGAGGGCATATTGTTTTCCTTGCCTTTAGTCTAGATTTAAATGTGCAATACTCCCTGAATACTTGTGCTCAGATTTATGATGTTGCATGCTTTCATGAGTACATCTGTGGTGATGCAGTTGGCATGTTTTGATATCAACGCCTGCTAGTGAAGAGTTGAACATTTCTTATTCTCTTAAAGCAACGGACGAATCTCCTTTTGACTCGGTGAGTATATAAAGCCTAATTTCTGATCTTTGGCACATTTTAAATCTAAGGGGTCTACAGTCTTCAGCAGTCCATGTGAATACATCCCATCCCATCCAGCTGGATGGTTTTCGTTTATCCTAAATGTTTCAAATATATTGTTTTTGTTCATTTACAACGAACCTCATTCAAACCCCCAGTTAAAATCCCATTTTCAGGATCTTGAAGTAGATGCAGAGCTGCCTGAGAAGGTTTTCTGCTATCAAGGAGTCTACTATAATTACTTCAGCATAGGTTTGTATCATTGAGTTCATTGAAATGCTCTGTTTATTGAGGATTCATACCCCGTGTTAAATTTATTAAGGAATGGATGCCCAAGTAGCCTACGGATTTCATACCCTGCGCAATGAGAAGCCTTACCTCGCTCAGGGTCCCATCGCAAACAAGGTACGGATTTCATAACAGTCACTCCCCAATGCTATGGATGGACTACATGCCTGTTGAAGGACTTGTATTAATGTTTAAAGACAGTTATGATTTCGATGGTAGGTGATAGTATCAATTGTTTTGTGAGTGCAGTTGATTTACTCCGGATACAGCTGCACACAAGGATGGTTCTTCACTCCATGTAGCAGTGATCCAGGTTTAAGGTCTAGCCCATCTTGTGAGCCAGCCCTGACAGCTGATTTTCTTCAAAACAAAGTCTTTCAGCTGCTTAACCAGCTCTCTGATCCTTGCTGTTCAGGAGCTTGAAGAATATCCTAAGGATATATGCTAAAAAGGTCAATTCTTCAAAGTGGGAGCAAGTTCCTGTGCCTTCTAGGTTGCCCCACACCCCAAAAGAAAATCTTGACTCCCCTTCTGCCATCATCTTCTGTTTTCATTTACTCTTGTCAGCATCCATGGATTGCAGTGTGAGGTCCATCATTGCCCTCAATCTTCCCAGCTACGGAAGTGGTAGAAACCCATGGGGTCATTTGAAACCTGAGTATCTGGAGAAGGTAAGAAACTCTCCTCCACAGTAATCCCCCATGAGAGAGCTTATTTACATTGGCTCGCTTCCTTGACACAGAGGGGATTCGTCGAGGCTCAAGCTGATGATGGCATTCTCGAGGTGTTCGGCTTCAAAGAAGGGTGGCATGCTTCTATGGTCATGGTGGAGCTCATCAATGCCAAACACATAACACAGGTAGGCAAGTGCCACACACCCAGATCATATGCTAGTCTGTGTGTTGCTTACGGGATTTTGCTCAGGCGTCGGCGATTCGTTTTGAGCTAAGAGGCGGCGAGTGGAGCCAGGCGTACTTGCAGATGGATGGGGAGCCATGGAAGCAGCCCATAAACAACAATTTTTCCACATTTGTGGAGATCAAACGCGTCGCCCATCATTCGATGATGGTGAAGGGCGAGTAGCTGCTTCCGCCTCTGGTTATTCAAGTCGACGGAGCATCAAACGCGCCGCCCATCATCCCTCGTCGTCAGCTTCCGAATCAGAAACGGCAGTCGCAGTCCGAACAACCAGAAGACGGATCAAGTAACCCCTTGGGCCAAAAGACCATGCCGGAAGCTCCAAAACAAAATAAATACTCCAATTTTCCTTTTTTTTTAACCAAATAAATTACTATTTCTCAACAACTTGATAACTTAACAAAAAAATAAACTCTAATTTTCTTTTTATTTTTTGTGCATTCATCTTTTAGGGTAGGTTTGATCATCAAATATTTGTAAACATTCATAAAATTTGGAAACTTATATTTTTTGATGTTTTAACTGTTAATTTCACTTAGTTATGGAATCAAATCAACATCGAAACCAAATTGGTATAAAATCATGAGGGTTGATTATTTAAAACGAACAATATCAAACAAAGAGATGATAGATCATTATATTTGATATCAAAATCAAAATTGAACACATAATTGATGTTGGGACAAATCTCAATGAGAACGTAAAAATTTAAAAGGATAAGTAAGGGTCCGACCCAAGAAAACATGTAAAGATCTATTTATATTATAAATAAAATGAATAGACAATTTATATAGAATGATTTTTTGTAATTTTAATTTGATTAACACGAATGTTCATCGGCCCTTAAGTTTTAGTTCTTATATTATAAGAAAAATATCTCGTACAAGATATCTGTACGATTCATCGAGCCTCGACTCATTGCGGGGGTCTGATACCAAAAGTTTAGGTTTATTGTTAACCTAAACTGTGCTCGAAACTGATCAACCAACTTAGACGACGTTACCGGATGCCGAATGTGATGGCATTAGGCCACCAACCAGACCCCCCCGGTTCAGCACTCCCTTGCATTTAAATCCTGATGCCCAATTCGAGTAAAGTAAAAGATTAAGGGGCGTGTCCGCGTCCGATACGTCTGACATTGGACACGCGGAAGATGTCAAGAAAAGCTATGGAGTTGCAACGCAGGCATCAGGGGGGCGTTGGTGGAGGGTAGAATAGTAAAATCACGATTGGGTTAACCCAAGTCTAAAGGAACATCATCGTATTCAGATCCATTTCGAGTACACTTATAGACGAAAGTACATTCCGATGGCGGCTTGAGGTTCTTTGCACCGCTGCATTCTCATAAGAAAGGGAAAGAGTTTTGTCGCCGGATGAGCGGTTTCTGTTTCACATGGAGTTTGTGAGTAAGATTCTCTTGCTGCTGTTGCTTGTCTTCTTCACCTTCGAGAATCGTGCGATGGGCGGCGCGGCGGAGGATGCAATCGTGGAGGAGATCACCGGCAGGAGGGAGATGGTGAAGTGGGCTGGGTATGGAGAAGACAAGCTTTCCACCGTCATCATCACCGGAAAGATTCTGTGTCAAGCCGCCACCGGTCGAAAATACTCTGGTCATCGGATTCCTGTCTCAGGTAAACAAACTCAGGCGTACGCGACCAATATTCTACAGATTGACGTGAATGATCGCAACGTTGCAGGGGCATCGGTGGCCGTCTGGTGCGGAAGAGCTGTCAAAAATAAGAAATCATTGGTGAAGGGGAGATCAGATCGTCACGGCGAGTTCATCATCGACCTCCCCTCCCATCTCCACGCCATTCCCAGCCTAGAAACCACGTGCCTGGTCAAGCTCCACCGCGTTCCAAGAGGCTCCCCCTGTGGAGAATCATTCACCGGGGAAAACGCAACACTGAGGTTGGCTCACAGAGACGAAGGCGCACGGTCGTACACGACGGGAACCCTCTACTTGAGACCGATCCATCGGAAAAACCAGATCCCGGAGGAGGGAGCTGCTGCAACAGCTCTCTCCTGATATGTACCTGTTTCCAGTGGGCTGTACATTTTCACATACATACAAAAGGTATTGTAATCTGCATTGCTTTGAATAAGAGAGCAGAGAACTCGTTCCGGTGCCGGAGTTAGAGACCAGCCCCCGGTTCTTCTGTGACAGCAAGAAGATACAAGGTAACCGTACTATTTGCCACCTTCACATTCTAACCATCTTCAGTAGTTTCAGACAGATACCATGAATCCTTTGTACCACCCCGTTGAAGGAACACAGTTGTGTATAGCACCTTTTTTTTAAATAATTTAAATAATAAAAAATTATTCAATTACTTATATTTTTTTATATTATCATGAATAATTAATAACCAGTATTCAAATTTGTTTCAAATGTTTATCGTTTTTTTCGATTTCATTTTGTATTGTATTATAATAGATTTATTTAATAACCAAATTAAAATAAACCTCCAAAAAATGACTCATACTTGCAACATATAAGGGCGTGTTTATGTTATGAATTTATGAAGTGATTCTCTTTAATTTTTAAAGATTCTAATATTCAGTTGTTATGTCATAAAATAAAAAATTCAGATTATGTAATTAATTTCAAAAATTATTGAATTTATTAAATCTATATTATAGAAATTACATAAGAGGTTAATTAAAATATTATAATATTTACTTTTTATTTATTTTAAAAATAAATTTATATCATAATATTATATTATATAATAATCTAATACATTAAATTTTATAATATATATTTTAATTTATTAAAATTTTTAATATAATGTTATATTATTCCACAAAATATTTTTATAATTTCAAACTGATTTTATTTACATAATCTTAAAATTAATTATATTTTACATAATCTAAAACATAGCTTCAAATTAAAGAACATCTGCTAAAATATGATGGATTTGAATTGAATAGAATCCAATCAAGAGTGTATTCAAAGCATTGCCATTTATTTCATTGGGAAACTAAGTAGAAGGCCACACTTCACAAAAAAGCAAGAGAGCTCATGAGAATTGGGCTCCCCAGTCAAGGGATCTGGCGTCGCCTTCGCTTACTTTCCGGTTCCCGGTCGTGTTCTTGTGGCCGTACAACCGGAACAGGCTGAAGGCCGAGAGAGAAGACACCAACACCGTGGCAACACTCACCACCAAAGCTCCGGCAATGCCTTCGCCCATCCGATAGCAGAACTTCCCGTACATATCGCAGAGTTTCGACCACGCCATCTGCTGCTGCCCCATTTCCCCAGCGCCGCCGTCTGTAGTGCAGCAGCCACAGCTGCCACCATTAGGTAAGCCATCATCTGACCAACAGAATTGCGGTCTGAAGTGTAAAGACTACTCTTTGTTATTGATAATTCAATACTGGTTTCAAGCTCACCTGATCACCGGAGAAAATGGCCCAGGCTAAGGGCTTGTTGAGCATTAGCGATCCTGTGATCAATGCTTTAACGCACCTACAAATATGAAGCTGAGAATACACAGCAACAATCCCATCGGCTACCATCACCAACCTAAGATGAAGTCAAGTGTTACACAACAATGGCCACACAAGCATCGATCTTTTCACAATAATGAGAACTCACACAAGTGCTTTCATGTCAGTAAACTTTGCCCTTTTCCGAAAAGTGAAAATCTGCTTCACCTCCGAGTCGGTTCCCACAAGAACAGCAGAAACTACAGCTAGGACACTTATCAAACACCTTAGCGACAACTCTGTAATCCTCACCCTCCGATCAATCAGCCCCAAGTTTCTCCCATGGGATGCAGGGATAACATTACTGGGACTCACACCGATGCTGAGATAACTCATTTCGCGATGATTTCGAAAGAAGAGGTGCCGAACAATCCAAGCCTCATATGCATATACAGAACGACCCACCAACACAAATTACCATGAAGGATTCTCGGTTTATAAAGTTGCGCTAAAGCCGAGATGTGAGTGTGTTGTTCTGCACGCACCTCGGGGGAGATTGAATGCATCCTGACGCTCCTCACATTCAATTCACGGTTACCCGATGCAGTCAAGTTAAGGTGAGTTGCTCCGATTGGCGATGGGTTTTCCGGCCACAGACAAAATATAATAAATATCACATCACTGAAAACGACGGGCGCATCACTAATTATAGTTGACAAATCATTTATGTTTATTTTTGAAAAATAATTATTGATAAAGAAGAAATTGGCACGTGCCGTGGAGCTTTGCCGGTTTCTTGACCGTGAAACGTCGACACGGGGGATGCTCGGACACGGCACTTGAGTGTCGACGCGTTCCAGTGGGGGCGTCACCCCATTTACCGAGCGTGATCAGAGGTGTCAGCTACGGTGTCTCGTTTCACATGTAATATTTATTATCAGAATAAATTATTTTTAAATTACGCTTTTGTGACGTGTCCGCCACTTCACTTTCGCTAAAAGCCATTTCGATAGTGAGCGTTTAGGAAAAATAATGATAACATCCTGACCGTCCAATTCCATCATCACCATGCATGCCCATCAGCGTTACATCAAAATGAATGAATCTACCCATAGGCTACGGGAAGGTGCACGGCTCTTTTAGGGCATGGGAGAACCGCAATGAATGTGGACGCCTTTTTAGGACGCGACACGTGGGACCTCACCATATGCGGCGTCTCGTTCTCGGCCCCGCCGGCTTCTAATCAGTCATGAGTCCAAATAACAAGAATGATGTATTTAATATAATATAAATTAGATTTTAGTATTTATTAAAATTAAAAAAATATTTTTAAATATTTATTAGTTTTTTTTTAAAACAAGAATAATTGGAATTTGTGAATAAAATGCAATAGAATGAATATTTGTTATCGTTGTTCTCCACTATTTTAATAATTTGATATAATTAGTCTTATGACAAATTAAAATTATTTCCAATAATTCAATATTCACTATTTTGATATAAAAATATTCAATATTTAAAATAATTGATAGTAGTAATTTTTAATTATTTGAAAAATTTATAAAATTAATCTCTAATTAATTGTACCTAGTGTATTCAATAATAGAAACTAATTATATTTAATACTCAAATAATGAAAAATAAAAATATTTAAAATATAAATTTAATAAATAATTATATATTAATTATATATATATTTTTTGTTTTTGTGAAGTGACCCAAATGGAACATGCCCAACCTGAGCGAATAGCCTATTTTCTCGGTAGCCCTGAACCTGAACTCATTCATTCCGGGATGAACTTGGACGCCTTTCTTGAGTCAGATACATTTCCGCTTTCTCCCTATATATTGTGTGTAAATGGCCCAAGGATGTGTTCATTCTTTCGACACTGTGGCTCCATTTTGGCGACATCCTGCAACACCTTTTCCTTCCATCACAGCGCCTGTGAATGTATGTATATAGCTGAGGATAGGAGGAGCGCCTATTCATCGCGATCGGAATCATGAAGATCCCCGCGAGGTTCACGAAGACGGCGGCGGCTTTTGATGCGGCGGCGCGTTGGAAGCCCTGCGAAAGCAGCGGCAGTGAGCATTCGGCGGACTTGGATCACCTTGTGAACTCTTTTCTGGAGGGGGGAATCGAAGGGGATGAGACGATTGATAGTGCTCCACCTGAGGATGAGGAATTAGGGCTTCAATCGCGGAATCTGGAGTCGGTTGATTTGTTGAAATTGAAGAGCTTGTTGTATTCGGAATGTGATCGGGAAATAATTGGAGCGGTGGAGAAGGCGCGGGGGAGCTTTTAGGGGAGACTGCTCTGCCGGAGTTTAAGCGGCTGCTGATGGCTCGGCTTCGGCGGCTCGGGCTTGACGCCGGTGGGTTTTCCTGTTGAATGTTGACAATGGGAGATGATTTAATTACTTTCCAACAATTCAACTTAGCAACAGTGTTATTTTCTCCTTTTGTAGGGCTCTGCAAATCGAAGTGGGGAAAAAACGGCCGCCGTCCGCCGGGGAGCTACGATTACATCGACGTGAACAGCGGCGGTACGCGTTACATAGTGGAAGTTGGTCTGGCATGTGAATTCACGATCGCCCGGCCCACGCCAAAGTACTCTTCTTTGCTGGAGATGTTTCCTCAAGTGTACATAGCAAAACATGCGAACATGAAGAAGTTGGTATCGACTATGTGCTCTGCCATGAAAGCCTCGATGAAGGTTTCCGGAATCAGTATTCCGCCATGGCGGCGCGTGGAGTATATGCAGACTAAATGGTTCGGGACGTACAGACGAACGACGAACGAAGTTTCCGGTTTTGTGCCGGAGGAATCGTCGGGAAAGCTGCGGGTGACGTTTGCTGCGGTGAATTGGAGTTCGTTTAATTGTAGTAAGGATGCCGGAGACGGTGGTGCCGGAGAAGACGGATTCCGGAAATTAACGGCGGCGTCATGAGCAGAGCAGAAGATGCCCCCCACGCCTACTTGTTCATTTTTGTGGAAGAATAATTGTAAATGTTATTTAAAATGTACAGATTTTAAAATGATTTGTAATTTCTTTGGCATTTTAAATTAATTTTATTGCAAATATAATAAGTAATATATTATTTTATTGAAATTAGGTATGACGCTGATCGTTAGGTTGTACTAAATTGGCCCTTTCCTTCAGCTGATATTGGGCCAGGCCCATTAAGTGGGCCCAAATGTGTGCTTTTATTTTGTTCTCACGGCTTATATTATTGTACTTGGTTGGTGGTTCACGAGAAGTGTCAGGTACAGGCGTCCTGCTCCGGAAAAACTACGCAACAAGAATTGCGCGGGCTCCGAGAAAACCACTGAAGAAACGGACATGGTGGCGGCTGCATCGGTGCCAAACGGGGGCGAAGCGGCTGTTAAATCTCCATCCACCGGATGATTCGCCTCCGTTTATAGTGAAGTTCAGAACAGTCGCCTGGATCAATGCATTCCACTCCCCTCCGTCTTCAAGGGCCCATTTAAGGTCGTCCCTGGTTCCCCTAGTTCTGCCGCCGGAATCCCTGTGATTACTTGGGATCTTGCTTGGTGATGCGTTATGATGGGGCGTGGTTGCATGCATGCCATTTGCTTGTGAGGCGTAGGCATGTTTGTTTTTGTCTTGCTTTTGATTCTGAAGACGACTTTATAGTTGAGAAGGGGAATGTGACTGTAAATGTGTGACATGAATGTTCAAGTGAATGGATCTTAAGGATTTTTATTTGATTTTGGTGGTTTCGATGGATTATTAAGGTTTTCTGTCTCTCAATCTTTAGGTAATTGCCTTACTTAATTTTTATTCTGTGGTGATTCTGTTCTTTTTATTGCTTTACAAAACATAACACATACTGCAGGTAAATTCAAGCCTGTGATAGAGAAGGCCATGGCAGAGTTAGATGTTGAGAATTTGCATCGCCGACTTACATTCCTCTTGTTGCCTACGAACTGTTGGCGCACTTATGATGGCCATTTACAGGTGCCCCATTCAAGAAATTACAGCCTCTTGGGAAGATTGGGCTCTTAACAACCGATAAGTTAGTCCTGGTAAGCAGAGTTGTCCAGTGTAGCATTAGATTTGAAGGTGGCTTTGCATCATTATGCTTTCATATGTGTTTGTAGGTTTGATCCAATTTGCTGGTCATTTTGGCGATAAATTTAATCACGCTTTGCTGCTGGAACTCGGAGCGAGGTCTGAATGCTCCTCGGATTCATGGTACTGAGCTGAGCTGTTTTTTTTTTTTTTTTTCCACTACCTGTGTCTTCGTAGTACCATCTTCTGCCAGGAACCTCCCAAAATCTTCCCATGTTGAAGCATTTCGAATGAGAATATGAACCTTGATCTGTTTTCTTCAAGGAATAAGATGCAGAACATAGAAATCGGGAAGCCACAAGGGATGTATATACTCAGCAATGTAAGTGATTTGAAGATCAAACTTGTGTAAATCCAGAACAGACAACATGGAGAAGAAGATATCACGTCATCCGCACGCCTGGCTCCCCGTTTGGTGGATGTTAGGTCTTTTTCTTCTTCATTCAGCAACGCCATATCGATGTTGTGTACAAAACTGTGTAGGTACTCTGGAGCATGCCTCCTACGTTGCATCGCCAGCTTCATGCTCCTGAAGTCTGAAAGCAAACCTGTACTCCTCGCTGCTGCGCCTTCTGATCACACTCGCTCGTTGCATCAGTCGAACCAGCGCTTGGACCACTTCAGACATCGGAGGGCGAAACTCAGGTTCAGTCTGCACTTTCAAAGAAGCCTTATGGTGATCTTCTCTAAATGCTCCTCAGAAAAGAAACATCCATCCAGTGGTTGTTTCGAACACTCACCTGAATGCAGAGGGCTATGATATCCGCAAAGCAGCTCAAGGACTTCGCAGGATACATGCCGTTTAGGGAAGGATCAACCATCTTGGATAAAGCATCGATGTCATGTAGCTGAGGGGCCGCCCATCTTACAAGCGATTGCTCAGATCTCGCCTTTGAACTGTGAAAATGGTAAGATGGTGATGACCACGGTGAAGTAACAGTAGCAACCTTGAACGCAGGGGAATGAAGCGTTACCTATCCAGCGGCTTCCTCCCGGTAAGAAGCTCCAGCATAACCACACCGAAGCTATAAACATCGCTTTTTACTGTGTAAACTCCTGAGAAGGCACATTCAGGTGCGGAGTAGCCAAATGAACCAACCATTTGCGTTGAAGAAATCTGGAAGCAGTGTGGGGATATGTTACAGGCCTTCAAGGAAGCTCATTGGTGAATTCTGTGTCACCCCTCCTAAATTTTCTTACCTGCCTGTCAGCAGCTGGTGCTAAAACAGCTAGTCCGCTGTCCGAGAGATGCGGATTCAGCTCTTCGTCAAGCAAAATGTTGGATGACTTGAGGTTTCTGTGCACAACAGAAGGCAGGCACACTTCATGCAAGTACCTGTCCAAGAAAGCAGGGGATCAGCAAGTGATGGAATGTTTGATTCTGTTATCAGCAAGAGATGGATAGCAGGATCATACTCCAGAGCTCGAGCAGCTCCGAGCGCAATTCGAACGCGAGTATTCCATGTCAATAGCTTGCTTCTGTCATCAGCAAGATGCAGCATATCCTGCAGACTCCCATTGCTCATGAATTCATGTATCAGAAGGCGTTGGCCATGCTCAGCACAGTATCCGACCAATGCCAGTATATTTGGATGCCTCAGGCGCGACATGTTTGAAATGGCTTCAAGAAAGTTGTCTTCCTCCTGCAGTGACGCTGCTGTACTGTCGATCTTCTTGATCGCCATTACCTGGGGCGAAGCAAGATGCTCCAGTGAGCAGTTTTTTATGAACACAAGTCAGTGAGAAGAGAACTGCTACCTTTCCGTTAGGAAACACTCCTCTATAAACACGGCCAACCGATCCTTCAGCAACCAGATTCTCTTGACTGAAGCTATTAGTAGCGATCTGAAGAGTGGCCACTGTGTAAGGAGTCGATGTTGTTGGAGACTTCACCCTTCTCAGAGACCCGCTCTTCCCATTTAAGGTGTCCACCATTACATCCTCGCTGAACATTGGAGGGTTTACATCAGAAACAACGGCTGCTGCTTTTGGCAGATGCTCTGGAATCTCTGCATTCACTGGAAAACAGAAAAAAGATACAGCAGGATGTTTCTGGATCCTCCAAAGGTGAGTGGGACATGAAAAATGTCACCTTTATCAATGCTGTAAACAGCAGGAGTTTCAATTGAAGACTGTGCCTCTATTCCCTTTCTGTTTCCCCGCCTTTTAGCAAAATCTAGCGCTAGAAGCAGCAAGACCACCAGAAATAATGAACCCAGCACGATGCCCACTACAGATCCTGCTGTGAGTGGACTGGTTTTCTTCACAAGGTGAGGGCTGCTTGGAGCATCTGGAGAAGGAACCAAAGGTTGCCTGATCGGTTGGCTATCGAGACGAGGTGGTGCATACGGCACAGGAGAAGCAGGAACATTTGAAAATGCATTCCCACCATATCTGGTTCATGAAAGGTACTTCAGTTGAAGAAGATGACTACATGCCTCCAACATCCGTCTAAAAAAGACAAGAAACTTACAAAAAACTGGGCAGAGAAAGCAATTCTGTTGGAATCTCGCCACTGAAATTGTTGTTTGCAACATTCCTGATAAATTAAGAGTTAGGTAGATTCAAAGAACAGTGGCAGTGTGTCTGGCTGCTTCAGGACAATACGTCCGGTGGCATAGACAATGGCAACAGTGCTTACAGAGTTGTCAGAGGCAGGCCAACGAGGATACTGAGAGGGCCGGAAAACTTGTTATTCTGTAACTGGCTATCAAAGGAACATAACTTGGTAATTCAATCTCATAGGAGGATATAGCTGAACAAGTCGAATAGGTAAAGATAACTGGACTCACAGAGTTGTGAGGCTTGTCAAAGATGAGAATGATGGTGGAAGATGACCAGAAAAATTGTTGAAGGACGCATCACTGACCAGAGAAGCAAGCGATGAGAAAAGAAAGAAAATGCAGCTGCTGGTGTGAAAGCTCTAAAGGAAATGAGACTCACAAAGTAGCTAACTCAGAATCATCAGAAAACATGTCCACCAGTTCTTGAGAAAGCATGTTTCTGCTGATGTTTCTGAGAAACCTTGTGTTAGATTAAGACATAAAGAAACATGAAGCAGTGAAGGATTGCCTGCCACTCACAAATAGTTAAGTGAACGGAGAGAAGACATGGAGTACGGGAGCACCCCGATTAAATTATTTCCTGCAAGGTTTCTGCACCAAAACTGGAAAAGAATGAGACAGAGCAAGACTGCTGAGAACATTCAGTAGCTACACTACGAAGTCCAACATTACAGGCTTGTGACACTTGGTGGAAGCTGATATGGAACTGTATCGTGGATACGATTGTTGCTCAAATCCCTGCAGGATGTGAAGGAGAGTTCTAAGAAAAACCACATGACTTCAAATGCAGGATGGCAGAGAAGACAGCATCCTCACAGTGTCCTTAGTGACGTCAGCTTGTTGAGCATGTATCCCATTGTACCATTGAGTTCCAAACCGGATAACTGACTGTAGTTCCCATGTTTCAGAAGAATAAAAAAATCACATTTTATGAGAGAATCAAAGAAAGCAGCACTCACAGAGAGACAACAGAAGAACCCTGGCATGTGATGCCCACCCAGGACTCTCCGCAGGGGTCACTGCCGCTTGAATTCCAGCCACTAAGCTGTGAAGGACTATTCAACGAAGCATACAAAACTTGAAGCGCTTGAACTGTACAAAGAAAAAGAATCAAACTTGCATTGAATTGAGAATAAGCATGGCTACCAATTTTTCCAGATCATGATACAAGTGTCGTAAACTTTCCAAATCTCGTAGGTATTGCGTTCTTTTCAAAATCAATTTTCCGGCAGAAAAGTAGCTTCTGCAGTTACTTGCTAATGTTTCCCTCAAGAACAACAATATCCAAAATAAGAACTGTAAAGTGAGTCCACCAAACTCAAAATTTACAGAAAATGGCAGATCACCATTCCCAGAAAACGGAACGAAAAAAGAAGTACCCAATCGAAGAGAGAAAAGAAACGTCATTTTCGCCGAATCTCGACAATTGAACCAATCAAACAACAAAAACACCATTACTTCTTACGACAGAAGCAAATGAGAACCAAGCAAAAACTCACCATCATTCGGGTCAGTAACGGCACCAACAATGGTGCATAAGCTGAGGAGCAGGGCCGCAGCGTCAAGGAAGAAGAGCAATGAGCAGCATGCCGCCGCTCGCCCCCCATTTTCAGAACTTCAAACGCTCGGACGCCACGCGCCGCCGACCATCCTCGCCGGGAGCCCAGATCCTCCGGTCACGAGGTCACTGTCACTTGAAAACTCGTTGAATTCAAGGCTTCATAAACACCCAGAAAGTGAAAAGCTCAAATGAACCAAAAATGTGCCACTAGAAAGCTGCTGATTCCTACCAGCTTTTTACGGAAATAAATATAACAATTTTACTTCCTTATGATGTACTTTTGGCTATTCTCCTCTCCATCTACTGTTCTTGTAAAAGTCGCTGTTAGCCCATTTATTCATTAGAAAACACCTGTCACTTGAAATCCTCACCTTTTTCTGGTCGGCATCGCGATAGTTATGTTTTTTTCCTCAGAAACACTAGTTTCTACACATTACGTGCATAAACAACAACTGGGCTGATCTTTGATAGCTCATAATCCTCAGCAAAATGCACCTATTTAGTGAAGTATTGGTCGAAGACGGTGAGCAAGTGGTGGGGGCAGTGAAGGAGTGCATTGATGGCAGTGGCAGGCAAGGGAAGGTGGAACGAGTGGACCAGAACGCCCTTCATTCATCCATGGAAATGAGACTGGATTTTGGGTAGTTGGTGGTGGCGGACAGGACAGGAAGAAGTTAAAACAAAAACAAACAAGGGAAAGGAGGGCCCCTGAGAAATGACAAGCTTGTCCTCATCTGATGATTAGGACATACCTCCCTCCTCCTCCTCCTCCGCCGCCGCCGATGTGGCGCCGGTGGGGACGACGCCATCCCACAGGCAGCCCTCTCCCCACGGCGTAGCGCAGCGCAAGGACTCATCTTTCGCAAGAACTCGGCATGCGTCATGATCACAATTCACATCGTGATCGGATGAAGATGGACTCTGACTGAACCTCAATGGAACACGAGCACAGACTCATCCGCATCATCCGCCCGGCATTCTCAAACTGGCCCCAACCTGTGTCCGTCAAATCATCGTCGTCAAACGAGAACCCTAAGGGCAAAACCGTCATGATGTCCGGGAGCCGAGACTGAGATCACCGCCATTTCCTGGGCGTCGGTGAAATTCATGATCATCATCACTAGGGCGGGGCGGGGGTCTCCACGACGTCGTTTCCGATCCTAATCCTCCGCCCGCTTTCCCCAATCATCGCTGGCCTGACCTCCCCGACATCGATTCGTACGTTATTTCAATGCCCTGTAGGCCCCACCACGTTCCCCTATAGTCATTCGTCATCACTCACCCCATCACTTCACCCTCCGACTAACTGATTATTCCCAAAGCACCCTTCATCATTAATCTTGTGGTCTCAAAGATTCCTGGTTCCTTGGTCATTAGCCTCCATTTCAGTTGATCCCTCTCCTGGGCTGGATCTTGGGCCTCATCGGATCCCCTTCGAAGCCCACGTACTTCTTCTCCACACAATAATCTTTTTTTTTTATTTTTTATTTTCAGGCGGAGAAGGCGAGGAATTCGTCATACTCCCATAACGGCTCTGCTTCCCTGGCTTCACTGGTTAAGCTTTGCAAGCTCGACACGATCTCTTCCTGTCGGGGATGCGAATTGTGGCTGTTGAAGAATGGGGTTATGGCGCCCTGCATCTCCACGAAGCTCCACCCTGGGAGCTTCTTCAGCCCTAGGGATCTCATCTGGGCCCAGGCTTCTCCAACGCTATGCCACTTCGCTGTTGCGGCGAAGCTGTGCGCCAGTTGCACGTACTTGCCGGCATCATCGGGCTCGAAGTTGGAGATTTCCTTGGCAATCGCCTCTCCGAGATCTTCGTTGCTGGAACTCCGACAGGCATCGAGGAGTATGCCGAGGACGTCAACCATGGGTTCAGTGAACATCTTCTTGTAGAAGTCATAGGCTTCGGTTACCCTGCCGGCTCGACAGAGGAGATCCACCATGCACGCACAGTGTTCGATGGATGGTTCCATGCCATACTCGTTTGTCATGGAATTGAACAGCGTGGTACCTGTTTCCAGGAGGCCGTTGTGGCTGCAGGCACAGAGAGCAGATAGGAACACAACGTCATTTGGTTTGAGTCCACTTTGCAAGAACCTTGAGAACATATCCAGAGCAGTGTCCCCCCTTCCATGGCTACCGTATCCTGAGATGATGGTGCTCCAGGAGATGTTATCGTGCTGCGGCATCCTGTCGAAGCATATTCTAGCATAATCTAGATTACCACATTTAGCATACATGTCAACCAGTGCTGTTCCCACACGAATGGATGGTCCAAGACAGCTTCTCAGGATGAAGTTATGGATCCATTTTCCTTGCTGGAATGCCCCAATTGAGGCACAGGCTTGGAGAAGGCAGATGACAGTTACTGAATCAGGCACTTGTTGGGACAGCCTCATTTCTTGAAACAAATACAGTGACCTCTCTAGATATCCATGTTGTGCATAGCCCGCAACGATGGCATTCCAGGAGACAATATCCCTTTTTTCCATGTCACTGAAAACTTGAAAACTCTTCTCCAGAAGGCCACATTTTGCATACATGGAAACCAGAGAGTTCCATGTAGAGATGTCTACCATCATTCGCCTCCTCAATGCAAAGCCATGTATTGATCTTCCAAGCTTTGAATATCCTAGCTGGGCACAAGCTGCAAGAGCGCAGGCAATGGTTGCGCCAGATGGTGTGAATCTTGAGGTTAGCATTTCCTTGAAAATATGCAATGCCTTGTCTGCAGAATCTTTCTGCACAAGTCCAGAAATCATGGATGTCCAATACACTACATCTTTATCATCAGACCTCTCAAAAATCCACTGTGCTTGCTCTACATTGCCACATCTAGAAAGAAGTGAAACAAGAGATGTTCCAACATGTTTATCATACTCAAATCCGTTTGTCACAATCTGTCCATGTACTACTCTTCCTACTTCAAGATTATCTTCATTTGCAATAGCGGAAACTAATGATCCAAATGTCTGCTGATCTGGTTTCATACATTCTTGTCTCATTTTGCAGAAAAGCTTCAAGGCTTCATTCAAGTTACCGATGCTGGAGTATGCATTTATCAAGCTATTCCAAGAAACTAGATCTTTTGCATCTAACTGATCAAACATCCGCCTTGAGTCCTCAAGCCTTCCACATTTTGCATAGACACTCAACAGACAGTTGCCTAAAACTGTATCACAAACATAGCCACTTTTAATTATGGAAGTGTGCAGCATTTCGGCATGATTACTCTCTGTAACACCAGAAAGCATATTCAGAATCGTAATCGAGCTAGGTGGGATGCCTTCATACTGCATTGAATTAAACATAAAGAACGCATTTTTCATATCACCAGCACAAGAATAGCATCTTATAATCGCCGTCCAGGCAACTATATTTCTGTCGGTCATTCTATCGAACACCTTTACTGCAAAGTCAGTGTTCTTCAAACTGGTGTGAAAACTAATCAACGAAGATGCAATGTAGGAGTCTGACTCCAATCCACTAACAATGATCCGCTGATGAACCGACAAGCCCAGAGTAAAGAACCTGAGCGAGGTGCAAGCTTTGAGCACCGATGGGTAAGTGAACGAGTCCGGCGAAGCTGTAGGAGACTTGAGCATGGAACGGAAAGTCTCGAGAACCCACGATGCAATCCTTCCGCAGAGAGACGGCCGATTGCCGCATTTAACGATCTGGTTGTTGCCGCCGCCGCCGCAGCCACGAGCCCTGCCGGATGTTGCTTTGCAGAATGGGCGATCTTGCTCATTGATCATGGCTCAAAACTCAGAAAAGAAACCCTGCCGTGGATGATTTCGAAGCAACGTTAAGGCATTCCGAAGCAGATTACAGAGAGTTCTTGACACCCGACTCAGTTCCGTCTCAAGCATAAAAATACTCCTCTGCATTTTCTTCTTCTACATAAAAACATGTTTCACCAAAAAAATATAAAAATATACACATAAAACAACAAAACCAAGACCAGTGAGGCCCAACCGGCCCAGCCCATTTCTCATTCATAAAAATAAAAATTAATATTTTAAAAAATACATAACATAAATTATTTTTATTTTTTGAAAAATACAAATAAAATTTATATTTTCACATTATAAATTATTTTTACTTTTGAAATATAAAACTTAAATTTAACTCATAATTCTCTTACTCATTTTCATTTTTTATAAATTTATTTTGAAACATAACCCGAATTGACATCTCACGAATTTACGTTTTCCATTCGCACTACACATAGACATTAGGTTACGTACATCAAGTAATGAAAACACTAACTTAAGGAAGACCAGAAGTGCAACCTCTTCACCTAGGTACCAAATGTTTGGTCTCTGAAGGCCTTTGTGCACATAGCAACTGTGGCTCATGACTTTCCCATGGTCATGAAGCACTGTCCTTGTCTTAGGGCCCTTAGTTTCAGTCTCCATCTGGGTAGGTCTCCCCGATCCCCCTCTAGGTATCATTATTTTACTATTTTCTTTTATTAAAATTAATTTTGTTGGCCGTGGTCAACTCCGTTGACTTTACATACACACGTCACTCAGTCTTGTAATGTTTTATTTGTCTTGGGAGAGGTGCGGTTGTTGTCCATGGAGGGATGTGGAGGAGTTGAGGTTTCCGGGAAGAAGCCCGTTATCGATGCTGTCTCGGCTCCGGCGTACCGGGGTGCGGTTCCGATGGGTTCCAATGAGGGTCCGGGGGTGACCCGGAGGAGGAACGACGGTGATATCCGTGCTCATGCCTCGCCGGAATCTGCTGTCAATGTGAGTGGTTTCTGATTCGGAATGTGCCGTGTTCGAGCCTATTTTTTTTCATGGGTTTTGTTTCCATCGGAATAGTATCAAATTCGCGGCGATTTCTTTCACTAGACGACATTGCAACTTCTGAGCGCCGGCGGAGTTGGAAACCGATCGGCGAAGGCGAAGGTAATAGAAGGGGTACCATATTCAGTCATCGAAATCCGGGTTCGGGTCGGATCATCGTAATTCCTTTCAATAAATTGTTAAACGTTAGTTTGTGTAATAATGTCGAAGCTGGACCGGCTTAAATCCCAAGTGGAGAGGCTCAGCACCGAGAACGCGAAGCTTCACGGCGTGCTCGCCGCCACGACCAGAAGCTTCGAGGAGCTTCAGAGGCGGATCTCGAGAGGCGGTCCAAATGGACTCCACCAAGTATTCATTCATTCGTTTCACGGTTGAAGCTCCTCCTCCTTTTACCATCTTTTCGACGGTGATTTTTTAGTCTGATGTTGGGCAGAGGAAGCGGGAGCTCGTGAACTCGAACCAGGGCTCGCCGTGGACGACGGAGCACATCGGCGATCCGATCATGAGGAAGCCTCGGGTCTCCGTCATGACCCGATCAGAAGCACCTATGGTGAGAAAGGCGAATTGGGACTAGGAGGCTGGGTTGAATTTTGGTAACCTGTGTTGTCTCTCTGGCCAGGATCAGAAGGTCTCCGATGGGTGCCAGTGGAGGAAGTACGGGCAAAAAATGGCGAAAGGGAATCCTTATCCACGGTCTTATTACCGTTGCACGATGGCCAGCGGCTGCCCTGTGAGGAAACAGGTAAGCTACCATTCAAAACAACTGCGAACAGCTGCTGCCTTCAGTTACTTGTATCGAACTCCCGCAGGTTCAAAGATCAGCGGGGGATGCGAAAATTCTAGTGACTACTTACGAAGGTACCCATAGCCACCCTCTGCCGCTGGAGGCCATGGCCATCGCATCTGCCACCACGACCGCCTCCGCCATGACCGTCTCCGGTGCGATGGCATCCACGGCCAACACAATAATGCTTCCCTCAACGACAGCGTGGCAGTGTTTCTAGATCGGCCTTTCCGATCAACCGGAATAGAAATAATGATTAATAAGATTTTATAAATATAATAAATTTAACTTATAATAATATTTTATGATTTTTATAATATCCCAATATTTTAATTAATTAACATGAGAAATAAATAGTTATTTTTTATATTAGTATTTTTGAGTGTGTTGGCAGTTTCACCTGTTCTGACCGGCCGGTCCGCCGTCCGACGACCCCCTGATTCTCTGCAACTCCCTGTTTGCAACCATTCTCTTGAAAGCAAATGGGTAAGAGAAATTCAGAGTCCCAATTCTTCAAAAAAGAATCAAAACCCATAATCGATTAGTTGTCATGGGTTTAACTGCATGCTTCTTCAGTTGTAATTGGCCGCATTTCGGTATCCATTGTCAAATAAAGCAGTGGGTTTTGTTTACCATCTATTCTCTAACATCTGTTGATGCTAGCCTTCAATCGGCGTCAATTTCAAACGAATTCAACGTCGCGACAGCAGTGTTGGGTTGTAATACCAGGTTGAGGATGGCCAGGGTTCTTCGAGTAACGGGGATGAAGAAGAATGTCATTCATACAAAGATGAAGAATTTCGGTAAAGAAATGCCACTCTTGCCAATGTTTCTTGAACTGGTTATTTCAAAACTGCACGTCGCAAAGTTGCCTTCAGTACTCTCACCCAAGTTGTTTATTGAGCACCTCGTGGGTAACGGATATGGCGATTTCTGTGACATGCGAATGCGACGCCGTTTCTGTAGGCCCATTCTCTTTTCTCCGCTTGCTTCTGACGCAACGCGATTTGTATTGTTAGCCACGTAACTCAACCTCCTTTTGGAGAAGTTTAAGATCCAGGGAAGGCAACGATCTTGCTTGCTGGTGTGAGAAAAAGTAATAGCTGGCCGGGATATCGTCAAAAAGCGACAATCTTTCGCCGTTTCCTTTCCCCCCGCCTTTATTTATTTACGCCACTGGAGATAGCAGCTGCAAGTCGTTCGAATCTTTTCTCAGTTCTTCCTGTTCTGGGTTTTGTATTTTGTTGCTTCTTCTTCTTTTTGGGTGCGTTCATTACTTAATGCCCATGTTTCTCGCATGCAAGAATCAAGGTTCGGAAAGATGATCGTTGTAATCGTTCCTGCAATCTATTAGTCTAGTATTTGGTGTAAAGCTCCACTTTTTTTTCACGTGTTCTGCGTTTGTCCTTTAGTTTTCTTTTTCTCGGTTGAGAAATAGTTTTAGGATGTTTTCTTTCTGAGCTGAAGGGAAAAATTCATATTTGAAAGCCTTGTTTGAAAGGGGTTTGTGCAGTCGATGAAGGAGCTTGCCTGGAAGATTGCAATCATTTATTTGCCTTAGGGGTTTAATCTTGACACGTAATTCATTGTGCAATGTTTTTTTGTGAGCGGAGGCTTGTGGCGCAAGATTGATGGGATTCAGTTAGTTGAGGATGAGTGTACAGAAACATAAATTATATGTTGACCTGACGATCTTCCCTCCTATACAGCTTATATATCTGTTCAAGCTATGAGTACCTTTCTATCATGTGCACTAATATTTCACTTGTTTTCTTCATCCAGCTATAAATTAAGGCAACTTTAGATGAAGACAGCAACTGGATCACGAATTCTTGCTCTGACCTTTCTCATTGGAAGCTTACTCTTTTCACTTGCTTGTGCTGGATCGGATGATGGCTTGATCCGACAGGGACTAAAGAGAATCAAGTTTGATGAGAAAAACCTGCTCGCTTTTCGTGCCGAGTCTAAGAAGGCAGAAATGTTGGTTGGTAAAATTGAGGGCAGTCAAGACACTGATGTAGTGGCGTTGAAGAACTACTTGGATGCTCAGTATTATGGAGACATTGGTATTGGAACTCCTCCACAGAAATTCGCTGTTGTGTTTGACACCGGTAGCTCCAATTTGTGGATCCCGTCTTCAAAATGCTACTTTTCAGTAAGTATTCATTTCATGGCTTGTGAATTCAGTGACTCGTGCCAGTTTTCATCAACTTGATCAGTTGGTTACCTGAGAATCTTCATTTAGGCTGCTTGCTACGTCCATTCAAAGTACAGATCCAACAAGTCTAGTACCTACCGAGAGAATGGTATTTGATTTTTCTGTTTCAACGTTATACATTTGGAATGACTACTATCTTGTAAGTTACTGAATGAATGTTCTTGCTGGGATAGAAATTGCATTTGGCATGCCTTGTTAAAAATTGTCACTTTGTTTTCATAAAAGTAAGTTTGCTCCATTTACAGGAAGATCTGCAGCGATTCATTATGGAACCGGAGCCATCTCTGGATTTTTTAGTGTGGACAATGTTCAAATTGGTGACCTCAACATCCAGAACCAGGTACTCTTCCATTCATATCTTACTACTTTGCATTGATTAGTATGCTTTTATGACAACAGTACATCAATACCTAACCAGGAATTAATCGAAGCAACAAGTGAACCAGGTCCAACATTTCTAGTTGCCAAGTTTGATGGAATACTGGGACTCGGGTTCCAGGAAATAGCTGTAGGAAACACCACCCCTGTATGGTAAAATCTGAATCTGTGTTTTTTTTTTTTTTTAGTGGACACTACGTTTCTTCTCCTATTGACCCATCTTTGTCAACAGGTACAGCATGCTTGCGCAAGGCCTTATTAAGGAGCCTGTATTCTCATTTTGGCTCAACAGGAAGGTGGGAGATGAAGAAGGTGGAGAACTCGTGTTCGGTGGCGTGGATCCAAATCATTACAAGGGTAATCACACGTATGTCCCCGTTACAAAGAAAGGGTACTGGCAGGTTAGATATGAAGACAAATGCTCATTATCAGAATGCTGATACCAATATCCTTACATACTGTTTCCTGTCTTTTAGTTTGATATGGGCGATGTTCTCGTTGATGGAAAAGAAAATGGTATGGCATCGACCCTTTATGTGTTCTTTTCTTGTCCTGTCAAGCCTGTGATTTCCAGGTCAAAAAGCATAGTCTCATACATTTTAGCGTTTTCAGGTTATTGCGGTGGTCGATGCTCTGCCATTGCAGATTCTGGGACGTCTCTCCTCGCCGGCCCATCGGTAAATCTTGGCATGACAGTCTGCATACTTGTGCTTCTTCTTCATATCTTCTCCCAACAGACTTGCTATTCGCTATTACTAAGATTTCATTTCTGACTTGCTTGTGGTTTCCTTGGGGCATTGGATTGCTTCTAGGCTGTGGTTGCTATGATCAACCAAGCCATAGGTGTTGCCGGAGGTGTCAACACAGAATGCAAATCTGTGGTTCAAAGGTATGGGCAGAGAATCATGGCCCTCCTCCTGGCCGAGGTAGCGCCTTTTACTCGCATCCATAGCGCCAGAGGCACATTCCTCGAATCTCATTGCAGCTGCATTTGCCTCAGGCTGAACCAGAGAAGGTCTGCTCGCAGATCAGGCTGTGCACATTTGATGGGGTTCATGGAATCAGGTTGGTCTCCAGATTCAACTCTTCCCCTGAAGCAACACTTCTGTTGATTCTGCGTTCGATTTAGAATGTCCTGCCTCCCTGATGCAGTGGGGGAATCGAGAGCGTTGTGGAAGAAGCAAGCGGGAGCTCATCTGATGCAATGTGCCATTCTTGTGAAATGGCTGCATTTTGGATCCAAAGCCAACTCAAGCAAAACAAGACAGAAGCCCTCATCATGAACTACGCCAACGAGGTACATATTCGGCCAAAAGCAATCCACTTTGCCCATAAAGATTCGAAATTTGACGTTCCCGGGGATCTCAGCTATGCGAGAAGCTACCCAGAAATGCCGGACAATCATCGGTTGACTGCAACAGCATTCCGACGATGCCCGATATCACATTCCTCATTGGCGACAAGCCTTTCAAGCTCTCCTCAAAAGAGGTAAACTCCTACCCCCTTTCTGCTCTATCAATCCCAAATGATACGATTCCTTGCTGGAATCCCACAGTACATACTCAAAGTTGGCGAAGGGGAAGAAGCCCAATGCATAAGCGGCTTCACCGGCCTCGACGTGCCTCCGCCTCGCGGCCCCCTCTGGTAAACTCCTGATGGCTTCATCGGCTTCCCCTGCCTGAACCCTCATTCTCAAACCCAATCAAACGTGCAGGATCCTGGGAGACATGTTCATGGGCCGCTACCATACCGTCTTCGACTTCGGAAACCTGCGAGTCGGATTTGCGGAGGCGTCCTAGTCTTGCTTCTGGATCCGCCTCGGCCTCCAAGGTTCAGCGCCGGCCGTCATCTCCAAGGCGCCGCCGTTGATGTGTATGCACAGTCATCTATGATTATACATCACATGAGGATATTAAATCAATTAAACAATATAAAAATTAAATAATAAATCAAATTAGTGTATAAAAAATAGTGCAAATTTTTTAGACAAGGGTTTTGAGAGATTTAAATTACTTTATTAAAGTAAATTACTTCTAATTAATTGAATATATTAAAATATTTACTTAGTTTAATCCTAATACGTTTATATACCACGTGGAGCCAGGGCCCAAATATGGTTATGGAGGCTCATTAACGTAGGCCCAAGATGTCGAGTGAGATCAGCCAAAATAGGCAAGCTTCGGAAACTGTGTCCCGATAAAAGGGATTAGGTACTCCCCTAACCGACGGTCCAAAATTTTCCACGTCATTGAAAACCCCAAGAAAATTAGAAAAAATCTCCAACGTTGGTTTTCTATCTCAATCCAGTTTCAGATATTTTCTCATGAGATATTTTTTATTTGCTGTATTCAAAAAAAGGAGATATTTTTCCTTCATATAACACTCATCGTCTTCACTATACTCCTCACCTGCTCAGATCTAACAGTTTTTTTTTTTTTCTTTTGGTTCTCGTGGAATGGCGGCCATGGCGACAACTCTCACTTCCTCAGTAGCTTCGAAACCTCGTCTCGTCTACACCAAATCTCTGTTCTACGGCGCCCCGTTGAACGCACGCGTCGGCGTCCAGCCTGTCAGATCCGGCGGCTCCGGCACCGTTGTGGCCTCCAGTCTCCCGTACAACCTCGAGAGCTTCAGATTTAACCCCATCAAGGAATCGATCGTTTCCCGGGAAATGACGCGGAGGTACATGACGGATATGATTACCTTCGCCGACACTGATGTCGTCATCGTCGGTGCGGGCTCGGCGGGGCTCTCTTGCGCCTACGAGCTCAGCAAGAACCCCGACATCAATATCGCTATCATTGAGCAGTCTGTCAGCCCAGGCGGTGGCGCGTGGCTCGGCGGACAGCTTTTCTCCGCCATGGTTGTACGGAAGCCGGCACACAAGTTCCTGGATGAGCTGGAGATTGAGTACGATGAGAAGGACGACTACGTCGTGATCAAGCACGCGGCGCTCTTTACCTCAACAATCATGAGCAGGCTCCTCGCCCGGCCGAATGTGAAGCTTTTCAACGCGGTGGCGGCGGAGGATCTGATCGTGAAGGGCGGGAGGGTCGCCGGCGTTGTGACCAACTGGGCTCTGGTTTCGATGAACCACGACACGCAGTCGTGTATGGATCCCAACGTGATGGAGGCCAAGGTGGTGGTGAGCTCCTGTGGGCACGATGGTCCCTTCGGCGCCACAGGCGTGAAGAGGCTGAAGAGCATCGGCATGATCGACTCCGTCCCCGGAATGAAGGCGCTGGATATGAACGCCGCCGAGGATGCCATCGTCAAGCTCACCCGAGAAATCGTGCCCGGAATGATCGTTACCGGAATGGAAGTCGCAGAAATTGACGGCTCCCCGAGGATGGTAACTCTCCTTTTCTACCTCACCCACTCTAAATCTTACTTAACGGGTCGGGTCATCGGGTTTGGTTTCTATGAGATGGATGACAGTGAACTGCGTCTGCGCAGGGGCCAACCTTTGGAGCGATGATGATTTCCGGCCAGAAGGCGGCGCACTTGGCCTTGAGGGCTTTGGGGCTTCCGAACGCACTGGACGACGGTGCGGCGGTGAAGGCGGCGGAGTTCGTTCTTGCCGCCGGCGAGGTGGATGAGGTGGTCCAAGGATGATTTCCATTTTAAGAAAAATGGTTGGTCTTTTTGGGGACCCCCGTGTACTCCTCCTCTTAAATAAAACAGCTATTTAAAAAAATTACAATCTTAAAACTGAAATTTAAATCATTAAAAAAAATAAATTTAATTCATTAAATTTATTAACCATTTGAATTTGGGCCTGCCGAAACCGGCCCATGTGAGATTGGCAACTAAAGCTTGGTTTAGATAAATAAACGGAAATTAAAGTTTGTTTTCTGCGGCTGAGGTGCTGCTGTCTGTTTTGCGACCGGCTATTGGATTGGATTAGGGTTTTCGCCTTTTCTTCGACGCACCTTCTCAGGCTAGAAATTGAAGATGATGCCGCCGGCTTCTTCTATGGTTCCGCCGCCGCCTCAGTACCAGCAGCAGCCGCAGCCGTGGATGCAGCAACAGCCTCCTCAGCCTCAGTACCAAGTTCCGCCGCCTCAGATGCCGCCGTCTGCGGCATACTATTACCAGCAGCCTCCGGCGCAGCCTCCTATGGGCACGGCACCACCCCAGCAGTATGGTGCAGTGCAGACTGGGCAGGTTCAGATGATGGATGACGGGATTAGGAGTTTATGGATCGGAGATCTGCAGTATTGGATGGACGAACAGTATCTGTATAGTTGCTTCGCCGCGACGGGGGAGGTACTCTTTTTGTTTATTTTCCATATTCGGCTTGGGTCACTTGAGAATTGTCGATATTGTTTTGAGTATTTGGTTCTCTTCTGGCTGCTGCATACTCAAGAATTGAAAGTCTTACTTTTGGAACTCTTGACTGAGCGGGGTAGGGTGTGTCCACTTATCTTGCAAATCTGGCCTGGTTTTTCCCTTTAACTTCGATTATTAGCAATCAGTTTTTTCTCCTGGGGAGAGAGTTCAGACGCATTATAATGTGTCGATAAGGTTAATTTGTAATATGTTTGTCTTAGAAATCTGCCTTTACCCCTTTTTTAGGTTGTCTCTGTTAAAGTGATACGAAATAGGAATTCTGGGCAACCGGAGGGCTATGGTTTCATAGAATTCGCCAGTCATGCTGCTGCTGAGAGGAGCCTGCAGGCATACAATGGTACTTTGATGCCGAATGTGGAGCAAACTTTTCGCATGAATTGGGCATCTATGGGTGCTGGAGAGAAACGTGATGATGCTCTTGAGTACACAATTTTTGTTGGAGATTTGGCTGCTGATGTCACAGATTATATGCTTCAAGAGACTTTTAGGGCCAACTACCAGTCAGTCAAGGGTGCCAAGGTCGTCACTGATAAAATCACTGGTCGGACAAAAGGGTATGGTTTTGTCAAGTTTGGTGATGAAAGTGAACAGATACGCGCAATGACTGAAATGAATGGGAGATTTTGTTCTACGAGGCCAATGAGAATTGGTCCGGCTGCAAACAAACAAAAAGGGAGTGTGCAAACCACTGGTAAGCCCCTTGACACAAAAGGCTACGAGGCCAATAAGAATTGGTGTTTTATTTCTCTTTTTTTGTACTTAATTAACTGATACCTTGATTTCTGAACGTGACAGTTTCATTGGGTTGGGGTGCCGTATTCAATTTTGTTGTGAAACGCTATTAATTTGCTTTCTTTGAGCTCTTGAAGTCATTCTGCTAGAGTCATTACCTTTCTGTACTAGCAAGTTAATGGTTTAAAAATGCTTACATTACATAATCTCATAAAAACTCCGGTTGTCTCAGAACGGGCGTCTGGAGGCTCTGTCATAGGGGCCTGGAGTTGATTTCAGCTGAAATGATAACGTTTAAATGCCTGGTTGTGTTTAGGTCAGTTCCTTTAATGCGCTTTTTTGGATATTGATCCATTAATTATTCCAGAGCTTTTTTATGGCACATTAAGTCCTTTTACTTTGAGCTCCAACCATTTTTATGGTCGCTTATCCATTGTTTACATTTCCGCCGTTATTTCCTTCATATATCCATCCTTCGTTTCCCTTGCTCTTTTTCATAAATTATCCAGTTTGATTATCAATTATCCAACTATCTTGCATTTTAAGCAATCATACTATCAGAGTTTCTAAGTAGAAATGGGTTGGAGTGTTGGAGGGATTCTGCTCTGCTCATCTATTCTTCCCGTATATCTCGCTATTATTTAATCCTTTGTTCACGCTCTTATTTCTGTTAGATTGAAGCTTAAAATTTGTAATCCCCGAATTTTGACCCTTAGGACCGACCTATCCTTGTGATGGTGCTGTTAAGTTAGCCTGATGTTTTTGTTAGTAGTTTATGATTAGTCGTGGTTTTAGTGCCATGGGTGTATTATTGGGTAACTGTCTTGTGTCTATGATGGCATGTTGCTTGGTTGTGTTCTATATTCTGTTTGATTTTGACGATTTGAGTATTCTGACGATGTCAGGTTGTTATGCATTGTTTAAGTGCTTGGGCATTTGTTTAACTTGAAATGTCCTTTTGATTCCTCATTGTTCGTGTTCTTAGTTGTTAGCTTAATTTGTATTACTTCATGTAATTCTTGTAATGCCACAACGGTGCAAATTTCAGCTATTTTTGTTAATGCTGTGTGGTAGATAAATTTTATGCTCTGTTTTATGCTGTTGTGATTAAATTCCGGTTTCTCCCACCACATGTCCTAAAATTGCAGCCTCTTACCCAAGTTCACAAGGAACATTACCTACAGAGGATGACCCCTCTAATACTACCGTTAGTAAAGTTTTTTAAGACTTTTGCTCACCTTGTGTTGGTGCAGAAAGGAAAAGTTATGTGGTTTTTTTTTGTTCTTCCAGATCTTTGTTGGGAATTTGGATTCCAATGTCACTGATGACCATCTGAGGCAGGTATTCGGACAGTACGGACAGCTGCTTCATGTAAAGATACCTGTGGGCAAGCGGTGTGGGTTTGTCCAGTTTGCTGACAGGTAATTACCAATTTGCATGAAAATGACCACCAATTATTCAGTGTTGGTTGAATGGCACCTCATTCCTGTATTGTGTTGTATGATTCCAATGCGGCAGAAGCTGTGCCGAAGAAGCATTGCGGGTGTTGAATGGAACGCCATTAGGAGGACAGAGCATCAGACTGTCTTGGGGCCGTAACCCGTCCAGTAAACAGGTCATCATTGCTATTTGCTTTCCGATCCAATCTTCCTGAGCATCATAGCGCTCATATTTTAACTTGAATTTTTCCCATCTATCCAATTCATCTTATGTTCCAGCCCCAGTCTGACCAAAGCCAGTGGAATGGATACTATGGGTACCCACATGGGTATGACACTTACGGATACGCTGCTCCACCCCCACAGGATCCAAGCATCTACTATTCTGGCTATCCTGGATATGGCAACTACCCTCCACCTCCACAACAAGGCCAGCAGATGCTGCAGCAGCCACCTCAGGTACCTGCGTTCCTTGAATGAAACTTGTGTTTATTACTGTAGACAAAGGTGTGTGAGCTACTTTTCTCTGTTCAGTGACCCGATGAGATCATGAACAAGGGCCGCAAGTCTCTGCACAGACAGACCCTCCAAATTCATGTCTCTCTGTACTTGTTCTGCTGCAACTTTTTCTGTCTTGTTGTCCGATTTGTACTCAATCAACTTCTCTTTTCCATTGATTGTTGGGGTGCTAGAGATTATTCTCGTGGTAATGTTATCATCATTTGGTATCAACATCTTTTAAGGGATCAGATCCCATCAGCCTATGAAAAAAGAACAGGAGCAAGCACTAGCAGTAGCAGTGTCCTCATCAAACCACAAAGTGAGGTTGGTAGCCGTGTCCTTTTTCCTGACCATATAGGAGCATGTTCTCTATGAAAGAGAGAAGTGGGCCTGGCCCGGTAAACGAGGCCCAAACAGTAAACCCTCCTTATCCCCTGAAAATCTCGGTCGTCTTCTCTGAACCTCTCGTTTCGCTCCGAACTGATGAACACTTTCTTGCCTCTCGATCAAAACAACATCTGTTGTTGAGGATCATTTCGTCTTGCTCATCCATGGCTGCTTCCAATCTGACAATGTGGGTTTCCTCCAAACCCGATCCGTCTGCCCTGTCCTCACGCTCCTTCCTCGCCCCTCTTCCTCTTCACGTCCCCAACGCCGGCGCCGGGGCGCCGTCGTCCAGATGCACCCAGGTCCAGTGCGGCCTCCGTGAGCTCCGAGATCGGATTGACTCGGTGAAAAATACGCAGAAAATTACAGAGGCCATGAAGCTGGTGGCCGCCGCTAAAGTCCGAAGAGCCCAGGAAGCTGTCGTTAACGCTCGCCCCTTCTCGGAGACGCTCGTCGAGGTTCTGTATAACATAAATGAGCAGCTGGGGACGGAGGATATCGATATTCCGCTGACAAAAGTTCGCCCTGTGAAAAAGGTCGCGCTGGTTGTCGTTACCGGCGATCGTGGGCTCTGCGGCGGATTCAATAACTCGATTATCAAGAAGGCCGAGGCGCGGATCCGGGAATTGAAAACTCTAGGCCTGGAATACACTGTCATCAGTGTAGGGAAAAAAGGGAATTCGTATTTCATCCGCCGCCCATATATTCCGGTGGATAAATTTATCGAAGGAAGCAATCTTCCGACGGCGAAGGAAGCTCAAGCGATCGCCGACGATGTGTTTTCCCTTTTCGTGAGCGAAGAAGTGGATAAAGTTGAGCTTCTCTACACAAAATTCGTCTCTTTAGTGAAATCCGATCCGGTTATCCACACTCTACTTCCCTTGTCTCCGAGAGGAGAAATCTGCGACATAAACGGCGTCTGTGTCGACGCGGCAGAGGACGAGTTTTTCCGGTTAACCACAAAAGAAGGGAAACTCACAGTAGAAAGAGATGTGATGCGTACCAAGACGGCTGATTTTTCACCAATCTTGCAATTTGAGCAGGACCCTGTTCAGATCCTTGATGCTTTGCTGCCGCTTTATCTCAACAGTCAGATTTTGAGAGCTCTGCAAGAATCTCTTGCGAGTGAGCTTGCAGCGAGGATGAGTGCAATGAGTAATGCTACTGATAATGCAGTTGAGCTGCGGAAAAACTTGTCCAGAGTTTATAACAGGGCAAGACAAGCTAAAATTACAGGCGAGATTCTGGAGATTGTTGCAGGAGCTAATGCTTTGGCTTGAGATGAGGATCCAGAATTTGTGTCCTGCAACTATTTTTGTGATTTCATATGATTCATGAACATTGGAATATGTCATGTTCGACTATATGCATATCTATGAACACTGGAAAGGATTATGTACAGATTCTGTGCTTTTCCCTGATGGTCCAAATGTCATTCTAGAGGCGTTGCAAACCATATGTTTTCATGTCATGTCCTCACTTCTAAGGTTCATCATTGAGTTATGCTTTCCAGCATTCTTCCTGCTGCACAATTCTGCAGTTTCTCTGATTGGATGAGGATTGTGGACGTTTGAGATTTGAGGCCTTCAGAGTCTACTAATTCTGTGCTCTCTTGCTCTACTGATGTCACAGGTGAGCTACTCACTAGACTGATCTACTTATAATACTTCAGCTGGAACTGTAACCGCAACTATGGGAATATGTGGATTTGTTCCACCGGAGATGGAATTGCAGTAGCACGAGATGGGTTAGGGGATCCATGGAGCAACTGTATCTGCTGTTGTCCATTGAAACCACACTGCATTTAAATGTTGAACCCCACTGGGCATTTCCAGGGATGTCGCTTGCCTGTCTTCCTCGTACCATTTTCACAGTTTTCCAGGCTTGGAAAAGCTCCTTCTCTGTCCTTTCTGTTCTTGTATGCTAGTTTCTTCTCTGGGCTCGCAATACCTCCTTCAGGCAGACAATCCAAGAATGTGGTGATTCACTAGTGCAAAATTACTACAGTTTTTCCCAGACTAAACGAATCGAGTGCTTAGAGCTCGGTACAACCGCAGCCATGCCCAGAGATAAAGCTCGGGAACCCGCATCTTACATAGCCAAACATAATGCAAACCTAGCATCACGATTACCTACGCTTGATCCAGTGACTTGAAAGAAAAAAACAACAAAACAGAAGAAGCAGAACTATCAGAAATTTTCCTGCAACAACGATCACCATTGGTTTAAATCATACATTCGCATTCAGCAGATAACCTCAGTTTCAGTGACACTGCACCTCAGAAACTACAAAACTACCGAACTGTTCAGGGAGAATCTCACCTTTTCCGCCAACCCAGTGTCTGTTCACTGAGTAGCAGATTCTGGAGAAGGTTCTTGTCTTTGAACAGGCCGTTTTCGGTCAGATGGAGGGCCGTCTCTCTGTCTAACATATGCCTTGCTTTTGTATTTGGACCCTCTTCTTTCCTGATTTGGATCGTATCTTGGGTGCTGGGAAGGAATAATCTCTCCATTGATGTACTTATCTCCTGAAGCACAGAGAATGCTTTAAAACCAGTTGCAGATAGCATGAACTTCAGGGAAAAAGTATAATAACAAAAAAGATAAGCAAAACTTCTAATTTCAAGGAGTTGTGGTCAAGGGTCAAGGATTCCTCAAGAATCCTTGAAGAGTCAACGATTCCTCAAGAATTCGAGAGGAGTTAAGTTCTTGGATCAAGTAACACTAAGGGGAACCACCTGACTTCAACAAGATGAGGGTCCAATTCATTGCTCGGAAGGGCATCAAGGATAACCATTCATCCAGTTCCGTGACATAGTTTACCAGCCAAGGGAACTAATTGTTCCATCAATTCATACTGAGCAATAGACGATCGTCCATTTATGGATCCAAGACTTCGTTTCAAACCCTTCTGGTCTAATTCTAACTTCGGCAAACGTTCAACGATGAAACAAACTTTATCCAGAAATAAATGACAAACCTCCGTAGTCCTTGTTCTTTACATCGATATATGAATCTGGAAGGACCCACAGCACCCCTGGAAGGCCTAGAAGCAAAAACAGTGACTGCTTCAAAAGGGAGAACCAAAAGTGATCTGGCGTTACAAAAATTGCTTCGAAAGGATCATCAGTCACAAAAAGCCCGAGCTTACCCTTGAATTTCTCGGATGTTTCCTCTGAAACAGTGCACTGGAAACCAGTGTACACTGTTGTGCTGAACGCATACATATTCTTTTTCGCCTCTTCCATGCTGTAGAAGAAAACAAGACCATCTCTAAGGTCAATGAGAGAATATAAATAGCAGCTAAGAAACACTTAAAAATCATGGCAATTCCAGTAACCGATCGATGTGATAACGACCAAACAAAAATTTCGCATCATTATCAAATCTGCGTTGCCCATATCAATTACATGAGGCAAATGAATCTACGACAGAAAGCGCACTCAAATTCTCAACCCCAGGAAAGAAGACAGCGAAAGAACCACGCATGTCCAGGAAAGAGTGAAACCTGCCAAGAACAGTTGCAAGTGTGTTGAGGTAAGTATCGATCATCTGTTCTCTAGTTGGAGCAGGGTCTTTAGGAAACTCCATAACGATTAGCCAATGGTTATAGTCACAACCAGGAAGCATTATCGTCTCCCTTTCCTCACCCCCGGAACTCCTCCTGGATGAATACTCCCCATCAATGACAGCCTTGACCACCGCCAGACTAGAAGCCAATGATCTGTGTGGGCGCCAAAACGCTCCGAGACGGAATAACAGCGCCGAATTCGACAACTCTGAACGAAAAACACGAGTTTTTGGACGAATCGACAGGGTTTTAGGAAGCAGCGCCGAGAGGTTTACGGCGGCCATTTCCGGGATGGACACTGGACGGTGAGAAAGACTGAGAGAATCAATACAAGTAGATAAGGTGGGCCATCAGGTAATTGAGCCTTATTCATACCCAGCCCAAAACGCCATCCAGTGATTAGTTTGTAGCCTCCGGCCCAATTCTTCCAAGCCCAATTCATTGTTTCTTTTGTAGAACACGAAAATTCCACACTTCATAATAAATAATAAATAAATAAACCTATCCACTTCCTTGGACTATACTATGATTAATAATTTAGCGTGACACAACAAAAAATTGATGGCTAACTCATAGGTGTAGACTCGATTATCATGTTCGCCAAACATCTAATTAGCGACGTGCATGAATCCATTGAACCTTACGAAACCACCAAATTTCTTCAATTCTTCACAAGATAATCCCATCATCTTTGTTTTCTTCTCATATCATGGCCCACTTTTTTTAATAGTTGAAAATATAGAACAACAACACTTTTCATACAATATCACTCATGTTCTATGATGGAGATCCACTCATATCATTTGCATGTGTGATAAAAATGATCAATTCAAATGAATATTGATACAAATTGAAAAGTTTTCATTAGTAAAAATGAATGTTTTGTATGACTTATGACAAGGGGAGGAAAATAAGATATGCGAGATTCAGAATATTCAATGAGAGAACTTAATGTTGAAATTCAATATGACCAGTAGTAAATAATGTAGGGTCATTTAGAAAAATGACCATCCTCACCTTCTATTATATACAATACGTTAAAAATTTAACACGGAGACCTTGTTTGATTGATGTGTTTTAGATATTGAGAGATTTAAATTATTTGGGTTTAGCTAAACTCAAATATGTGGGTATAAAAATACATATAACTCTCATTGGGTATACATATAACTATATATGAATGTATTATATGGATATAATGATTATTATACTCATATATAAAGTATAATTATATTAACATACCAAACAATACAATTTTATTAAAATTATCATAAACCAACCTTATATCCTCATAGCAAACAAGGACTGAAGGTGACTAGTTGCCAGTTTTCTCATATAGTTAAAATTTAGTGATCATATTCCTAAATCACCCAAATAATGTAATATCCACTATAGATAAGGTTAACCAAGTACACGTGATTGCATTTTCCATGTGTGAAAAAAGCATAGAATCTATTCCTCATGTTTTTGTTAAAAATAAAATATTATTGATAAAAAATATCAATTTAGATATTATTTTTTATTTCAATATAAAATGTAAATGATCCTTTCATTCCAGTCATCCTTCTATCCACTTGAGGTAAAATTGATTAAAAAAAGAAGGCTGTTTACCGTACAACAGTAAAAATATATTAAAAAAAGGAAAAAGACCAAGGGTTTGAATGTCCGTACCTCCAAATAGCATAACAAACCCAGCTATCTGCTATCTGGCTATCTGCGGATGGCGACGGAAGAAGGCGGATCAGGGGAATGGAATACCAATACCATGGGAACCCAAATAGAAGAGCCCCTGGTTTCGCTGTCACGACCCAACCCAACCCAACCATGGTTGAGTTATCTCCACCGGGGACGTGGGTTCCCCTCCTCAGCCACTGGTTTTTCTCGGGAGGCCACCCACCAGTTTCCCAGACCCCCCGTTTCCGTTCTTCCTTCGCATTATATATACGCAGGGACGCCCCCTCGCTCCCGAGAAAAAGAAAGAAAGAAAGAAAAGAAAGGAGCGCCGCCGCAGAGATAATCGCTTTCTTCTTCATTGATTGATCCATCACAGATGATGAGCACGCGCCATGTGGCGAGGGTGGTCCACGGGGAGAGATGAGGAACCCGCAGGGGATCAGACCCGCGGCGTCCAAGTCGGAGTCGGCTTTTCTCCGGTTTAAGGAGCCCTCCGGGAGTGTGAGGGTCTCCTGCGCCGGAGAGGGGAAGAAGCCGGCGGAGTTGGCGGAGAGGATGAGAGCCGCCGAGGAGTCGCTTCGCACTGTCATGTACTTGAGCTGCTGGGGCCCAACTGACCCGCCCACTGAACCGGAGTCGTGCAGTACAGCATAATGAATATACTATATATAGCACGTACGTGATCCTTGATCGAGATCTGTTTGCCCGGGTTGAACCGGGTTCGCGGTTCATGTGCCTTTATGAACAAAAGCTTTTTCAAATCAACAACCGTCTCGGTTTCCTTACCCGACTGAACCGCCGGAGCTTGTAGATAGATAAACGAAACTAATTTACAACTGCAATATTCACAAATATTTATTTTTTTTGAAAATATTATTTTCATTTATAAATATCTAATTCTAGTCCCATTTCAAATACTGCTTTTATTTCATAATTAATCCCGTTTGTATGTAAAAAAAAGGGAAAGTTAAGGGGGCTAGATGCAAATTCTTAATACATGGGGGGCTGCCTTTAAAATGTTCTGGCCCCATAATGTGCTTCTTTTTCCTTTTTGGAACCATTTGTAAATTTATTGACACACATGTGTATATAAATAAATAAATAAATAAAAGATGAAAAGATTTATGTCCATAAGCGTTGCTTTCAAAAGCTCCCTTTTTGCGCTTTTAAAGATTATGACAAGGAAGCTCTTTATAATGAGGTGTCAGCTACCTATCCTTAACAAAGCGAAACATAGCACGTGAACTTGGTAGGTTGGTCTTTAAGCTCAAACTGTTACAATGGTTTTCCTTGCTGAAGCATATACAACAACACCTGGTTGGTGCCTTGGGAATCAGTCAGCTTCGCCCAGGCCATCACTGCCGTCCCCTCTCTTGGAGATTGGAGCGTAGGAGGAGCTGCTGCTGTTTTTCTTCTTCGTGGAGGAAGCAATCTCTGCGTTCTTCCTGAGCACCGCACCGGGTGATGGGTAGGGTCGCTGCTGGAAGAGTGGACCCTGCCATTCCAGTACAAGCATGAGAGTCTTATCAGTCATTCATGCCAGTGTTTGCAAAAGAACAATGATTCCCACATCGCACAAGCAGAAAATATTTGGTAACTTGTTTACTCAAGGGTCATGCAAATATTTTCCAATGCAGGATCATGCAAAATAAAACAGGTTTCTGCAGTTTTTGGATGAATCTGCATTGGAAAATTTGGGCTAGAGCCGCCGTGGCTCATCTGTTTCATTTTCTATGTGCAAGCATTCGGCAGGGGAAAACTTACAGTGGCAGTAGTATCAGCTGCTCTTGGCTGTACTCCTTTGAGGCCAACCACCCTGTATATGCATGCACCTTTTGTCAACATCATTTTTTAGGTAGTGAAAACTGCTGTAACTTGAAAGAGCAGCTTACCATCCACCACGTGGTGCATCCGAATAGGAGCTTGGATCCATAGGGTCTAAGTCATCCTCCTGGTTGTACGTCCGCTTCTTACGCTCCTTATGGCCCCCAGATGGTGGTTTCTTATCAGACCTGTGCAGGTCAGTCAATTAGGTTAGGTTATATTATTGGCGCATGTATTTGGCAAACACTTATACCTCTTGTTGGAAGACTTCCTTGTAGCATCTTCTAAGACAGAAAGATACTGAACTTCTGGAAGATTCTTAACGCTGTACAACAACAAACAGGCATTTGCTTCACCACACAGAAGAGGACAAAATATGCAAGACATTTAAAGAGACACGAGACCAGAGTAGCTTGTGCGCATTATTGAATTCACATCACAGTAAAAGAATACGAAATGCAATGCATGAACACACTACCGGGTGCAATGCTTGCAGTATCCCCACGACTGTATAAGGCCTACTCCCCAGCCACCGCATCCTTTGCATTTCGGTAAGTTTCCCTGGTAAAGATTCTCTTTTGCTATAACCTGGGGGGCTATTCTGGCATGCTGCTGAGATTGCTGCTGCTGTGGAAAAGGATTCTCCCACTGTGACACATTCGTCTTAGTGTTGTAGTAGTATTTAACGCCTGGAATAAATGAATGCATACATCAGTCAAGCAGCAATTGTTGAGTTACTCCGAATAGATGATATATATAATTCCAAATAAGTGGACTGCAATTTTCCTAGTCAACAATATATACTGGGAAGACATGTCAGTAAGTGTAAATCACTAAAGGGTAAACCAATAGCTTCATAAAAAAAGATCTTATACATCAGTATTTGAAAATCAAAGACATCTATCTACCTGTTGTTACATCAACTGACTCTATCCAATCACCCCGAAAAGCTGAAGAGGCCGATACAACATGAGAAGCTGCATCAACAGGTTTCTGCCACTGACTTACTCCCAGTCTCTCATTATAGTAAAATAATACACCACTTTCAGGGTCTCTTGTTTCAATCTGAGAACAGATTTCATGATATGATAAGCGAGCAGGTAATGCATTTAATGAAATTTGATGTCATGAAATGCTTTGCATTGCACATTCAGGTATGGATAGTTAATCAAATATGCTAACTACATGTATGCCACGGAACTACAAGATTAACTACAATATGAGAATGTCTCACCCATCCTGGTGGTAGATTTCCAGATGGCGTAGACTGTGCAGATTGAGTGTCCAACACCTGGGATCCATGACAAAAAACCCAATATTACATTGAACCCAAAAGGAAATGAGAATGTAGAGAACATAAACGTGGTCAAAATCAAAGAAATTAAATTAAGAATCCAAGAATGCAACTAACATTGCCTGATAGAGGGGTTTTGTCTCCGTTGTTATCATCTTTCAGAATACCTCTTGCTTTTAACTTCTTTTTAAGATAATCAGGTAAGCCATTGGACGCTGAATTGTGACCCATATCACCAGTAAGATCAGGATTCGTATTGCTCATTTTGTCACCATCATGCTCTTTTCTATCTAAAACGTTCAGGGAAAATAAACTCTCAATTCGACGCACATATTAAAAAGCTGAAGAATCAAAACCACTGATTATTGCTCTGTACCATGAGCAGTGCAAGGTATTGAAGAACCGTAATAAGCTCCCCCTCCTGGCACACCATACCCATTTCCAATCTCCAAGTTGCCTGGAAAAATGATGAAATCAGATCATTTCTACAAAAAAGGATTAAAAAAACTGATTGATAATGTCTAAAGGACAGATGGCGGCCATCTGACATCTGTAGAACTGTGAATAAAAGCACACGTGCAAAAAACATGATACAGACAAAGTTCAGGTAGCATTCCAACCTTCCTCCATAGAGGCTGGCTTTCCACGTTTTACAGCCATTTCAGCTCGATGGTGTGTGGCCATCCTCAGAAGATGCTCCTAGTAAATCAACCAGATGATACATACACACTGAAAAAATTGCAAAAAAGAGCTGAAAGAATACCTTGAGAGCATTTGGGTCATGTCGCCCAGCTAAAATATCTCTACTATCATCAAAAGATCCACCCGAAGAATTGGACTCCCTAATTTCAAAAAAAAAAAAAAATCAACTATACAAATGCATAATTAGCAATTCAAAATCTAAACCTAATTTTACAGCCAAAACTAGTACAAACCTCTGACTCTTGATAACAATCTGAGTAGCAATTTCCTGAATCGGATTGAAAACTCATTAGATACACGAAGCTCATATAATAAAGATACAACAGCCACATTAAAAGGAAATACTTGCTCTTGCAGCACAGCCTTCTGGGCAGCAGCTTCAATACCATTACTTCCCTGATACTTCAAATGCGAACTATTGGAAATTCCTTCCTCAGAAGAAGAAAATGGTAACGAACTTTTCTGGAATTGGGTTCCAGGAGGAACGGGCTCAACTGTCTGGGCATCCATAGCTGGATAATCAAACAAAACCAATCCCAACATCAGCAGGGTAAACAAAGAAACAACAACCCCACTCCTCACCGAAGAAAGTAGTATTGACAAAAATTAAAGAAGGACTACACTTTTTCTTCAGAGCAACATTGAACATTCGAAGTACGACTAGGTACTCTAAATCTTCCCAAAACTCGTATACCAATCAACCGAATAAACAAATTGCTGCACCACTCAAATTGGAATGCGAACCATTTTCCCATAAACGTAAGCTGATAAAGCATACAGTAAAAAAATACCTGCTTTCCCAGAACATGCGAGGGAAGAACACCCGAGAATCTCAAGCTTAATTTCATCAAACTCAACAATTCTTATAAGAGGCCTAATCAGCGTACAGCACTTGTTTCCAAAAGTACAAGCCCTGGTATTATGTCTAATGGATTCGGGCCCAAAAGCCCAATTACTGTAAGGAATTTCTGTTTACTCCCCAAAGATTATGAAAATTTCACTTTTGGCTGGTTTTCTCCTGTGTGTCATCCTGCTGTACTCCCTCCATTTTTTGTGTTCAGCCACTTGTTTACCGGCGATGAACGCCGCTGCCGTTCTGTGGTCGCCGTGTTTTTTCGTGCGGCCGGCGAACTGCCGCCGGGTTTTAGTATGTCGACCGAGGAGACCGTGCGGTGTCCGGTATGCCTGTCTAACTCGGGATTCGAGACCAGACTTCAGGGTCTGGGCCGACGATGGAGATGCTGATGGCGGCGGCCCCGACGACTACGACATGGATGAGGACGAGGTCGAGGAGGCTGACAATAAGAAGGACTTCGACGTCGATTACGGTACGGCTGCGGAAGCTGCTGGTGGTGCTGGAGACGATGATATTGCAATGGTGAATAGCGAAAGCTTCGTTTCTACTAAAGGATGGGATCCGGAGAAAATAGTGGATTACCGTATAAATGAGAATGAATTCCACAAGATTTCGCTCTTGGACTGTGACTTCTTCATCCGAAAACCACCTGATCCTGATAATGATGTCTATGATTTCCGGGAGGTTAGGCTTTGCCCAAAATTCCTGCATACTGTTTGGTTGAATTTACTTCCTTTAAGCATCAGCTATCACTGCAGAATACCGCGGATTTGGTACTTATTAAATTGTTTTGAAATTACCGCAAAACAATCCCTTTTTATATTGTGAATGCAGCTTTTTCCCCTTTGTACTCTGTGTTGCAGATGTATGTTACTCCTCCAGATACCGATGTCTATTCTATTCCAAAGGTCCTTGCACCAATGCCCAGTAAGGTATGCTGGTTATGCAAGATGGCAAGTTATCTATCGCTCTCTTAACCGCTAATGAGAAGGATGATGTGGAAGCTAAGCACTTCTGCTATGTTTTTTGCAGTATATTCGATGTGCACAGAGCGATTACGGATGCTACAATGTGACGGAGCCACCAATAGACGCACCTAGAGACCCTATGTACAAGTCTGAGAAGGAGATCTTGAAGGTACTCCCACAACGCCCCTGCTTACATTTGTAAAACTGTTTTATGTCCTAGGTCTGTTCTTATTAATGCTTTGTTTGGCAGGTTTTTCTCATTAAGCACTACAGAAATCGTCGTACAGATGATCCAGATTTCATGTTAGATTTTGAGGAGATTTATGTAATCGATTCCAAAACAAAGTCTATCACAAGACCCAAAGTTATGGTATGTCAAAGTCTGACAGTTGATTAAATTTGTAACCCTCTTGCCCGCTAACCATCATATAAAACTATGAATTTCTTGATGATGCAGGTGACTATTCCTGAAGGAAGAGACCGAGACAGGAAGGGTGATCTGCTGGTTGTTCGTGATAAAGGGGACTCCTTCAAAATCATTCCTGCGGTGACTGCTCAAATCCCATTTGTTTAGGCTTTGATTGCCGTGGCTTAATCATTCATTCATTCATTCATGTGCATGCATTGTTGTGTAGAGCGAGCAAGAGGATCCAACGACGGTGATAGAGAAGGAAGAGTGGAACAAGACCAGAGATGACATGGAAAAGCATCTCAGGAAGCTCCGAGATTTCAATATTTCGAATTGGTTCTAACCCTGCTGATAAAAGTATCTGTTTCTGCTCCAAACCGTGCTGATCAAGAAAAGGAAGGACAAAATCAGCTCAGGGAAATTCCATATCTCAATTGCAGGTGATTGCAGCGAACTTCATCGGATGATCAAACTTGACCTTTTTCAGAGCAAGGCTATCTGCCATGAGTGTCAGATACTCAAGGATAGTGAAACTCAAGAGGTTTTGCAGTGTTAGGTAATTAAGTTATGAGGAATGTCCGGACTTAACTGTCTTCTCTCTGTATGTTCTTGAGCTTGTCATTTGGTAGTAAAATAACTGCTGAAGATGGCAGAGTTAATCTCTGAGATTTCTCAATGAATTCAAACAAAATTTTTTGATTGCCTGGAAAGCCACTGTATGAATAGAGTTAGCAACTTTTAACTTGCAGAACAAAACTATTTTGTTGAAGCACTATCTTGTATTCTTCCCTCTCTTGCCACCTTTACCCCCTCTCTTTCCCTTGTTAGCTTTGCTGTTCTTCAGGTATGAAACCCTGCTTGCTTTCTTCTGTCTTTCCTTCCTAACCTGTTCAATGTCCTTGAGTTCCGACTGGACATTCGCATTTGGTACTGATCGATGGCTTCTACCACCCTTGAACCTTCCCCTACCTCCACGGAAACCCCGAGACCCTTTCGAGGACAAAATATATCTCATCAAATCAATGTAAAAAAATGTCTAATGAATGTAAAGATGAAATGGCATGCCATAGGTGAAACAATGGCAACAGATGGATGAAATTGGCCTTCTTCAGTTGGTATCCAAAATGTTACCTGCTGATCTATCAGCTTCAGCGAGACTGCTGTCATTCGCAGCTCTGAGTGATACCTTCTGGTGTGTACGCTCTTTCCACTTCTTGTAAATCCCGGTTTTGTGGGATTTCAATTTTGCACCGCTTTCTGTTTTTATCTGAAACGACAAGAAAAAATAAAGGTCCGTATGTATATATGTATACAGGAGTCTAATGCTGTTCCCTTGTAACTTGTGAGGATTGCTAAATGGAAACAATGCAAATAAAATAGAGACTGGGAAGGAGATTTGAACACTTTGTGCAGTGAAGAAGAGAGTAACCTTGCCGCTGGCAGTCACACGATCTCCATTGTTCAGTTTGACATACTTTTTGCTCCTCTGTATGGACAAATACAATTACTTGTAAATACAAATTATGTCTTCGTTCTCAAATTCATAATAGTCGCAGTAAATTGTACCTTGTCCCAATGATATGATGATTTCTGCTTATGCAACCCTTGACCATCATCAGCATTTAGATCAAGAACAGCAGATTCCAGCCTGCTAAGTAGTTCATGTAAGGTAACAATCTCGAGAAATGTAAGTATGAAAATTTCATTGTCCAGACGCATCCATACCTGTTTGATTCAAAACCTTGGTTGGATCTCAGAGAAAGCCCTGCTTCGAAATGCTGAAAATGGAATAAACCTGAGTACGTCATCACTTGAATGATAATGCATGGACAATATACAGTTACAAAGTTAATTCACCTGATTTGTTGGCACTGAACTTATAAAATACTCATCGTCTTTGAAATTTTGTGCCTTCCTTTTGATTCCAGAAAAATGGCGCGAACCTCCTTTTTTCCGATTTTCTTCAGAAGTTTCATTTTCTGATTCTCTTTCCTATATGAATTCAAAAAAAAAAAAATCATATATCTAGACAAATGAAACAAGAGAAAAGCATATTTGCTAAAGACATACCTCAACAACACTATCTTTGGCACGCTGCTGATTGTATTTTTCAATCACTTCCTCGTGAACTGCTCTTTTCATTCGCATTACATCAACCCAGCTACTAGAAGATCCCTGAAATTATAACTCATCACTGCACTTCACAGAACAATACTCGAACTATGTTGTATCTCGGATATGCTATGCTATATACAGGCTTGGAAAAATGAAAGCTGTGCCTCCATCATACCTTCAGTTTTTTTGACTTTGCAGCCTCACCTTCAGCTTCCAAGATGGTTTGTTTAGGCCTAAAATTATAATAAATAAGGGATGGAACATGAGAAATTAAAATTTGTCTTTGCAAATCAAAATTCAAACAACTAAACATAGTTTGCAGTACGAACCTAAAGGCTTTTAGGCGTTCAGAAAAAGCTAAAGCAGATAATTCATCACCACCTACAACCTCTCTGAAAATAGGATGTAAACCTTCACGTGGCAAGTCCTTGGCTCTTTTAACTGACTCTCGGATGGCTTTTCTCTAGTCTTTGCATACAAGGAAAAGGCTTTCAAAGAAGGTTTCAGCAGAGCATCCAGCTCTGCAGAGGAGTCAATGATTTCCCGAACTCTATCTGAAAGTAGATCTATTACCCTCTGAGGAAGACGACCATATATAGTTTCTCCATTCTCAATTGCTAGGTCCATTTTAGCCATAACACCATCAACATCTTTTTGCAGCTCTTCTTCAGTGGGTGCATGTCGGATTGGCTTGGAAAGGAAAAGATGAAGATCTAATAGGTAAGGCATATCTTCTGATGTCACAAAAGAATATGCTGTCCCAGTGCGGCCTGCCCTTGCGGCTCTGCCCACACGATGGACAAACAACTTAGGTTTACATGGATAGTCAAAATTAATGACATTATCAAGTAGAGGAATGTCAATCCCCCTGGCAGCCACATCAGTCACAATGAGGAACATAGTTTTCCTAGCCCTAAATTGTGATACATGAATCATACGGGCATCATGATCCATATCCCCATAGCATAGTGAGGGGACAATACCTTCATCCTTCAAAAGGGAGGAAATAAATTCAACATGATACTTAGTGGAAACAAAAACCAACGTTTGCTGATCAGAGCTGATCTGTTCCCTTATCAAATACAATAATGCGGCATATTTTTCCTCCTGCCTTAAGGTGAGAAAAACGAGCTTCAAGTCTGGGCTAATTTTCATCTCCAAATCCAGTCTCACAAGCTGAGGGTCTCGGAGTCCAGCTCTGGCAAATTCAGCCAGTGCACTTGGTAAAGTTGCACTGAACAGCAAAGTTTGACGACTTTCACCTAACTGAGCAAGAATTCTGTGCAACTGTTCCGCAAAACCCATGCTAAATAAGCAGTCGGCTTCATCAAAGACAACATACTCCACAGTACGCAAAGACATGTCTTCAACTTCTTCCAAGTGATGCATTAGTCTACCAGGAGTAGCAATTATACAATCAGGGTTCTGGGCCAATTCTTCAAACTGGCTTTCCATGCTATCACCACCAACAAGTAAACTAGCACGAATATCTGAAAAATAAAGGCCTTACATTTAAGGGAGAAAAAAAAAACGCTTTTTCCACACAGAAAACTGCATCAAAAAAAAAAAAAAAAAAACTCGAGAGAAGCAGATGATTAGCAGAACAGTACGAACCTGTGAAACGACCAAGTTCTTTCATAAATTTAAAAGTCTGCAGAGCCAAATCACGAGTCGGAGAAAGAATAAGTGCACGAACTCCAGCCTGGGGAACGTGATGTTGAAGCTTCTGGAGCATGGGGATGAGGAAGGCTGCCGTCTTACCGGATCCAGTTCGAGCCATCGCCACCACATCGCATCCTCCAAGAATCAAAGGCATCGTCTTCCTCTGAATCGGCGTCGGTACTCTGTATCCCTTCTTCTTGACGCCATTGTAGACGTTGGGACTCAGTCCCAGCGACTCAAAGCCTCCTGATTTCGACTTCTTAGAATGTTTCTGTTTCTTCTTATATGATGCCGCCACTACCTCGCCTCCTTCCACCATCTCCACGGCGGCGATTATCTGCAACAAATCGGCGGGGTTCGGAAATCCGAGCAAGGGCTTTATACTCCCATCCAGTTCACATAAGAGCATCCGTAATTGGGCCTCAAAATATGTAATTGGGTATTAATTGTATTGGGCTTTTCTCGGCCCATATTGCTATAAGCGATCTTGCATTCTATGGTACGGAATGAAGGTAACGTTGCTTTGGATGTTTGAATATGCATTAATGATGGAAAATAATCGGGAAATGCACCCATCATCGGCGCCGCCTTCCACGATGGCGGAATCGTCGGAAAAGATGCGATCGGCAATGAAGGTACCTCCGTCGCTGCAGCAGGAGTCAGCTTCCTCGGTGGTGATGCCATCGGGGATCATGATGCCATTGTCACTGGTGGCGGAATCAGGTGCTTCCCATTTCCAGAGATCTTTCCTTTCCGGGTAGTCTCAATAAAGAGTGGCGTACGTAAATTCTCTGTTTATTTTGATTAATGCATTTCATTGTCGATCTGGAGATGTTTGATGGGGGAACTGGGAAATAGAAGTTTGTTAGGAAGGCTGAAATTGTTGCAGAATTTTGTAAGAATGCGGTCAAAATGTTGCATATTTTGGATTTTAAGATCTGGGAACCTTTCTTGTTGTCCCATAGCCGATCTCTTCATTATTGATAAGCTTTGCATGCCGATGTGCAGCTTCATGACTACTGATAGGAATGCAAGATTTAGTTATGGGTATTCCAGTTTCAAAGGGAAACGAGCTTCCATGGAAGATTATTATGAGACGCGTGTATCACAAGTTGATGGCCAGATGGTTGCCTTCTTCGGTGTTTATGATGGTATGCAGTACTTTTCCAATAGCAGAATCTACATGAAATCCAACAAAAATATGGTATGAAAACTTGCATTCACTTCCCACATAACTGCGGTTTTGCCTCCTTGCGCCTGTTATTTAGGACATGGCGGGTCCAGGACTGCCGAGTACCTTAAGAAAAACCTATTCAAGAATCTAAGCAGCCACCCTGAATTTCTTAGGGATACAAAATTGGCCATAGGTATGAATCCCAGATTCCGTTGGATTATTAGTTGAAGACTTCAATGGAGGAAAATTTAATCAACACTTGTTGGTTGCAGTTGAAACATTTAAGCAGACTGATACAGATTACCTTAAGGAAGAGAAGGGATCTCAGAGAGACGCAGGTTCAACTGCATCAACTGCTGTCTTTGTGCGTGACAAACTGTTTGTTGCCAATGTGGGAGATTCTAGAGTTGTTGCATGTAGAGCTGGTTCAGGTACCTTGCTTCAACTCTAGTGGTGAAGCTTGTTGTTGCAAGAGAAGTCAGTCTCATTGCATTTTCTCCTCCTCATGAAGCTGCAGCACATAACCATTACCAACACACAGTTTTTCCATTATTGTTACGTTCATATAGGATTTTGTCACTGATAGACTAATCTGGTTCTCTTGGCAGCTATTCCCCTGTCCATCGACCACAAGCCAGATAGGTCCGATGAACGTGAGCGTATAGAACAAGCTGGAGGTTTTGTCATTTGGGCAGGTAACATTTCCTTCTATCTTATTGCTATGTTGATAGGGGGATATCCTCATGCCCCGTATAAAAAGCGTATGATGGTATCACACAAAATTCTAATTCTGACTGCAACTACTACTGTGCACATCTAGGGACTTGGAGGGTTGGGGGTGTTTTAGCTGTGTCTCGTGCGTTTGGGGATAAATTACTTCGACCTTATGTCATGGCTGAACCAGAGATCCAGGTATCCTCCAACTCAAGTTTGAAGATATACATAAATCCAGGACAACTGTGACCTTGCTGCTCTCCTTGTTAGGAAGAAGGCATTGAGGGTGTAGATTTCATTATACTGGCTAGTGATGGACTCTGGAATGTTGTATCCAACAAGGTAACGATGACTCTATGGTATTGTTACTGTTTCTCATGCACTTCTACCTACTTGAAAAATGAGCACACCATACTGTAGCATAACTTACAGAGGCATGAAAGAGAACAAGATCTCTATATTTGTCAAACAAACAGCTTCACAACAACATCGCTTGTTTTACTCAGGAAGCTGTGACTTTGGTTCAAGACATACCAGATGCTGAAGTTGCATCAAGAAAACTAGTGGAGGAGGCTTATGGGAGGGGGAGCTCCGACAACATAACCTGCATCGTTGTTCGATTTCAGAACTGAATGGGCAGCTAGGAAGACAGATAAATCAATCAAACTTTTTGTAGCTTAACTCAAACTAAGTTGAGAGATGATCCTCTCAAATGTCATATTTTTGGTTTCATGACCAATCATCCATCACCTCTGTATCGTGATGTCACGACATTCTTCATTTCCTGTGCATTTGTTTTATGGTTGACTGGTTTACAGCGTTATACATAGAACAGCATTCTAGGATGGGCTTCTGTGAGTTGGTAGGTTTTCTGATGCTGCACGTATATTACATGGCTGGTTAAACAGGCTACACCGTAGAAATGCATACCAAACAACATGCCATGATTCATCTACTCTTGGCTGAATAACATGCACTACCTTTTTTCTTGGAACAACATGATGAGTTATTTACAGACAGACGAAATGTTGGTTTTTATTTCATATCAAACAAGTTAGAGAAAGTAAATTAAATTTGCAAGAAAGAAAAGGAAAGCAGATAGTTAGCAGCAACTTCCTGAAGAAGCGTCAGACGGTGGAGGTTTCTGCTTGAAGATGTTCTTCTTCACACTGGCTGTGCCCTCAGCCAAGAGGCTTGGTGTCTCCAGTACCTGAAGGACGTCAATATGTACACCAATTAACAAAAAAGAAACGAGTAAAGTATTTTTAACAATCAAGAAAACACTTGGCTGGTGTGGCCAAACCAGTCCGGTTTTTTCACAAAAATCACCTTCAGGACAAGCTCCTCAAAGCACTGCTCCACATTAACTCTAGTCTTTGCACTGCACTCAATAAAGAGGCAACCATTCTGCCTTGCAAGCTCAATTCCCTCCTTTTTGCTAACAACCCTTTCACCTTCCTGCAGCCAGACAACAGGAGAGAGGCATCTGGACATGTTCATTTGCGGGAAAACTTTGATTTGAAATTTGAGATTGCAAAAGAGATTTTGTTGATATTGGGATGGATAAATAACCTTATCCACTTTATTTCCCACAAGCATCTTGATGCAATCTTGATTCGTCGAGTAAAGGTCTATTTCCTTTGCCCAGATATCAGATAGATTTGTGAAAGTGTCTCGGCGTGTGACATCATAAACTGTCAACAAACAAGATGATTCAGGGGAAATGTTCAGCCTACCTCAAGGAAAGAAAAACAAATAATGGGCTCTACAAGAATGATTTGGAGGGTCAAACAAAAAAAAAAAAAAAAGTGAAAGCCTACCCATAATAATTCCTTGAGCCCCTCTGTAGTACGAACTAGTCAAAGTCCTAAACCTCTCCTGTCCAGCTGCAGTGGATACATTATAATAGTAAACTACTGTTAATCCTGCGGGAAGTCAACCTTACAGGACAAACATGCTTTCTAAGAATTCACTGACCATGCATAAAATTTTGAACAGGAAAAAGAAATTGCGGAAAGGGAAGTAAATCAAGGATATATGGAGCTTGTTTCAAGAATAGCTTACTTGATATTTTGTGTCTAAATTTGGGATTTTGGATTCAAATTAGTTTTTCGTAATCATAGTGCACATGGATCTTGAAGTCGATTAAAAAAACACAGGAAACGCCATAATGAAAAAAAAAAAAAGAGATGACCATATGATCCCAATCTGAAGCAGCAATCTTACCAGTGTCCCATATAGCAAGCTTCAATTTCTTACCCCCAACGGTAACATACTTCACTTTAAAATCAACACCTTCAAACAGCAGGAAATACAAAAATTCAGTATTACCCATACGACAAGGCAAATAAAAGCGTCATCCTGCACATTTCATACACCATAAAGGAAAACAACAAACAAAAACTTGCACCACAACACATTATAACAAACCCCGAAACCCCTAAAAATTACAACTTGAGCGGACTAGATTTCGTGGAAATACCGTACCGATTGTGGGAGAAAGCTCTTCGAATGTATCCGACGTAAAGCTGAGTAAAAGACTGCTCTTCCCAACCCCAGAATCGCCAATCATTAACAACTTGAACAAATAATCAAATTCAGATACTGCTCCTGACGATGATTCCATAATCCCCTCAGATCCCAAATTCTGTTCACTAGTATCCACCCGAAAAAGAAAAAGAAGCAATCAACACACTTTTCGGAATTCAACGCATCCAAACACAATCGCCGGATACAAAAGATACGTCACCTAAAACTGAACCTACGCAAATTTGCGAGCAGATCAGCTGCACCACGAAACTGCTGAAGCGCATTCAGATCGTAAAAGTCATGAACAAGACGAAGTGAAGAGAAAGCAACAGAAAACGTACAGCGGTTGGGCTCCTCCGCCCGATCATTTTTCGGGTTGTCCATTCAGTGCATTCGAACTGGGCCAAGCCCAGTTATTTTTGGGCTTACATATGAAATAAATTAATTAACTAAAGACGGCCCATGGCCCAGATTCGAAGACAGAATGAAGCAAGATCAATCCACAGTGCGAAAAGCTGCTTCAGATTCACAGAAAATGGACTGAATGCATTATATGCACAAGCACGTATTTGAAAAAAGTGGAAGCAGAGGTAACCAAAGGCGTTAGGAGGGTTCCTGGCTGGCCACCTTCTTCCTGTAGAATTCTGAAAGCCGGATGGATCAGTCCAGTCCCACTTGTGCTTGAAAACTGGTTAGATACACAGACAAGCAGCAGAGGTAATCATCTAAGAATTCAACCAACGGAAGATACACTCTCAAGTTTTCCTATCATGACATGGATGTGAGCCGAAGAGCCTTCCCTCGGTGCTCCACTATGCATTCCTGTCTTCCCTTCCAAAGGGGTATGAAGCTGCACAAACTGCTGCTATGTATGATGCTCTGATAATGTGAAGAGTGGTGTCAGGAGGAAGTCTTCCAGTCGAAATGAAGGTTGTTGAATCCATTTACTGCCCCAAGGCCATTGAGTAGCTGCAGCTGGTTGCTCATGGCCTGCTGCTGTGAGTTGATGCCCTGTTCTCGTGGCATTCCCATGCCAACTCCTCCTCTCATTGGCACCGGATGATTACCAAGCACAGTCCGAATGCCGTTCACCATTGATGAATGGCCAAGACCATTTCCCATGCTCCCAAGGCCTGTGTTGCCATTGGATACACCAGTTCCAACAAGTATATTACCGCTGCTCATTGCTGGGTTCACACTTGCTGATAAAATCCCATTTGCGTTTTCTACATCACCACCCATTGTTGTCATTCCCATCATACCATTCCCACTGAACTGAGAAGACATCATCAGATCATGTATTATTTTCTGAACAGAGCTTTGTGTATCATTTGTATCTGTGTCCCCAGACAGAGCAGACTGCTGCATTGAGGCATTATGTAGACTAGATGAATTCACATTAGCTCCCGATAAGCTGCTATAAGTACCTGGTTGTGGATTATTAGATGAGGACGGAGTCGGAGACACTGAGAGCTGACCTTGTGGCAAACTGCCTGAAGAACCGGGAGATGGCATATGAACGCCATTACCTCCATAAGAGCCGTTAGCACCAGCCATCAGTCTAGAATTCGTTGAGTTTTGATGAAGAATGCCAGCAGGATTACTAGAAGGAGACGAAGAGGATGCTGGATTCAAATTGTTGTTGATACCCTGTGCACCTGTGGCAGATGGCAACTGCACAGGTTGCGCCTGGACAGGATTATCACCGTTTGAGTTTTGAAGCCCTGTTTGATGCTGCTCCTGCTGGTGTGGGGGTACCTCAGATACTCGGGGTACTTGAAATGTGGATGGAGAATTTGTCCGTCTTGGAAACTTGGTCAAGCTCTCTGAACAAAAGATAAAAACAGCTTATCATAATAAAATATTTGCTTCCATGCAGAACATCAGGAAATCAATTCCTATATTCCCTGATTGCAGCAAGCTTACGATACTGTAACCTGATTCACTCACCCATAGGACCGGCACCAGTTTCACGGCTAAAATCGATGAGATCTTTCATGCTGTTCACTACTTCTGATATCTGTAGACCAACATGAAAAAAAAAGAAGAAGAAGAAGATATCATGCGTCAATCAGGGATCAAATGAACCAAGCTCAAATGCACTAAACCCTAAATTTGCCCACTGGCTAGAGTTACTGCCTAAAGATTCTAAAAAGTGAGGTCAACACTGCAGTCTAGGAATTCAGAAAATGAAAGCTTGATATTGATGAAAGTTCAGGATATTTAGCTTCACTTGGAAATGGGAACAATCATAGAGAGATAGTTCATAGATATTTCTTGTTTCAAAGCTGCATCAAAAACCGGTTATTTGAAAAGGTAAAACAGATCACCTGCAAGCATCTGATGTATCTCTTTGTATATCCCAAGTCATTTACCAGTGGAACTTCCAAGGCTTTGGCTAGCTGGCGAGCAGAGGCAACAAACCTGAGGTAGAAGGCATAGTAGAATTCTTCATTTGGAATAAATAAGAGTGGCTGATCTCAAACATCAAAGAAAGCCATGCATTGATCACCCAATTATGCTAGGTAGGCTTAGAGCAACAGAAAAATAGCATCTGACAGGCATAATATTTTAATATGCGGATGTCAACTGAAAGCTTTTCACTGACACTCACATATTGCAGCTGTTCTGTAAATCAGTTACAGATGGGCTGGTTGATGCAGTATTCTGCGTAGCAGCTTGGTACTTCTGGGCAGCAGCTCCAAGTTGGCCTACCTACAGTAACAGTTGCATGCAAGATGACGATATAATAGTGAAAGGTGCACTCGCCATACTTCATCTAACTAGCATGTTGATAAACTTTAATTCATATGGCAAACCTGTGGAATCAACAATTTTCTAGGAATAAGCTCTTCATGACGCCCTGCGCAGAACTCCCATGAGCATATCTAGCACAGGTGACGGCCATGTATCAAATATGCAATTGTTGTACAAGCATCCACACCCTCCCCCTCCCATCGCCCCAAAAGCACATACATATATTTCAAAGTGGTACCTTAAGGTCAGGAGAGAACACAACTCGAAGCTGACCATCACGCACTACACGAAGCTGCTCAAAAACACTCTCCTGTAAGGCTTTGGCGTAAACTAGAACAATTTGCCCTGCAGGATTCTGATACTCCCGGGGCATATCAACGTATAGCAGTTCTTCCACAGTGCCACTTTCATACTTTATTTTGAAGAGTCTGGGCAGGACCTCGTAAGTTGCCTCTGAAGGGAAAAAGTATGAGCAAGAATACTAATTAGCAATGCCATATAGTTTGTTCAAGTGCCATAAGAAAAGTCATCAGAAGCCATGACACAATATTGGAAACGAACATGAGCCAACCTACCAAATCCACGCCCTGGCTTGCAATTGCAGATCTCACAATGCCAAACATCCTACATAAAGCAATAAATGTGAACGTTTGAAGTCAGGGACTTTGTGGAAAACATGAATACCAGTGTTGGTGAGATGAAGCATCTTTGTGTTTGCAAAAAGCAAATTCACACTAGATCCAAAACTGAAAAGTGTAATGAAAACAACGGGAAACTTAGAGTGATTCAAACTGAGCAGCACACCTGTGGAAAAACTCCATTAGTTTGGCGACCACTTCCGTACAATGAAACACACCATTTCTTTTTAGCATTTGGCGCAAAATATTCAGCAACAAATTTCCTCCAAAATTCAATGCTGTTGTCCTAAAAAAATCACAAGATTGAAAATATAGAGAATCTTCTATTAACGCAAAATAGTTAAATTTCTCGAGAAACAAATAAAAAGAATCATTAAGGGACAGCATCCTACCTCAGGTCGGTGCTGTTGTTGATACATGTAATGAGTCAGCCTCCGAGCACACATTCCAGGCTCGTAGACTGGTTTAACTGGTGATCTTACAGGCATGTTCTGAGGTTGAAATTGTTGTTGCATGGGGGATCTCTGATGAGGTATCGTCTTCAAAAACTGCTGCTGTTGCTGCTGCTGCTGCTGTTGTATCTGCATAATACGTTGCTGATGAAACATCTGTGCAGCAGCAGCAGCCTGGGGAGACTGTCGAGACATGAGGAGCTGTTGTTGCTGCTGCTGCAAGAAAAAAGATGGGTCTGAATGCTGTGACTCCATTTTGACAGGACCCAGACTTCTCATGCTTTGCTGTTGCTGTGGCTCCAGCTTTACAGATCCAAGATTTCTCAGTGCTTGTAGATGTTGTGATGCTTGATCATTCATTGATTGCGGCTCCAGTTTCACAGGTCCCACACCTCCCAATGTGGGTCTCGTTGAATGAAATTGTTGCTGTTGTTGCTGCTGCTGCTGCTGTAGCGTGCCATTGGGTACACAAAATGGTTGCATCTGCCGCTGATTATGCTGAGAATTCTGCTGATCAAGCTGTTGAACATGTTGCTGGTCCGACAACACCTGGCTTCCCATAGGATTTGAGAGCTGCTGTTGTACAATAACTTGCCCAGATGAATTTGAGCTGGCAGCGATAGGCGACGAGATATAAGAAGAGGAAGGACTATTAAATCCCATCACATTCCCAACACTTGAAAGTGGAACCGATTCTACCCCACCATCAACTAGACCCCGTTGGGAGCTCCCATGACCAGACCCAGGAACTCCATTTCCAAATGAGTGATGAAGCAAAGATGACACGCTCGAAACATTGCCAAGCATATTCATACCATTGAACTGACTTCGAGGTGGCACAAGTGAAGGAAACCCATTTTGTGAAGGCATTCCACCACCCTCTCCACCCAACATCCCTGAATTTGATCTCAAAAGAGATGGGGCAACTGACTGAGCTCCACTGAGTGGAGCCGGAGGCCCTTGTGGCACCATTTTGATACGGAATTCAGAACCGAGTGTGTCTACGTCAGAAACAGTACTCAGACCACTCCACCTATTCCACTTCTGAATGGCATCACTAGAAGCCTTATCCGAGAAAGAAGACAGCAAAACTTACTAGAATGCAGGGCAAAGGAACAGAACTCTGCTCAGATGTAAGGCTGGGTGGAGAACGATTCAGGTTTAAATTTCTTGTATATGAAGTGAAAGGAGCAACTTCCATCAGCTAACATCGCAAACTTTGTGCCACTGCAATTCAAGCAACAATCTTTCACCAGCCCTTTACGAAACCCTACAGAAAACAGCCAATGAAAGTCAGGTATTTCTCACTGTACAAGCAAAAAAACAGAAAGCAAAAGCAAACTAGGTTTATCAGAAGGCAGAAAAGAAAGCCGCAACTCCCAATAAAAGTATCCAAGAAAAATACCCCTTTACCCGAATGTACAAGAACTAAAAGCAAAGAAAACCGTCTCCCCACATGAAAAACATCAGACCCACAAAAATTTAATGCTATTAACCAAAGAACAATCAAAGAACGCTCAAAGAATCCAGCTGAATTGAAAATCTTGACAACCATAAAAACGACAAATCGACTGAAAACCCAAATCGAAACGCCATGCGCTCACACAACAGAACAGCCCCCTCCACCAGCACAATTCAACCCAAAACACTAAACCCTAGCCGCAAACCTAAGTACTTACAGTAACCTCGAAGAACACTAATCTTCCAAGTCACAACAAGATGCTTCTGCACCTCTTAACTATTCACTGTTCCTGCACGACTCAATCTGAAAAAAGCCACCACACATCAACACATCCCACAATCCGAGAGACGTAGATGCAATTCCTACTGCACTGTATTAAGAGAGACAGCTGCTGGAAGCAAACAGAGACAGAGTTCGTGTTGGAGCTCAAATCTTTTTCTTTCTTTTAGAGAGAGAAAGTAGAGCAGAGAAGAAGGCGAGTTTTGCGGGATTTTATATGCCGGACGTCAAAAATCTATTGGATCGTATTGAATCTTGTTTTCCGAGACTTTTTTTTCTCCTCGGACACCCCACCTTTATAAATGATTAACTTTTTTCTCATAAATTTAATAATTAAAATAATTTCTTAAATTCCCAATAATTTCCATGATATTACATAATTAATTTCATTAATATGCTGTCCTTTCGGTTAGATTTCCAGAATGTTCCTGCATTTGGATCTTATCCCCCCCCCCCCAATTCTTGGATCATATGATTAAAATTAAAATTCTTTTGTTACATATTTTTTATACACATGTATTTAAAATAAATAATTTATAAATTACATTATTTAAAGTGTGAGTTTTAAAATATTCAATTCGAAGTATTTCACAATTTTTATATAAAACATACGTTATTACTAATTTTTGTTTTTTAAACCCAAAATACCATTTAAAGATATTCAAATAAATTAAATTGTGTGTTGTGGGTCGAATAGGCCCATTTATAGTGGGCCCAACTGGTTACATATTATAAACCCTATTTTAATTTGGATACAATAGGATAGGCCCATTATTAAATTAAGACGAGACATGGATATCCTGTCAATGAGTAAAGTGAATAAAAAACGATAACATTATTATATATGGATAATTTTTTAGATATTAAAATAATTTTATGTTTGAAATTGAGGCATGTTCAGAACCAAGATTAAAAAAAATAAAAAAGTTTATTGAATTGAACTGAAAATATCTTCAAGGTCAAGGATCTAAAATTAGAAAGCGACAGACACGTGGGGGGTGGATAAGGATGACCTGTCCTATTGTAGTTGTACAAATAGCAACCCGATTTGTAAACTCTTTAGATATTTCGAGGATGTGACGGTAGGGGTACCCGCGTAGACAACAACCCACGTTTTCGATTTTCATCATACACTCGTTTTACATTATTTACTTACGGAAAACAATATTAAAAGATAATTTTATTTAAGTATATTGTTAATTCACCAATAATTAATATGAAATATCATAATTAAACTAATTATCTTTTATATATATTGTGATCTCTTTCAAAAATATTTATTTCCAACGAGACTCCTAACGAGCTCAAAACAAGCTTAAGAAAAGCATATCTTCTACACCATAAGCTCATAATACGTGTTGAAATGGTTATGTATACACGTTGAGAAAAAGTGAAGCATAAATTATCACAAACAATCCACGTTATTCTTGTACAATATTATTTTCTTCGAACAACTAACTCTCACAGTTTAACGTTCTTTACTTTTGATAAAAAAAATCTTAATATAAAATTAAATAAGATCTCTATATTAATTGTTCCTCTATTCAGGTTTATTATTACATTATTTAACTCATTTTAAAAAGTATTTAACTCAAAAACATGAATAAACCAAATAATAATTTGAAATTTTTATCAAAATGAAAAATTTTCTGAATTTTCTTGAAATTTCGTTTTTTTGGATCAAATTCGAAAATTGTATATTTTTGGGGTTGTTGTTAACATGATATTATGCAACTCTTTTTTTATTGTAAAAGAAAAGGTTTTCAAAAGTCAACTCTTTTGGTGGTGGGAAGAGTGCAATCGCAAATCCGCCTGCGCCAACAGTTTTCTTTTTTATTTTCAAAATTGAATGACTGTGAATGCAATATTAAAAATATTAATAATTAATTAATTAAATGGATGTTATGTAGTAATTTCAAAGATCTCGTAATCTGAATTATTCAGAATGAAAATATTATGTTATTATATATGAAATTAAATTAATAGAGAAAATGTATTGGTGTAGAATAATTACGAATATTTTTATTATTTTTATTTGTAAAAAGAATTAAAGAAGAATTGAATAGTCAGTCAGTCCATGGAGCCTTCCGCTTTGAAAAAAGAGAAACCAATGGAGCCGCCGGATCAAAACCGGGGCGTAGAGTGGCGCCGATTGGATTACGATATGCTCCAACTGGAATTTTTTTTTGTAATTTTTTTAAAAAGAGAATAGGGGAACCCATTCGCTTCTATATATTGGCTGCCTTCGGGTTAGGCATTTCATCGTAGAGTTTTGAGGCCTATTTTTGATTAGCTTACATCAGAGCTTCGTTGGAAGACTATGGCTAGCACTGCCGGTCAAGTGATTAAATGCAAAGGTATGATTGGTGTGAGTGAGATCTGATATGGGTTTGGGGGGAGATTCATGTTTTGTGATTTGGGATGCAGCTGCTGTTGCCTGGGAAGCGGGGAAACCGCTGGTTATTGAGGAGGTGGAGGTTGCGCCGCCGCAGAAATTGGAGGTCCGGCTGAAGATACTTTTCACATCACTTTGTCACACTGATGTCTACTTCTGGGAAGCCAAGGTAATATAAGTGTCTCGTTTCTATTTTCTGTCTTCAAGAAACACACAATAGTTATGTGGGTTGACTTTTTTCGTGGATATTTGTATGGAAAGGGGAATCTTGGGTTCTGATTTGTTTTATGCTCTGATTCAGGCTCAGGACTCTGTTTTCCCACGAATTCTTGGACATGAAGCTGCTGGGTAAGCTACCTTAACTTACCGTATTTAGTGTGTTGAGTGTCCTTTTCCATTTTGGAGTATAGATCTTCACATTCTAGTTTCATCCTCCTTTCTGAAGTTCTTTTTCCAAGTCTGTATTTTTATGCATAAAAAATTTAGATCTTTAGGTCTAGAGATCAAGCTGAAAAGCCTAAAATACCTTGTAAAACTGCTCATCTCCTTTTCCAATACAGGCAGTTGCAGTCGACATTAGTTCACCTTTAAGGAGTTTTTCTTCGGATCTAGGTTTTCTTACGTTGTTGCTGTATACAGGATTGTGGAGAGTGTGGGTGAGGGTGTGACGGAGCTTGCCCCGGGAGATCATGTCCTGCCAGTTTTTACAGGAGAATGTGGAGACTGTGCTCACTGCAAAACAGAGGAAAGCAATATGTGCAGCCTGCTGAGGATTAACACCGAGAGAGGGGTTATGATTCATGATGAGAAATCGAGGTTTTCGATTAATGGGAAGCCTGTGTTTCACTTTCTTGGCACATCCACTTTCAGTGAATACACGGTAGTTCACTCCGGTTGTGTTGCAAAGATCAATCCCCTTGCTCCTCTAGATAAAGTCTGTGTCTTAAGTTGTGGAATCTCCACAGGTATGCGTTTGTTTCAATGCTTCTTCCTTTCAGCTTCATTATGTTGTACTTATTTTGCTTCCCTTGTGTATGCAACTCGCAGGCTTGGGTGCGACATTGAATGTTGCAAAACCAAGAAAGGGTGATTCTGTTGCGATTTTTGGACTTGGAGCTGTCGGACTTGCGGTATATATACGATATCTCATTCTCCCAATACATCAGTCCTGGATTCTCATCTCTAAATTGAAATGGCATTGTATTTTTCCAGGCTGCTGAAGGAGCAAGACTGGCTGGTGCTTCAAGAATTATTGGTGTTGATTTGAACCCCGCCAGGTTCGAAGAAGGTAATGCTTCAGATGATCTCTGCAGCACTGCTTTCTTTCTTCTTCTTCTTCTTGCTCATCTGCTCTTCTGTCAACCTCAGCAAAGAAATTCGGTGTGACTGAATTCGTGAACCCGAAAGACCATGACAAGCCTGTCCAAGAGGTACGTTTACCAATCCGTGGAATGGCATTTCTTCGTTCAACAGACAAATTTTTCTGAAGGAATCACATCTTTTTCATTCTTGTGTGTGTGAAGGTAATAGTCGAGTTGACCAATGGCGGTGTGGATCGAAGCGTGGAATGCACAGGAAACATCAGGGCAATGATCTCTGCATTTGAATGCGTTCATGATGTAAGCAAAAGCAACTCAAACCAACCAACTCATACGTTCCTTATATTGATAACTCATGGAAACACTCACGAATACCGTAGGGATGGGGAGTTGCTGTTCTGGTGGGTGTCCCCACAAAGATGCTGTCTTCAACACACACCCCGTGAACTTCTTGAATGAAAGGACCCTCAAAGGCACATTCTTCGGCAACTACAAGCCACGCTCAGATCTCCCTTCTGTGGTCGAATTGTATATGACCAAGGTGAGTTCACTTCCAGTATGATCCATCCATTTTTGGATGAAGGGACGAACATTGATGAATGATGCTTGTTGCAGCAACTTGAAGTGGAGAAGTTCATAACTCATGAGGTTCCGTTCAGTGAGATCAACAAGGCGTTTGATCTGATGCTCAAGGGAGAGGGCCTCCGCTGCATCATCAAGATGGAGTGATCATGAGAACAAACATGTGATGTTGAAAATACTTTTCTAGTTTTCTTGAGGATTCTGTGCGTAATTACTGTTGCCACTTCTGGGCTTGTTTCCACAATAAAAGAAGTTGTTTTCATCTGGGCTTGTTTTGTTTTTTATTTTATTATTTTTAGAGAGTGACAGCCAAAAATATGAGAGGTTGAGAGATGAGATATCAGATATGAGATCTCCATCGTCCACCCACAAAAAAAAGGGGAAATACAGAAGTGGAAAAAGGCAAATAAATAAAAACTTGTCCAGGTTGCAAATCTGATCAGCACCAAATGGGCTTCGTTCTGCAGGGCGCAACCCCTCTTCTCCTTGTCTGGAGGAAGCAAAGGTTGATTCATCAGGCGCCCGGTCACCATGGGATCATAAGAGCAGCAGCACAAGATGAGACTACACCCGCGGAGGAGAAGAAGATGGTTATCAGCAGAAGAGCGGCTGCTATTGCTTCTGGGGTTGCTCTAGTTTCCTCACTGGGATTTCAGGAAGAGAGCTATGCGGTGGTAAAGCAAGGCCTTTTGGCAGGGAGGATTCCTGGCCTCTCTGAACAAGATGAGCAAGGTTAGACTTAGACCAAACTAACGCAGTGTGAAAAAAAAATTTGAAAAGCTCGTCTAGTTTTTGGACTACCTTTTGTATAAAATGCGAAGATGCGTAGACAGGGTGGAGAACATACCGGAGACCGGATGATAAGTCTGGAGGCCATGGGGTCGGCTGGAGTCCCATCATTCCATATGAATTTTCCGTGCCTGAGGGCTGGGAAGAGGTACTGTTCTGACTGTGTAGCTAAGAGTCTTGTTCTTTTGATCGAACCTTCTTTGTTTCATTAGAAAGCTACACGAAATCCATGAATATAGATTGCATCACCTTGCAAAAGAACAGAATGTATGTCTTTCAATGGTCTCTTATGCATGATTTATCCCTTGGAATAGGTTCCTGTGTCCATAGCAGACCTTGGGGGCACAGAAATTGACTTGAGATTTGCTAGCCCAAAAGAGGGGAGGCTCTTTGTGGTCGTCGCTCCTGTTCTTCGATTTTCAGATAGTTAGTTCCCCATCTGCAATGACAATGTAGAAAAATACTCTATGATTCAGAAGGAAAGACAAGATATCAGCCCCATCCCCTAGCAGATTTTCATCTGTTATGTTAGGAAAGAACCTTAGCTGATCACAGTAATGGTTGCATGATGATTTGCAGAGCTAGGTGACAATGCTTCAATAGAAAAGATAGGGACTCCTGAGAAAGTGATAAGTGCATTTGGTCCAGAGGTGATTGGGGAAAGCGTGGAGGGAAAGGTTCTAAGCTCTGGAGTGGCTGAGCATTCAGGAATGAAATATTACCAGTTTGAATTGGAGTCTCCGCATGTTTTGATCACAGCTACGGCTGCAGGGAATCGCCTCTACTTGTTCAACATCCTTGGCAATGGTGAGGATTTGTTACTTTCACAATGTGCAGAACCTTTCTGCAAAAGTCTAGGTATATATAACCAGTAGCTTTTCTGTTCCAGGTCTTCAATGGAAGAAGCATTATGGTGATTTGAAAAGAATAGCAGAGTCTTTCAGGATTGTGCAGTACAACCAAGAAGACACAGTGTGACAGGCTTACGAGTAAATGAGGTGAAAGCATTCAAATGGCCATAGTGCCTTGTAAAACAGTAGACATGAAATTGCCAATTTTTTCTCCTACCACACAAGTGACCACATTCCTTTGGGGCATAACGTCGAACACTTCCTCGAAATACCATCATCCCTAAAATTTCCATTTTTATACCAATACAATACATTTTTTTCATTTTTCACCTATCTGTTTCTCTTTTCTTCCCCTAAAATTTTGCACCCCACATCTATTTCCACTGGAAAAATTTAATGAAAAAAAGAGAAGCGATTATTTATACAACAAGATAACAAAGAGATGAAGAAAAAAAAAAACAGTATTGTACGAAGATATTCACCCTTTTATAAATACCAATGCTTGTATTTGTAACTAATGAAAATATCATTTCAAAAACATATTTTAATCTTCTTAAAGGCTTCAAAAGTCTCCAACACATATCAAGCAAGTTATCCTGCTTTTTTTGGAAGCTCTAACAATCACTCAAAACTCTGTCAGGCAGTATAAATAACTCACCTTGTCAAGCATCTTCCCTTCGCTACTCCCTCCCTGTCTAAATGAATGTATGATTTTCAAAGAGTTCTATGTCCATGAAAACCAGCAAGAAAAAACGAAGCAATGTAGGATCAAGAGGGAGATGATTCTCAATGCAGGGTACTGAGAATGAATCAGTACACAATTAAGCAAAGCCGAAGCACTGAAACAGAATGGTTTTCGGAACGTCAAAACACAGCAACGATACAGGTGACAATAAGAGTGTCTGATGTCACTGAGAAATAAGTAAACCCACAGACAGGTTCAGCAACAACTGGTGCCTGAATTTATACCATTCAGCCGCATACTCTGTCATAGGATTCGCCAACCACGTACTCATAACCGTGACGTTTGTAGCCTCCCTTCTTGATCCCAAGCATCTTCAAACAGCGCTTGACGATTCTCTTGGAGATAAACTTGCCCAGTAGGTTTCCTGGCAGAAGAAGTTCAGCATCCGATCACATTATCTAACAGAAAGTCAAGTTAATTAATCACTAGCTACTAACCGAGTAATCCGCCGGCCGCCATGATCCAGAAATTCCCAAAACCGAAAATTCCCCAAGAATTTTCCCACCGACTGTCATGACGCCGCAGACGATCTCTTCAAGCGTGACCTTCAGCATCTCATATCCTTTCTTGCAGCTGGGATTCATTAGGAAACCGGGGAGAATACGTGCTATTCTAACAGACCAAGAAGCAAGAGTTCCTATAACAGAACCTGTTTCATTGCATGACTTTTGAAATCCGAGACGAATGAATGAATATATGCAAAATGTGTACTACCTACTCACTCAATAACTTAAAAAGCAATCTCTTAGAACTCACCAAGGGCACATTGCTGAGACAAGTGCTGCAGAGTCAACTCGTGGTTTGCAGTTGCCAGACTCAAGCCGTGGTCTGCAGTTGCCTGAGACAAGTGCTGGCCTCCAGTTGCAAGTTGCGTCCCAATATGTGCCTTGGTATCTGTTAAAACTCATAAGCGACTGCTATCTATTGAAGCCAATGACAAACAGCAAGCAATCTCTTAGAACTCACCAAGGGCACATTGCTGAGACAAGTGATGTAGACTCGAGTCGTGGCCTCCAGTTGCAAGTTGATTCCCAATATGTGCCGTGGTATCTGTTAAAACTCATAAGCGACTGCTATCTATCGAAGCCAATGACAAACAGCAAGCAAAAAAAAAAAAAAAAAAAAAGAGCTGGGAATGAAATGAAGAAGATGGAAGTGCCGCAGGCCTTTGTCGTAGCGTGCAAATTGCTCCGCAAGATGTGCCGTTGTATCTGTTAACACTCAGAAGCGGTCGGTATCTGTCGAAACCAACGACAAACAGCGAACAAAAAAAAAAAGAAAAGAGATGGGAACGAAATTAACTTTTTGTGAGGTCATCGGCCAAAGAAGACGGCAGCGCATGCTTTGCAGCGCATCCTTTGCACCGAAAAGTCCGGTCTGGTGATCAAAAAGCAAACATTCAAAAAGGGAAACGAAACAGTTCGATTCATTATAAAAATAATGTATGCAGCTACCTGATAGATTAGTTCCTCCGGATACATGTTCTTGTCCTTGTCCTCATTGAATGCTTCCTTCAGCGCCGCCACGGGTATGCTGGTTGCTTTCATAAACTCAGGTAAGATGTCAAGTTCAAAAATCTCCTTGATCTTCTCTTGACCCATCCTCACGCTAAAAGCTTTATGAGAAGAAACCCCACCCCCCCCCCCCCCCCCGTTAAAGAAGTTAAGCTCAACTCAACAAGTAAAGATGAAAGTTGGGCCGGGCCGGGCTGGCCCGACCCTATTTCAGAGGGCTTCGCCAAGTTTCGGGCTAGGGCCGGGATAAAGCCCGATTACATAAAAATATGATTAACATGGCCCTAGCCCGATTATTTATAGCATCGGGCTGGCCCTATCCAGCCCACGAGCTTGCCATATAATAAATAAAAAATTTTAAAATATGATTGCAAATCTCAGAAGAATCTAGATAGTAACTAGGGCTGCAAACGAGCTCGAGCCGAGCCGAGCTTTCCGGTAAGTTTCGAGCTCGAGCTCTAGCTCGATTGTATATTTTTAGGCTCAAGCTCACTGAGCCCAAGAAAACTTGGCTCGAATTTGGGCTCGATTCGAGCCCAAAAATGTGCCTCCTCGAGCCTCGAGCCTCGAGCCTTGTAATGCACAGCTGGAGCTCGATATTGGCTCAGCTCGAACTCGATCGAGCCTCGAGCCTTATTTAACATCCATAGTACTGATCACAAATAAGTCATGATTTCCACATGGAGCCTAGAGCAATAATGACAACACCTTGACTTTACATATCATTGCACTTTGAAAATCAATTTGTAAACGTTGATGTTCTCTAGATCAAGAAGTAATATGCTATCGATCGGTTTCTGCGTACCTTATGTGCGAATCACCCTCCGACAAAAAGGACCTTTTACAAATCTAAAAGATGAATCACTGATTGGGCGCTGGATATAAAACCAGAGACTTGGAGAGGAAGAAAAACCATCGGAAACTTCGCGGAAATTGTATTATGCATCCAAAAAAATGCAAACAAAAAATTGGAAAATGACTTAATCTTTATTTGTGATCCTTTTGGATTTACTTATATGATTTAATTAAATAGTAGGGACTATATGCACAATTATCTCAAATTTAATGGACAATGCGTACAGCCGAATATTCCACATGGATCCAATCAAAGAACCGTATGATTCCGAAGCAAACCGAACCCACCTCTATTCCGTGACCACACAACCTTGTCGTTTTTATACATAAAACCTCGACCTTGCATCCCCACTCCATGCTTGGTCATACCGGAACGCAAAACCTTGCCAAGAAAGTCATCGCAAGCGATGCGGAAACACTAACGGAACGCACGACGGCGACCACGACGATATATGAAATTGCTTCTTCAGATTTCTTATCAGAAATACGATTGTGTTACAGTGCAAGACCAAAATGTTGATGATCGATCATCTATCAAAGATCCCCAATTCCTCGTGTTTTTTTGTTTCCAAGTTCTGCCATCTTCGCACCACACACGTTAGTTGATCTGACAAAACCAAACTAATCCTGCCGGAAACTTCTCCAGGAGGCGGCGCGGAGGAGTAAAGAGATGCCGGTTGAAGAGACGATCGCCCATTTTGAAACTGGAATTCTATTTCTTCATTGACAAAATCACTCACTGTTTTGCAAAACTAACTCAAAAGTCAGTCAGGCAGTCAAAACTTCCATCGCCAGCCACCGCACCGGATTCTGCTCCTCATTTTCGTGATGGGATTCTTGAACGCTGATGAACGCATAATTTTCATTCTCTTCGCAAGGTGACATACAACATTGTGAACCAGCTTAAGTACTTGGAAACACTTCCCAGAAAACGCATGTGCGGTTCCAAATCCACAAGCTACGTTAGGAGATACAAAGCCGAGGTAACTTAACGGATCACTATGGTACACCCCATGACAGTAGTTCAGGTATCCTTCTTTAGAGACCGCCCCACATATGCCTGCATCAAGAAATCGAAGTTCAAGTCTTAGAATGCTTAAAGCACAAAAATGGAGGAAAACGATTTTGCTGCTGAGAGGATAGATGCGGAGAAGTACAACAGAAACCAAGGATCCTACACCTTATGTCTTGAAACCCAAATCACTATACATAAAGATCTTACCTTTTTCAGGGATCTAGCACATCTTAACGATGTTGACTAATTGTAGCTTCAAAGGCAAAGGTAAAAACCAAGCTCAACTATAGATTATCACCTGAACAAGTTTTGTGATCTTTGTTTTGGAATACTTCAAATACTGGTCGATCTTATCCTGCGTTTTTGGAATATGATCTGCTTGGATTGTGCTAGTGACTTTGCCAACCACCTTTTTCACGACAGTTTTGTGAACCTCTCTACTCAATTTGCCTTCCTTCCATGTTGGCCTCAAGATATCCTTTACAAGCTCTACCAGGGAATTTCTGAATAAACGCACACCTTTATCATCCTTGTTAGGAACGATGTCATCATATCCCCCAAGTTCATCATGCGCTTCAGACTGCTTCATTTCAGGGTCTCCCTCCCTTTTCTCCAATTTAGGCCTACTGAGTTCAGTGGATTCTAGTTTTGCAGATTCCTTCTCTTGTTTCTGTTCTGGGCTCCCTAAACAATCTGTCTTCACGCCAGCAGGTCCAGTGCCAGCGTTGGATATTAAACTTGGCTGTAACTGCTGCATTATACTATTCCTGCTACTTCCATTCTCCATAGTCGTACTCAGTAGATTAGACTGGGCACTTGCTGAGTCAATCAAAGAGGAATTTCCAAATATTTCCTTGGCATCTATGACTGTATTCTTGTGAGGTAGCTCCTTCTCAATGCTTTGCATGGGTAAAGTTGAATGGTTTGCCGCTACATGATTATTCTGATCAACTATAGCAGCTGGAACATTTGTCAACAGAGTGCCGATTGAGTTGGGTAAGAGTTGAGGAGCCTTCATTGCTGAAATTCCAGCCATTTGCACAGCATTTTCATTGCATTGTATCTGAGATAGCAAATTAAGATGCGTGACATTTGCCTCAGAGAAATTAGCACAAAATCCATTTGATGGGTTGGGATAGTATCCACTATGGGTTCCATTGGCTTGATTCAAGCTTGAGGAATTTTGAGTAAGCACTCTTCCAACATCCAGATCTGTCTTTTTTAACTCCTTTCTCTCAGATGTAAAATCAGATTGATATGAACCCACAGCAGCCCTTTCTGCTGCTCCAGGATTCTCAGGACGAAGAAGTGAGCCTGGAGCAATATTCTGATGCCAGTCTTTAATAGCAAATGCATGTTCCGGAAGGCTATCAGGAACTTCAGTTTCCCTATTTCTCTCGTGGCTTTGCAACTGACCTTCTAAAGGACTAGCCAATTTTTTAGCACTACTCTTGTCAATGTGGGGCACAGAAGCACCTGCACGCTCACCATTAAAACCAGTGTCCCTGATAGGCGCAGGTATCCATTCAGGTATTTCTACACTCATATCATCATTCTCCAAACCATGACCAGATCGACTGTCATGCCCCTTGTCATCAATGGCTCCAGCAGTCCTGCCTTCCAGGATGCCAATTCTAGAATCTTCATGAGAGAATCGACAATTACTTCTGTCACACTTCCCAGCAGCAAAAAATTTGCAGAAGGGCCTTGTATCCCTATATGATTGGTGTTGAATATCCATGTCTGATAGATTACGACCAGGTCCCTTCCCAAAATTTTCGTCAGATACAACATGATGAGAAAATCTGCAATCATCCCCCCACCTGCACCTTCCCTTCACAAATTCCCTGCAAGGAACTGTATGGCTACTTCTGTTTGGAGACCGTTCATCCCCTCTTCTATAAGGGTCATCCTTGCTTTCCCAACTGTCTGCAGTTTTATGTTGTAATGAGTTGACATTTCCATTAGTTACATACAGTGAATGAGAAAATCTGCATTGGTTACCTTTCCTGGACCTTCCAGAAGAAAAATCTTTAAATTCTTGAGATGCATTTCCGAGAACACTTCTCCTGTCACTCCAAGAACTGGATTTCCATGAATCTCCAGTAGGGCTATGGCTTCTCAATTGACTCATTGCCCCACCATTTCCTCTGCTTCTATTTCTGCTCCTCTCCCTTTCACTAGTCCTTCCCCTACTCAAGCTTCTGCTATGGCTCCTGCCTCTAGTCCTGCTCCTACTTCGACTTCTGCTTCTACTTCTTTCAAAATGCCTATTGTCAAGAATACCAGGAAAATGCAAGGCAGTTCAATACAGGGAAGAAAATTTCCAGGATATCCTTACATTATAAAAAATTTGACCCACACACATTAGAAACACGATAAATGCATAACAAATACATATTTGCTCACAAGCCCACCCGCATCTTCTTCATGATTCTACACAAAACGCATTTTTATTTAAAAGAACAAACAAAAGCCAGCTTTCATACAGATGTCTTCAAAACAGAACAAAGGACAGACCTATCAAATCCAGGAGACATGTTCTGGAAATATCTAGTTTCACCACCATTTTCCTGGCGGAGGCCTTTCATGAGAGAACCAGATTCTTCCACCACGGGTTCCCAATATCCTTGCCCAGTATTTTCTCTGGACTTGGTAGCTGAATAGCCTCTTGATCCTGAAAAATTATGATAACGTCTACTATCATGATGACTATGGTGGGGTTCCCTTCCTGCCCAGGAGCCATGCTCGTTCATTCTGGAGAAATTTCTCGGGTCTTCATCCACATCCCACAAAGACTTCCTTTTCCTCCTATCACCCATATAGTCAATGCAAACTAACTGCAGTCTGTGGTACCTTCAATCTGTTCAAAGGACATTAAAAACAGAAGGATGTCAATACAAGTGTAGTAAGAACTCCAAGTGTATGCTGTGATAATACTACCATCAGCAACAAGGCTAAAAATCGAGCTCAAAGCTCCAATCTTTTTAACCCCATCTCAAGCAGTCTTCTTCAAAGAAGCGCTAACACAAAAAAATTCAATTCCAACAAATTGCAACAACAGAATGTCGCCGATTAATCAGCCATTGCCTAACAGAAATTCCAGGAAACCCTAACCCAGAGAAGAAGAAAGGCGAATTGACCCTCCATTCGAGTCTTCAGACGCGTGAAGCTGAACTTACCTCACGCGGAACCGAAGCAACCGTTGAACCGCAGCGCCGCCCACCAGCTTTCTACTGTTGCCTCTTGAAGCTGCGGAAGACGTTTAATTTACAGTGGCCGGAGCAGCGACTCCCAAGTTTACCGACAACTTCCTTTTTTTTTCTCTTATTATTTAATCACTTTATAATTTTCTATTATTTTAGTATACATTTCTGTAACTCCTCGACGCAGGAGGCTCTCCCATTCAATACCTGCTCTCAAAGAAGAAAACTTCGGAGGCGATTGGAGGCTTGACGGTTACGGTCAGGGGTTGTGGCGATCAGTCGGAACCAATTGGTTAATCGATCTTTGATGAAAAGCAGACCTATTTAGCCCATTAGTGGTCAAAGGAAGCTTAGCTTGTTGCGGAGGAAAAAACCCGGCTGCCCTTCAATTCATCGATCTTTCGTTGGGGGTACCATTTTTCCGATCCTGTGTTATTGATCCTGATTCCAAGTGCCCGTTGTTAGTATATCGAACATTGGGCGAATTCAGTGATCGATTCGCCGTTTGTGGGGGGAAGATGGTGCTTGTTACGGCGGTTCGAGACTATATCAATCGCATGTTACAAGACATATCCGGTATGAAAGTCTTGATTCTTGACTCAGTAACGGTGAGTATTCCCTCTTTTTTTTTTTTTTTTTTTGATTTTGCTGTTGTCTGGGTTTTGTTTTCCCTGATCCCGATTTGGGTTCTTGAGCATTTCCCAGGTGAGTATAGTCAGTGTTGCGTACTCACAATCAGAGCTTCTTCGGAAAGAGGTCTTCCTGGTGGAGCTTGTAGACTCGATTTCCATGTCTAGAGAACCAATGTCGCATCTTAAGGCGGTGTATTTTCTCCGTCCAACGCCTGAGAACATTCGGAGAGTTAGGCGGCAGGTGGCAAATCCTCGCTTTGGGGAGTATCATCTGTGTAAGATTTCTTCTCGTTTTTCCATAGGATGATCTCCAGTAAAGAAATTTTACAGGTTTAGCTTACAGAAGTCGGATACTCGAGTGCCTTTTTTTTTATCATAAACTCAATTGTGCTTATGTTCAAAGCTTATCAGTTTTTCTGGTTGCGGTTGACTGTAATCCCTTGTTTCTATTGTAATCAACTTGCTGCTATGGATGGTGTCTGCAGTTTTCTCCAACATGTTGAAGGACACCGAGCTTCACAATATAGCAGATGCAGACGAGCAGGAAATTATACAGCAAGTTCAGGTTCGTTTGATGCTTATCTTGTTCTGGGGATGAAAATGGCAGATGGAAGTTTGTGGAAAAATCTGCAACTTTTGGCTTTCCATTGAAGGTTGCTGAGTGGTTAATGCATTCAGTGACTATTCTTGCAGGAGTTTTATGCTGATTTTGTGGCTGTCGATACATATCACTTCACTCTGAATCTCCAATCAAACCACATGTACATGCTCCCAGCCGTTGTGGATCCATCCAGTTTACAGGTCTTCTGTGATCGAGTCGTCGATGGAATTGCCGCAATATTCCTGGCTCTAAAACGTCGGCCCATCATTCGCTATTCAAGAACATCTGACGTTGCAAAAAGAATAGCTCAAGAAGCATCAGTATGGTCTGCTATCTCTGCCTGATTCAGAATATTCAGTTTTAGATTGAACTTTCATTCATGACTTCTGTTGCTGCAGAAGCTGATGTACCAGCAGGAAAGTGGTCTGTTCGATTTTCGAAGGGCAGAAGTTTCTCCCTTGTTGTTAGTTCTTGATAGACGGGATGATCCTGTCACTCCCTTGCTTAATCAGTGGACATATCAGGTTAGTATTTTTCCTCATTAGCTTTTTCATTGCAATTGAATATCCAGAGTTGCAGCTCAAGTTCTACAATGTACTGTATAGGCTATGGTGCATGAGCTTATTGGCATTCAAGATAATCAAGTTGATCTTCGGAATATCGTAAAAAACACCAATGACCAACAGGTTCCCTCATCACATCTAATACCTTTCATCTTCATGTGCTGTGAAGCTTTGAAGCTAATGCTTCAGTTTGTCATTTGCATTCCCAGGAGGTTGTACTGTCTGCTGAACAGGATTCCTTCTTCAAAGCCAACATGCATGAAAACTTCGGAGACATTGGAGTCAGTATTAAAAAGATGGTGGATGATTTTCAGCAAGTATCCAAAAGCAATCAGAATATTCAAACAATAGGTTTGTCTGTCTTTGTCCTCCTGATCCCCTAGCTCCTAAGAGTGTTATTAAGCTGCAAGGCATTGATCAGTTACCTTCATTGTGTAGATGATATGGCCAAATTTGTGGACAACTACCCTGAGTACAGAAAAATGCACGGGAACGTTTCCAAGCATGTGACTTTGGTGACTGAAATGAGCAGAATTGTCGAAGACCGGAAACTGATGCTGGTCTCACAGACGGAACAGGAATTAGCATGCAATGGAGGACAAGCAGCGGCATTTGAGGCACTTCTCTCTTCTCTCCTTTTTCTCCAAATAAGGGAGCATCTGTGATTGTCCTCCATCCTGTTCTGCCTTGCAGGCTGTTACCGGCTTGCTGAATAACGACAGCATAACTGATGTCGACCGTCTACGCCTTGTTATGCTGTATGCTTTACGGTATGAGAAGGAAAGTCCAGTCCAGTTAATGCAGCTGTTCAACAAACTGGCATCAAGATCTCCCAAGTACAAGCCAGGGGTATGCTATCTTCATGTTTGCATCGTTCCCCTTAATCCAGAATATGATCAAAGTAAGTGTGTACCTTGCTGCAACAGCTTGTGCAGTTCCTACTGAAACAAGCTGGAGTTGATAGGCGGACCGGGGACCTCTATGGCAACCGAGATCTGCTTAACTATGCCTTAACATGGCTCGCGGTCTCAAGGTTGGTTCGTTCCAAGATCTCCCTCGCCCAGCATTGCTTAACTCTGTTTTTGATGGATTTTGATGATGCTTGTCCAGGGGTGGAGAATGTTTACACCCAGCACCAGCCTCTGCTATCTCAGACGATGGAGAGCATCGTCAAGGGGCGTCTGAGAGATGTGGACTACCCCTATGTTGGAAGTCACGCCCAGCAAGCCAGGTGAGATTCAAGCCTCTTTGCTATCTCTGCCAATCCGCCACATGCTGAAGTTCGAACTCGTGGCTCAAAAGGCTCCAGGATGTGGTAGTTTTCATCGTGGGAGGAACTACATACGAGGAAGCGCGGGCTGTTTCTCTGCAGAATGCAACCAACTCAGGGATACGTTTCATCCTCGGCGGCTCCGTGATCCTCAATTCGAAGGGGTGCGTGCACTGCCTGCACTCTGAATCAATCATTCCTCTGTAACTCCGGTCGCTCATCGTAATCCACTTGCTTGTAGGTTCCTCAAGGATCTTGAAGAAGCCCAAAGAATCACCAGAACCAGTGCAAATGTCTTATGAGAGGAACTACGGCGAATCGAAACAGTAGCTTACAGAAGACGATTTGTATTTGATTCGGATGAAACCCTAGGTTCAACCATAGTAACCCCCGGCATTGACGGTTTCTCCTTCGAGGTCTTCAACGGCGGGGAGCTTGACAGAGTTGTCTCCTTCCCTATTTCCAAAACAAGCAGTAGCAGATGGCATGGCTGGAGACGCCGTGTTGATTACCGAATCGGCGATGAACCCTAGAGTTCGATTTCCGCCATCTTCTTTGTAAATTGATTGTGCGTATCCATCGAATCCCCGCAGGATCCTGCTTTTTCCCGAGATGGTGATATATAGCATACGACAAGAATACAGTTTGGCTACAGAAACGAACATAGGACAGAATGCAGCAGCCTCAGATGCAAGAAAACAACCAGCACAACCCGTTCCACACAGCATGCAAATTGTTGTATCACCAAAATAATGACGGATGGTGAAAAAGAGGAAGAAGAAAACACCAACAAAAAGTGTTCCCTCATCAAGCTAGTGCAACCAACGCTATTTGAAATCGAGGAACTTGAGCACCACCAGCCTCCCAGGTAAGTTGTACCCCTGAAATACGAATTTCAGAAAGGATTGGACGCATCTTATGGTGTCCAAACGAGACAATGCCATGAGTTTACCCTCTTAGAAGCACTTCCTGTGAACGATTGCAGGGCCTGACTCATCATACTCTGACTTTGCGATCCACATCTGGATAAGAAAAACAGGTTGAGCATGTGCTGATGAGTAATAAAACAAAACTCTGGACACGATAAGATGCTATTGGGTAATTGAGAAAGAGGTGATGGTAGGAGCACAGGTTACCTGTTGGAATGTGCTGAGAGATGCTAGGATAGATCCTCCAATCCAAACACTGTACTTCCTTTCAGGGGGTGCAACTACCTTAATCTTCATGCTACTGGGGGCAAGAGCTGTTATTTCCTTGCTCATACGATCTGCAATGCCTGGAAACATGGTTGAGCCACCACTAAGCACAACGTTCCCATACAAGTCCTTCCTGATATCAACATCGCATTTCATGATGGAGTTGTAAGTTGTTTCATGAATTCCTGCAGCTTCCATCCCAATCAGTGATGGTTGGAATAGGACTTCCGGGCAGCGGAATCTCTCAGCTCCAATAGTGATAACTTGGCCATCAGGAAGCTCATAGCTTTTCTCTACTGCAGAACTGTTCTTTGCTGTCTCAAGTTCTTGTTCGAAGTCCAGAGCAACATATGCAAGTTTCTCCTTCACGTCACGGACAATTTCCCGTTCAGCAGTGGTGGTAAACATGTAGCCTCTCTCAGTCAAAATCTTCATAAGGTAGTCAGTGAGATCACGGCCAGCAAGATCCAATCGCAAGATAGCATGAGGAAGTGCATATCCCTCATAAATAGGCACCGTGTGGCTAACACCATCACCAGAATCAAGAACTATACCTGTTTCACAAAAACAAGATAATTTTCTCAGTTTAAAAAAAAACTTTGCAACGAAAAACGCTTCATTTATTGCATGTAGTGAACAGAAAGGTACCAGTTGTTCGCCCACTAGCATACAATGAAAGCACGGCCTGGATAGCAACGTACATAGCTGGCACATTGAAAGTCTCAAACATTATTTGAGTCATTTTTTCTCTGTTTGCCTTAGGATTGAGAGGCGCCTCTGTAAGCAGAACTGGGTGCTCCTCAGGGGCAACTCGGAGCTCGTTGAAGAATGTGTGGTGCCAAATCTTCTCCATGTCATCCCAGTTGCTTACAATACCATGCTCAATTGGGTATTTCAATGTGAGAATACCTCTTTTAGATTGAGCTTCGTCTCCAACATAGGCATCTTTTTGGCCCATTCCAACCATCACTCCAGTGTGACGCGGACGACCCACTATACTGGGAAAAACTGCTCTTGGAGCATCATCACCTGCAAAGCCAGCCTGTGCAGCAGAAATGAGAGTATTAAAATAACACCAAAATCCCTCCCTCCGCAATTCAAATCAAGCTAGCACTTATCACACAGGGCACCGTTGTTGCATGCGCGACTCATGTTCAACAAATTTGCAGACAAAATTAGAAACTTCAGCACAGATATACAACTTTCCGAATGAAATTGATTACCTTGACCATTCCTGTGCCATTATCGACAACAAGGGGTTGAATATCCTCAGCGTCCGCCATCTCGATTTAGAATCTACGCACACAGGGTAACCGTAAGCTATCAAGCTGAAAAGGAATATAATCCTACCAAAAAAAATTATCTTAAGCGCAAGATTCCTCAAGCTGGAAAACAAACTACAAAGGTATAGATCTGTTCGAAATCCACAAAATTACACAAAAGACAGTTGCATCAAAGTCCCAATCAGAAAGTCCAAAAAAATCCAACAAGTTCCCACACCACCAAACAATAAAAATCGAATAAAATCAATATTTGGTGTTAAATTCAGAACTCACTTACAGTTAATCGATTATACGGTGGACGCAGCCGCCGGCAGCAGAAGACGCAGCTCTCTCCCAAATGAGACTGTGAGCAGTGAACCTTTCGTCAGAGAGAGAGAGAGAGAGAGAGAGAATTTAAACCTATATCGTCGCAAATTGGACAGCGAAATGAAATGCAAATTTAAAATGAACATTCTAGAAACCGCTAGTTCATTTCAAATTTTCAAATTTAAATTTAATTTCAGTTCATTTATATGTACACAAAAACAAATAGGTTCGTTCCTATGCAATTTTAATATTTGATGGTCACAAGTGAGATATACTACACTTACTAAAAATAACTATACCCCAATCATAATATCATTTGACAATATGATAACCCTTGTTTGAAGATTAGAAAAAAAAAAGGCACTTGAAAAAGCATGTAACATCAACATGTGGTTGATGGTGTCTTTTTTCCAAGGCAATCAATTGCCATTTATAAGTGAACAAGCCTCATGGGCATCTCACTTGCCAAATTTATTGCACACCAGATTAAAACCGTTACCCAATTTCAGTTTTTTTGTCTGAAAATATGTAATGATTTATGATTGTTTTATAATTTATTCTTCATTTTGGACACCTAATTTTATGATTTTATATTTTTTTCGATTTTGATTTGCTTTCATGTAAGATCGCTCATTCTTAAATTACTTCAAATTAAGCATAGTTAACTTTGAAGTTAGTAACAAAAATATTTCAGTTTACTCAAGAAAAGAAATCATCTAAAATTTATATTTTTATTTTACTTAAGTTCATTCTCTCCTCTGTACTTAAATGATGTAAGATTTTTCCAAGATAGTTACACTTTTATTCTGGTAGGACATCACAAAATATTATTAAGTATAAAAAAATAGAAATTTCAAATATTTTATTAAGTAAGAGATTTTAATATTAAAAGTATTTTTAAAAAAAAATCTTAATTTTTAATGCGGTTTGAATTATTTTTAAGATATATTATATGAAATTAAAAGTATTTATGGTGGCGTTCTAAAACTTATTGTGTAATTTATAGTTATAAAATTTAAAAAGAAGGATAAATTTAAAATGTTTTAGAAAATATTAAAATATTAAATAATAGAATTAGAAATAATAAAATTAAATACTTGCTAAATATATTTAGCATGATACTTAATTATAAAGGATTTATATAAAAAATAATAATTCCAATGAAAGAAGTTTATTATTATTTTTATTTATTCCTTTTTCTTGTTTCATACCCTGGTGGCTGTTCCTACGATCTTTGATTTCGCACTTGAAACTGGAGACGAGTAAGGTTACGCGGTGGGAATTTCTCCACTATAAATCCCTTTTCTGTTTTCGGATAATCGCGATTACATTTCTGTTACACGCTGTTGCTGCTTCCGTTTCTGTCGGATCCTTAATTTACATCCATCCGCTGTTGTCATTGGGGAGTTGTTTATTGGGTTTCTTGTTTGGAAGCGAAAGATCGATTTTGGGATTGTTTTTGCATCCAAGATGGAATCTTGATTTTCCTGCGAGACCCTTTGCGCTGCATTTGTTGGGATCTTTCATATTTTCGTTGGTTTGTATCTGGGTGTATTTATTAGGGTATGATTTTGTTTGCTCATGCCACTTTGATGTTTATCATATGGATTTGAACATTTTGAGAATATTGCGTATGTAATTTTTCCGTTTGTCTTTGCCCTTAGTTGCTGCTGGACTGGCATTAGATTTCTGCTTGGTACTTTTTCTCTGGATTGTTAGTCGAAGTTGGATATGCCGACGGACCAAGATGGGTCATCATCCTCTACGGGGTTTGGCTTTTCGATATTGAGCCGACGCCGTGATCAAGTTCATTCCATGGAGTCTGCTCAAGAATCACTTGGTATTGACGGTGAGCTGGAAGCTTTGCAAAAGAATGTGTGTGACCGCTTTCGAGATCTTGCTGCTGCAGGTCCATCTGAGTTGCTTTCAATCTCATGGTTGCGTAAGCTCTTAGAAGCGTTCGTACGATGCCAAGATGAATTCAGAGCAGTAATTCGCAGTAGCAAAGACTTGTTGAATAAGCCCCCTATGGAAAAATACATTTCAGATTACTTTGATAGGAGCGTGAAGGCTCTTGATGTTTGCAATGCGATTCGAGATGGAATTGAGCAAATCAATCAGTGGCATAAACTACTGGAGATTGTGTTATATGCATTGGACAATCAAAGGAGCATTGGGGAGGCCACTTTCGCCGTGCAAAGAAGGCATTAGATGATTTGGCCATTGGGATGCTTGATGAAAAAGATTCCAATGCATCATTACATGCGCATAGGAATAGATCATTTGGCCGAAGCAATTCACCGAGGGAGCAGAGGGCTTTATACCAGTTCAGATCACTTTCATGGAGTGTATCGAGAACATGGTCAGCTGCTAAACATCTACAAGCAATTAGTAGCAACTTGACTGCTCCTAGAACCAATGAGATTCTGTCTAGCAATGGTCTTAGTTTGGCTGTTTTCACCATGAACAATGTACTCTTATTCGTAATGTGGGTTCTCGTGGCTTTGATTCCTTGTCAGGACCGTGGCCTTCAGATACATTTTAATGTGACAAGGCAGTTTTTTTGGGCTGTGCCTATTCTTTCTCTGCATGAGAGAATTTTGGAGGAGTCAAGGAAGAGGGACCGTAAAAATACCTGTGGCCTGTTAAAGGAGATTCATGACATTGAAAAAACTTGCAGGAATTTGAATGAGCTAGCTGATTCTGTGCATTTCCCATTGACAGAGGAAAAAGGGGCTGAAGTGAAGCTGAGGTTGAAAGAAGTCAAAAGTATTTGTAAAGCTCTAGCGAATGACCTTGATCCCTTCCAGCGCCAGGTTAGAGAAGTATTCCATCAGTTAGTCCGCAGCAGGTCTGAAGGTCTTGACCTGGTTGCTCGTGCAAAAGGTTATGAGTCATGAGTTTTTGTTGTTGTGAAACCATCCATCATGTCTGAAATGGAGATGTGTTGTGATTGAGAATGTGCCTACTGAAGGCAATTGTTCTTGAGAATGTGAAGTCCAGTTTGTTGTGTTCTTATAGCTCGATCAATATCGTTATCTCAAAAAAAAAAATAATCTATGAAAATAATGTTTGTTCCCTTTCTTCTGAACTGTTATGAGATTCGTATTTATCTGATCTTTTGCAGTCAGTTTGGTGCTTAAACGAGGAACTTGGAGATTTTTCAGGTGAAAAGCGAAGAAATAAACACTAATGAACATAGATAAACACAGTCTGTGTTACAAGAAGAAGAAGGCCTACGTCTAATAAGATCACCTTGAACTTTAAATGCCAAAGGTCTTTTTTCTGTATGCTAGAGAGTGTCTTCGTAGAATTATATCTTGTGATTTCCATAAGTGGGAACAGCAGAAGATTAAAAAAAACTCTTGTTTCTCACAACATATACACACCACAGCAATGAAAAGAGAATGGTTCATGGAAACTTGAGATACGCAGGCGCTTATGTGCTGGTTACAAAGAATGTTGACCTTGGGATTGAAGCTGAAGAGAAGTAGCTTCATGACAAAGAGGACCAGATTCGTCTTCTTTGAGGAGTTATATGATGAATTCAGTGTTGTTTCTGCGGTTTCCTTTTATTATTTTAATTTGGTTACTTCTCACCCAGCCTACTCTAGCAACACAAAAACTGATAATTTATTCATGGGAAGTAGCTCGGAAGAAGCAAGTGGAGAACATGTAAGTCTCTTTTGAGTGAAGGAAGCATATATGCTGCCTTTTCTTTTGCATTTACCTTAGATGCTCTCTCTAACAACAATTGCATTTTGTTTCAAAGAACATCAAGTTTCATAACAAATGGATGTGGAGTTAGGACTAAAGGTCACTAGACCAGCAGATGAATTCACATCTGAGTTTCAACTCAAAAAAGATCATGCAGGTCCTCTTTTCTTGTTCCATGAGACGGAATCGATGTTCACCATCACTTCTTTCCTCCGAGGTTTTCATGTTTATATGATTGTTTATCCAAGAAGTGTTAATACGTTTGGAAGATCCTGGTTTTTGTTTTGGAAAGTCTCAGCTATAAAACTTGCAGTACCTTTTTTTATATGGTTTGCAGGCTATGGAGTAGACAACATTAGGATTGAAATCAGCGAGGATGGGGAAATGATCACTGTAACTGTTGAAAAACAAGTATGGAGACCATTTCTTCTGTGGCATGAACCACAAGCTCAGTTTTGAATTTTTAGGATTGATGTTATCAATCGCAACGAAGCACTTTAACTCTCAACCTCTGTTTAGGTGAACGAGACAAGAATCATCGGATGGAAGCTGAAGAGAAATGAGGGAGCAGCAGAGGGATTCAAGAAAGTATTCAGAATCCCAGATAATGTGAATTTGGACCAGATCAAAGCAAGGTTCAATGAGGATGAATCAGTTTTAACTATCAAAATGCCAAAGAAGACGAAAGGAGTTCATGGCTCTGTTATTAAAGAAATCAATGGAAGAGGGGGACTTGTCAAGGATGAGGACAAGTCTACTTTGAATGAAAAACCAGAATCAAGAAACGGAGAAGACGATGAAACCGGAGAGAAGCCTGATGAAAAGGTAGTCTCAACGCCCTCATTCACAAATGATGAAGGTGAAAAGATTCAGAGCATGGAGAAAGTTGAGAACCAGGAAACGATGAAGGATGCTGTAAAACACCCTGAAACATTGGAACCAGCATTGCTTCAGAAAGAAGAAGAGCCCCATCAAAAGCCATCAGGTCATTCAGATGAAGCTCAGAAGACTCAGGAGATAAACAATAATGTAATTAAGCTTGTTGTCAAGCAGGAAGTGATCAAGGAAGCTGAGAATCTTCATGAGAAAGAACCTGATCAAACCTCAACAACATCAGGGTGTCAGCAAGAGCAACAGGCCATTCAAGAGGAAACTCAGAGTATGGATCATGATCAACTGTCCACCAAAGATGAACACAGAACTGAAGTGGCAGACGATGCACGAGAAGAGAAGGAAGTAGAAGAGCTTCTTGAGCTTGGACCGAAGCAACAGGAAAAGAGTTGGAAAAAGTGTGTCCCAGTTATTGCAGGATCTGCTCTGCTTGTGTCCTTGGTGGTGTTTGTGATTCAGGTGATGAAAAGAAGACAACAGAGCAAAGCAGGAACCACAAAACACAAGTGAGAAATGTGGGCTGCTTCTGGGCCCAGCCCATTGAAGTACAAACCCTTGATCCGGCCCATTTAATGCCTGTCAGTATCAGAAGCGATATCTTTTGTTAAATGACTATTTTGACCCTTTTTGTTCTGGCAAGTCTTTTTATGGTAAGAGTTTAGAAATTAATTTACACGTGACAAAATATGTTGGCGCTAAAATTGGCAGTTGGAATTGGGCGACAAACGTTGTTAAGATCAGTGGTCGAGCACTGGGCACGAACTCCGGTCCCGTTTCTGTTTTCCGTCAACTACCCCGATGGCCACGGCTGTACTGCCGGTTTCTTGTTACGCCGGCGCTGCAGCTTCGGTTCGCAGCAAGAGGAACCAGCCGGCGCGTGCAGTCCTCGTTCGGGCGACACCGCGATCCGCACGGGAACGCGGCGATGATGAAGTCACCGCCTTGCGAGTCAGGGAATCCGTGTCCACCGCGACGTTGCCGTTCCGAGAGCGGGTGGGGGATATGCATGCTGAAATTAGGGCGATGGAACGCGCTAGTGATGCTTCTATGTACACGCCGGAGCTTCTATTTAGCAAGTACAGGGCACAGCCGTTGAGAGTTGTTCGCCGAGCGTTGGAGATTTTGCTTGGGTTGTGTTCTTTTGCATTCGCTCTGTGGCTTGATCATGTGAAGGGAGAGACTGATCGGAATCGGAGGCTTAGGGCGATTCAACTTCGGGAAACTTTAACAAGATTGGGGCCGACTTTTGTCAAAATCGGACAGAGCTTGTCTGTCAGACCGGATTTATGCCCGCCAACTTACGTCGAGGAGCTTTCCCAGTTGCAGGTGCATTGGCCATCACAAATCAGATTTGCAAATTTCTTGCTTTCGACTTAAAAAATATGAATTAGTAGATGAAGCAGAGGTATTTAGGCAGTTGCATTGCTTCCTTATCACTTCATAGGGGATCCCAGAATCACACAAATTCCTATGTACTTGCATCTGTTCATGGTGGCCTCTTGTTTATCATCGTTCAATGAGCATTAACTCATTCTGGGTAATAAACTGACTTCCTTTTTTCCTTTTCTCTGTAGGATGCTTTGCCAACGTTTCCAGATGAAGAAGCATTTTCATGCATTGAGAGAGAGCTGGGGTATCCGATTGACTCTATTTTTTCATCGATATCTTCTTCCCCAATTGCTGCTGCTAGTTTAGGCCAAGTTTACAAAGCGCAGCTCAAGTGCTCTGGGAAGTTTGTTGCTGTAAAGGTGCAAAGGCCTGCCATCGAAGAAGCCATCGGTGTGGACTTCTATCTTATAAGATGTCTTGGCTTTCTCATGAACAAGTACGTTGACATTATCACAACCGACGTTGTGGCGATAATTGATGAATTTTCTAGAAGAGTGTTTCAGGAGCTTAATTATGTGCAGGTAAACAATCACATATCTTTTATTTTGTGCATGTGTTGTTACTTAGTCTAAATAATTACTGTAAAACCTGACGATTCGGTTTGATGAACTGAAAAGCTTGTAGTTGTGAATGATAATTTCGATAGGCTTTTGCAGGAGGGACTAAATGCTAAGAGGTTTAAAGAATTGTATGCAGACAAAGAAAATGTAGTCGTTCCAGAGATTTTCTGGGATTATACAAGTGGAAAGGTGCTGACTATGGAGTGGATCGAAGGAACTAAGTTAAATGAGGCAGAGGCCATTGAGAGGCAAGGGCTCAAAGTGCTGGATTTAGTAACCATTTGCATACAATGCAGTCTTAGACAGCTCCTGGAATACGGATATTTTCATGCAGATCCTCATCCAGGGAACCTCTTAGCAACACCTGATGGAAAACTTGCTTTCATTGATTTTGGAATGATGAGTGAGACTCCAGAGGAAGCAAGATCTGCCATAATTGGTCATGTTGTACATATGGTAAATAAGGACTATGAAGCCATGGCCCGTGATTATTATTCCATGGAATTTTTATCTCCTGATGTAGATGTGTCTCCCATTGTACCTACTCTGAGGAGTTTCTTTGATGATGCACTCAATTCAACAGTGAAGGAGCTTAACTTTAAAACCATTGTGGATGCCCTGAGTGCTCTTCTTTACGAGTATCCGTTTAATGGTAAGATTGTGTGGATATCTTGCGAGAACTTTCATTCATCACTGTTCCATCTCCTGTATGGCAAGACTTCAGCAGAGTCTGTCTTATTGTCTTTTTAATTCAGATTTTTGTGGCTTATTGCCTGCCTAATCTTGACTTCATTATCATTCCAGTCCCTCCATACTATGCCTTGTTTCTAAGGTCCCTCACGGTATTAGAAGGTTTAGCACTTTATGCTGATCCTGAGTTCAAAGTCTTGGCTGCTTCCTACCCGTATTTCGCCAAGAAGCTTCTCACTGACCCAAATCCTTACCTCAGAGACTCCCTTGTCGAGCTGCTGTTTAAGGATGGAAGATTCAGGCATGTTCTTTATGTTGAGTATTATACTGCTTTTGCACTGGTGTTGGTTCCTCATACTGCCTTCTTAAGAACTTGAATTTAAGCATGCTTGTTTCCTTATTTTTTCTACAGGTGGAATAGACTTGAAAATTTGCTTGCACAGGGAAGGAAAGACCGAGATTTCAATGCAAACGATGTTCTGCAACCCGTTCTCAAGCAGCTACTGGATCCCAAGAGTGAAAATCTGAGAGTTCTAGTAATCAAAGATGTCGTTGCCACCACTGAAGCAATCATTCTCTCCTCAGCTGATTCATATGAATTCATTCCAGACCCGTTCAGGGCTTTCCTGTTCAGATTCAGTAAAACCAATCCGTTGGGGATGAACAAAGCTGAGCAGGAAGGCATGCTGCAGCTCAGGGATCAAGTGTTTCGAGTCTGGGAACTCCTGAGATCATCCAATAACTTTGATCCAAGCCTTTTCCTGCCTACCGTGCAGGTAATGACAGTAGCTTGCTTATCTGCATCTATCTGTGGTTGTGTGCTGAGCTTCATGCTAATGTGGAAAAACAAGGCAAGAGCTGAAGTTTCTTTTATGTCCAGGTACTACAGCAGCCTGAAGCACAGTTTCTTGGGGCTCGTGTGGTTGGTAGATTCACTCAACGTTTTGCTGCGCGCATGCTGCATCAAGTTCTCCAATTTGCGTCCGCGCAGTCGTCGTCTCCAATGTAACATCTCCCACGCTTTACTCCTTGCATATACAATTATATGCATACTGTAGAATGTAAGCCCCTTGTTATTGCTCTTGCCAAACAACTCATCAGGGAAAATAAAGATAGCACCATTATATGGTTAGTTTCGGATTCATTTTCTGCATAGCAAGATAATCCATAAGCACTTTTGTTTCACATGGATAGATAGATATTCTGATCCTGTAAGAAACCTACACAAGGCAAAAGAAATTTGAAAAGAACAAGAAGATACAACAAGAGTTAATGATCCTATGAAGATAATAACTGATATGTAGTTGAAACCTTATCTGCACAAATAAAGGCGCCTTATAGCATAGAGATTGCAGTTGTTAGACTACAAGAACATAACAGAAAAAGTGGCTGGCTGGGGATCAAACTAACTTCTTTATTCACTGCAAGAATGGGGAACTGTATGCGCTTGGCAAGAATCACATGATGGCATCAAACAGCTGTAACTGGTTACATAGTAGTGTTCACCTCTGGGGAGGATCGATTGTCCGAATGTTTGCAATAGTTGGGCCCTCGATTTTATCCTTTGTGACCTCCACAAAATGGCTCACCATTTCATGGAACTGTTTGAGGCCAGACAAAGGAAGGATGATGGACGAGCGATCTGAGCCAGTGACCTGAAACTTTCTGAAGGTTAGTGTGAACTGGCGGGTAAAGCATACTGATTGATAGTACACACAAAACTAGCTGATGTTATTCCATGCGAACCTCAGATATTCTCAAGAAATGGCCCCTGTTATTGCTCCCCAGATCAAAGAAAAACTTCTTTTGATCAACTCTTACAACATTAGAGCCACTTAGGTTGTGCATATCATCTGATGGTGGCAGATCAGAAGGCCCATCAATGTTGGGGTCGGCTGATATGGGAGGTTGACAAGCATGGCTAGAAATGAAACCAGCCCCGACATCGTCTGAAAGCCCAACATGATGTTCTTCTGCTTCGGATTTCTGTTCCCGTTACAACAGAGTTTTCACGAAGTATTAATGTCAGTTTAACTTTGAAGAACGCCATCATTAAATGTCAAAAAAGTAGTTTAAAATTTACTTGATTGGGCAGAACATAGAGGCCGGATGCTTCATTTATTTCTGCCAAGATGCTTCTAAAGGCTGCCCATCCTTCATCTCGAGTAGTTCCTGCGGGAACTATAATAGTGCTGCGATTCCGGCTAGCAGAAGCTTCAGATATCTGCAAGGATGACTCTATCAACGACAAATTTCTAGGACAACATAACTTTCATGACTCAGTTTTACAGATTAACAGCCGAAAACTTATGCTTCACTCCTTTGTATAGGAAAACTATAGTACCCGTTTCGACACTCAAGACTCCAACTTTCATTCCCAAATCATCCAGGACCATCACTATCCGGGAAAAAACTCAACAGATTCAAATCAATCATTTAAATAGCATTTGAGGTTTCCAAAAGTACAAGGCAAAGCTACCTTGTTACTATTAGTTATCAGTTAAGATGCAATGGAGTTCCTCATTTACAACAATCCTGCACCAAATTTGTCTTGCACTTGCTCCATCGACTTTCAGAAGCACAAACAGATAAAAAAGTTCCCAGTTTAGAAACTTGCTAATGCTATTGAGTCAAAGATACTTTATAAATCAAAGCCCCCTTTACAGCTTCCTTTTTTACATCAACGGACGCAAAGAATAGGCAATAAAAACCAATTCACCTTGAGAAACCGTCCTCTCCTGTTTTCACCGACATCAAAATAAAACACCTGAGAAAGGAAAGTTGATGAGAAGTACTCAAAAAAAGGACACCAAAAACAACAGAATCGAGCATGCCTTCGAGTCAAGCTGAAGTTCTTTGCTAAAGACATCTTGCTCATCGGAATCAACGTAGTAATTGAAGAGATCAAGGAACCACGATACGCCATTTGAAGGCACAATAATGGTGGAGCGAGTAGCCGAAGTCTTCTCAGAGATCTTAAGGTACCTTCCTCGCGGATTCTCCTTGAGGTCGAAATAGAATAGTTTGTGCTCCACCTGCAAAGTTTTGGTCAGCAGCTCTGCGTCACCCCCAGCAACCACACCGGCGCCGCCGGTCCCCAACGAATTGCCCTCCATCTATACCCAATCCCTCCAACACAAAACGGAGCACCAACTAGTGACGGATACCTGCGGCATATCATCCCTTGGGACTGACTTTCACCCGAAGGTCAACTTCAGGATTTTGCTTAGATGCCCCTTATTTTATCTATAACATGTTTTCGCCCTCCATCTATCCCTAATTATCTCATGAGCCCTGATGGCTTGTTAACCTGTCGGCCCATTGTTTCTTTGGGCCTAGTTTGTGGATAGCCCGATCTAAAATGGGCCTTCCAACAGTTTTGGGGGGATAGAAAATCACTTGTCTCCTCAATTGAAAAAAAAAAATTGTGACTGATTGCTGCGCTCATCAAATGCCAGTGCATGCCGGAGGGCAGGTTCCAATTTCTGCAATTGAATTTCTCTTCGATACCTCTGTCGCCGGATTCGGCTTAAGATGAACGGTTGTGGCGGATTTGGATATCGATTGCCGCAGATTCAGTCCTGGTTTCAGGACTACGACAACCTTTTGCAACTCTGTGTGCACCTGATTTACGCTCAGGTTGCCTGCTCCTTTATTGGATCGCTTGGACCTCTCTATAACGGTGTATTGCTTGTAAATTTGGCGAATTCGTTGTTTGCTTTGGTCGCAATCGAGAGCAGCAGCCAAAAGCTAGCTAGGACATACGCACTTCTCCTTTTCTGTTCTATTTTCCTCGACATTGCGTGGGTTGTTCTTTTCTCGCGAGATATTTGGTAGGTGCTACGGTTTTTGACAGATGCTCCACTTGTTTCTGCCTTAAATTACATGTGCAATTTTTGTTAACTTTTATGAACTCATTTAAATTTGATTCTTGGTTCTAAAACTTTGCTTTAATTGTTTGGGGGTCTGCTTTACTGCTTTTGGTAGATTTTCTCGGGATGTTACTGTCTGTGTAGATGAAGCTCATGTTTTGGAGATATGGTTCATTGTGCGAGTTACTATGAGCTAATTTTTGTGGTGAATGAAATCGTAAAACGGCATGCCTCTGTAAATATACTTGTCTTCCTTTACCTTCACCAGTCTCTGTGCACTGTCTCAGGGCTTTTCCGAATGAATTGCATGGATCCCTTGTCACCTACCTAGTGAAGCTAACCCTGACTATGCAAATCATTGGGTTTTCACTGAGGCTATCGTCGTGTTTCCTATGGATGCAAATGTATAGGCTTGGTGCGGCTCGCATAAATAACACGGACACTAGAGACGCTGATTTTGATTTGAGGAATAGTTTCCTGAGTCCAGGAAGTCCTCTTTTTGCTGATAACTCCTCTCATTCTAAAGATGATATTGTTGGAGGCTCAACTCACCATCCAGCACGTTATTTGCCTCCTTCTGAAGATGTTATGAACGGCCCTTATATGCATGGGGTATGATTCTAAGTCGGTATCATCCCTTCATCCACGTGCATGTAAATTGCTGAAAAACCACACAATTTAGTTATGGATGGGGAATCTATTTAGACAATCTTTTTCTAAAATTCTCTTTAGAAATGATACATCAGCTGGCCGATGATGCTGTTTGCGAAGTGCCTCTCTAACTCTTACCCCCTTCGAATTTTCTTTATTTTTTGAATCAGTATGTTATCCTATGTAGGTCAATGAAAACCATAGCTCTTCCATCGCAAACTCCCCTGCTGCAGCTGCGAGCACCCTACTAAATTCACAAAAGGGGCGCTCTCTTCACATTAAAGATGTATGCTACTAGCTGTTTTCGTTAACAATCCAGTTTGGATGCCTCAAAGGTGACTACATTTTTTGGTAGTTGCAGAATTTGCCTTCCGTTGCAGCTATGGGTTCACTTGCAGAATTTCTTTCCCTTAGGTGTGGTGATACAGACTTTTTACCAGTAGTGAGAGCTTTGTACAGCTTTGCATTCTTTTTTTTCAGTGATGCATATGTTAGCCTGAAGAAATAGTGTATATTAGAATTCTAGACCTTTAAAATCATTCTACTTTTAATACAGCGATGATTAGTTCCATGGGTTCCCATGAATATGTGCTCGAACAAGCAGGTTAACCTCCCATTGGTTCTACTCCCCGTGTTGATGGATCGAAGAATGGTTCTAGTTGGTGACTGGGTTCTATGGGATGGTCCGATGAATGAGGCCAAGCATCCCCTTTAATAATGGTGATGGTGACCGGGAGACTGAACCTTGTTGGGTAGGTTGTTGCTGCTAAACGCGGTAGCGGTGGTGGTTGTGGACCTGGGCGGCTGTGCCGATCTACCAATCAGCAGGACTTCCCAATCCCAATAATATCCCATCCATCTCCATGTTTGTTTTCTTCTTTATTACACTGGGGGACAGTTCCGGGATTCCACACGCTGCCACGTGGATTGCTGGAGCCAACCGCGTACTCGGAGAAAGAGAACGAAAAAACAATGGCGTCATGGGACCGAAGATTCGAGGGGTTGTTGGTGTGGGCTACAAAAGGATCCCGCATCCGGACACGGATTGATTTGGTTTGATACCACACCACTTGTTTCAAGGGCATCCCGGAAATCTGGCTGGGCACCTGGAATAACGAGAAGAGGAAATCTTCTTCCCCGGTGAGTCCTGTGGGTTGATCGAAGGATGATGATGGTGATGGTTCTTGGTTGTTGGGTGTGGTTTTTTCTGGTTTTTTATGCATGGATCCTTCCAGATCCATGAATCAATCCCGGAGATTTTTTACTAGAGCCATGATTTTTTCATAAAATTGTGGGTTTTTTTTCCTTTGAAAACCATGCTGATCGTATGGGAGGAACAGCGGCAGAATCGCGATCCCGCTTGAGGTTGCTTCTGTGTTTGGTTGAGTTCTAAGATTTGTATTTGTTACCTGAAGTGGCAGCAGAATGGGATTGACTTTATGGATAAACTGATTTGTTCTTGACAGGGTAGGGATTGCAACCGAAGGGGGACCTGGGGAGAGATCATGGAGGACACATACTGGTGCCATACGTGTTCACAGACAGTTAACCCAGTTAGGGAGATTGATGTGATAAAATGTCCTATATGTGATGGTGGTTTTGTGGAAGAGATGGAAACTGCTCGAGCGAATGACATACACCTTGGTTTTCAACTTGGAGGATCCGAGTCTGATCGCGCTCTTTCCCCCTGGACTCCAATCTTGCTTGGCATGTTTGGTAATCCGAGACCCCATAGCCGCAACAGGAGGGTGGCCAATCAGATCAATCTAACGCAAGATGAAAGTGAGGCAGAGCTGGGGCATGAACTGGAGTTAATCTTGCGTAGGAGACGAAGCTCAAGGGCGATCTTCCATCTTCTTCAAGGAATCCGTGATGGGGTGCAATCCGACCCGGATCCAAGTATCAGGGATGGTGCAAATGATGGGGGAAGAGGAAGGGAGCGTGTGATTTTGATAAATCCTTTCAATGAGTCAGCAGTCATCCTTGGTTCCCATGCCCGTGGTGATGAATCTCAACACCGTGCAGGCAATACTTCTCTGCATGATTATTTCACAGGCCCCAGATTAGACTTGTTGCTGCAGCATTTGTTAGAGAATGATCCGAATCGCTACGGAACACCGCCTGCAGAAAAGGAGGCTGTAGAGGCTTTACCTGCTGTACAAGCTGAGGAAACAATGCAGTGTTCCATTTGTTTGGATGAGTGTGAGAAAGGGTCTGAAGTCAAAGAAATGCCCTGTAAACACAAGTTCCACGGAAGCTGCATTATACCCTGGCTGGAGCTTCACAGCTCTTGCCCCATCTGTAGGTTTCAGTTACCTTGTGATGAATCCAAACTTGAGTCACTAGGCCTGACAAATGACAACATTGGAGGCAGCATCAACCAAGAGACCAACAGCCATAACCATAATCATGTTCCTGGTGACACCATTGATAACACTAGCCAGTTGCAGCTTCAGCTTCCATGGCTGCTCAGTAGCTTGTTTCCATCACCTCGTGCCCACCGGAGTCGTGGAAATTCATCCACGAACGATACTCCTGGCTCCCCTACTGCACCACAGGAGAGTGAAATCTGAGTTTCCCGAGCATGGAACCCTCTGTGATTTGTATTTTTCACAACCCTCTGTAACATTATATGAATGATGTATATGTTTCTTGGATGGGAGGTTCCCTTCAGGCTGTATGATTGCAAAAAAGCTGCCATGGAAAAGTTTCTTTGAAATAAAATGTCCATATTTCGCACTTGTGAAGTGGCCATGGGATCAACTCCCACTGCTGTTACATCAGTTTCAGAAGCAACAAGAAGGACAATAACAAGTCTGTGTTTTCCTGTTTTCACTAGGGAGTTTGGTTTGAAATAAACTTCCAAAAGTGAAGAGCCTCACTCACTTGATACTAACAACAAAACTTGCTGCTAAGTTGCTCCTTCACAGCTCATCATGCCCTTTGGGCAATGCCCGTTGTACCGACTCCAATCTTTCTTGCAGTTCCTAACACATTTTTCAGGGAAATGCAATTACAACTGGGAAAATAAGTCCCATTGCGAAAAGGACTTGTTCTTTGCAAATATCATCTAATAATGTGAAATAATGATGATTTGAGTAGTCACAAGGAGCTACCTTTAGTTTACTCTCGAGACATAATGAAGGAGTGGATAACAATGCAACATACCTGAAAAAAAGTCAAGTTTTCACAGGATGCACAAGATTGTGAAACAAACAACAGCTATGGGAAATGAATTGTGTAAAATGGATGTGTTGTACGTTTGAATGGATATAACAAGAATTGGAGAGAGGATGGAAAGTAATATAGACTCTTACTCGCAGCGGCTTGGTTCATCAACATCTGTAAGTTCATTCTTCAAGCCACATCTTAGTCTCACCTAGAGTGAATAAAAGGGCATGCATAGAAATGTGAGTTAAATCCATACGCAGAGCTATTAGCTATACATACATGCTTTAATCTCACAGACTTGGTAGATAGAATAGAATGTTCATGTCCTATTATATCACAAGGAAATACGTAAGAGATGCAAACTCTTCTGAAGGGAAGAGGTGTGGGCACCTTCAAGCTTCTATCAGGACCATTCCAGCAGTGATCCCCATTTTCATACTTCATTGTCCTATATGAGTCTTCAAACTTTTCCCAGCTCCTAAATGAATAACAAGCAGCAAATCAAATTGAATCAAGACTCATGCTGTGCCTGAAATGGGCTCAGACAAGTAAAAATCATATTGACATCATAACAGCAGGTGCACTCAAGAAACTTGGAGCTTTCAACATGCATACCCCAAACGTGTTGTACTGTGACCTTCCACTTGGGAGGCTTGTTTGAAAGGGCAAACCTTGTATACATACCTAGGACATTTATTTTTTCGGTCCGGGTTAAGAGAAGCCATAGCCAAACATTTAAAAAAATGGATAATGGAAAAAGTATAAGGAAAGCCCAACTTATTGTGCTTGCTCTCAAAACATTGGCCGTAAAATGAATAAAACTCATTCTCTGGACCTGTAGAAAGAGAATGAAGCTCCTCAAATGAAAAGTAAATTTAGATCACTAAGGAAGAATCTGAGTTTCCTTGGTCTTCAATGTTTACCAAAATCTTGTTTCAGTTTCTCACTGAGACTTGATATCTTTGACTGCAATTTTGATAACTTAGCATTAGAATCATCATATTCTTTGCGTACACTTGCGGCCTCTGCATGATGAAAAGGCAACTTAAAGACATCATCGGATTTTGTTGATTTAACTAGAAAACATGCAAAAATTTTCCTACCAGATACATTAACCGGAGTCTTGAACAAATTGATGGCCGAAAGTACACTCTTCATTTTTTCCTGAATCTTCGCCAGCAAAGATGAGCCAGTTTTGCTAGTTATATCTGATCAACGATTCAAATATAAGAAATCAGTATTTAAAGAAGGATAAAGAAGAATTTCCAAACTAGAAGAGGATTTTCAAACCTGACAAGTCGAGTTCATCGTCAGATTCATGTTCTTCTGGAGAACTTGAGTCATATCGATCATACTCATGAACATTGTTAACTGATTCCTCAGTTTCATCATCATCCTCTGTGGCATAACCATTGTCTTCCTCATAATTGGGCTCCACCGGAGTCCCATCAGGATAGTGATCGCCTTCACTGATGTAGGCATCATCCGGATCCTTTGGCTGCTCAGAATTTTCTCCCGTCCAACGAGAAGCCACACGACGCCCTAACTCTTCCCTTGACAGTGAACTGGTATCGTCAACATTATCGACATCCTGCAAGTTAGGTATTAAATATTTGTTGATCTAGCAAAAGATGGTGAACACACCAAAGTTATACCTGGTTTTCAGTATGAGGACCAGCATCTTCATTTATGCCAGTGTCTTCCAAGAGCTGCTCAGTGTACTGCAGAGAAGAAGAATTTAAGAGATCATTCAATATTACATAAATTATGCTTTGCCATCCATATACCACGAATACAAGGCAATACCTGGGTGGAGCCCTCGTTTAAAGTATCTGTTCCATCATACAGATTTTCTTCATCAGTAGATGGGTCAGTAAGCTTAATCCCGTCGGTAGATTCATGGTGATCTTTCAATAACTGAGAATTGGTATCTTCAAACTTATACTCATCCTGTATGTGAGGCAGAAAACACTTGCTCATTAATGACACTGGGATAACTTACCTGAATATTGGTATTTTTCATACACATAATTCCAGTAGTTTATTTTTCCCTACAGCGTACTTCCAGGAAGGAAGAAACTGATGGCATCTAGTTAGAATGATGAAAAAAATACATCCTTCGTTCTATTCAGATTGTACCTATCCATAAAAAGAAATATAGAAAACATATAACGCAATACCTGGTTGGAACTGTCAATTGAAGTATCTGGTTCATCATACCGAGGTACCTCATCAATGGAATTCTCATTTGCCTCCGTTGAACCAGTAGACTCATGATGATCATCAGCAGAAGCCTTTTGAAAATTAATATACAAAACATAAAGATAAATTAGGCAAATACTCCTATTCTCAACATGATTCTGCAAGATTTCAGTAACCTGGGTGGTGGTTTGCATCTTTTCAGCATCCCTTCTTTCCCTTTCTTCTTTCTCTTTTGTAGCCGCTCTTTCTCTTCAGCTTTCTCAATCTGTTCCTTGCGCTCTTTGAATAAATGAGAAAGAAAGAAAAATTAGTGATAAAAGAATAAAAGAAAAATAAGAGGAGGAGATCAATGAGGGACTAAGACACTGATTATGAAGTGGAATCAACTAAAAATGGAGTTCAGCATGTCTACACCTCTTAGTTTCTCAACTAGAGCCTTCAGGACTCTCTCATCTTTCCTTAAGTTGGACAACTGCGCTTTCTCCTTCTCCAAAGCCTTTTTAGCTTGTTCAATTTCCTGGTTCCGTATTTTGACACCTTCACGGTAAGTTGCAATCTTTTTTTTCAGCTTTTCTCTTTCAACTTTTCCGGCCTCCCAGCAAGTATTCGAACATTTCCTTTTGCCATCATACTCATCACTGCCATCACAGCAATCTGCCTAATTGCACATATCCAATCATCACAAAGTTAATCTGTGGCTCCAAACATGATATTTGGTAGACACAAATAAATGCTGCTAAAAGGCATTGATCTCTTGAAAAAACGCGGCAAATAGAGTTACCGCATATGCCATCATTCACCCTAGAAGAGTAAATGAAGAGGGGAGAGTGCCCAGCGTTTTTGCAGTAGAATTTACCATTGGGGCAAGCTGATGTTCCTGGAATATGAACCCCAGCATCCAATCAACAACATGATTACTTTATAATGCACAACAATGCTCCTCAAAAAGTGCGGCGAATCGAAACAAGGGAAAAAACTTTATTCACGCGAGAGTGGCAATTTTTATCACTGAGCAGTAAAAGGTGGGTTAGTAGAGAAGTACCAGGCTCATCGGAACCATCCGCGCAGTCACAGAAGTCATCATTAAGCTGGGATAGGTTGAACTTCTCCGATCCATCTTTACATTTAATTGTATTAGTTGACGACAATCCTTTGTAAAAATTCTCATCTGCAGCAACCCAATTCTCCTCAGTCTTTCTTATAACTCACAATAACATCTTGCTCCAGAAACTACACGTAAAACCGAGCAAATAACCTTCTGGGGAAACACCGATTAGAGGATTCTTGTGGGCAGATGATGCTGCAGCAAGAGATCGTGTGAGCAGAATAATGCAACACCAAAACATGCACCCTCTGTTGATTCTGTTCATCGGTTTCAATGAAAATGAATATAGCACTACACAAGAACGAACAAATCGAACACCGGTGACACGGGAGCTCGAATCGGAACGACGCCTCAGCTCTAGATGAACCCGGGAGCGCTGCTTGCGCAATCTTTGCCAGTAACTTCCCGTAATTTTGTTTTCTAAAATTGCACATTAAAAATGGAATTTCTAGGTTAGAGAAGTTTTCGTTTTCATGGAAGTGGGTCTTGGAGGAGTCCGGGCTCTAGAGTTTTCCGTTCAACACGACTGGAACGATCCAACGGCTGAGATTAATCGGAACTTTCTCGAACCAAACCTCGGCCCATTGGTTTTAAGGTTTATATATCTCACAAAGCCCTGCAAACAAGTTTGGCACTGCTCTCAGAAAGCCTTATCCTTTCACCGCTGCGCTTCCTCAGTTGTTCTCTGGTTAGTATGCATATGCTTCGTTTGTTGATTAGGCTTCGAATTTTTAGTGGAAGCGTTCATGTGGGTCGAAATGAGACGTCGTCGTTGTGCTGTTCGGATGGTTTTAATGAATTAATCCGCACTTTTGGGTACTGGTTGCATGCTTGATTCGTGGGTAATGGAATTTTTCGAAATCCCGTGTTTATGTTTTGGAGTTTGATTATCGGCGGTGCACTGCGTTTTCTGAATGTGAATGGAGCTACTGTGTTGAGCTGGGATTTGAGTGCCTTCTTTTCTGGGAGGAATAATTAACTCTCTGATGAAAAAATGTAGTTTGCACTCCTTGAAGGTGTTCCTTTCTTGATGGATTGAGACTGATAATGCTTTTACTTTACTCTGTTTGGGCATGAATAGTTGTCTCGCCACTTCTCTGATGGTGGCTTTCAATTATTATTTGCAGTATTAAATAGAGACATCAACAATGGCTGGATTGTCTGCTGTTGGCTCCTTCACGTCCGTAAGCAGCAGGGTGGTGGATGATAAAATGGCAGGTTCTTCAAACAGATTGTCGTCACTTTCATCAATATCTTCAAGTTCACTTTTGGGAAGAAAAAGTGTCACTCTTAGGAAAGCGCGCGCATCTGTAGTATCTGCAGCAGCAAAGGAGTTGTATTTCAACCAGGATGGATCAGCCATAAAGAAGCTCCAAGTAACCGATTAAAGCTTTTGAGTTTCTGGCCTTTGAATGTTTAGTATATTCTATGTATGCTAATGATGGATTCTGTTGACTACAGATTGGCGTCAACAAACTTGCAGACCTTGTAGGTGTCACCCTTGGACCCAAAGGAAGAAATGTGGTTCTTGAAAGTAAATACGGTGCCCCCAAAATTGTTAATGATGGAGTTACTGTGGCCAAAGAGGTGTGTGTAGCAACCTCTTACTGTTGGATTTTATTTAAGTTTGATAGTTTCCTGATTATCATAATTGCACTTCTATGGATTTTTAGAGTGATTGGGTTTTATAGTTTAATTGTTAATACATTAGAATGATTTTTTCACTAGATGATATGTTACCATTTTCTTTCAGGTTGAGTTGGAGGATCCAGTTGAGAACATTGGTGCAAAACTTGTCAGGCAAGCAGCGGCAAAGACCAATGACTTGGCTGGGGATGGAACAACAACATCTGTTGTCCTTGCACAAGGTCTTATCGCAGAAGGTGTCAAGGTATGCCTTTTTGGTCTTTACAATGCCATATTTTTTACACGACATCGAGCTGATTACTTTCTGATTTTCTTATAGGTTGTGGCAGCTGGAGCAAATCCTGTACTTATCACTCGTGGAATTGAGAAGACCGCAAAAGCATTAGTTGCAGAGCTGAAGACAATCTCTAAGGAGGTAATCAAGTCATGAAAAGTAATTTTTTTTTTCCAAAATTTTATCAAATATTGAATATCATGAATTATGATAAGTGAGTGAATTTGCAGGTGGAAGACAGTGAATTAGCAGATGTTGCTGCAGTTAGTGCAGGGAACAATTATGAAGTTGGGAATATGATTGCAGAGGCTCTTAGCAAAGTGGGCAGGAAGGGTGTTGTCACTCTTGAAGAAGGCAAGAGTGCAGAAAACAGCTTATATGTTGTTGAAGGAATGCAGTTTGATCGTGGCTACATATCACCATACTTTGTGACTGACAGTGAGAAAATGGCTGTTGAGTATGAAAACTGCAAGGTGCGCCTCAATAATGCAAATAGTAACATGTATACGTACGCAGATCACCCACAATAGATGTTTTGTTTCTGCTCTTACTGTTTTACTGACATAGGATTTGTTGTGTAGCTGTTGCTGGTTGACAAAAAAATAACAAATGCAAGAGATCTGATCAATGTCCTTGAGGATGCTATTAGAGGTGGTTATCCTGTTCTTATCATTGCCGAGGATATAGAGCAGGAAGCCCTGGGGACTCTTGTTGTAAACAAGCTAAGAGGTGCACTAAAAGTAGCAGCGCTCAAAGCTCCTGGATTTGGTGAAAGAAAAAGCCAGTATCTTGATGATATTGCGATTTTAACTGGAGGTATTTTGTTTTTTCTCACTGCCCATTCCCCTCCATCATTATCACTTCTTTATGTATGGTGGCGACTTAGATCTCTCTGTATTGCAGGGACAGTGATTAGGGAAGAGGTAGGACTGACCTTGGACAAGGCTGACAAGGAGGTTTTAGGTCATGCTGCCAAGGTGGTTTTGACTAAGGATACAACAACTATAGTTGGTGATGGCAGCACCCAGGAGGCTGTCAATAAACGTGTTGCTCAGATAAGAAACCTTATCGAGGTATGCATTCACACTGTTGCAATAATGCGCTGCTGCCAACTAGGTTCTTCAATGCTCATCCTCAGGGTTACTCTTAACCAGGCAGCAGATCAAGACTACGAAAAGGAAAAATTGAATGAAAGAATTGCAAAGCTTTCAGGAGGTGTTGCCGTGATCCAGGTACAGACATTGACTTCTGGAACGATTGCTTCTATAATACACATTTTCCAGTTTGGCACACCTTGTTTACTGAAACTTGAAAACTCACAAGGTTGGAGCACAAACTGAAACAGAGCTGAAGGAGAAAAAGCTCCGAGTAGAAGATGCATTGAACGCCACAAAGGTGAACTACCTTTCAGTTTAATTTTAGTCATGTTTATTCTACTTCTTGTTTTAAGATACCAGCAACAATGTCGGCAACAGGCAGCTGTTGAGGAAGGGATTGTTGTTGGTGGTGGATGCACATTATTGAGGCTTGCCTCAAAGGTTGATTCTATCAAGGAAACTCTGGAGAACGATGAGGAGAAGGTGGAGACATTGTTTTCCTCTTCAAGCTATAGTTGTTTTTTGTAATCTGGTTCACTTCCTCACTAACATTGAGAGATGTCTATCGTCCCAGGTTGGAGCTGACATCGTTAAAAGGGCTTTGAGCTATCCATTGAAGTTAATTGCCAAGAATGCAGGCGTCAACGGAAGCGTTGTGAGTGAGAAGGTGAATCAACTCAACACTACCTTCCTTGCACTCAAATGCTGGGAGTAAAAACCAGCTCAATGTAGCTAATGCTTGACATTCTGTCTTCTACACGGTTCAGGTACTATCGAATGACAATCCCAGGTTCGGATACAATGCAGCTACAGGGGTGTACGAGGATCTCATGTCAGCTGGAATAATCGATCCAACCAAGGTTGGAAAACACCCCTCATCCATTTCTGCAACTAGCCTACTCATTGGATCACCAATGTCTGCTCTGCAACCCTGTGGTCTGCTACATGATGGCAGGTTGTGAGATGTTGTCTGGAGCATGCAGCTTCTGTGGCGAAGACGTTCCTGATGTCAGATTGTGTTGTGGTCGAAATCAAGGAGCCTGAACCTGCTCCGGCCGGCAGCCCAATGGACAACTCAGGTATGTCAAACACCAGACATCCAAACGTTTCACTTGAGCAGGATGCACAGAAGATACTCATTTCACCTTGTGATCACCTTAGGATATGGCTACTGAGAGAAGCTATCCTGGAGGTCTGGAAGAGGGGATTGATGGGCGTGGCTGGCGCTTCTTATTATTCATTCTGTGGAGGTTTTGGTGGCTTCGTATGAATTGAGATTTTGTGGTCTCTGTACTCCTGTTAACGGCAACGATGATTTAGCAATGGCAGAGTAGAGTGGAACAGTTCTGGGCGTTTTTTTTAATTTGTATGAAATTCTGGGAATAAAAATGAATATTAGAAGTTATATTGAGGTGTAAGACATCTCGAAAATTGAATATTGGAAACTTACGGTGCGAAATTGTAAATTTCCGTTTCTCGATCTTCTGCTTCATTGGGCAGTAGTCCTCGTTTTCCTTTGCTCTCCATTTCCTCTTCCACTAGGAAAGAACAGGCTTTAGGAGAGTCGGAGGAAATGGCGCAGGAGAAGTCCCAATCCACCGGAGTGTGGTTCGCGGTGAAGCCCTTCGTCAATGGAGGTGCCTCTGGGATGCTTGCCACCTGTGTCGTGCAGCCCATCGATATGGTCAAGGTATGGCTGGCTTGTCTGTATATCGTAGAAAGATTGGTGGGTAATGTATATTTTGACAATTAGCGAGATGGCTTTTTCTTATCGAGGTTTAGGGTTTTAGGCATAGGATCAGATGATGATTCTGCATGCTTTATACTGCGTACAGAATCATAGTATTTGACGTGTTGGTGTTGGTGGTGGGTGAAATTTCTTTTCCCTGACGATTAGTTGGGTTGTCTTCTTGTCGTGAAATTGGGTTCTTGGCATAGTTTCGGAGGTTAGATCCAGTTCTATTTGGGCATCTGAAAAATGCGAGTTTGAGCTTTAAGGATGAGAGGGTTTGGTGTTCCTCGTAGTGACAGCCAAGTGAATTCCTTCACGATTAGCTCGTGTGTTTCTTCTTGCTGAGTATTTGAGTTTTCAAAACAGGTTTACCTATTAATTTTGTTCTATATGGGTAACCCCATGAGAGCTCTGGATTATAGCATTTTATGTTGCATTAGCTTGATATTCTATTAGGTTCTTGAATCTACATTGGCCCCAATATAATCACGGTGCTCTTCTTTGCGGTTTTTTTTTTAGTTTGATTTTCTGTTGACGAGATTGTTCAGCTGTTCTCTTTAATTCTTTTGTGGGATGTATAACCGATAATTTGTAATGCTAATGCGATCTGCTTGATTTCAACCCAAGGTGAGAATACAACTAGGCCAGGGCTCAGCTGCTTCCGTCACCAAGAACATGCTTCAAAATGACGGCATTGCTGCATTTTACAAGGTTCGTATCATCGAGCTGTTTGATTCATTCCGCTATACTCTTACTTTGCTACCTGAATTTTATGAAAATGCATCAACAAACTCTTTTTTGGCTTAATGAATACACTGGTAGCTGCAGGTTAATTTTGTTTGATATTATATTGGATAGCATTTTAGTGTTATTTGACTTGTGTACAGGTTTGAATCTGGATAACCATGACTTGTTTCCACACTTCAGTTTTCTCCATTGTGTTTCTGTAAAAATCTTGAAATGTGAAGCCCATCTCAAGTAGGCTACTTCGCTTTTACTGTTGACCCTGTTCTCCAGTTTTGCCTTCCTCTTCTAGGCTATTAATGTCGTTCTATTAATAGGGTTTGTCTGCTGGTCTGCTCAGGCAAGCTACATACACTACTGCTCGTCTCGGGTCATTTAGGTGAGTTCTTGATGATTTGGATTCTGCAGTTTCTATATTTCTTTTTCATTTAAGCAGTTGGGAATTAACATGAAGGTTCTATGAAAATTAGAATTTTAACAAACAAAGCACTAGAAGCCAATGAGGGAAAGCCATTGCCCCTGTATCAAAAAGCTCTTTGTGGGTTAACTGCTGGAGCAATTGGAGCTTGCGTTGGTAGTCCTGCAGATTTAGCACTCATACGAATGCAAGCTGATGCCACTTTACCTGTTGCCCAGAGACGCAACTACGCCAATGCATTCCATGCTCTTTACCGCATTACTGCTGATGAAGGAGTCTTGGCTCTTTGGAAAGGTGCTGGCCCCACGGTTGTAAGAGCTATGGCTCTGAACATGGGTATGCTGGCTTCATATGATCAAACTGTTGAATTCTTCAAGGATTCAGTTGGCCTAGGCGAGGCTGCTACTGTTGTAGGTGGGACTTCTGCGTAAGTAACTAGTTTTTGAGATCTCACAAATCCTATCTGAAACTTGAGACTTGGATCCTTGTTACCAGGTGCAAGTGCTGTTTCGGGATTCTTCGCCTCAGCCTGCAGCTTACCATTTGACTACGTCAAGACTCAAATACAGAAAATGCAGCCTGATGCTGAGGGAAAGTATCCATATTCTGGTTCCCTCGACTGTGCTGTCAAAACCTTGAAGGCAGGGGGACCCCTCAAATTCTACACTGGATTTCCGGTGTACTGCGTGCGTATTGCTCCTCATGTCATGGTGAGCAGGCCACACTCATCTTGCACAACATATTTTATCATCTCAGGACATATCTTGCTGATCTGGTCTCTGTGTGCCTTTGCAGTTAACCTGGATATTCCTCAACCAAATCAACAAACTTGAAAAGAGCGCAGGGTTGTGATTGTGTGCGAGCTTTGGATCAAGACACTGTTTTTTGCCCCGCACCTCATTGATTTATGATTCTTGGGGGCTGTTAAAGCCCCCCATGTCAAGCTTTAGGAAGGAGTACGTGTTTGACAATTGCCACCATGGGCGCAGGCACTGGTAATCCCCAGAACTCTGTAGTCTATCTTGCCCCATTTGCCTTTTGTGTATCATGGTCTTCGGTTTCTGAACTCCCCTCCATTTCGTCATGGGTGATCCATCATTTTCCACTTGCAACAATGGTTTCTTGGTGAAGGAAATCAGTTTTCCAAGATTTGAGAAGCGACGAAAATAATTTCTCACTACACAACGTGGTTTCACCACTCAAAGCTAGCGACTAGCAGGATGACGCGAGATCAGTTCGGCTTACGACGAAACGGCGAAGCTGCCGAAGCTTAGCTAAAAAGACGCCTACGACGACGCCGGTGCCGGTGCTGGGCCAGAGTTTGCGGCGGTGCCAAACTGAACGACGGAAGAGCAATAAATTAGTTTCTGCGGGTTAGTCTTATGTGGGCCTGTTCTGTTTTACAGACCCGCCGGTCCGGCCCGGCTCCAGTCGGGCCAGGGAACTTCGTATCAAACCCTAAAAGCACCTCGATGATGTCGTGGCGCCTCAATCTCCAAACCGGACCGGAGACCGTGTGAATTCTCGCCGGTGAATCCAAGTTTTGGTTGATCCAATGGTGTCTGGATTTGATTATGACGAAAAATCGTCCCTCTTTTGATTCCTGTGTATATTTCGTTTTCATCTGCGTGGCTTTTTGGTGATCTTGTGGATCATACGTGTTTCTAGACTTTCAAGAGGAGGAATGGTGGCCGGAACAAGCATGGTCGTGGCCATGTCAAATTTGTCCGCTGCTCCAACTGCGGGAAGTGCTGCCCTAAGGTTTTCTCCAACGCCTTCATGCTTTTTTCTTTTCCTGTTGGAACTCGTCAAATTGAATGAGCATATTCTTTAGGTATAATTTCACCATGCACGGATTGCGTTTTCAAACATGGTAAATTTTGGGTTACGGTCTAGTCTGCGTGCTCTTCTTGATGTGCCAACTGATCAGTCGATTCTGGTTATTCCTCCATTAATTGTTGTGTGTACTATGAATTGCTCAACAGGACACGGCCATCAAGAGATTCCTTGTGAGAAACATAGTTGAGCAAGCTGCTGTCAGGGATGTACAGGAAGCCTGTGCCTTTGACTGTGAGCGCTTTTTCCAGAACAAAGAACCTCCTTTTGCATTTACTCGACACATTTTATATGATCCTTGATGGAGGGAAACATGTTTTTTTTTTTTTTGTGTGTAGCATACACACTTCCCAAGCTCTAAGTAAAGATGCTGTACTGTGTTTCCTGTGCCATTCATTCAAAGGTTGTTAGGGTGTGATCTCGCACTGATAGGAGAAACCGTGAGCCTCCTCAGAGATTCAGACGCCCAAGGGTATGCCTTTCCACATAATTAAATCACCAAACCACCATACACAACACCCATCAAGCCACCATTGAGAAATGGAATATGTTGGAGTTTTGCCATCTCTTCTCCGTTCCCATGTTCTCACAGACCTTGAACTGGTTACCTGCAGGATGATCTCCCTGAGCCAAGGTGCACAAGCTGGCGTAGGAGCAGGCAGACCCTGAGCTTCTGCTACCCATTTCCCTTCCTGTGGAGGAGGTGCAGTCTCTTATCATCATCTTCAAGTGTTGCTTTGCCGACCCTTTCTCCAACACCCTGTAAACCAAACACACTTTGTTGAGATTGGGTCCTGGTATTTCACTTGGAATACTCCTGTTTGAGGATTTCAATTGGTTGATCAAACCGAATATCCACATTTGAACTGTTCAAAATCCATCAAACGGCTCGGTTGGTGGTTTTAGGTGTGATTTTCCGTAATCATGATTAAAAAAGATCAATTTTTTTTTGAAAGGGAAAATAAATATATTCATTTATATATGGTCTACACTTTCCTAGTAAAATAATTGTGAGTTAATATGCTCATCAAAGCGCCCGTTCAATATCCAACGGCCGGCATTTTTCCGGTTGCAGCATCATCTCCTCAACCAGAAGAACACTAGAAATTGCAATTGACAAACCAAAGCAACGACAACGAGAAGAAGAAAAGGGAGGAAGAGAGCGCAAGCTGTAGAGCAGCACTACGATAATATCCATTCATCAAATCTGTTCCTGTTTCTCACCCCTGAGTTCTTCATTTTGTGATATAAAGCAGCAAGAGGTCGAAGATCTCGTGTTCTGCCGTTCTCTCCTTTCTCTCTCTCATTGTTTTCCCCATCTTCCTTCGAGTTCCCTCCTTTTCCTCAGTCGAATTTCAGTAGGTATGGTTTTTTTTGTTTGTCTTTTTTTCCTCAGATCTCGACCCAGATCTTTTGTTTGCTGATACCCAGAAGCTTAATTCAGTGTTCTGCTGTTTTGTTTCCTGCTTCTGGAAGATCTCAAGTGGGGTGCTTGAATGTTTTGTCTTCCTTGCAGATTTTGTTCACATGGATAAGTTGCAGTGGGGAAATAGAAAAAGGTTGAGATGTATGAAGGTAAAAGACTCATCTTTGAATGGAAAATCGGATGGAGTTGGAGGCGTCGTGAAGAAGAAAATGACTTCGAGAGTAGTTGATAATTACAGCAACCAGTCAAATTTGAGCAGCAGTAGTAAAGATGGGCACGGCCTTCTCCCAGTCCCATCTCCCCTTCGTACCAATAGGTGACAAATTCTTGAAAAAATTGAATCTTTTTGAGTCTGTTATGCGCTTATTTTGGCAGTTAACTTGCTTCTGTTGTTCCTTAGTTGGTTTACTGGTTTTGGAGCATTCTGTGCATTGCAGTCTCTTGAAACCAAAAAAAAAAAAAAGAAAAAAAGCATATTCCAAATGATGCTCTCTCATTGTAGTGACTGATAAATCTGATAGCAAAGGAACATTGCGAAATGTGTTCCCTCTTTCCCTCTTGCACATCATGTCTGGGAATTGTACATTTCCAGGTCAAACGCTAATGATAACCAAAAGGGGGTAGCCTCCATGTCCCTGGAGAAGGAAGACCGGTACTACACAACAAGAAACTCTTGTGGTTATGATGATGGCAACAAGGCTGCATTGTTTGCAAATCCCCCAGAGGAGAACAAGAAGGCTGTGTGGCCCAAGTTGTTGATCGCACTGTCGAGCAAAGAGAAGGAGGAAGATTTCATGGCAATGAAGGGATGCAAACCACCCCAGAGGCCTAAGAAAAGAGCAAAGCTAATACAGAGAACAATCCTGGTGAGTTTGAGTTTAACCTCGACTCTTGTCATTGCGGAATGAATGGCAGATTATCCCTGAAGTAACTTGGGAAATTGATGTAGTTGGTCAGCCCTGGTGCATGGTTAACTGATCTGTGCCAAGAGAGGTATGAAGTAAGAGAGAAGAAGACCTCAAAGAAGGTAGTGCCTCTGTTCTCTTTCTGCAGTTCATTTCCCTTTCCATTTGTCCTCAAATGAAAACCAAATCTTTCACCTACTGTGCAGAAACCGCGAGGACTGAAAGCCATGGGAGGCATGGAGAGTGACTCGGAGTGATGAAGTGAAGAAATCAAGGCTGCTTCTGCTGCTGCTCCTTGCATTTCTGCATTGTATTGTGCATGGCCCCTTTTGCATGCTCCCCACTGCGGTGGATTCTATCTAATGTGACGATCATTGGGCAAGATTCAGGCACTCTTTTGTTGTGTGTTTCTGGGAAGAATGAATGCATGAACGTCAGAATGGAGGCTTGGAAAGCACAAACCATGCAATGCTATTGACGCAAGTTCAAAAGCAGCAAATGTGCATTCTACACATATAATGCAACAGCATCCAAAAACCTTTCCTCCTCTGGATTGGGTTCCCTGAAGTAACCAACCGTCGCCTTATGCACATCAACATAGAAATACAAAGAATTCGATGAAAATTGGGTCTGGAGACTTTATGTTAACTTTTAGGGGGCATCATAGTTAGTACAATAGAAATATTACGATATCTTATAAATTGTGATTATTTTGACTGTAGATAGAATACAAATGCTTATTTATAGTAAGCCATAATAGCAAGAATCCAATGTTTTATTTGAGGCACAATTTTGCTGCACCCAAAGAACCAAAAAAAGATGTTCTTTTTTATATTACAAAGAACACAAATTTTGAAAATCTTTGTAAAAAAAAGAAATTTTGAAATGCATTATTGGAATTATTTTTAATATTATTTACTAATAAAAAAATTACATTATTTTCATTTTATATTATAAATAATTTCGAAATTATTTTTAAAAATGTAAATGTTAAAGGATTGGGATGAAGGGTATTTTTGGAATTATGTTAATGAATTGTTTTCATTTATTATTTATATTCAATTACAGCAAAGAGAACGAGGCAATTGGTGTGTGGCGGATTAGTCATCCTGTTCGTGATACACCATCTCAAAGCGCAGCCATTTCTTCCGGCGGAGAAGCTTCATCAGAAGAAACCAACCGATTCCGGCGGCCGTCATTAACCCGCTCACCAAAAATACCGTCTTCGTGGCGATCACCATGATGAACACCAGGAATCCCGCCGGAATCAAACACATTAAGGTCAACAATGGAAGATTCAGTGGCACCCTGTAAGGTCTCTTCTTCTGCGGCATCTTCCATCGGAGCCACAAAAACGATGCCAACTCCAGAAGCATCCCCAAGCTGTACAAGAAATTTGCTGAGGAAACAATCTCTGTGTAGCTTAGATAAGAAACTCCTAGGGCTATCAGTGTCGAGAAGATGATCCCAACCCATGGCGTATTGAACCATGTTGATCTAGTGGCGAAGAATCGAGGTAACAATGCGAGATCAGCCATGCCCAGAAGCTGGTACGAGCAGCTACTCAAAGAGGCTTCGAATAGGCCAATGGAAGACAACACTGCACCTACTTCGATCCAGAGTTTGAGCCATTGCCCGGAGATGATTCTAGCTGCATCGGCCATAAATCCCGCCTCCCATTCGCTTTGATCGACGACCACAGCACCGGTGACGGCGACGAGAGGGATTATGTAACCCAAACAGGTGAGAATTACACTGAAGAATAAAGCTAAAGGGAATGTTTTGTGAGGCTTTTCTACTTCCCTGCTAAGGTGCTGACATTGTCGAAGAAGTTCAGGTTCCAGAACAGGGTGTTGAAGAACAAATTCCAGTCCCTTTTCACTCCCCCTTGTCCTAAAGAGATCCATCTGCGTGGGCGAATACCGGGGATTGCGATCAAGGACATCAAGACAAATGGGGCAAGAGAAACAATCCCTAATCCAACAGCAACATAGCCAACAATCGCTAAACCAGTGTAGTTCAAGAAGGAGAAAACCAGAGTGAAACCCAGAATCGCTAACTGTCTCGGTAAACCAGACGAGAAAATAGGGAAAAGTCTCTTCAAGTAGCCGATGCAGAGCGCAGGGAACGCAGCGATGTTAATGACTGTGCTTAGAAATTTCCACGTACCCATAAGGGAGCCGAAGAAAGGTCCGAAAGCACGATCTGCCCAGATCACAAACCCACCGTTTCCGGGAAATGCGGTGGACAGCTCCGCCGTGATCAACGCCTCAGGAACACTCCAGATGAAGGGGAAAATGAGGAAACCCAGAATCGCGAGTAAAGGTCCGGCTGCCTGGACAGCCGGCTCTTCGCCGTAGGGTCCGCCGGCTACCTCAAAGTATATAAGGAAAATAAGAGGAATAAGCGTCAACCTTTTGGCTTTCGGAACGGCGTTTTCCGGCGGAGTGGTTGTTGGGAGTTCCTGGACTTGTTGAATGGCGGCCATGGCGGCTGTAAGATCGGAATTCCGAAGTGGGTGATCCAAACTTTACATCCTTTATATTAGCAACCGAAATATTTGACCAGGGAATTCGCAGATGCCAACGGTTACGCATTCTTGGGCGCCGTTGTTGATCCTGCCTGCAGCCATCAACGAATTTATCTCGGAGGCGTCACGCCTTCACTCTTCACCATCACCATTCACCACCCAATGCGGGATAGGTATGCGCCCGGTCTGAACCGGGAACGGTCCACTAGCGAAGACTCTTCAATGTTTTCGCCATTTCTCTGAATCCCGAGCTTCGCGCGCAGAAAGAAAAGAGTGACGAGTGGCCAAATTATTCATCCTCACCGATGAGCACATTGAAGGGTTTCTGGAATGAGTTTTTTTTTTTTTTTTTTTTTTTTTTTTTTTTTTTTTTTTTTTGAGAAAGAAAGAATCTTTTTTGGGGGTAATTGTCCTGGAAATGGGATATTAAGCCCTGGGTTTTGTGGTCTCGGTAAAATTTTGGGGAAAAAAACGGGATGGCGATGATGCTGCTGTTGTTCGTGGTGATTCTCGTCACCCGCTCGGAGTCGACGTCACCGCCTGCGGCGGCCTCGTTCTACGACGTACTCGGTTCCTACTCTCTTCCGGTTGGCCTATTTCCGAAGGGTATATCTGATTTCTTTGTTGACCCTTCATCCGGAAGCTTCCGCCTCCATTTGATGCCTCCGTCTCCGTGCCACGCCAAATTTGAGACGCGCGTTAGATACCAAGGCGACATATCGGGGAGGATAGATTACGGGAGAATTGACAATTTGACGGGCGTCGCTGCGGAGGACCTCTTTCTGTGGCTACCCGTTAACAGGATTCAGGTGGATGTTCCTAGTTCTGGGTTGATATACTTCGATGTTGGCTTGGTTTCGAAGCAGTTTTCATTGTCATTCTTCGAGACGCCCAAGGATTGCAGTGTACAGGGTAAGGAATATGATCAACGAAGTGATGTCGTTTTGTTGGAAGGAAATCGTGTGCGAATAGTTGAGGTTAGTGTTTTTCATTGCCTGCATGTATGCCTGCTTTCTTTTTTTGTCTGTTTTTTTTTTTCTGGGTTCATGAGCATCCTTTGCAGTTAGTATACAATTTTGAAACTGAATTTTCCTTCTTGAAATTGCATTATGCAGAGTAGCCGATAGCTAGAAATTGTTATAAGCGGCTGCTGTCACGTAGATTTCCAATAATGTTGCCTCTTTCCTGATGTTAAAACTGTCAAATAACAGTACAAGTTATCGTGTGATCCAAGTTCTAAGCTTTTATCAATAGAGCCCTGTAATTGCAATAGTGTTAACAGTTAGAAAATATGAGTTCTTCCACTTAATATTGACGTGTCTGTGTTTCCTTGGTTTGTACTCGGTTCACAATGCAAGTTTTCACTATTTGAACTCATCCTTTGAAGAAAACGCTGGTTTTCACACGCTTGTAGTGATATTGCTCGTGTCAAAGATTTGGTATAAGGGCTGATTCCTGTGTTTACATCAGGCAAACTTAATAACTTTGTGATCTGTCTACTTTACAGCTCGAGTTTTGAATCCTTGGACCTCAATTTCACTATTGAGCATTCCTTGTTAGATGTGGTGGTTGCTTCGCTTCTGCTTTTCCTTTGTTGCCACATTCGGAAAACAGATTCCATCGTTGAATATCATGCATTCATTCGCTAGATGTGGTTGTGGAATGAGATAATCTTGTTTTTTTGTACAGAGCAAACATGCAACTATGCTGAGGGCCATTTCTTGAAACTGCAATCTGAGCACTACAGTATCCCAACACACAAACACACACACAGACTATGATTTCCTTTTGTTTTCCTGGTATGATCTTTCGCTGATTACTGTGTCATATTTTCCAAACAAAGTTACATGTATAGAAGCAGTAAAGAAAAACCCCATATGCCTGTGATCTCCCATCGTCTCTGCTTGTCTGCATTTCTGTTTTGCAGTCCTCAACCTGCAACCAGATTATCCAGCACAAGTTTGTGCTTTGAGACCTCCAGGATGAACATGTTAGAGGCAGGGATGCATATTCTGAACCAATAAAATCGATATTGTCTGTTTTGAATACCCATTCGGCTTCGAATGTCTACATGAGTTGGAGAAGGTGGCCTGAATCCATGTGTATATGATAGGGCAGTCTTTGTAATAGCTACTTTATAGTGTAACTATATATTTATATTACGTATTAATTATATTTTATTTTAATGAAAAAAAACGAAAAAGAAAAAGGAATAGTTGTGGAAGCGTTAATCGAAATAAGAGATCTCATCCTCGTCTTGAGACCACAAACGAGGGGAATGAAATGCAGAAGAAGCCTCTGAAATTCTCGGCCGATGCTTGAATCCGCGTTGTAGCAGAAAGCATTTGGTTGTGCCCTTTGCCAATCCGGACCTGTCGCCTGAAACTGACCGCGTTTGCAGGAAGAGGAGCAGAACCGGAGTCGTTGATCATGGCCGTCAGAGCGCCACCGACTTGGATGACCGTAGTTCCGACTACTGTAACTTGTTCCGCTTCCTCCTCCGATAAAGCCGTCACTTTGTTTAAGCCGCGTCCTTTCAGCGCCTCGTTTTGGGGCCGCGGAGGTAATTAGAAGGCGTTCGGGGCGCTTTAATTTGTTTTTTATTTTATTTGGTGGAAGAAATGTGGTTGAACTTTAGTTTATCTTCTGAGAGTAATTTATGTTGTTTCCGCGATCAGTTTTTGAGTGGGGAGGGAATCTCGTGCAGCATGCATCAGTGGGTGCATTTGATATACCGTTTCAAATGCATGAGGGAAATCTCTAGTTTCAGCCTCTGTTATTTTTCGCCCGATTACTATTTGTTTTATACCTTTTATTTTTGTTCAGCCTTAGGCGCTGTTTTCAAGCACCATTGCTATTTGTTTTATACTCTCTGCTGCTGAAATGGTGAAGACTTATCATGCGGTTTTTGAAATATGTAATATGCCTTGCTTGCATTTATTTGCTTTCATGTGTAATTAAAAAAAAAAAACTTCAAGAAATTGGCATGCTGTAATTTGCACCGTCTGTCTAAATTGCAAGTTCTTCCCAATTCCTGGAGGCTGGTATCTAATTTTTCATAATTTCTTTGGATAATTATCGGTTATGACCTAATACGTTTCTTTTGTTGTGTTTGAAGTTGGAACACCAAAATATGGTGGTATAAGACTATCATACTCTTGTGAACCCAGATGCAGCAGTGACCTGAGAGGTGCACTTGGTACACAAATGAATCTCTTTGATCGCCTCGCTAGAGTTATAAAGGTCATTTGGAAATCCTTAGATTCTTTATAGAGTTTTCGTTTCATGTATAGGTTTGCGCCATTGTACCTGTCATAATTTATGTTTCTGATTTTAGTCATATGCAAATGCCGTAATAAGCTCTTTCGAGGACCCTGAGAAGATATTGGATCAAGCAGTTATTGAGATGAACGATGATCTGGTCAAGATGCGTCAAGCTACAGCACAGGTAATCCTGCTGTGATCATTTAGTTTTATTTCTTCACTTCAAGTTGCATCTAGTTAGCTGTGAGTATTTGAAGGTATCCATATTTGAATGGGATATTAGCATTTGAAAATGCTTGGAATTTCATAGGTTTTAAAACCAAATGTTTGTAGATTCGAATATTGATACTGAAATTGTACAATCTCAGTTACATATTTTGGAGAGTTTGAGTAGGCAAGTACTTTAAGTAACTTTGTGTGGACGTCCACGATGATTTAAAGTTTGTATATGTCCTTCTTTCTGGAAGGAAAACCTCTAAGGAAGATCATACTCCCACTCAAATAGGGAACTCACACGACGTTTCTTGGCTCCCTAGGTTTTGGCGTCACAGAAACAACTGCAAAATAAATATAAAGCTGCAGAACTAGCGTCTGAAGAGTGGTAAGTAAAAGCTTTCGACGTTTTTCCTATTTTATCTATGTGAAATTTTTATTTGTACAACAAGATATTATCCAGGGGCAAGAAAGCAGAGTTAGCTGTTAAAAAGGGGGCTGACGAACTTGCCCGTGAAGCACTGAAACGTAAGAAGGAGTATGCGGTAACTCCTAGTCTCTGACATCTTCAGTAATTATGAAGTGTTCTTAAACGTTGGGGCAAATATATGGATACATTTTTCCATTTGTGCGTCATGCATTAATTTAGATATATACTTTTAATCATTCTCTTGAAAATTTGATGAGATATAATGCAGTAAAGGCAGTGAGCGAGCAAATGCTCTAGATCTTTTTGTTATATGTAGCCAGCCATATGGATATCCTCATGACTCATGAAAAAATCTGCAGGGTAATGCAAATGCTTTGAAGGCTCAACTCGATCAACAAAAAGCTGTTGTTGATAATCTCGTCAGCAATACAAGAGTATGTTGATGAACTAAAAACCTTTCCTCTAGCTGCATGCTTTTTGGGTGCTCAGTTACATTTCCAATATTGTTCGTCTTCCAATTCTTCTATTTTTCCAGCTGCCATGGTAGTCAAATAAATGGCTTTGGAATATTAGATGTGAAGAGTTACAAGTCTTAAAATTTTAATATTCTACAGCTCCTGGAAAGCAAAATACAAGAAGCCAAATCTAAGAAGGACACTCTTAAAGCTCGGGCTCAGTCTGCCAAGTTAGTCATTTTCCTTAACTGGCTTCTTTGCGCAACTTGGGTTTCTCGTGATTATTTATCGCCTTTCTTTTTTTTTTCAGAACTGCTAATAAAGTAAGTGAGATGTTGGGAAATATAAATACAAGCAGCGCCTTATCAGCTTTTGAGAAGATGGAAGAAAAGGGTGAGTTGATTGCAGTTTTTTTTTTTTTTTTTCAAAACCAGTACTTTATCATCTTTACGCATCAATCCTATTGAACATTGAACTTCTGAAATACTTTCTGCCTTCTTACACATAAATCACTGGTCTCTTAGACTTCCTCCCCCTGAAAATCCTCTGCAGTATGCAAACTCAAATTATGATGCATAATGAGCTTTTTCCCTGCAGTCATGGCACTGGAGTCTCAGGCCGAGGCACTGAATGAGCTGACCTCCGATGAACTTGAAGGAAAGGTAAGATCCATGCGTACCATGCCACTGCACATTAACTAAATCATGAAGCATCCATCTCCCAGTGGCACTTCTTCGACAATAATGGTGTAGCAACTACCATCTTACATAATTCATGGCTGTAAGTATGATCAAGGCTCTCATCTTGCAGTTTGCCTTACTCGAGACATCCTCCGTTGACGACGACCTCGCAAATCTCAAGAAGGAGCTCGCAGGAACCTCCAAGGTGCATTGTAGCTTCCGAGGACTCTGACATTTTTTTCCAAACTAACTCCGGCTTCTGTTTCACTGAAGGGAGAACTGCCGGCAGGGAGGCCGTTCACAAGCACAGGTTCCAGCCTCAAGTTCCAAGATCCTGATATCGAAAAGGAGCTGAATGAGCTGAGGCAAAAGGCCAGGGACTTGTAGGCATTTCTCACCCCAGAGCTTTTTCATTTTAGAGTAAAAACTCCATCGTGGCTTGCGCTGTGTAGATTTTTCCCCTCAGAATTTTCTGTAAAATGATGGGGGCATCCGCCCCCACGGTTGGCTCGTTAATCAGCATTTCTCTTGATAATCAAGCGTCATTACCCTTCACTAATCACTTATTAAGAGAATGTTTAATACTATAGTATAAAAGATTTATATTTATAGATAAATTATTGTTTGATTAACTACTATATATATATATATATATTAATTTTGTATGATTATATTATGTATATATTTATTTTTTAAACATATTAGTGATATATATGTAAGTATAATTAATTATTTTTATATCATTCATATATTTATATTTCTATTTTTAAATATCAAATATTATATAATTAATCATTTATATATAATTAATTGCATTATATTTAAATATATTAATATTATACTAATATTAGTTAGAAATTTCACGAATTTACACGTGGCTGCGTTGTCCACGTAATTACTGATTTAAAAAATGATAAAATATTAGAATATTATTCTCATGGAATGACGGCCACAAAAATATTATTTATTTTCCGAAACTGGACAAGGGGGAAATCCTGGGGCTACTATCGTCATTTCTATGGTTCTGGTTTTTCAAGCGGCCTCGCTCCTCCACTCATCGATCTACAAAAATATTCCAAGAACTGCACGCAGTCATGGCGCTGCACCTCTCCACATGTGCGGCTCCAAGGACCAATTCGCTGCTGCAATTGCAGTTTCAGGCATCGGTTTCCTCCGGTCATCTCGCCTTTGCCGGCGTGCCTGCCGGTTTCCTTAGTCTCAAAAGACGGAGCAGGAAGCCTGTGTTTACGGCCACTTTGGTGGCGCCGGAGGTCGGGACAGTTACGGAGGTGAATAAGGATACGTTTTGGCCGATTGTGAAGGCAGCCGCGGATAAGATCGTTGTCGTCGATATGTACACTCAGTGGTATGCTTATATGCTTCAGTTTTTACTGTGGAGGCGTTTGAGATAGATTTTCTGTTGCTGGATCTGAGTGCAGCTTATTTAAGGGAGTTTGTCTTGTGAGTATGTGCAATGTGAGGAGTAAGTATGGTAAAGATCACATTTTGGTATGGTATACCAGGGGTAGACTAGCTGATGGTTATCTATTCAATGTAGTTGTTTGGGTGTTGGTAAAGTAGAATGCAGTACTTCTCCAGATTTCTTGTTTCCTGACTAACGTGCTTTTTGGCACACCGCCCCAAGGCTTGATTCTTCCTTCTGAGAGGAGAGCACTCTCCAGGCTAAGGATTTTTTGACACACACACTACCAGGTCACAGCTCAGAATTCAGTGAGATGGATTGATGTAACCTATCCCTGTTTTGTCATTGAGGTTTTTAGTAGGCAATGGTGGTTGGCTTCTTTTGAGATCTTAGCAACAATAGGGTCTCAAGTTGGAAGATGGCTGTTTCTATCTTTTCTTGGTGCTTTCTGGTTATGCTGAATCTACAGTGCGCATGATGTTTGATCTTTTCAAAGCAAAAGTAGTGGTAGGATCTAGAAGAAGCATGCAGTTTAGTGTAGTTAATCAATTTCTGCATCAATGATTTGAACATGTCACATTCTAAATTCTGCAACCAAAAGCACTTCAATGTGATTGATAGATCATGTTCTAAACTCTGTATTATGAATTCGGACACAAGGATGTATATATTCTTGTCTCTGTGCCTCAAAAACAACACTGTGATGCAGGTGTGGACCATGTAAGGTGATGGCTCCAAAATTTAAAGACCTGTCCACCAGATACGACGACGTCCTCTTCTTGAAATTGGACTGCAACCAAGAAAACAAGGTATGTATGGTGATTGGTTGGTGGTGAGGTGACTTCTTTTTTGTCTGTGAAACTCTGATTATGGGTTGTATTATTCCTGTTGTTTCTGGTAGCCATTGGCGAAGGAGCTTGGGATAAAAGTTGTTCCAACCTTCAAGATACTCAAAGGAGGCATCATTGCTAAGGAAGTGACAGGAGCCAAATATGATGAACTGGTTGCTGCAATTGAAGCCGTAAGATCAACCCGTTGACACGCCTCGACTCTGGGGAATACCGTCTCCCAATTCTATAGCCATATTTTCATGTAAACCGAATCCTCGAACATGTCTATTTTGATATCATTTGGAATGCCAGATGCCATGGAGGTGAATGAAATAGGGAAGCTGTTTGTATATAATTCAATGAGAGTATCATCCTACGACACAAGAGAGGCAGCAGTCTTACAATTAAGACAATGCTGTTGCATTCCCTGGCCTGTTCTTAGAGGGGTGCGCCATACATCTTCCCCAGACTCCTGAAATGGTGTGTTCAGAAAGGTACGCTCTTTTTGTTAGTATTCTAAGTAGAAAGCAGAGGAGCAGCCTTACAATAGAATAGCATCAGGGTGCTGTTGCATTCCTTAGTCTGGAGGCACATATCCATTGCCGGGGGATTCGAGGTCGTCTCCGGTAATGGTCGGAATATGCCAGCTGCCTTGCTCGGACTCCTGGGTACGGATAGGATACATGAATGCAAAGAAACTCTGCGAAGGCAGAGCATGGGGCAGACACCAGAGCAGCTAAAGCTCACCTGTATGACAATTGAATAGGGAGGTGGCATCTTTAGGAGCATACCATTAGCAGAAGGTTGCATCCGGACCTGCCATATCCCCAGATTTTAGTGAAAAACAGAATTATCAGGAGGCCTAAGCTTTGGCCCAACTTGAATGAGAATGAACAACAAAAGCATCTGGCAGGCTCATGATCAGCAAGGAAATATGATGCAGAATCACAAATTTAGCAGCAACCAGCAATTTGAAGTACCTGATGTTTTTCTTTCCATCGAGGAAAAAATGAGTTTCCCAAAAGTTGGAACAAGTGGTCTCTCATCTCGTCGTTCGTCACCACCAGGCATTTGGAGCTGACCGCAGCGTATAACCAGTACCTAGGGATGGATTTACAAGTGTTGATTTGAAGATGGATTTTGGGGGCACAGATACGATTAGAAACCATGTGAAAGCAAAAGTGAAGGTCTAGAGAGTACCAGTCATCATTAGACCCAACAGGTGTGACATACAGTGCCCCGGATTTTTTCCATGTCTCCAACAACTTTTTGTTTTGGGGGTGCTCTGCGACACCACCACGAACACGGCCTTGATGCAGGACAATGAGAGGCAATCTCCTTGATGAGGCAATTTGATGCAGTTGGCTCACAACTCTCCTTATCTGCAAACATGACAGAAAAAAAATTCCTAAAAACCCCATAAATTCATTGAGAACGGATAAGGTGATACAAGTTCATGGCTACCTGTGAAAAACTGAAAACATGTTGATTTGCAAGACCAACATTTGCACCATCTACTACAGCATCAAATGGACCATGGTCCTTGAGCCACTCCTGGAAAAGCATCCTAATGTAGATTCACAGATCTTGACAGACAACCAGATAGTGCAAATAATTGACATAGCTTTATGTGATATTGTAAAAGGGTATCGTTTACAAAAACCAAATATGAGAAAATTCCATAGCACGCAAAATACTGTTAAGAGTCTATCTGAATCTTAATACTTGTGTCACAGCAGCATATAATGTTCTCCCCTATGTCTAATAGCACTCACATGATAGCCCAAGGCATCAATCAAATTGCATGATTCATACCCTCAAAATGCATATGTGTCAACAGGATACTCAAAGGCCATAATTTAGGGGGATATATCAATAAAGCCCTCACAAGGTAAAGGTGTTAGAGCATCCGAAATCAAGAACACCGACCTGAAACTTGACAAAGCCTCTCGTAGTTTCTCTTGTTCCTGCTAGCTCAGCTAATGACTTCGCAAAATTCTCCATCTCCCTTGGCTCAATATCAATACATACAAGCTTCTCCCACAAGCCTGACACACGCCAGCTTCATTCACCACCGTTCTCACAACCCTCCAATCTCCTTTCCCCAACCACCCTTGGCCATGCCACCCACCCCCTCCCTCAACAATTCCTTTCTTCACGTTTAAGGGATCCCAATTCTCCAAGCCAACAACAGAAGCTTTTTTTGACATAAACCAATCCTCTATTATAGTAGCAGTCTCTTCTGTGACTTGCCTTACACTGGCTCGCAACCTATGCATCATTTCATACACCTTGTTCTCCCTCATGACCTGAGAACTGACTTTAAGCAAAGCCGAAAGTTCAGGCTCCTCAGCCAATATTGCATTATCTCGCATGTGTGAATCCACTTCATAGGCCTTATCCGCCAATAGGTTATCACAGAATCCAAATAGGGCTGGTCCATAGGATCTCAACCTGGGAGAAATTTTGTGATCCTTCATCCTCTTAACCAAGTCAAAAGCCAACTCCGGGTCTTTTTTCAAAGCAGCCAACCTAGAAGCATTAGTAAATGTGGCCTCATTCAGCTGCACATTATCCATGATCATTTCCTTAAAAATCTTAAATCCCTTCTCTAAAGCAACGAAATCCATTTCTTCGCCTTCGCTGCCAACGCTTTTAGAAGAACAAAGGTAAAGCAACACATTGTAATGATACACATCAAGCTTTACTTCATTTAATTTAGCCTCATGGTAAAGGCGCAAGGCATCATGTAAATCACCGTTTTTAGAACACTGATCAAGTTTCACACGAAGTATCATTTCTGGTGACTCCCGTCGAGCCTTTTTCCTCGACGTTCTTGAGCCTGAATCGCTTGGGGTTCGGAGAACAGCCCCAGCCGCCAGAGTCGAAAAGCAGGTTCCCGATGCCATCGAAAAGAGCCTGCTTACTTGAGTTCTACCATCAAGAACCAAGGGATAGCATTGAAAAAGATTCTTAAGGCGCTTCGTTTGGAGAAGCAACGGGGTGGAGTTTGCTGAAAGCATGAGAGTGCATCCAAGTCTCAAAAGATTGAATTCAGGGAATGCCGCAGATATGGGCAAGCACTGCGCGAACAAACCGCTTCAAGCAATTCGGAAACCAGAACCAGTAGTGTTTGACTAATTGACTAACCGAGGAGGAGGGAAACATCCGGCATCCTCCCGCTTCGCTGCAAACAATCACCACGGACCGTTTGCGATCGGCGCTTGATGACTTTTCATGCTCGAACAATGTTTTTTCTCCAGAAATTTCGGTTGCGCGTCCGCGAAACTCCCTCCGGCGACTTGTCTAAACCTCCATGGCAAAAAGGGAGGGTTCGCCTTATCTCAGCGCCTCGCATTCCTTCCCACACGTGAGGTGAACTAGACGCATCCGTGGTACTCTGCGCTTCCGCAGTTGTTCCTTCTCTGGGTATTGGGCTACAGCGCGCCGCCCTAACGCAGATTTGTACTTCGTTCATCCCTGATCGCATACCATCTTCAGCTCCATCATCTTCTTCTCGGCACTTCTAGATCTGGCTTATGAGGCGAACTACCTTCATACTCATGCTATCATTTTTTTTTCGCGGTGAGCGATTGAAATCCTGGTGCTTGCTTAACTTCCGATCTCTTCGTCGCCTAATTTGTGAGTGGTGCATGATTCCGCGACGTTGTGATTACGCCATTGAGGTTGGCATTAGCACTAGCCTTGTTCGTCGGAAACGACTTGCAAGTGTCCACGGAAAGGTGCGCAATGGCGCAGGGAAGATGAATGCATTTGGATATACAAACTACTCTGAGGGATGAGACGGCTAACAAAGTTCGGCGTTCCCGCAGGTTACATACATCTAAGGGTTGCGCAATGTCGAAAGAGAGGTTCTTGGTCACCGGAGAACACTGTCAATCACTCTCATCTGCATGAAACAGAGAAAGTGCAGCGCATCAGATACTCAATCCCCTCCCAGCGTTGTGCGCGATGTTAAGAGAAAACAGTTATTTTTACCTTCATCGAATTCATCACTCTCTTCTGCTTCCTCTTCCTCCTCTTCTTCGTCGTCTTCCTCTTCTTGTTCTTCTCCTTCTTCTTCGTTTCCATCCTCTTCCTCTTCCTCTTCCACTTCTTCTTTCACCTCCTCTTCTTTTGTTGCTTCCCGTATCTCATTCTTCTTCGCCTTCTTTACTCCATCCTTCTCTTCAGATGCATCATTATTATCTTTGCTATCGGAGTCGCTGGTAGCTCTGTTTAATGAGTCAGCCTTTCTTTTTTTAGGCTGAACTTCAACTGGTGCCGGAACTGCAAAACTGAATGTAGATCTTCTTCTTGAGCTAGTTATAATGTTGCTAGTCTCGATGCCTTCAAGTTCCCTGGCAGTCTCCTTTCTTTTCCTGCAGTCCTTGATCTCTGAAAGCAAGAGGCTTGGTTCATCAATGCTCCAATAGAATACACAATGGGGGCCAGTTTGCTAAGCATGGAGTGAAACTCACGAATGAGCAGCATTACCTTTCTCGGTCGGATTGCTTGAGAGCCCCTCCCTTGAAAGAATTGCTTCCAACTCCCTAACTAAAAAGGCCTCCCGCTCTGCATTTGGAGCTTGCTTTGCCTTTTTATAGATTGAAGGTGGCACGCTTTCCATTGAAGAAACAGACAATGTCGTCAACACAAGGCCGAGAACATGAAACAAAACGAGAGCAAGATATCTAGGTGGGATTAGGAGCACTGACCTCATACCGCAAGATCTGATAATTGACTTCAGATTCTCAACCCTTTTCCCATGCCCAGAAACTGCTTTTTCTTTATTCTGAAAAGGCATTATATTTTTTATTATTCACATACACCGTTTGCTTGATGCAGCATGAGGGTGAAGTGAAGATTGAAGGAATGACCTGGGCGGATTTTCTCACAGGTGACTGAGGCTGCGAATCTTCGGATACACACCCCGCTGAATCAGAGTTGTCACTTTCTTCTTCTAGTCTCCTAGCATGCTTATTCGACTTCTTACGAGGTGAACCATGATCATCTTCTCCACGTGCTTTTCTCTTTTTCGGATTTTCATTATTCTTTGTTGTACTTCTGGGAGTCTTGTCCAATTTCCTTCCCTTGTGATGAATTCCACCACCACTCTTATCAGAAGAACCGGCACTTTTTTTCTTGCTCATATTTTCCGGCTCCTTCCTTTTCAAATTTTCAGTATCTTTCTTCTTCGAGTCTTTTTCTGACTTAGATCCTTCGGGTGAAGCTAAAACCTGCGTAAAAAGAAGCTTAACAAAAAAAAAAAAACCAATCTTTTGAGGAGAATATAGCTTGTACCTTATCTATTTGTTGACTTATGAACTTTTTGAAAGGATCCAGCGCGAACTTTTGAATTCCAAGATCCTCCTCGAGAAGTCGACGAACTCCAGCCATTGTTATATTCCTGTATACAATACATTAACGAAGTTTCATCCGCATCATGCCCAACGGGTGTCTTGAAATCAAGTATACATAAGATGATCCAGTAGAAAAAACCATGATGACGTACTCAGAGTTTGAACGGAGGTAATCCACTCTTTCCCAAACAGCTCTCTCAATCCTGCTTTCACTCAAGGAAGATTCTTCAAGTCCTGCCTCAGATTTCGGGGTTACAACACCCATTACGGGAGAGTCTTCAGTTGTCCCCTCATCCGCAGGGACAGACTGTCCAAGATCATTCTTGGCATCAGCCTTTTTCAAACGTCCAGATGATTCTTCCTTACTTGAATGGGCATTTCTTTCTCCCAATTCGGCCATATTCTTTTCATCGCTACCATTTGTATCCATCATCTAGAATTTGTGAGAGAAGCTTAACCAATGGTATGTGAGTGATTAAAATAGCAGTTAGAAGCTAGCGGGAGCAGGACAAGAGCTGATGATCACTCCCCCTTCCTTGCCATATAAAGATTGTATGGCACCATATTGGCCACCCCATGTTTTCCATATGACAGTAAAAGAAGCTCAATTTGCAGAGTAAACCAAGAAAAAACTAACACCCTTATCTATGTAACGCAACAGTTAGCCCGAGGCGAAAGATTAGCATACAAAAATACGTTAAAACGCTAACCTTTTCCACGTACTGTTTAATTAGCCCCTTGTAATCATCTAACGCATACTTCCGAAGCTCCAAATCCTTCTCCAAGAGCCTCCTTACGGACTCCATCGTCAATGAACTGCCATATTTTCCTCCATTGTAATTCTCTACGTATTACCTCAACGCAAAAATGGCACAGGCAATCATCGAACCATCGAGATTACTTACTTCGCTTGGTCCTTCAAATGCGGGAGGCGATTGGAGATGGCTCGCTCCAGCCGTTGTTCCACTCCTCGCAACTCTTCTTCAGCCATTTCGACCTGCGATCTGAACCAGCAATCCACTGCTTACCAAGACACACCAGCTGTACAGGAATTTCAATGGCGAAATGGGTTAGGGTTCTAAGATTTTAGCTTCTTCTCGCGGGGTTTTGCTTTACTTTTTTCCCCAATTAATTATAACCCGCAATATAATTTTTAGAATATTATATATATCGTTGGCGCATTATGAAAATTTTATTTCAATTTTTAGAATTATGTTTTCTTTTTTTCTTATTCTTTAGCAATATAGTGATATTTACATGAATAACCATATAATGTGAATTAATTAGATTTCATTAGAATTCATACTTTTTAATTTAATTTAATAACTTTAAAAAAAATACCACATTTTGATAATTATTTTTATTTTTCGTTATAATGAAATGATTTAATTTTACTTATTATAAAAAATATTCTACCCAAAATCATAAATAAATTGCATTATAGAATTATGTCTCATTTAGATTTATGTGTACGATAGCAAATGGTGATTTCGCACATCATTTGCTTTCAATTCGATATATTTCAAACTTTGATGATTTGTGGAGTTTTTAATATATTGTTTTAAACCTCGTTTCGAATTTTAAATAGATTTTTAAAATTAAATAATAAAAAATAGGCATATTATTTAGAAAAGCACAGGCTTTTTTATTGGTAATTAATATCTTTCGCCTTTCGGGCATACAAATCTGCTCATTCACCCTTCTTCTCTTCCAAATTCTCCTCCTTACCAGCACCGTCAAGGATCTCCTCCACGCTCTTCCTGAACAGCTTATGCTGGATATGCTGAGCGAACGTCCTGGGGCGGAAGAGCGGCGGCTCGGCATCGGAAACCGTCTCAGGCAACGGGCCAAGCTGCACGCTATCCTTGGGCGGCTCACAGAAGACCGCCACGAGATCCTCACCTTCTCCTTGTTCACCACACCCCTGTGAAGGATGCTCTTGTACTTACCGTTGCTGAGAATCTCGACGGAGTCGCCAATGTGCATGATGATCGAATTGGGGACGCATTTGGCGGTGATCCATCTGTTTTGGTGGAAGAGCTGCAGCCCCGGAACATCGTTGTGGAGAATGAAAGTGAGAGCACTGACGTCCGTGTGAGCTTCGACTCCGAGGGCGAGCTCCGGCTGTGGACATTTTGGGTAGTAATTGATCTTCAACTGGAGGACTAGATCTTCAGAGCCGGTGAGATGCTTCTCTAGGCGCGACTCTTCGAGTCCCAAGCCGACGGAAAGCCCCGACAAGATCTTGGTGGTGAGCTTCCTTATCTCGTTGGAGTACTCGAGCACAGATGGACTAGCGAAATGTGGAAGAGGCATTTAATCGAACAGGTGATGGGGAAAGGCAGAGAGTTGGAATTTGTACCTGTAATCTTGGGGAATGGCGGGCCAAATAGACATATCCCTCATCTCCGGCGGGGAAACCGTGTGAAAAAAGTAGTCTTCCCACTCACGGCGGCCGCTGGCGTTGTTAGCCAGCTTGCTGCCGTACCCCTGAATTTTCCCAGATCCCTGGTCGTTAGCGTATTTCTCCTTCTCCTCGACCGGAAGCCGGAAAAACTCTTCCCCAGCGACCTTAACTCTCGCAGTGAGATCCGCATCAATCCCGTGATTGATCAAATGCATCACTCCCCATTCCTCCGCCGCTCTCTTCAGCTCCTCGTAGCAAATCCGACGGGTAGACTCGTCGTCAGAGCTCAAGGCGGCCAAATCCAGAGTCGGCACTTCAGGGACCCCAGCCTCAGTATCCGCGGCGAGGACATCTCCGATGCCCACCAGCTCCTCCTGTGGCCTGATGTACTCTTCCGGGATGGTATCGATTCCGCTTCTGGCGAGCACTTCAATTCTCAGAGCCTCAACGGCGGCCATTGTCGCGCAGTAGAAGGCGTCGGATGAGCGAAGGGGACGGATGGAAGAGCTTGATTTATAAGAGCAAGAATGGGTCTGGGGGATGCGACTGGCTGGTGAAAACGCCACACCCCTCCGTTGGTTGAAGCGTGCGCCGGTGACCTGAGGCTCTCACCCACCGTCGGCTGATAATTAAAATGCCATTAAAAAATAGCAAAATTTTGACATGATTTATCTAATTATAATATTACTTTTATATAATATTATTTATTTTAGATATATAATTTTTTATTATATTTTTCTATTTTTGTACCATCACCTCCCCCATCCAAATGATCGAAAATAATATTAAGAATTAGACATCTAAAACGAATATTAATATATATGAAGGATGATGTTTTAAAAATAAAAGGAATTAATATTTTAAATATTCAAAACGAATATTATTATTCCAAAAGGGGGGAAGGAGCTCGCCGGAATCTCACCGGGGCTGGTGAGGATGCCGATTGCCTAAACCGGTACTTTGGAGCAGAAATGGTCTCAGCTTGACGTTTCCTTGTTATGTATGTCTGCAGCTATTGGCAATGGTTCTGTAACTTGTCATCATCCCAAAAGAACACCACAAATGGCAGACTGTATATAAAGACAGCACAGAAAAAGGAAGCGTTGTCTGGTTCCTGACAAATCATACAATGTAATGGAAAGAACATCATCACCCACACAGGAAACAAATCAAAAGAATGAAAATGAATGAAAGAATGACACACTGCGCTGCCTACAAACAATGAATGTATTGAAGTACTAAAACTGGAACGCCTTCCTGTAATGAAATGAATGTGGTGAGTTAGATGCTGATGATGGTTTTATCCACAGCTCCACGCAGATACGGAGTAAAGGGGCTGGTCTCTCCAGCTGAGAGTAAGAAAAGCAGTGGCTGAATCCAATGTTTCATGCTTCTCCACCTTGTACTTCTCCAGATGAGGATACATCTTGAGTATCATATTTGACAGTGAGTGTTCCCTTTCGCTGATTCCCATGTTCCTGAATCCTGCTTGCTCCATCCAGAGTCGCCATTTGTCGAATTTTTCATGTCTCTCGAGCCTATCTCGGCCTTCGCAGGCAATGATATTCCTGATCTCACTACCATACATCTGCTCTATCTTGATCCTGGCTTTGCTCTCCAATGGAAGGCTGCAATCAATGGAGTCAAAAATGGCTGAGTAGTACTTCAGTGAGTTGACAACTCTTGAATCCAAACTCATCTCGTTGTGTTCTGCTTCTTGCTCTGCTACAATAACTGCTTCAGGATTCGTGCTGCGGATCAAGTCTAAGAAATCCACTAGTCTTCTCCTCTCTTTGCTGCTGTCATTGATTATCTCGTGTAGTTGGAAAATGCAGTTTACTGCCACCGTCTCGTTCTCCTTAACGTGAAGCATCCACAGCCTCACATCTTCTAGCTGATCAACCACCACAGGATGAAACTCAAATGGCAGATTCAATGCCTCGGCAAATCCAGAAAGTAGCACCCCTGTTTCCACTAGCTCTTGTTTCGATTCCCCAATGCCTGTGATCCTAATGTGGCTCGGAGGTCCTCTCCTGGAAGCCAAACTTTGGAAGAAACTAGGCCACTGCAGTCCTTCCTTCACCTGGAAATCGATTATATGAATCCGGTCCTTGTCCTCAAAGGCTCTCAGCAGAATCTCATTTGATGTGAAATGGATGAACTTCATAACTGGGGTTATCTGGTTCAGCAACCTCACTGCAATGCTGCCATCATCCTCAACCAGATCGAATTCTCTACGAGCAGTGACCTCGAAGATACCAGGCCACTGCCTTGCCACACGCAGTGCCAACCCCTCTGTGTAATAAGCAGCAACACGGTGGACAGGGGAATCACCCCTTGGGGATGCAAGCTCCCCAAGCCTAGCAAAGCAATGGTTAATGGTAGCAATGTTTTTCGAGCCTATTTGCTCGGTGCACATCACGAGTAAGCTTAAAAGCTCAATGCAATCATCTTCAATGAAGCTGTTTCCTCCATTGTCTTCTTCTGCAGTGAAGGCAGCCTTGGTTCCTTGTCCTGATGACACATGACCCAATTCATGGTCCACCTCAAAAATCAGATCTTTGCAACCAGATGAAGTTGTGCTTGATGATGATACTGAAGCTGCCTCCTTGATTTTCCCAACAATCTCTTCTCCTCTTCCGAAATCAGTAAAACTGGTCACAAAAGGATCATTCCAAATGACATTTGGCAATGATGAAAAACGCAGATATGGAAATGGTTCTGGAAAATTGACCCCTCCATCAACTCCTAAACTCTGCCTATTCACTCTCTTTGGACAAATCTCCTCTTCATCAGAAACTTCTGCAGCTTGTCTCTTTCTTATGGTTCTAATTTGCTCCCAAAACTGATCTTCATTCTTTTGCTTCTTCTTCTTCTTCTTCCTACTCACAACAGGGAGCAGTTTGATATTCTGCGGCTGCTGCTGCAAAAGAGGTATACTGCTAGCCTTTTTATCAACATTTTTCTCTACAGAAATACCAACTGCCTTGCCAGACTCAGTTACGGAGGTAGCATCTTTCCTCGAGAAACTACATGGCAAATCCAATCTCTTTGTACCCATCACAGGTATATGAAAACCCTGAAACTGTGCGGCTGCTTCACTTCTCAATCTATGCCTTGGTGACAGAACTGAAGATGAACAGCCAACCAACATTTTTTTCCACACCTTCTTCTTCTTCAAGAGCCTCCAACTTCACTAATCCTTAAATCTTCTGTTAGTCTCTCCCTAGCTTCTGTACTTCCATGGCAGTCTATGGTATAATGTAATGGTGTACACAATAGAAACAAACAAAAGAATAGCACTTTCAACAGTATATTTGTTCTTCTAAGAAAAAAAAATGTCAAAGGAATAATTATGTGCAGGAAAGAATGCTATCACCACAAACAAACTAAAGAATGAATACAATATAACTACCTAAGAGATTAAAACAAGAAAAAAAGGCATCAAACCCAACTCATTTCCAAAAAAAATGAAATTTCTTTCCAAATCCAAACAAGCTGGTGACACATGTTTCCTCAAATTTGGAGCAAGAATAGTAAGAAAAGAAGCAACATAGAATCACACATTTCCCTAGTTTCAACCCCATTTCGATCCTATCTAAACATGCACACAAAACCATAACCCCTCCAACCCCAGAAACTTATGAATCACAATCATGATGGAAACATCCGTTTCTTTTTTATTTTTTCAATTTTCAAGTTTTTCGAAGAGCAGTTAACCCAGAAAACGAAAAACCCCACTACCCAAAAACCCAGAAACCACCATCGAAGATGAATGGAGTGAAGCCCAAGGTGAGAACACCTTGTCTTGTGTATATAACATACAAGCAAATGGGATCCAAGGGGACGGGTGGGATTTTGAATCGGACGGCAAATAATGGAGCAGAAGAGGACCGTTTGCTTGGGCAGGCCCCACCCTCCATCCCTGTCGTGTCTGGTGGAACATGACCGTTGGGTGGGGAACGGAGGAGAAAGACACTTGTAATGTACGGTAAGGCCCACGTGTGCAATTTTATTTTATTTTATTTTATTCTTTTGCTTTTACTTTAGTAGTCCTAGTTTTTGGTTGGAGTCGACCGTTGGGATGCGCTCGCGGCGGTTGGTCAAGGGCAACACGTGGACTGGACTGGATGTGCATACGATTTTGGGCATATATGGGTCCAATGGACTTCGTATGGGCCATGGGTTGTGCACTTGGGTCGCCGTTGACGGCCCAATTTTCCTTCGTGTATTTTTTAAAAAAATTGAATAAATTAGTGATATATTTCCTCTGTGAAATAAGTAGAAATAATATAATTTTTGAAAATGGATAATTATATATATTTATCGAAATAAAATTATAATTTGTTGGATTGTAAGAAGAAGGGATGATGTGGTGATTCGCTCCACCTAAAACCTAGGAATTGAGAAAAATCGATGTCAACGAGAGTATTTTTTATTCATTTTCAGGTATTTGGTGAATGATCGGTTACTCTACGTTTACGGTTGTTGCGTGGCCACCTTTTCTGTCTTGTCTTTGTGGGTGTTTTTTTCTTCGTGTTGTTCGTAGATGGGTCTCTGTATTGAGTGTTTCTTGCTCTGGAGGGGGGGGGGGGGGATTTTTCTAGCCGATCGACGGTGGTCTGTGGACGGAGGGTAATTCATGTTGTGTTTCACGATTGTTTGAAGGGAAAAGATGGCAAATTTGTGGTTGATGTTGATGAAGATGTGGGAAGATAGATGTTTTCTGAGTTAAACAGGTTATTTCCCATGTATTGGAATTTAGAGACGTGGAAGCATCCACACACACCGCGGCTGATAGTCTTGTCGATATTTCTTATGATTTCATCTGTAGTCACTCTTTTGCAAACCTCCTGCATCATTTATCTTCGCTTCCCAGATCAGGGATTCAGATAATCGTGGTAAATGCTTCATCGAATTCGCATGTTGAATCCCATGTTATGAAACGTAGCTCATCTGAGGCAGCCAGTTCAAAAGTGGTGGCTTGAATTTGCATAGCATGGTGTACTGGCTTACACTTGATCTTCTGTCGCCATCGTATACAGAAGATATGGCGAGGCCTTGCACTGCAGCCAGAGTGATGAATTCAAGTGAAGCAGATGTAATATTTGTACCTTTCTTCTCATCTATTAGTTATAATGGGCAATGGTGGACTACTGAAAAGCAGAAGAATATTGATAAGCTGCTGCAGGAAGAACTGGTGACATTCCTAGTACATAGAAAGGAGTGGAGGAAATTTGGCGGAAGGGATCATTTGATTGTAGCTCACCATCCTAGTAGCTTGTCTTCTACGAGGAAAAAGTTGAGTTCTGCCATGTTTATCATACAAGCATACGGTGAGATCGGTCCCAGCAGCTAGCTCAGCAACCTTTGATCAAAGACCTTCTTTGGCTTATTTTAGAAGAGTGATACATGGCAAAGATATAAGGCTTTTCCTTATTTCTTCTCATATGCATGTTAATTTCAGCCATGCGAGCTTTGATTCTCTTCTTAAGAACAAAGATGAAGTCCACTTCGTAGCTGCAAGTGCTGAAGCAAATGGGGTAAGAGAAGCGGGAAGGGGGATGGCTTCCTCCAACTTTTGCTTAAACATTGCTGGAAATACATCTTCTTTTGAACCGTCTCTTTTGAAGCCATTTCGACTCATTGTAATTGTATCTGATGAGATTGGGCTTCCCGATGAGGATTCAGAGTTCTGCGTGTTCGAGGATGCTGTGAAAAAGGGTCACATTGTGAATTCTCTGAGGAGCATCAAACGAGATAAGTGGAGCCTCATGCGGGAAAGGCTGAAGAGCATAAGTGGACATGATTTGGAAAACTGCTCATCGCAAGAAAACAGTCAAATTTTTGGATTTCCACCGGAAAAAACAGATACAATCGATCACAGTTTCTGTGAGGGCGCTGAAGCTCCTGGAAGTATATAGAGTCACAGATTCTCAAAGATTGTATATCAAATCGTTGAAGTCCAAGAAAAACAAGGAGGGGTAGCAGGGATTTCAGAATCTAACAGAAAAATCAAAGAAAACAGAGCTATGGTACAAGAAACCTCAGAAGAGCAAGCACTGCACTTCATATCTCTGAGCTGATACAAAGCTGTTCCTTCAGCCCCCATCATCAGCATTTGTTGTGAATCGGGTCAGGACCGCGGTAAACTCTTCGCTTCTGCGATTGATAAGGGTCACAAGCGACTGCAGCTGGTGAAGGTGCATTGGCGGCAACAGCCCTTTGGCTCCCTTGAAGAACATGAAAATGGTTTCTTCTCAAACCAGAAACTCTGGCTTGTTGTAGTGAGAGCATCCCAATAAGAACCATAGCAAAAATGACAGTTCTGGTGTTGAAGCAGGGCATGTCTTGATATCTGCAGAACTGGGGACACCAGATGCGGCTAAACAAAGACAAAACTGATCTGAAAACAAGGTTCCTGTACAGAAATGTCTCAGCTCAGATTTATGTGGTGGGATTTAAAAGCACTAAAGCAAAAGGCAGCATAATACTTGGATTCACCCAATAGTGAGATTGGAGGAGACATGTAAGGCTGTTATAGAAGACTCCATTCTGACAAGTTTGAATGGAAAGTTATGCCAAGATTCTTTGCATCCCCTTCTCAGAAAACCAAAGCCCATGTAACCAACTAACGTTTGGACAATTCCTTTATCGCTGTCCTTGGTGAAGTAGCCAAGGCATGCCCTCCCTCCCAAAACTAAAATAAAAACAAAACAAAAAGAGGGAATGAGCAGAAAAGTTAAGAGTCTGGAAAAGTGATAGATTGGCTGGCTGGTCATCATGACAAAAAAAATGGAAAGAACAGAAATCCCATAATAAATTACTTGGTATTTTCACTACTCTTATTTCATTGGGATATCTTAAATGAGAGGGTAAGGTATAATAATATTTTTTTCCTAAAATAATAATCATTATTATTTTATATAGTATTTTAAATGAGGTTTTTGTGGGGTTGTTTGATCTGGTCTAAATTGCTTTCCTTTAGACTCCACTTTTGCTTTATTCTGAACAGTGCCTTCTAAGTTATTACATTGCTTTTAAATTCCGACCCAATTCAAATGAATTTTCCTTCTTTGCTCTGGATTTTTCTTTATGCAATTGGTTAACTAAATGATAAAATCAATTTCTAATTTAGTGAAAGAAATAAGAAAATCAATATTCATTGTAACTGCTCCATAGTAAATGGGCCAAGAATCAGCGAAGAGTGCATCTGGGGGCCCAAGTTGATAACAAGGACGGGTGAAGCAAAAGTGATTGGGGGAAATACTCCCCGAGACAGAGCCTTCGGCGTGGAGTCCGGGAGGGAAGGGGACAGGGCGAAAGTGGATTGGGAAAAGGCGGCGGCGAAGAAGTCGCGCGAGCCGTCTGAGTGATGACTGCGCCTCTGGATGAGCAATCGGAGAAGGAAATGCCGAAAAAGGGTGAAAGTGGATATAACGATCGGGAAGGCGGCGGAAGAAGACTCGCTTCCATGGAAATGTTTGGTTGACGTAAATAAGTTGCGCCGAGATCGCTGCTTTTCGTTGGATTTTCGCAATGATTCTGTAAAATCTTGGGCGGGGTTCTGATGATCGTGGTGGATCTATCAACACCTGATGCTGCTGGAACTACCGACGACTTCAGCTTCCTTCAGAAAATGCGTCGACCAGATATGTATACCGGCTCTGCCGCATTGCACAATGTTACCGGGGAAGGACGGAAGCAGAGAGGCCGTGCTGGAAAATGAGGGCTTGCTAAGAGATGATGAATCGTCCGTCTCCGATCGCCTTTCCCCGAATCATGTAGCCGTTTTCTGGAAGGGACAGCCCACTTTTTGCTCAAATGAACATCAATTCGTCTTCCAAGATTATGGTTTGGAACAGCCCAAAGAAACCATACAAGCTCTCCTAGTCAGTGGCACCAAAAAGTGATTTTTATCAGTTGGTCCAGAAATGGCACCAGCAGAGGTGAACAACTACAGAAGCATCATTCTTGTCCGGGCTCCACCATTGAAGTAGCCAAGCTTTCCTTGCTTTCATTGCCCAATCACGAACAACGGCTGCAAATGCCACAGAAAAAGCAGGCATATATACAAAGTCATGCCTTGGGTCAGAAAAAATGTATGTAAACGGAGGAAATAGAACTTACTGCATCTACTCCGACGGGCTTCCCATCCTCAGCGAGTATTTCAAGAATAGTGCCAGACTGATCAGCCTGAAAAACATGTAAACAGAGTAGGGATTTTGCCTTGGATTGCATGCAATATGAGGCTAATCGGGTTTTCATTCTCCGAGGCTCACAAAAAAATAATATGGCCGGAAAATGCCTGATATAGGTGTGAAGTTGGTGAGAAAGTATATGAGTTCAGGTTTACGGGGCGGTGGGATGTTCTTGTATAAAAGATTTTCAGCAGGAACCACACACACATTGTGATGAACAAAAGGTAAAAAGAAGCGTAGGGCGAGACTAAAGGCATACCTCAATCTCATTCATAAGTTTCATGGCCTCAATGATGCATAGTACTTGCCCCTTTTGAACCTTATCTCCAACCTAAAAAATAATTGATCCAAACGACCCGCCAATACTTCATTCAGAAAATACACTGTAGAGACTTGATAGTGCTGCATTGAAAAAATATAGAATCTAGCAATTTTTACCTTGACAAAAGGAGGTGCATTAGGAGCAGAAGACCTATAAAAGTTCCCCGCCATTGGAGATTTGAATGGCGGATGTGAGGATTTGGGTTGAATCGGTGCTACTGGTTTTGGTGCAGGCTGAGCCTGGGGAACGGCGGCTGGGGCTGCACTTGCAGTGGTCAACGGAGCAGTTGGCACAGGTTGATGAGCAGAAGGGGCAAAAACAAGAGGATTTGCAAATGACGGCTGAGGCAATGCTTCTTTTTTCCTGATAACAACTTCACAATCTAGATTTTTTAGTTCCAGTTCAACAATATCTTTTGAATCCACAAGCCTGCATCAAGCAAAAATTGGTGCCATCAGGACAAAGCAGGAAATGATCAGACGTACATGCTTAAGAATCATTTACTTGACAAGATCAGTCACTTGACGCAGGAGAGCGGAAACAGAATTTGCTGAAACTGGGACATGGTGGTTTTCCGAAATCAGAGGCACAGCTGGCTCGAGTGTGTGAGCAGCATTCGGTGTTTTATCACCAGAAGCCTCAAAAGAACAACCGAAAAATTTAGCATTCTATGGAAAGAAACAACATCAAATAATAGACGTCTCGGCATAGCATAAAAGCACAACTCGTACCTCTGGTAGCTGGGCATGTGCCCTGAAAACATCAGACTGAGCCCGGTTACATCCCTGCCCAGAAAGAGAATTTATATGCACAAATCCCCAAAAGTTTTCGCATGCATTGTTTATTGACTGAAATTCCAGATTCCGAATATTGGTGGTCAATAAGACCTTTTCAGTAACTCAGGGCCTATTGAATGCCTTCAGCTATGGCGACTAGAACACTTAATTCTTCAAGTGTTTCCTTATTTGTTTATACAATGAATAGCGTGCAAGATGGTTTGCGTAAGAAGTGGATGCTCTAATTCAGCAACAGAATATCAAAATGCAAGCTGTTTTGATTTCATCGCCCAAATGTATGAATTACCCCGAGCGTATCCGAAAAAACATAAGAACAAAGGGAGGCATATCATTCGACTTCAGAATGTAGTAAGTTCTCACACAACGAACCTGCGAATGGGGAGCCGCCGTCAACGCCAATGCAGGCTTGGGTTTGGACTCGGAAACGGAAAATGAAGAGAGAAACAGTGGCTTCTGAATCGAGCGCGACGCTACAGGCAAAGGAGTCGAAATCTTGGGACAGGGATTCCCAAAAGAAGTCATTTGTGAATGTGTAACTGCCTGTAAAAGAGATCAAGAATGGAGGAAATGAGATGCAGCCTTCAATTGGAACTGAACTCAGAGGCAGAAGACTCTGAGAATGGGGGCGATGAAACTGAAGCGAGCAAGAGAAAGACGGCGGGCGAAAACTACGAGGGAGGATCCGCAAAACGATGTCGTTTAGCGTCTTTCAGCTTGTGTATGCGCGCAATTGAGCTCCCTTATCGGGCCTCCTTATACGGGCCAGGAATTCATTTGTCTCTTTGGGTTTCCTCATGTGGGGCCCAATAACTGAAGTTTCTACCAGGTTTTCTTCTTCTCTGTGTGAAGAAGCCTCTCTCTATTGGGTCTGATAGTGTTGATTTCTTAGACAAACCTGATAATCTGATCGGCAGTTTTTTGCGTCTTTGGATGGCATGCTTTGGGGAGAAGCTAAGTGAAATGGGTGAGGAGTAGGGGATCCTTGGCGTAGGGAAATAATCCCACATAGATTTCGGGTTATTGGAACTTCAAAGAGCTCTTGCAGAGGGGACAGGGCTACATGATTCGCCAATCAATCAAGAGCTATCTTTTCATGTTATTGAGGTTGGTGAATGGTGATGGTGTGTTACAGCGGGCTTTGGTTTGTGTTCTCTAGAAAATCAATACCGGAAGCAAAACCAATGGAGCAGTGCAGTGCACAAAGCCCCATTTCTCAGCAGCATTTATGGAGTTGAGTACAAAGCTGCTCATGGGTTGGAATTCAACACTTGTTTCCTGTTTTAAATACCCTTTTACACCTCCCTCTGCGCTCTTCACTTCCTCTCCTTCTTCGTCCAACTCCCCTCTCGCTGTTTGGTTTGATCCCCTCCTCTCCAATGATATCTGCCTCGTCGTCAAACCGCCGCTATCTTTCCGCCGCCCTCCTCGCCATCCTCGTGGCGGCTGCAGCCTCCACCGGATGCGCACAGCAGACCATCCATTCCAATCAGCATCGCCTTCTGCTTCGAACGCGGATGCTCCCACGTAGTCCGCCTGTCCGACGGCCTCCCCATAACGATTCTTCTCTTGGGTTCGACTTCGAGGAGCGGCTGGTTCCCGGCGGCCCGAATCCTCTCCACAACTGAATTGGAACGACGCGGTCTGCCTTCGTGTCGACATGGACTAGTAGGCGTCAGGTCGTGCTGTTCAGTTATGTATGAAACCAGGCTCATGTTGTACTTGTGAGGCCACATAATTTCTTTTCTATTTTTTTCCCTCTTGTGTATGTCGATATATATATGTATTCCTACGCATTGAGCCATTAAAAATACCATCTTTTCAGACAAAACATTGCATCACCTTAGCTGAACTGTAAGAAGAGTGAAAAAAGGGATAGGGGTTGGGTGGCTGGTGTTAGAAGGCGAGTCTGGGGAAGAAAAGGGTGTGTCTTTTGTGGGAGAGTAACGTGTGCGCATGTCGAAAGTCAAAGATAGGAGGAGCAGGGAGTGAAACCGAGTGACTTACTGCGGTAGCTTTTAGACAGACAGAATTTACTCCTTGCCTGCGGGTACTCTGCGCTCTGCTGCTGTGTATTTCTGCTTTTTTGACAGCCAGCGGTAACAAAGCTCCTATTCCGAGCTCCCTTGTATTTCGCTTTCATCATGAACTAATCACACTGGAAATCATTTATGAGTTGGGGCAGATTTATCGGGATAAGAGAACACCAACAGCAGCAGCAGCAGCAGCAGACAGCAGATCGTATGTGCATTCCATTCCATTCCATTCCTTTTGACATACCATATGCCGGGGTCGAACTGGACCCAACCAGCATAACATCTCAGGCCAAATGCTCTCAAGAATACTACTACCCTTCACCCCATCATCAAATTTCTGACAGGAATGGTGGCATTACCACCTTATAAACCCTTCATATTCCATCTCTGCAGTTGAAGCAGGAGAGACTTGGAGGTGTTGCAGACACGATCACCTCCCCAATAAGCTCTTGGTTCGATAGTTAGACTCCCCTCATGCGAAAGAACCAAGCTTGACAAACCATGCATGCTAAGAAGTGTAAGTTTTGAAAAAAAAAAAAAAAAAGATCTTGAAAAGCAGCTACTCATCACTGTGTGGTGTTAATGGGCCTGTCGGGCTTCGATGCGCAATAAATGAACTCGTGGTCATATTGGGTGGGCTGATTTTCTCTTCTCTTGTCCGAACTCCCTATTCTGTGACTCTGTCTGCTTTCCCTTCTGTGGCGTTGGTGACTTTCCCAAGTGCCTTGCATTTTCTGAAAGTGGGAGTGTCTGAATAGATTGACCTTAATCTGCTTCTCTTCCCAGAAAAAAAAAGGGTTGTTTATGTCCTGATCAGAGGGTAGTTTTCTACAGCTGCGCAGAAAGAGTAAAGAGATCATCAAAACATCTGTCAGCTTTCAGTGCTATGGATACAAAGGGAGATGAGATGCTTTAGCAAGGATAACCTCATGAAAAGATTGTACATTGAGCCTGGAGGAGTTACATGACATTGAGGTCTATGACATATCATACATTTGAGCAGAGAAATAAACATTGCCTCCAAGATTACTATAATTCACAATCGGAATTTGGCATGGAAGAAAATTTTCGACACCCGAAATCAGACGACGTTGAACACTTGGAAAGAATCAACCACGGTTTTCAGTCTGTCTTTCATCTTCTCCCATCTCCTTTCATTTGCTCCTGTGGTCAGTGTGTAGAACTTTCCTGTGGTAACACACAGCAGCTGTAGAGAATCGATCTACTAAAGATGCTTAGCTAGGCGAGTGTGTGTGTGTACAAAAAAATGCAACCTTGATGAGTTTCATACCATTTCCAATGGAGATTGTACTAAGAGCATGACGAATGTAGTTGGGAGCTTGAGCTATGAACTCAATTGTGTAATATGCTCTGCCGTCAACCTCGTGCTGAAGAATCACAGTAGGAAAACCAGGCTATTCAGCTATGTTTGCATGAAAACAAACAGAAAAAAAGGACCAAAAGAGATGCTTCTTGAAAGCAAAAACAAAGAACCAGCACCGAAAGGAGAAAATGGAAACAATATGACACCAGAAGATGACATTGAAATGATCTCCTGAAGTGACCCTTGTGTTCCCCTATTCATCTCTATTCCATAGCCAATATGGGACAAAGGATTCCATTTCCGAACCACCATTGTCTAATATATGAAGAAGAAAAGAGAATAAACTACCTCTACTGCATCAATGAGCTTGGTCTTCTGAGTTGGAGATGACAGGACTTTTTTAATCAAGGTTTCAGCAACCTAGAATGACAGAAAAACTAAAATCATCTGAATAACTTGGAAGCTTAATGAGGAGCTTAGCAAAATATTCAACTTATGCAAACCTCCTTTGCAGACCCAAACTCGCGAATATCTTGTTTGGCAGTAGGAACTGCACTTACACTAACACTTTCCAGGGGCTCAATCACATCTTTGAAGACCTTGTCCTGCCCTTCTACAATTACCTCCTGCGATGCAAGAAAGACTCAAAATAGTCAAAAACACTCAAAAATAAAAACAGAAAACAACCTGAGAGAAAAGATGTAACAAAGATTACCTGCCAACCAAAAGGATACAGAAAAGCATATCCATCCTTTTTATCGGTGACTGGAAGAAATCCTTTCTTGGTTTCTGCAGCAACTGAGTAACATCAATGGAATACTCTTAGCATTTTCAGCAGGCGGAAAACACTATAAAAAAGGCATTCCATAATGCCCCATACAGCACAGAGATACATTACTCCTCTCAAAGGTGGTGCTAGCAGTGTCAAAAGTAAAACTTTTCAGTAAGGTGAATAAATATTTTCAGAAAACAACACATACATGCTGAAGGCTGCGAAGATAAGAGTAAGGGGACACCAATCGCCCCCAAGGTAAGAACTTGGCGCCTGTTAGCTCCATCTGTCACATGAAGTAGTAATACATCACAATGAATTTAGTCGCATTATAAAATTATGCGAAAATTAATGACACCTGAAGAAGTGAACTAGAACACTGATGATCTCAAAGGAATGCATATACACTAATGCTTCGTGTAATAGTTTCAATTGAACAAAACAAAGCTGGGTACCTTCGCATGGAGAAGTTGAAAGAGAACACCGAGGTGCAAAGGAAACATCCCTTCCAACACGGCCACGCCCCTGCAAACCTAACTGCATAAACATAAATTTAAAAATTCATAGCGTGGGTAAACTTGAAGAATAGCCATTAAAGGCCAAAATATTACCTGGGCTGATGAACTTGACAGATAAGCCTGCTGTAGAGGAGGTAATGTGATCAAAGACACCATATTTACTTCGAACTGAACAGAGGTACAACGTGATGGCATCAAACAGTTAATACATTGTATCCCTGATCTTCTAACACGCAAAGCTACACAAAATGAGAGCCCTTTTTAAACATTAGCCGAAACGGGAGAGAATATACCTCGGAGGCGAGTAGATTCCGGCACGGAGGAGCAAGATAGCCTTTTTCCTTGGGGAAACGTTTTATCTCACTCCTGTCCACACTCAAATCTCCATATCCACATCTCCTCCTCCGAATTAACTAATATTCTTTCCCGTTGATGGGGCACAATCGAACGGCTGACATAAGAAGCTCCACGGTTACTACCCTGAAACCTTCCACACCCAAGTACCCCATTGTCGTTTTTGTCTAATCGAGTGGCTCCTCCAGGATTCCATCGCCTTCGGAGAATCAACCAAGGTACCTCCCCGGAGAGGAATATCACGTGGCGCCCGATCGGAGTGGTTACTTTTCATTCCGATTCACCGTTGATCGCTGGTGTTGGACGTTGCAAGTGTGACAAACACGCACCTAGGGAACAGCGTAATCGCGACAACCGGACTAGGAACTGAGCAAGAATCCCTTCCCCATCGGAAGTGCCACTACCGTGCGGAATCCTCCCCTTATAGAAGATACCAGGGCTTCTATTAGGAGAGGATGGGTTTTTGCTTCGTCGGCGCCCCCAACGCACTACTCGCTTGCGAGGAAAACGTATTTCAAAAAGCGAAACACAGGAAGCAACTGGATTTCTCTCATTGCTAATCGCAACGAAATACCAGGACTTGAAAAGGGAAAATAGTACATGAGATGTCTGGTTTTCTCAAGAATCATTATCGCCATACAAACCAAGGCTTCGCTCATCACACAGATCAAGTAGAACCCTGTACGAGCTTGGTACCAAGCTCAATAGAGAAATGCGAGAACCATGGCAAAGATTGATGCCGGCAGCCCGATCCAGGATGCTTTTCCGATACCATTATCTGAACAACATCATCTCAATGGTCAGATTAACAACCCAAAACCCAAGATCACAACTTTAAAGAGACAAATGGCTTCAACTCAGAAACCGATTCAGAACCACACCGTAAAACGGTCAAAAACTTGCAGCAAAAAAGGTAACAAGAAAGATGTGGATAAACTAGTCAAGCATGGAATGAATGCTTTCTGAGCCCAACGCGGTTGCATTTTCACCACCCACCCCAACTCATTCACATGGTGCGGTTGTAATCTTTGACTTTAGCATTTAATTTAACCCTAAACAAGAGTTTGAATCCCGATACCTGTTGTGGGGGTCGGGACGGGGGATGGGCGGGGCGCCGATGCCGGCGGCGGCGCTGCTCATTAACAACAACAAGACGCAGAGTTACACACAAAAACTCAATTAATGATAATTCAAATGGATCTGAGTTTGATTGTACCGAAGCAAACGGAAACCCCGGTGTGGATATTGCATTGTGCTGGGAGCGTGAGAGCCTGAGTGAGATTGACATTAATCCCTTGAAGAACCGCGGGATTTGAGTAGATAGCGCAGAGACACGGAAGCTGATGCGCGATGACGTCTTGCATCGCGGCGCAGCACTCGCCGGACGGAGTCGTGCCGTTCAAGAAAGGCGCGCACACCAGCAGCGGCTGAATGCAACCTCCCGCCGACTGCGCCTCGGCGGTTCCTAGGAACAGTAGGAATAGCGCCGTCGCCACGGCGGCGATTGCGATCTTCGAGAGTCCCATTGTCGAGGTGTAGAGTCACGGACTGTCCAAACACGGACTTCACTTATTCAATATCCTTGTCCGCTAATACATCAAATTGAACTTTTTAATTTCTCAATTTCAATTTGTAATTTAATCAAATTAATTTTAATATTAATCAACTTTATATTTCATAATTGTTGGGCCGGCCCACTGAATCGAACTGGATGCAGCCCAATAAATGTCCACTTTTTAGTGGGTCCACGGGCCCCATATTTCTTCAAACAGTTTCTTCAGTTACATACATGCGTGGGAATCACTAAAATCGATTTGAATGAGTTAAAAAATATATTTGAATTTATTTTAATAAAATATTAATTATTGAATTGTTTTGTGCTTTTAAAGGAAAAAAATTATATTCACAATTTAATTTTTGGGTGTTTTTTTAATGAATATGAATTAACTTTTTTTTGGTTAAATATTATAAAGCTGGAAGTTCGATTTTTCCTACCGGGGGCAGTTGCACGCACTCTCCTCCAGACTTTTATGTCAAAGGAGGATTTCGGCCTCAGCCGAAGGATTCCGGTCGATCGGAGGACGATCACTAATCCTCGACTTGCAAGGCCTTCACCTTCGCCATCGCCGACTTCTTCATCTTCTTCCGGCCGGAAACACCGGCGGAGGAACTCCTCGCGAAGGATTACAAGAAGCTTGTCGCAGCCGTCGCTTCGGAACGTCCCTGCCGAATCGGAGCCGTCGAAGACTGAGGTTGAAGAAGTACTTGCCCGGCAGCGCACGTGCAGCGACATCTTCAGCTCTCCCGCCAATCGCGCCCCCGTGAGGGGTACAAAGGTAAAGTTACTATACATACTACGGGCGTGCGGTTTGTTTGGTCTGATTCGGTGAATGCGTGTGTTAGTTTTCAAAGAATTGTAATACCTGTACGCATCTTCAACTCTTTCAGCATTAAAGACACGATCTTCATTCAGCTTCTAACAGTTATTACATTCTTACACGTCAACACCTAAGTAGTTCATCTTCTTTGTCGGGAACTGAAGGAGTATGTACGATTCGATTGCAGCGAGGTTTCGACAAGGATGCCAAGGTGTTGGTGAATGTAACAGTGGAAGGAAGCCCCGGGCCGGTACGGGCGATCGTGAGATTGGGAGCCACCGTGGACGAGATGATAAGCACGGTGCTGGAGAGGTACAGGGAAGAAGGAAGAACGCCTCTGCTGGAGAAAGATGCAGCTACCACGTGCGGTCTGCACCACTCCAAGTTCACACTTGAAAGTGAGTTGGGTATGAAGCGGGCATCTTTGACTCAGAATGTGTCTCATCGTGTACCCATTGTCTTGTGAGCAAACAGGTCTGAGCAGGTCTGATTTGATCGGAGATCTTGGCCGGAGGACATTCTACCTTCATCGGAGTATCGAGGATAAGGCTGCACAGACATCGGAGAACTCATCTCCACTGCCCTTTCCAAGCTTCATCAGTCAGCTGCTGAGGAACTCCATCCAACAATCAAAATGCTTCCAGAAAGTGTTTGGGTGCTTGCTGGCTTCATCCTGATGAAGATGGTCTGGAGCAAACATAACAACACAAGTATATATACCTCCTCTGAGTTCTTCCATTCATGATGGTAATCTCATAGCTGCCGACTCTTATTTATCGAGTTTCGGTGCTACTGAAAAACAGCATTGATATGCATATACATAACGCCTGTACTAGCAGCATAGATACTTTACTCGACAGGGATGCAGTGCTATTGGAAATGAAAAAGGCATATATTCTAATTGAAATGCATACATTGTCTCATACACTATAGGAATGATTATAACCCACAGCTCAGATCAGAATAAACTCCGTGCTGCACAACAAAGAAGCAACTTCATAAGATTGAATATTCTAGGAAGCTGACAGCCAAGGAAGGGTTCAAGAGCAGATGGAACAAAGATCTATACTTTACCAGCACCCGCAACTTGATTAACCAAGACCTGTAGTCCCTCCCTTTTGTGGAGCATTAGCCTTTATCCGGGAGGGCCTCACAATCCGATCAATGAGGCCATATTCAAGGGCTTCTTGGGAATTGAACCGCTTCATACGACTCAGGTCTTGGAGGATCTGTGTAGCGAAATATCGGAATCAAAATAAGTAAGACATCAATTGTTCTTCAGTATAAAAAGTGTGAAGAAGTCAAGGAGCTGAAAATGCAGAAACCAACGGCAGTACCTTTTCCACAGGTTGTCCAGTTTTCTTAGACAACTCCTTAAAGAGATAGTCCCTGATTCTTAGCAGCTCATCGGCTTCGTTTCGAATGTCATCTGCCTGCAAAGAGTGTCCTATAATTAACATGGAACAATTTCATGGAATAGCAGACACTAAAGCAGCCACACACACCTGTCCACGGGCGGCTCCAGCAGGCGATTGAAGAGCAATTCTTGAAAGGGGCATTGCAAATCGATTACCCTAAAAAAATGGTTTATGGGATGAGCAATCTGGTTCGAGATCAAGGTTGGAACACAGGGGGGCTTATTTACGTGGTTCTCAACTACAATATACTCGTGGAGCCACCCTATTTGAAGATTATTTCTGATTATAACAATGGTCCTAAGACTACTTTTTATGTACCTTTTCACCAGCAGTAAGAAGAAAACCTGCCAGATTATATGCGAAGCCAACACAGTGAGTACCCACAGGACTTTTCAAGCTTTGCATAGTGTCATAGATGGCCATGCTAGGAGTAAGCTGCATACAGCCAAGAGAGAAATGCTTCAGCAGTGGGATGCAAAAGCAAAGAAACAAAATACAAATGATGGGGCAAAGAGATCACACATCCCCTCCAGGACCATTTATGTACATATACAGCTTCCTCGAGTCATCAACGCTGTCAAGGTATAACATTGTCGCAAGGATTTGATTGCTGAACTCTTCATCAATATGCTGCCCGATGAAAATAATACGTTCCCGGTACTGCAGTAAAAGAATAAAAAACAAACAAAAACTTTAATCAAGAAGACATTTCCAAACCCAAACCCAAACCCAATGGTAATTCAAAAAGTCTCATATAAACAAGAAACAGAATCTGAGAAGTTTCGCGGTTTCTCGCACTTGATAAACCGAGGAGGAAGATTACGTACGAGAGCATTCCACAAATCAACCCATTGCCAAGTTCCCTCAGTTTGATTTCTGTAAGGCACTCTGGGAGTTCCAATTGGCATCATACAAACTCGGGCTTTTGTTGCCTTCCCGTTTCTGTACAGCGAAAATAGAGCAGTAAACATCATTAATCAACTAGAAAATAACCCGGAATTCAATTAACTGAGAGTGCTCAACATATTAACAATAACGTAGACCTTTACCTTGAACGAACACTCTCGTATACTTTTCTGTGAAACTCCACATTCAAATTCGGTTTTCCAAATCCAAAGCAATCTGTTGAATACCAAATGAGTAAAACTTATAATTCACATAAAATGATGAAACCCAAATAATCTTCGGATAGAAGACGTACTCGGGGACTGGAACCTTAACCCCGCATACACCTTGCTGGCACAACTGCAAAGCACAGTCATACGTAAGGGTGAGAAAGACGACGTGGCCCAAGGATGCGTAATACCCAGGAGGAGTAGAACCTGATCGCCGGCTGAGAAACTTCCATTCCCGAATGCAGATGCGAGGATAACGAGAACGCCATCGCTGCAGAGCCAGGTCTCAGGAGAGGGACAACGGTGGATTTCGAGCACCCGTTATTGGGCCATCATGGATTAACAGGCTCATGGGCTCCATTTTCAGGCCCAATATTAATTGAAATAATTAGTAATTTTAAAAGAAAATAAATGATACTGTTTTAGGGCCATACCGACAGCGTTTGGTGTCATCGACGGCAGATCTGGGGTTCACATCTGGACAACACCTGTCCATTTGCCTACAAATTGTCTTCGTTATTCGCTGCATCATATCATTCTATTTCGGTTTTTTGTGAACTCAAAGTTTGGTTCGAAAACTTATCCTATTCCCCGGTTGGACGCGTGCGATTGAAGAAAGGAAGCCTCTTTACTCCAATTTTTATCATTTCTGAGTACATTCCGCTGTCGAAAGGTCACAGATCTTCTGGATTTTTAGTTTTTATGAGATGGGTGCATCTGGGGTCGCGAGTTTCCTCAAACTGATAGTGACAAATTTCGACATTCTTGCTGGGTAAACATCCTTTCTCTACTATTAATCGGTTTCTTGTCAGAGAGAGCATGATGGTAGTATGAATAGGAGATTTTTCGGGTTGAGCCAAGGGTCTAAGTTTTATTTTTTTAAAAAAATTGGAACTTGATTCCGGGTGGCAATTATAATTCTCTATTGGGTATGCCAGCATTTATTGAAGAAATGGGATTTTGATTGCGTGCTTTTGCTCCTTTTTTGCAGGCCTGTAGTTAGTCTGGTTTACCCTCTGTAAGTGAAGCTATTGGCTTTCAGTATCTTTCAGTTGCTGTCCTATTCGTGTGTGTGATGATGCTGTTGGAGTATTGTGCTCGTAATAATGGCGGGACCTTGAATCTTGGGCAGATATGCGTCTATTCAGGCAATCGAAACGAAGGCATCTGCAGATGATCAGCAATGGCTAACGTACTGGGTTCTTTATTCAATGATTACACTCTTTGAGCTCACTTTTGCAAAGCTTATCGAATGGTAAGTGTAATTTCATTAGAAGAACGATGTTTAGCTTGCAGTTTAGTTTTCTTCTTGTTTGCATTGTATAGCGAAAGTAAGTAATGAGCACCATGTAGTAATAAGCTGCTCTCCTGGGTTTCCGAGCTGGAATTTAGTGAAGTTAAGGTATAGAAAGTAGCGCATAGAAGGATGTAGGAAAGGGGGAGTGTTTCAGATAGCAATCCATGGTGGTTTGATTTTCTAGGGGTTACTTCGGCAAGGGATTTCTTTGCTATCCCTGTGTTGCCTTGTGCTACTGTACATGTTCTTCCATCAGCTGAAGTTTTTCTCACGAAGGGAAGCTAAACTTTGTTTCTTCAAGGCTGCCATTTTGGTCGTATGCGAAGCTCATTTTCACCTGCTGGCTAGTCCTTCCATACTTCAGTGGAGCAGCTTATGTGTATCAACACTATGTCAGGCCATATCTCGTTACTCGCCAGAAGACAGTTAACATCTGGTATGTTCCAAGGAGGAAGGATGCTTTCGGAAAACAAGATGACATCCTCACTGCTGCTGAGAAATACATTCAAGAGAATGGAAGCGAAGCTCTTGAGAGGATCATTCATCGGGTATGTACCCTTTCCCTTACCTAACTATTCAATATGAATCTCATTCGAACCATATCTCAAAAGCCTTTAAGATACCTGGAAACGCATCACAGTTCTGCTTCTACCAGTTCAAACGAAGTGCTTGAAACACCATTTTTTTTTCTGAGATCTCTTGTGGGGTTCCCGTTGCTTTAGAATTTCGACTGTTTGCTGGATCCTTTGAGGTTGTTGTTGGCTGTTTGTGGTTGCACATTGTGATTTTCATGCTGTTGGTGCTTGGTTTCAGACCAGGGATCACAACACCTCCCGGAGTCTTCACCATGGCTCTTACGACGACTACAGATACGATGATTACTCGCCGTGGTGACCGGATTGGAGACCGCTAGTCGCATTGGGAGAAATGGCAAGTGTTTTGGGTTCGGCTGTATGACTGCGTATGTAATCAAGATCATGCCTTTTCCTAGTTGTTTCTTCATCCTCTCTGCAATGAACAGAGCAGTGTATAGATTTGGTAATTTAGGCTCCAAATTGAAAACCTGGTATTATGTTCTCGTTCTCATTCCTGTTTCTTGACTTCAACGTCGGCGGAATACAAGAGTCATTATCCCAATTCCACAATTGCGGTTACAAGAGATTTCAGATCCCGGAGCAGCCGCGCCGGCGGGCGGCGGACGAGGCTCCGAGGACCTGTCGGGTTTACAGCGCGGGATATAATTTGTTGAGAATAAATAATTGTTAAATAGTAATGGGAAATGTTAATGTGTTGCTCAGGTGCACCTGCGGCATCTGCACCCGCCTCTTGAATTCACTCATTGCCGTCGATTTCATCTTCGCCAATCCCTCGTCTTACTCTTCCGAGTCCTGGATCGCTTGTCTCCACACTTCTCGCCGCAGTTTTGCGACGGCATGGGGACTTGTAGAATGCCGACGTGTAGCGTAAGCCCGAAGAAGCTCGGGGAACGCTTGGAAACTTCACAGTTTTTCAAAATGAGTTTTTTTGAGATCACGCAGTTCTGAGGGCTCAGTTTGGTTAAAGGGGGTTGAAATTGATTTGGGAGATTGATTATAGAAAAGAATTTAGCTTCTGGGTGGGGTTGCTTGGGATAGCTGAAGAGATGAGCTTTAAAAAAGGTGTTCACTTTGCTTCGGGGAGGGTGTTGCTGTTTAATGATAGAAGATGGAAACTTCCATTTTTTGTCTCCCTGTTTGGATTTATCATTCTTTGCTCTACAACGATTTTTCTTCTCTACTTATCACCACATACCCAGGTTCAGTTCAATCAAGAAGTTGAAATTTCTGATTCTGATTCTGATTACTTCGTGGAATCTGATTTCGGCAACTCTACTCATATCGTTGAACCTTCAGAACTCGAGCCGCCAAGGCTTGCTTATTTAATTTCTGGAACAAAAGGTGATAGTCAGAGGATGATGAGGACATTAAAAGCTGTGTATCATCCCAGAAATCAGTACATTCTTCATATGGATTTGGAGTCCTCTCCGAAGGAGAGGTTGAATCTTACCATGTCTGTGAAGAATGATCCGACGTTTAGTGAAGTTGAGAATGTTCGTGTAATGGCTCAATCAAATTTGGTAACGTATAAAGGTCCGACCATGATAGCATGTACCCTTCAAGCCGTAGCAATATTACTGAGAGAGAGCTCGAAATGGGACTGGTTTATTAATCTGAGTGCATCTGATTATCCTCTTGTCACCCCAGATGGTCAGGTCTTTGTTTTGTACTTGCTTAAATTGTTGTCCTTCAGCTATCAGTGAAACTTTGTTTTCAAGAACTGCACAAATTGGAGTATTATGTACCGTTTGTATATCTTATTGAATTAGAAGAAAGAGAACTGGTGAAACGATTTCAAAGCTTTCTTTCTTTTTGCATGAGATCAAAACAATTTTTTTCTTTGTGGCGTCCTTTCTAGTTGGAAGCAATACAACTATCTTAACATCTTCCCTGAGTTGGAATCTGGAACTGCACCATAAATACCATTTTGCTTCAGTAATGGTTTTTTTGTTCTCGTCAACTGATGTTTGGTTGTGGGTTTTTTTGTAGCACAGACCTACTCTATGTTTTGTCGAATGTGCCTCGTGATCTGAACTTCATCGAGCATGGACAAATATATGGGTGGAAGCTGTATGTTTCTCTGCACGTATTGAAAGCTTTGCACTACAAAACAAGAATTTGCTTAATCTCATATTATGTGTTCTTGTTTTTAGGAATCAAAGAGCAAAGCCAATCATAATAGATCCTGGTCTATACTTATCAAGGAAATCAGATATTGCAGTGACTACTCAGCGTCGTTCACTGCCAACATCTTTTAAGTTGTTTACTGGTGAGCAAGTTCTGATACTTTGAATTTCAACTTGGTGTTCATCATAGATTACACTCTGTGTTGCGTATTTACATCTCTGAACCGTGTTATTTTGCATTCAAATATGAGACATGAAGTAAAAGTTGCATCGCTTCAACAGGCTCAGCTTGGGTCATGCTAACCCGTTCATTTTTGGAGTACTGCATATGGGGCTGGGATAACCTCCCAAGAACTATCCTCATGTACTATACAAACTTCGTGTCGTCTCCCGAAGGTTACTTTCATACGATTATCTGCAACAACAATGAATTTAGACACACTGCAGTAAGCCATGATCTCCACTACATTGCCTGGGACACTCCCCCAAAGCAGCACCCCAGGGTATTAACAAGCAAGGACTTCAGTAGCATGGTTAACAGCAGTGCCCCCTTTGCCAGGAAGTTCCACAAGGATGACCCGGTTCTGGAAAAGATCGACGAGGTGTTACTCAACAGAAGTAGTAATCGGTTTGTTCCTGGTGGCTGGTGCGGTGGCGCCGGAGCTGACCCTTGCTCCATCCGAGGTAATGATTCCCTTTTCAAGCCTGGTCCGGGTGCCCAAAGACTGAAAAAGCTCATGACAATGCTTCTGGAAGATTTTCGTAGTAAGCAATGCCTTAGCTGAGGATGAGAATCAATAAAAAGCTTAACTATGGTGATTGTAACATAACGTGACAGTACTCTATATCTACTGCCCAAGATTGTAACAGAAACAACAGTCAACTAGCAAACATCCCTTCTGATGGGTGGTGAACCTGCCCAATGGCCCTTTTATTTCTTGGCTTATTCTTGCTTTCATTCTGCTGTTCACGGAGCCATGGAATCATTTAATAACCAGCCAAGAAAGTTGGCTAAGATATAGAACAGAGTCCGGTAAATGTTATGTAACCAGTATGTACCCCGAATTCACTGCATTTTATAGCAACTTTGTTCACCTTTTGTGGATAGCTGCCTCTTCTTGCAGGTTTTGGGGTAGCCAAAACCTCCATCGTCATCCTTCCAGCTCCGCATGTTGCTTTCTCTGACCTCAGTGGCTAAGAAGCACCTCGAGTGTTTGTATATCTGGAAAAAGAAAAGGCACAGTTGAGAATTGACTTTTTGTTGGAGTGCAGATGAAAGAACTGTTACCACGGAATGATGACTCAAGGACCATGACGACACTGTACCGGCTCAGTACATAGAGAAAAGGAGCAGATGACTCCATGTTGCTGCTGAAGGAATAGCTTGCTATCCATGTCTGTGGCAACTCGAGGAAAGCGGTGTTCACTTTTCCTGAAGGTGCATCCGGGAATCCCTCCCCTTGTGTGCCCCTCACAGATATAGTCCACAAACTACTCAATCCATGGGAGGTTTCAAGATCTCTGAACACAACAATGAACAAAAATAAACATCACATTGGATACTGAGCATCACTCCCACGCCACAAGAGAGATAGCAGGATCCATTGCGCGTGCCCGGCTGGAACACCACACATCCGGGAACGAATACCAGTTCCTTGATGACAATGCTAATATCAGCCATACACAGAATTGTGTTTGGGGAGAAAACGAGAGTCCACGCTGTCGGCAATGGAAATGTTCGAAAACCTGGGCCGGAGAATACTTTTTGATTTTGAATGTGGCGTGGCCCAATTTTATGCCCCCGGCCCCCCGCAGACCCATTGTATTATAACGCCTGAACCTGCCTCGGCCGTCGCAGCCGCAGCTGCCGTTCCCGCCGACACGAGCAAACAAAGCACGATTGCTGAATTCTTCGATTAACTGATCGACAGTTCTCATCGCCTCACTGAGAAAGAAAAAATGACTCTTCTTGAAGTAATTACAAAAGCTTCAAGTGGTATACAGAGCATTTCAGGCCACGACTCCGATTATCCAGTAGTGCTTAGCTCGGAACCTGTGCTCCTGAATCTGAAGCCTGAAGTCGAAGCATCTGAATCCGGGTTTCCAGCACAAAAGGTCGTCGGTTGGGAATTATCGCAAACCGACACTGCCCTTACCGAATTAAGCCTGAATTTCTCCAAGAAACTTCGCCGCCATCTGGGAAAGGTTTCTTTCGGTAAAGGTGAGTTCTTGGACATGGTGGCTTCTTATTTGGTGAAATCAGGGAAGAAAGCGGGGATTACCTCCGTCTTCGGTAGGCCAGGAGAAGGATACGCCTGTGAAGTGGTAGAGAAATTAGGGTTCATGATGGGTAAGGAATTCAGGGGGCTAGTTTTGGAGGGTTGCCTCAAGTTAGATGCTTGGAGTTTGCTTGAGACTCTGATAACCAATGGGTTGGTAGAACGATGCAATGCCACATATCTGGTTTCCAAGCTGATCGAAAAACTGAACTCTGAGCTCATCATTTTGTCTCTGAAGCACTTGGATCTCCAGGCATATGATCTACTGTGCATACTCAAGTACTTTTTGAGTTTCCCTGATAATGGATACCAGAGTCTGGTGAGCATAAGAAGGCACTGGGAGAAACAGGCGCAATCAGTGATCGATAAGCTTAGTAAAAATGCAGAGAGTGGGAAAGAGATGTCTACCTTGAAGGAAGCTGCTCTGTTGATCATGCTGGCATACGATGGCTTCTCAGTGACCGAACTATGTTTGCATTATGTGCTTTCGTCTCCGAATTTCGACCATGTTATCTTCTCTGCTTCTGTTAGTAAGCTCTCCTTTGATGAGATGAAGGGCTTGATTCAGTACCTGGGGAAATGGATTAGGAAATACAATATGTTCCCACAAGTTGTTCCTTGCCCGAAAGCATCCTCAGGGGTGGAGGTGTGTGATTGGATTCCAACGCTGGAGAATGTTGTGAAGTGCCTTAGTATGTCTGTGGATGAACACTTCTCTACGTTCGTGATGCACTCTGAGTTTCATGAGTTGGTATCACTTGGTGGAGTTGTTGGCTCATTAGCTCTTGAGGCGAAGATATGTGCCAACTTGGCCAACCTTATAGAACGCATGAGGGTTGAAGTCGAAGGTATGCACCGAAATTTACAATGTCATCCTTGTGTCAAAACTCGTATTGGTTTTTGGTTGTGGGAACTGCAACCATACAAGATATATGATTCATATACACTATGATCTGAATCATTCACAACCTTGTTCAAATCGGTCTTACCTAGCTGTTCTAATATTGCTTTGCAGATCAGCAGTATGAGTCATCTTGAAGCTTGAGATTCTCAAATGGTAGCCATTTCCCCGGCAGATGACGAGATGAGGGATCATCTGAACCACAAATAGTTAGCTATTCCCTGATTCATGTAAAATGGGTGCAGTTTATATTTGTGGCATGAGGAAGAAGGATGCTAGAGAGGTAAGTGTTTGCTTGATTTTTTATTCATGAGGGAGTTTTGTAGACCTGTGCTTTAGATGTTCGCTGCATAGCTTTCTCTTCTCTAGCCAAACCTTCTGCTGAAATACAAAAAAAAAAGAAGAACACTTGGCTAATGGCATTTGTTCTCTTTACGCATGAAAACAGAGAAGAGAACGTGAACAAGCCCATCACCTAAGGATCAGATTCAAAACAAGCCCATTTATCACAAAAGTTGGAATTGTTTACCGTTGCTTCCATGTGAACTAGATCAAGAAGCTTTCTTCGTGTCTGGTGCCTGGTCTTGTATGCATCAACATATGACCAAAACTTGGTTTGGCTAAAGTTAAACACGGTTTAGTATGAAGGGATACAGTGGTCTTCAATTAATGGCCGGTGAGATCTGGATTTCAATCACAAGTGGGGAGAATAAGAACCTGAATAAAGAAACCGAAAGCTTTTGAACCACTTTCTAAAAAATTTGCTGCACACTTTTGACAAAAGGATTGAGGGGCAGAATAATGTGGTACGAGCATCTAAGATATGGTTTCCCGAGCGTAAATCAGTAAGAGGTGTGGGGAGGAGTTCCACATTGATGGAGTTAAAAATAATTTCAAAGCAGTAGGCTAGCTACAAGGGCATATTTTTGTAAGTAACAAAGAGCAAACTACAAAAGAATGAAACAAGAAGTGGCATGTCATCGCAGTTCTATGAACCAACGCAAGGATTAAGGATGCAGTCACTTGTGCCATAACCAATGAACCAGATGTGGTTTTAAGTGTACCGGTTAAAGAGTAATAACTAAGAAGGTGCTAATTCGAACTGAAACCAAAAGGGAGAAGATGAAAGAATATAATAGAGAAAAGGCAAGAAAACTTCAATGAAGAGAATGGAATCTAATCTCTTCTTTCACCCCACAAAGGCACAAACGAATAATCAACATTCTACTACAATATTCACACTTGATACACACAAAGCATTTCACCATTGCTCTTGGCAGAGGCAAATGCCTTCATGGTATTCATAGTTCTCAATATCACAAGAAGAGGAGCTACAGAGAAAAGGCTTGAGGAATTGAGAGTATCGATTGGAGAAAGAGTGGTACCTGCGAGAAGTCTATGGCAGAATGACAACACCAACCGAGCATCAACAACCGCCCCTGGATCAACAGCCGAAAATGTCATCTAGTATCCGGAAACTGGTAGTGGAAGTGGTCGAGGCCAGAGACCTTCTTCCCAAAGATGGCCTAGGAAGCTCAAGCCCCTATGTGGTGGTGGATTTTGATGGCCAGAAAAAAAGGACATCTACAGTACTACAAAGCCTTGATCCTGTTTGGAACGAGGCGTTAGAATTCGTTGTTTCAGACCCGAGAACCATGGACTATGAGGAGCTGAACATTGAAGTATTCAATGACAAGAGGTACAGCGGAAATGGGAATGCGAGGAGGAATCATTTTCTGGGGAGGGTGAAATTGTATGGATCCCAGTTTCTAAAGAAGGGTGATGAAGGATTGGTGTACTATACATTGGAAAAGAAGAGTGTTTTCAATTGGATACGAGGTGAATTGGGACTCAAAATTTCCTACTGTGATGAGCCTTTGGAAGAGCCGCCGCAAGCGCAGCAGCAACCAACGCAGTCTCAGGAGCAGCCGCACGCAACGGAGGAAGTCATGAAAAAACCGGTATTCGTGGTTATGGAGGAACATCCCACAATGCCGGCGCACACCCATGTGCAATTGCCGCCGCCGGATCATTCGCCGCCACCGATGAGAGTTCACGAGCCTCCTCCGGGACATGAACCACCACCGGAGAATGGGCCTCCGCCGGAATTGAGAAGAATGCAGATGGGTAATGGGATGCCGCCGCCAATTACCGGCGAGAGAATGAAATTCATCAGGCGATCGGCCAATGAAAACTACTCTCCGAAAATTATCACCGGAAAGGCGATAGGTGACACCTCGGAGAGAATTCAGGCGTTCGATCTGGTGGAGCCCATGCAGTATTTGTTCGTGCGCATTGTCAAAGCCCGCGGGCTATTGCAGAACGAGAATCCAAACGTCAGAATCCGCACTCTGAGCCATCTTGTCCGCTCAATGCCTGGGAAAATCTCTCCGGCGACCGATTCTCCAGCGAATCCGGAATGGAATCAAGTCTTTGCTTTTGCTTACAATAAAGACGCCGCCGACACATCCACTCTAGAAATTTCCGTATGGGACGGCCCGACGGAAAGGTTCCTCGGCGGCGTCTGCTTCGATCTCTCCGACGTACCAGTGCGGGATCCACCAGACAGCCCTTTGGCTCCTCAGTGGTACCATCTGGAAGGCAGCGCCGGAGACGACCAAAACCGAGTATCCGGCGATCTCCAGCTCGCCGTCTGGATTGGTACCCAAGCCGACGAAGCGTTCCCGGAATCCTGGAGCGCCGACGAACCACAGCCGCAACCTTCCGTGTCCTACACGCGGCCCAAGGTGTACCAGTCGCCTAAAATGTGGTACCTTCGGGTCACAGTCATCGAAGCACAAGACCTTCACATTATTCCCAATCTACCCCCACTCACTGCCCCAGAAATCCGGGTCAAAGCTCAGCTCGGGTTCCAATCAGCCCGTACCCGCCGAGGATCCATGAACAACCATGCACCCGCGTTTCACTGGAACGAGGATTTGTTGTTCGTAGCCGGGGAGCCCTTGGATCAGGAAAGCCTGATCCTCCTCGTCGAAGACCGCACTGGCGCCGATCCAGCGCTTCTCGGGCACACCATGATACCCCTGGAACCTATCGAACAACGCCCCGATGATCGCCACGTGGCATCGAAATGGTATAATCTCGACGGTGGGAATGGATCCTACTCCGGGAGGCTAAATCTGAGAATTTGCTTGGAGGGCGGTTACCATGTCCTCGATGAGCCCTCACAATTCTGCAGCGATTTCCGGCCGACGGCGAAGCAGCTCTGGAAGCCGAGCATCGGAGTTTTGGAGCTTGGGATTCTGGGATGCAGAGGACTATTGCCCATGAAATCGAAAGGCAGCAATGGAAAAGGCTCCACGGATTCTTACTGCGTTGCCAAGTACGGCAAGAAATGGGTCCGAACCCGAACCGTCATGGATAGCTTCGACCCGAGATGGAACGAGCAATACACATGGCAAGTTCACGATCCCTGCACGGTATTGACAGTCGGAGTATTCGATAACTGGCGAATGTTTGCAGTGGACGGCGGCGACGATAAATTAGATTGCCGTATCGGGAAGATTCGGATCCGGGTATCCACTCTGGAGAGTGACAAAGTGTACATGAACTCGTACCCGTTGATGGTTTTGACCCGGAGCGGGTTGAAGAAAATGGGGGAAATCGAATTGGCGGTCCGGTTCGTTTGCCCGTCGTTGTTGCCGGATACTTGCGGTGTATACGGCCAACCAATGCTGCCGCGGATGCACTATCTCCGACCCCTGGGAGTAGCGCAGCAGGATGCGCTACGGATCGCGGCGACAAAGATCGTGGCGATGTGGCTCGGGAGATCGGAGCCGCCGTTGGGACCGGAAGTGGTGAAGTTCATGTTGGATGTGGATTCAAACACTTGGAGCATGAGAAAAAGCAAAGCAAATTGGATCCGGATCGTGGCGGTTATCGGGTGGACAATCGGGTTTGTGAAATGGGTGGATCAGATCCGAAGATGGAAAAACCCGGTTAAAACGGTTCTGATCCATTGCCTCTATCTGATTCTCGTCTGGTACCCGGACTTGATCGTACCCACCGGATTTCTTTATTTGTTTCTCTTGGGCGTTTGGCGTCACCGGTTCAAGCCCAAAATCCCGGCGGGTATGGATATCCAACTCTCTCAAGCGGATACGGTTGATCCGGATGAACTTGATGAGGAGTTCGACCCCTTTCCGAGCTCACGACCACCGGACGTTATCCGGGTTAGGTATGACCGGTTGAGGATTTTGGCGGGTCGGGTCCAAACTGTTTTAGGTGATATTGCAACTCAGGGAGAAAGGGTACAGGGATTGGTGAGCTGGAGGGATCCTCGTGCAACGAAGCTGTTTGTTGGGCTGTGTTTTGCAGTTACGCTAATTTTGTACATTGTCCCGCCGAAGATGGTGGCCGTCGCCATGGGATTCTACCTCCTCCGCCACCCAATGTTCCGGGACCCAATGCGGCCGACTAGTCTGAGCTTTTTCCGACGGCTGCCGGGGTTGTCCGATAGGTTGTTGTAGCAAGTATTTTTGAAGTATGTAGTTGTAATAAAGGGGCCATAATAATTATTGAAGCGATCGGAAAGAAGAATGATGAAGTGTCTAATAGTTTTTTGGAAATTTGGGGGTTTTTTTTAAGTCATCTTCATGGTAATGAATAAGGCGACAAAATTTTTTAGACGCCCGAGAAAAGTGGGAATTCTTTGCCCATGTGAACGAGTTTTAAGAATTGGCGATGAATTAGTAGGGGTTTCCATAGAGCTGCTGGTTGTATAGGGAGGTTTACGGCAGGGGTACTTGCCGGAGTTCCAAGCCGTGGACTTGGGCTTTGAAAATCTTTTTTTTCTTTTTTGGGATTTGGGGTTCTCTCATGGTAGAAGAGAAGTGAAGAGAAGAGAGAGCAGAGTGGCGTGGGATGATAGACCGAATTTGGGCGCCGAATCTTGGAATCTGGATACTTTGGTGTGGCTGATCTCTTTTCTCCTCAAGTGCTTCCTTAGTGGTCTATGTCACGCTTATCTGCTTTCCCGTCTCTCTCTTTCTCTCTCCATCGCTCTTGGGCAGTTTGATTCTGCAGGAATACGCCTTATTTGTCATTTCAGTATTGTAAACTGTTGTGGGTTTGTTCTTATTTTCGCCCTAGTGATTACTCTTGGTGTGAACTGTGAAGCGTATTCATGTAATAGCAGAAATCTTGCTTACTTTTGTTGGAGTAGGGTGCTTGTTGTTGTGCACAGTTTCTACTGCATTCCATATAGAGATAAACAGGAAAGGGGAAAATTGCATTACCCTGTTACTGATCCTTTGCTTGATGTATTATTGAACTCATTATTTATAACTTCATTACTTGGGCCAAATGGATGTGGAGAAGAACACTGGAGATTCAGTGAGTTCTGAAGCAGCAAACTCGTTTTGGCTAGATGCGTGTGAGGATGAACTGTGTAATGATTATTTTGTGGATGAGAAGCCTGCATCTGCGACACTTCCAAGAGATAGTTCTCATTTTAAGAATGGTGATGGAAATGCTTCTGGCCATTGCGATATGGATCACACACAGACTTTTTCTATCCAAAATTCAATTTGCAGTTCATCCTCAACTGTCCAAGGAACTGGCTCTGTTAGCCAAATATCTGTCTCATTGCCACCAATCGCCAACAGCAATGGGAAGAGGCCATTGCCAAGGACCAATGGCTCAACCAATGGTGAATATGGAAAAAGGGGCCGTGCTCTCTTTGATAATATGCGAAGGCATGACAAAACAGTAAGGTGTAGGGATCCAAAGAGTGACCAAAGACTTTCAGAGAGAACTTCTGGCAGGAAGAGGCAGCATAATGGAGATTATATGGACGCTCATGTTCAGGAGGGTAATCAACTGAAGAGGAGAGACCGCCACACCATGTGCACCAGGAAGGACAGGGATTATCGTGAAGCAACTGGTTACTGGGAAAGAGAAAAAGAATCAAATGAATTGATTTTTCACGTGGGTTCTTGGGAATATTATCAGAACAGAGATGATAAAATGAAAACTCATAAATTTAGAGAGTTTTCAGGATGTTCACTTGAGAAGAAGTCTGAGGAGCCAAAGGAGAAACTTCTTGAAGAACAGGCTCGTCAATACCAGTTGGATGTTCTTGAGCAGGCAAAGAAGAGAAATACAATTGCATTTCTTGAAACAGGAGCTGGGAAAACATTAATTGCTATTTTACTTTTGAAAAGCGTCAGTATGGAATTACAAAAGCAAAATAAGAAAATGCTGGCTGTCTTTCTGGTGCCAAAAGTTCCTCTTGTGTACCAGGTATAATACTTAAGAATTTAAATATCATTTTTCCATTTTTAATGATTTCGGGCAGTGTCTAACGTATAGTGTGTTGCAGCAAGCTGAAGTAATCCGTGAACGGACAGGTTATCAGGTTGGTCATTATTGTGGTGAAATGGGACAGGATTTCTGGGATGCAAGAAGGTGGCAGCGTGAGTTTGATAGCAAGCAGGTATTTTTGAATACTTGACAGTCGTTTACACAATTTTTAGATGCACTGAGTTCTCCTAGATTTTCATTAATTTTTTCCTTATCCAAGTTCGGACCAAATTGCTGCTTCTTTCTTAAATCTTTCAACTACTACATCATTTTCAATATGGCTAGAATGTTTATCAAGACATGCTTAACTTTGCCTGCTTATACAATTGTTGGTCCAAGGTCCTGGTGATGACTGCTCAGATTCTTCTGAACATACTTAGACACAGCATTGTGAAAATGGAAGCAATCAATCTATTGATTTTAGACGAGTGCCATCATGCTGTAAAAAAACATCCTTACTCTTTAGTCATGTCTGAGTTTTATCACACAACTCCCAAGGAGAGGAGGCCATCAATTTTCGGCATGACTGCATCTCCTGTGAACTTGAAGGGTATGCTTTTTTTCATTATGTGTGTATATGTAAGGTGTAGAATGGTTGTCATTGTTTCAAAATTTATGCTGATTAAACGTTTCTGGGTGATGTATTGACTAGATAGTTTTCCCTTAATGTTTTCTATTTTTACTATCGAAGTAATTGTGTGTTGTATGTGTCTGTTATCTCCATTTACACCTATAATTTAACTCAGGTGTGTCTAGCCAAGTTGATTGTGCTATTAAAATTCGGAATCTGGAAAGTAAGCTGGATTCAGTGGTATGTACAATAAAAGACCGTTCAGAGCTAGAGAAACATGTACCAATGCCTTCAGAAGTGGTTGTTGAGTATGATAAAGCTGCTACTTTATGGTCTCTTCATGAGCAAATAAAACAAATGGAGCAAGCAGTTGAGGAGGCGGCTCGACTAAGTTCTAGAAGAAGCAAATGGCAATGCATGGGAGCAAGAGATGCTGGTGCAAAGGAAGAGCTCCGCCAAGTTTATGGTGTATCTGAACGTACTGAAAGTGATGGTGCCGCTAATTTAATCCAAAAACTGAGGGCAGTTAACTATGCACTTGGAGAGCTGGGGCAATGGTGTGCCTTTAAGGTATTTTGATTTTTGGACACATCGTGAAGGTGTATGTTGTTGGGTCACAGACCTTTTTTTCCTTTTTTTTCGATGTTATGCTGATTATGAACTCATATATGGTTTAGTTTGCTAAGTGAGAACCTTTTATTGTGATTCCGGATGCAGGTTGCACAAGGATTTTTAACCTCTTTACAGAATGATGAAAGGGCAAATTATCAACTAGATATCAAGTTCCAAGAATCATATCTGCAAAAAGTTGTTACACTTTTGCAGTGTCATTTGTGTGAAGGAGCCATACCAGTTAATGATTCTACTGGCATAGATACGGATGGTGATGTGGCTGTTAAAAAGGAAGCTGATGATCTGGAAGAGGGGGAGCTTTCTGAAAGTCATGGTGAGAGTTGAAATGTATGATGCAAATTTCATATGATGAACAATCTCTTATGGATATGCTTTTATTAGTTGTATCTGGTGGAGAGCACGTGGATGTGATTATTGGAGCTGCTGTCGCCGATGGGAAAGTAACTCCAAAGGTGCAGTCATTGATTAAAATTCTTCTCAAGTATCAACACACAGAAGATTTTCGGGCTATAATTTTTGTTGAGCGTGTTGTGACAGCATTGGTTCTTCCTAAGGTCAGTAGTGTTTAAGATGCACGTCTTAGAGGTTTGTAGTTTGATGTGTTCTGACCAAAAAGCAAATGCACATTGTGCTCCCAGGTTTTTTTGGAGCTACCATCATTAAGTTTTGTGAAGTCAGCAACTTTGATTGGCCACAATAACAGTCAGGAAATGCGAACTAGTCAAATGCAAGACACAATATCTCGGTTTCGAGATGGACGTGTATGTTCTTCTATGTGCACTCATTTCTGATCTAAATTTTGTCTACCCTCTCAATTCATTTGCGTCTTTTCTCCAGGTGACAGTTTTAGTTGCCACAAGTGTTGCTGAAGAGGGGCTTGATATTCGACAGTGCAATGTTGTCATTCGCTTTGACCTTGCCAAGACAGTTCTGGCTTATATTCAATCTAGAGGTCGTGCTAGAAAGCCTGGATCGGATTACATATTGATGGTTGAGAGGTAGCCATGAGAAAAAGATTTTCAGTTTCTGTATTTTTCACTATTGAAGTAAACGTATGTGTGTAAAAGTGATCAATCTTTGTTTTTAGAGGAAACTTTTCACATATGGCCTTCTTAAAGAACGCGAGGAACAGTGAGGAGACCTTGCGTAAAGAAGCCATAGAGAGGACAGATATAAGCCATTTAAAGTCTCTCAATGGCATGAATACCGCGGAGGCAGTATCTGATACTATATACCAGGTTGAATCAACCGGTGCTGTCGTGAGCCTAAATTCTGCTGTTGGACTTATACACTTTTATTGCTCCCAGCTTCCCAGTGACAGGTCTCTCTTCGTGTCTGTGGACTTCGTATTCACTATTTCTGAGTGAACTTGTTGCATCTTTCGGTGCATGAGTCGTTGTTCAAATTCCAACTCACATGCACAATTACCTTTCCCTAGATACTCAATTCTTCATCCTGAGTTTACTATGGAGCGCCATGAGACACCCGGATGCCCCACAGAGTATTCATGCAAGCTTCAGCTGCCTTGTAATGCGCCATTTGAGAAATTGGAGGGGCCTTTGTGCAAATCCATGCGTCTCGCACAGCAGGCATTTCTCACTTATCACAGTCTTGGGTTCTTTTTCATGTGAGCATTGTAATTGCTTTTTGATGGATATTTCTACATGTAGGCTGTTTGTTTGGCTGCTTGCAAAAAGCTGCATGAAATGGGGGCCTTCACTGACATGCTTCTGCCTGACAAGGGTTTTGGTGGGCAAGCGGACAAGGATGAACAAAATGATGATGGAGATCCTCTTCCTGGTACTGCTAGGCATAGAGAATTTTACCCTGAAGGAGTAGCTGATATTCTGCAGGTTATTTTTTCTGCCATACTAGTTTGTGGAGTTTGAGAATTCCACTAAATGTTAATTAATTTTTTCAAGTTACTATTTACAAAAGGACATCCAGATTTCATCAAGGTGTTGCCACCTAGTTGCTCCGCATCTTTTAAGTTATTCCTATGAACCTGCTTTCTCTTTGAATGATAATCATCTCTATATCTTGTGTCCATAGGGTGATTGGATATTATCAGGGGGAGGCTGTGATAACGCACAGTTATTTCATCTTTACATGTATCACATTAAATGTGAAAATTTTGGTTTTTCAAAAGATCCTCTTTCTACTCAAGTATCAGAATTTGCCGTAGTGTTTGGCAGTGAGTTGGATGCAGAGGTACTTCATTTTTGCATTTTTGAATTTATGAATGGTTCAAGATGGATTCTTTATATGTCATTTGATCTGTTTTAGGTATTAACCTTGTCAGTGGATTTATTTATTGCCCGTTCTGTGATAACAAAGGCAAGTCTGGTCTTTCATGGAGTTGTAGATATTCGAGAAAGTCAGGTTTGTTGCCTTGTCTTTTTTTTGGTGATTTAAGATGTGTTCCAAAGCTGAAATCTATACTTGTAACAACCATTGATCTGTTAATCTACAGTTGGCACTGCTCAAGAGCTTTCATGTAAGACTAATGAGCATTGTGTTAGATGTGGATGTCGAACCATCCAACACACCCTGGGATACCTCAAAGGCATACCTCTTCATTCCTCTAGTTGGTAATACATCTTCTAATGCAGCTACTTGCATTGATTGGGCACTTATTGAAAATGTGATGAAGACTGATGCTTGGAACAATCCTCTTCAAAGAGCTAGGCCTGATGTGTATCTTGGAACTAATGAACGTACACTAGGTGGAGACCGAAGAGAATATGGATTCGGTAAGTTAAGGCACAATATGCCCTTTGAGCAAGCATGCCACCCTACCTATGGAATTAGAGGAGCTGTGGCACAATTTGATGTGGTAAAAGCATCTGGATTAGCACTAGAAAGAGATGCTAGAGAGTTAGGCTGCCAATTTGACTTCAGCAAGGGCAAGTTGGTGCTGGCTGATTCCTGTATTGAAGCACGAGATTTGGTAGGAAAAATTGTCACTGCTGCTCATTCTGGGAAGCGGTTTTATGTAGATTCTGTGCGCTTAGATATGACGGCTGAGAACTCATTCCCCAGAAAAGAAGGCTATCTTGGTCCTCTAGAATATAGTTCCTATGCCGATTATTACAAGCAGAAGTATGTTCTGCATGATTTCGTTCTTTTCTTATTAACATGTTGCTAGATGACATCTCCTCTTCAAGTTTCCATCCATGATTATGTGTGATTTATTGGTGTTGCTGATGGCCAATCTTCTTTGTACTTCAGATATGGTGTGGTTTTGATGTATAAACAGCAACCTCTCATAAGAGCCCGCGGTGTTTCATACTGCAAGAATCTTTTGTCACCACGATTTGAACATTCTGAAGGTGTGCCCCATTATCCTTTACCTTCATGTGCTTAGGCACTTGGATATATCCTTTTCAGTTATTGAAGTTTCTTATGTAGGCCACGATGGTGAATTAGATGAAATACATGAGAAGATATATTATGTTTTTCTCCCTCCTGAGCTCTGTTTTGTGCATCCACTTCCTGGGCCACTAGTCAGGGGTGCTCAAAGACTGCCATCAATAATGAGAAGGATTGAAAGTATGCTTCTTGCCGTACAGCTCAAGGCCATGATTAATTATCCAGTTCCTGCTTCAAAGGTTTGTATTCTACAGGCTTTTGGGCTTAGCTTTTGAACTTTCAGAAGTTGTGAACCTTTTTTTTCTTGTAGATTTTGGAAGCCTTGACAGCCGCATCATGCCAAGAAACGTTCTGCTATGAGAGAGCAGAGCTTTTAGGTGATGCGTATCTTAAATGGGTGGTGAGCAGATTTCTTTTCCTTAAGCATCCCCAGAAACACGAGGGACAGCTTACTAGGATGAGACAGCAGATGGTGAGCAATTTGGTGCTCTATCAGTATGCATTGAGAAAGGGACTACAGTCTTATATCCAGGCGGATCGATTTGCTCCTTCAAGATGGGCTGCACCAGGAGTTCTTCCTGTCTTTGATGAGGACACAAAAGAAGAGCCACCCTCTGTTTTTGACAAGGAAGTTCAGTCTGATTCGAACTCAAAACCAGCTGTTCAGTATGATGATGAATATGAAGAGTACGAAACTGAAGATGGGGAACTTGAGGGTGACACGAGTGCGTATCGTGTCCTATCTGGTAAAACACTGGCAGATGTAGTGGAAGCTTTGATTGGTATATTTTATGTTGAGGGTGGAAAGAATGCGGCAAACCACCTAATGCGATGGATTGGGATTGAAATAGACTTTGATTTGAAGGAAATGAGCAACTCAGTTAGGCCAAGTTGTGTTCCAGACAACATCATAAGAACTGTGGATTTTGAAGCTTTGGAAGGCTCACTGGATGTCAAATTCAAAGACAGGAGCTTTCTGATAGAAGCTATAACTCATGCATCTCGCCCATCTTCTGGAATCTCTTGCTATCAGCGGTTAGAATTTGTGGGTGATGCTGTTCTTGATCATCTGATCACAAGGCATCTCTTCTTCACCTACACAGATCTGCCGCCGGGGCGCCTCACTGACCTGCGTGCTGCTGCAGTAAACAATGAGAATTTTGCTCGTGTGGCTGTAAAGCATAACCTCCATATGCACCTTCGGCATGGATCAAGTGCACTTGAGAGACAGGTTCTCTTTCTGCTATGTTGTCTCTTGAACTACACATCTGTTTACATTTCTTCTTCCCCTGCATTCCAGATTCACGACTTTGTAAAGGAGGTGCGCAAGGAGCTCTCAGAGCCTGGTTTCAACTCGTTTGGGCTGGGGGACTGTAAAGCTCCCAAGGTCCTCGGAGACATCGTGGAGTCGATTGCCGGAGCTGTTTTCCTCGACAGCGGCTGCAACACAGGGGCTGTATGGAAGGTTAGATTTCCCCATGGCCTTGTAGCGTCTGTTAGGAGCTTCTAATTCGATTTCCTGTCGTTCTGTTGCAGGTGTTCCAACCCCTGCTGAACCCCATGGTGACCCCAGAAACCCTCCCGATGCACCCTGTGCGAGAACTGCAAGAAAGATGCCAGCACCAAGCCGAAGGGCTGGAGTACAAAGCGACCCGGATCGGGAACCTGGCAACCGTAGAGGTGTACGTGGACGGCGTGCAGGTGGGAGTCGCACACAACCCTCAGAAGAAGATGGCCCAGAAGTTGGCTGCACGCAATGCCCTGGTTGCCCTGAAGGAGAAGGAGACAGCCAAGGCAAAGGAGGAAGAAATCGAAGGGAAGGAGAAGCAGAACGGGGGCATCCAAAACTTCACCCGGCAGACGCTGAACGACATCTGCCTCCGCCGGAACTGGCCGATGCCCTCCTACAAGTAAGCTGCCAGCTACTTACTCCTACTCACCGGTGTCAGAATCCTCCAAGATTGAAACCCTTTTGCTGGGTAGGTGCGTGCACGAGGGAGGCCCTGCGCACGCGAAGAGATTCACATTCTGCGTGCGGATCAACACTCCGGATCGAGGGTGGACGGACGAGTGCGTGGGGGAGCCCATGCCCAGCGTCAAGAAGGCCAAGGACTCCGCCGCGCTTGTCCTCCTGGAGCTCCTCAACAGATGGTATTCCTGATCTGCATCATCGTCATCATCATCATTTTTTAACTGCCAAGATTTTCACCAAAATGCCAATTGGGAGTACACAGCCTTCGCAAATATCATTGGATTCAAAATGCTTTCTATTCTTTTATTATTATTATCTTATTACTCAAAAATAATAATAATAAAAGTAATCAATTTTCACCATTTTAAAACATGGGTCTTACTTTTTGAAAAACTGATTTCTAATAATTTAATATTCATTGTTTATATTGATCTAAAAAATTGTATCTCAAATGTTTAAATAGTAGTGGATCAAAAAATATTTAAAATATAAAATTTTGAAAATTAATTATATCCTATAATTAAAATTTTGGAAATTTATTTTGTTAATAAAGATGAAATACATAATTTGTATTAAAAAATGAAGAATCATTTTACTCAAATATTAAAAATTAGATTTGCTGGGTGCAATGTCTTCGATTTTTTAAAATAAATAAAAAACAATAATGAGCGAGTAAATTGAAATCGGAAATTTCCACGAGTTCTCACCTGTGGCCCCACCTTGCAAAAATCAATCTTTGTCCCATTTCCAGCCTCCAGGTGATGGATGATCATGTGAATGAGTCCAAACGAACGCATCTGTGACACGGGGACACGCGCCATTGCTTTTCTCGGCATATTTAATCATTATTTTTTAATGTGAAAACATTTATTAAGGATAAGATATTAAATGCCAACTGACAGATTGTATGAACGAATGAGTCCATTTTAATTAAAATTATATTAAATTTAAATAGTATATTATTATTAATCAGTTTTTTAAAAGACTGGTCAACAGTCAAGTCATGGTGGTGGCCCTTTATGGAATATTTTAGATGCTAAATATGTATTACGTTAGCAATTAAATATTAAAAACTAACACGCGATAAATGTATTTCATTATAAATTCTTTAATTTAATAAAAATAATAATAAGTCTCAAAAATCAACGGTCAAGCACCTGTGGGGCCCTCCCGTTTCTAAATACATAGAGAGCGAGGGAGAGGACTTGCAGTTGGTCGTCTTCCACAACATTACCTTTGCTCGATCCATCCAAACCAAGTGCACAGCACACCTTTGGCTTCTGGTAGGTGTTAGTTTTTGTGTGTGATGAGTATGATCAGGATCCCGTTTGTTTCCAGGAGCCAGTTTCCGTTCTTATTAGAATCAGAATTTGAAGAATGCGTAAAACATTTGCTTTGTTTGGAATGTTGGCAGGTATCATGGACATGGAGGAGGCAACGGAGGTTCTGGAAAACGCAGTGGGTGAGTTGTTTTTTTTTCCGTCCATGGATTCCATGCAAACAACGAACTGACTGCAGTTTCTGCTAAATGTCGCTGCTGCAGCGGTTGCTAAGGCAGTGCCTCTTCTCATCAGCTTCATAATCAAACCCACTCGCGAGAAAGCTTATCAGATTCTGAGGAGGGCGATTCAGATTTCTATCTGCACCGTCAGCGCAGCCGCTGGGAAAGTGACGGGAGCAGTTTTGAGTGCTGGGAACCTGGCGGCCATCCTGGCCGGCGGATTCTACGGTTAGTTGCTGGTGATGAATTAGACACTTGTTGACAGTGTTTGAGTGCTGAATCCCTTTCTCCTCGAACCAGGTTTCAAAATCGGCAATTACCTCGCCAGGAAAATCCTCAAGTACTTCCCGGAAACGCTGAAGCAAGTGCAGGGAGAGGCTACCCGGCGTCTCACTTATTCCGGTTGAGGAACGCCCTGGATGCATTAAATGTGCATATCCATTGATTCTGGTCAGTTTGTCTCCTGCGGTGCGCCGTCTCTGTTTGGATCAATGAGCAGTTTTCATGGGGATTTAGCAATTGAACACTTTGTGTAGTATTTATGGGAATAAACCGCTCCCGTTCCGTGTAATGTTTGTTCTACTAGTGTTTGTTTGTTATTTGATACAAGTTTATTACGTATTTGAGGTTTATATATATTTATTCTATACATCTAATTCTTAATTTCAATATAAATTGATCATGTTTATAAATGATGCATTTATATAATGGATGAAAAGTTTAGATTTAAGCTCCCATAAAATGGGCTGGCCTGGTTCTAATATAAATTGATCTTAGCACTAAGCAGACTAAGTCATTGTTTGGTTGATTGATTTAGATTTTCATAGTTTTAGATTATTTGGGTTTATCTAAACTCAAATATGTAGGTATTAAAATATTCATACCCCTATTTGGATATACATATACCTATATATGAGGGTATTATATGGATATAATAATGATTATACCCATATATAAGAGTATAATTATATCCACATATCAAACAACATAATTTTATTAAATTTATTATAAACCAATCTTATAACTTCATATCAAACAAGGCCTAAGCATTTCCATGTATGAGTAGGATGAGTTTTGGAACCCGTGTGAATAGAATCAAGAGAACAGAGACTTCACATTTTATGGGCCGGGCCTATTGGCTTCTTTTATTTTGTAGTTGTACATGTTTAGCCCAACAAACAAGTTTACACAACTGTATATATTGAATACTAACAGTGAGTTGTTTTTCCAAGTATTTGCGGTGTTCTTCCAGAATCCACCTTAATTTGTACAGATCAGATCTGATCTGATGTGCTGCATCATCATCATCAGAAATCGGAAATATCTAAGATATCTTGTGCCTCAAGCTATGATCTGTGGCCCCACCTGGCGAAAACCAAGGTATATATTGACCATGTCAATAGACTTGGAAACATACAATATAATTGATAGTGTATCGTTTTAAAATATGGTTTTTTATCATTCTTTTGGTAATGTTTATCAGATAATTATATTATTTAATTGATTTTTTAATGTGAAAACATTTATTCAGGATAAAATATTAAATGGATTCTATGAGCGACACAGATTCTTTGTTGTCCATTTAAATTTTTATCACTGATTCTTTCGTTTCAGATAAAATAATAATTATTATTATATTAAATTTAAATAATTTTTTAATATATTTGTTATGGACCCCGGAGTTAATGAGGTGGGGCCTGCGCTGTTGATTTATGGTTGTAAAATGCAAATTGAGTTGATTTATGGACACGCAGAGACGCGCCATTGGATACATATTACTTTATTATGATAATATGTCGGTAATCAAATATTAAAAAATCATATATATTTAATTATAACTAAATACTTAATTTAATAATACATTAATTAGTTTTTCTTGAAACGTAAGCAAACCTCAATAATCATCGGATTCGGGTCAAGTCCGTTGACGGTCAACGGGTCAAGCCCCAGCGGGTCCACCGGCTCTCCCTATAAATAGAGAGACGAGTAAGGGAGGATAGTACACTGCGTAAACCAAAGTTGTTAAAATACACTGGTATGAGCAGCATCGTATGTGTTAGTTTTTGTGTGTGTGTGTGGCTCCATGGAAGTTGAATCAGAATTTGTACACTGCGTAAACCTTTTGGTTTTTAATGTTGGCAGGTATCAATCATGTCGGAGGCAGGAGAGGTTCTGGAGGAGGCAGCAGAGGCTCTGGAAGAAGTTATGGAAAAGCTATGGCTGGCTAAGGGTGAGTTGTTTTTTTTTTCCGTCCATGGATCCCATGCAAACAGCAAACTGACTGCGGTTCCTGGTAAATGTTGCTGCTGCAGAGGCTGTTGAAGCAGCGCCTCTTCTCATCAGCTTCATAAAGAATCCCACTCGCGACCAAGCTCTTCAGATTCTGAGGAAGGGGATTGAGGTGGGTGTCTGCGCCGGCAGCGCAGCCGCTGGGAAAGTGGCCGGAGCAGTTTTGAGTGCTGGGAACCACGCGGCCATCCTGGCCGGCGGATTCTACGGTAAGTTGATGGTGATGAATTAGACACTTGTTGACAGTGTTTGAGTGCTGAATGAATCCCTTTCTCCTTGTACCAGGACACAAAATCGGCCATTACATCGCCAAGAAAATCCTCGAGCTCTTCCCCGAAACGCTCAAGGAACTGCAGGGAGGTGTTGGGCGGAGTCTCACGCATTCCGAGTGATCATTGTTTCTAGTAGGCGGTTTGTATGGGGATTTTGAAATTGGACACTGAGAAACAGCTCACCTTCCCTTTGTAAATACTTATTATGTGATCCACGTTTATTGTATGTTTAAGTTTCATGTATGTATATTAGTTCAATAAATAAAATTCTTAATTTCAATGTAAAGTGATCATATTTGTAAATTACGCATTTCTACATGATTGGATCCAAAGAATTAGATTTAATAGATAAAAAGTTTAGGTTTAAGCTCCCATGAAATGGGTTGACCCGGTTTTAGAAAATATCGGGTTCGGGTTACCTGAATCTTTAACATCAAAGCATTTGAATGATGAAGCTAGGGGGGATACTTGCCGATTGAGGGGGGTAAAAACTGATCATATAGGGGCAAAAACGGTAGTTTAGTAGGGGTAAAATGGGCAACTACGGGGTAAAATTTTGGTGTTGCTGGTTTTCATGGACATGTAGCGAGCTATCTGAAAATCAGATATTTATTTAGACAGGGAAGATGTTTGAGGAGGTGAGTGCCCTGCCCTGATTCGGACAACATGGTCTTCATCGTTTCCATCAAACAGATGGGAAGTACTTGTTGAGGTTAAGGGGGAGCGAGTAGAACTCATCGCTCCTTGCGTCGTCTTCGAAGGCCATGAACCTGTCCCACCAGTGCTTCCCCCTCTCCTTCCTCACCTGCTCCTCCTTCTTCTCCAGCGTGTTGTCGAAGAAGAAGGCCAGCACGCCGGCCACAAACGCCTCCGACGAGAACGGCACGTTCACCATGTCGTTGAACTGCAAAAACAGGCCCCCCCGTCAAGGAACAGGCTCTTAAAAAGTTCTGGTTATTTTGTTTCTGTATACCCATCTTCCGGGAGTGTGAACAGGGCCGTATCCCTTGGAGGCGGTGTGCTGGTTGAAGTACTGGGGGATCGACAGGCCCAGGAAGAAGCAGATGGCGAGAATGAAGTTGTTTCTGAAGCTGTTCAGTTGACAGAACTGGAGGTAACTGAATCCACCAGCCCCTGTTATATATTCCAGTAAGCAAGAAGGGTGTAAAAATGGCGTGCTGTTATTCCAATGTGTAATGGAGGTATAGTGTGTATGCACCTGCGTAGGCGAAGAAGACGCAGTATAAAGCAGCAACAATGGGGATCGGGATCGAGGCGAAAACTGCTCCGAATTTCCCTGTTACATTACACAACCTTCTTCTGTCATTTGTGTCTCTTTCTCTGGAAAAAAATTGCAGAAAAGAGAGTTTACCAAGAACAGAGAAGAATATCATGAATCCTGCAGATATCTGGACCACTCTTCTGCTTCCAACTTTGGTTAGTGCTATCAGCCCCACGTTCTCACTGTATAAATGCACAGGAAAGGAAGGTTGGTGCTGTCTGTGTAAGAAGCTGGATCTGAAATAATGGACTTTTACATGGCTACAGAGGACCCATTTGCTGTCCCGAACAAGCCGGAGATCAAGGTTCCAACACCCTGAAATCATTAAACAAAAACAGAGATTAGTTAGCAGTTTGTGCTGTAAATGGGTTGTAGACGTCTGTGTTGCCTGCCAGCCTGCTCCACGGGCAAAAACCGATGGCGGCAATGGGGTTGCGCCGGACCATCTTGAAACACTGACTATCCCTCCAGATGACTGCGATGTGAGCAACAAAAGGGTCCTGAGATATCGAAAAATGAAGTGAAAAGTGGGGTGAAACTTACCTCTACAAGAGCAACAAGTGCAGCCATCATCATGGCAAAAGCTTCACCAACATCGAACGAAGGAGTTCCCCATTGAAATGGATATGGAACTCGTACCCTGGTAAGCAAAACAGAAACTACTCAGGAGCAGATCAAATGTTTCAAACGCAGCATGATGGATGCGCCATTCACCATGGAGATGCATCGATGAGTCCTGCACGATCAGTTCTGCAGCTTGCTTGAGTCGCCAATGGCTTCCCTTCATACGCTCCTCCGATAGTAAGTATATGCGCGTAAATCCAAACGATGCACAGGGTTATGATCACTGCAAAACGGTCACAAAGGTATTTGGCACGGTGCAGCAGCCTTGGTAGATACTGCATTCACCAAAGGGGCGTCATTAGCACTGAGCAGACTAAGCATTTCCATGTATCAGTAGAATGAGTTCTAGAACCTGTGTGAATAGAATCAAGAGAACAAGCTCTGGAAGCCCAACTTCAACACATTTTCCAACCTAATACAAACAACAAGTGAATCAAGAAGTTCCTCTCTTGGGTAAGAGATGCAGCATACATACCCCAGGAAATGCGTATTCATATAGCCCGAATCCGGCAAGAGCAGCCAGGGGCACTACTGAGATGGGACTTAGAAGCCTATGGCATTTGTCAAAGTTAGTAACATAGATGCAAATTGAAGTTTCCCAACAAAAGCACATGTAATGGCAACAATCTTGCCTTCCAACCATCCGCCAAACGCCACTGAATCCAAGTAGAATTTGGATTGTAGACGCAACTATGTATGCTCCCTGAGTAGCCCGCATGATCTTCCTGAATCTCTGCAAAGTTGACAAGGCAACCACCAAACAAAACGTAAGGCCATTATCTCCAACTATCTGTTGCATCCTTCAACTTATGTTGATTCATCAAGATGAATGTAATGGGACGAACCGATATCGGATCAGGATCATCCCATCTACCCGAGAGAATGATGGAGAGTGTAGGGGCAACAAATGTAAAGGAGCCTCCCATAACAATTGGCAGTCTTGTTCCAAACCAGGACTGGAGGAAGGTGTTCAGCCCAGAAACAAAGAGTAAGGTCAGAAGTACCTGTGCCTTTTCTGCCTGTAGAAATCAACATAAAACTGAATACACAGAAAATGAATGATCCAACAGCTAATGTAATTGCTTAGTGTTTGACCAATGACGGTGTAAAGACTTGTTTTTCTTTCATACAAATTTGATTACAAAATGATCTTCAGGTTTAAAAAAAAATTATGTCTTACATCTCCTCCTCCCATAAGAGGCACCAAGGCAGTGGTAACAATTACTGCTGTACCCAACATGACAAGGTAATGTTGAAAGCCAAGAAGAATAGCCTCCGCTGAAAAAGAAAAACTTATTACAAAGTTTATGATTCCGACAAAGAGACATAAAGACAAACAGCTGCCGTGCAAAAAATCTGCTAAAATTTGGAGGAAAAGTTAGAAAACATCCAAAGCATGGACCAACAAACTCCTAACCACTCCCATGAACACAACCAATTCATTGAATGCCTTACGCCATGGCGGTGGACTGGTGATGCAGTAGTGAACATTAGGAAGCTGATCCTTGGGAATATGCGGCGGCGGATCGTCGGCGAACTTGGAATCACCCATTTTTTCTTTCTCTTCGGTTATCTGCAGCACACCAGAGATTCATTCATTCATTCATTGATTCATTCATCTGGTGCAACACAAGGGGTGCAGAAAGAAGTAGAAGACGAGCCGATACGGGTATCGCTGATGCATGAAAACGGACAAGTACCTGCACAAGAAGTGAAGTGAAGGTTTTCAGAAGCCCAAAGGGCGAGGAGAAAGCAAAAAGGAGAAAGGTATATATAGAGCGCGAGGCAGGAGTGCGATGGGCATATTCATGCCGGGATAAAAAGACGTCCCAAAAAGAAACAAAGATTCAAAAAGAATATTGAAATTCGAAAATTAAATTAAAACATTTCAAAAAAATGAAATAATTAAAAAAATACTTTTTTATTAGTAAGAAACTATACAATATAATATTAGTAAGCCGGGGGATTCATGGGATCATTTAGCTAGCTGTAAAGAGCTGCCTTATTTCACGGGGCGTGTTAATAATGGTCGTCGTGATTAGCAGCAAGTCTGGGGTGAAATTACCATGACCGTTATTTTCTTTTACGGGTTTAGGTTGAACACGTGGTTTAAGATTTTCTTGATATGATTTTAAGATAAAATATATTTTATAATTTTAGATTTACAATGTATTCGTAATATAATTTTAAATGATTAGTTTTATATTTATTTAGAAGTAAAGAAAAGACAAGAATAAACTCGAAATAAATATATAGTTCAATATAAAACATAATATCTCATTAATTTTCAATAAAATTGTATATGTGATTTTAATTTATCTTAAATTCAATTCTTACAAAATGTCACATGCTAAATAAAATATACTTTAAAATCAACTTCCATACACTATGTTACTATTGAATACAACAATAGAATTCGAATATTATTTGACTCTAAACTCTAATACTGTGTTTGGTACATGAATAAATCATATTAGAGATAATAGGAAGTATAGAAAAATAAGATAACGATAATATAATTTTATCCTAATTACTTAATTTTGATTATTTTATACCATATTTATGAATAAATTATTCATAGTATTTTTCTTTTCTCATTTAATTATCTCTATTTATCATCTATATCAAATACAATCTAAATCCTAAATAATACAAAAATAGAGTTAGAATACTAATTGACTCTAAACCCTAAGTCCTAAATCTTAAATCCTAAATCATCATCTCAGCTTCGATATGAACACAACGCAGTCGACATTAGAGTTGGATGGATGCCGTAGAGTGAGCCCCCGGGGAGGCCCAAGCTCAGTTGGAGAATGGGGTGACAGAAGAGACGCAAGTAACATGGGAGCTGCTTTCTTCTCTTCTCTTCTGCTATATATATAATCCCCACAGACACAGAAGCAGACACAGACACCCCGACTGTGTGTGTTTTTTTCTCTTGTTGGGATCCCGGACACCCGCACCCTTATCTCCTTTTCAACTCCGGCGTGGTCTTTTTACACGGGTGGCGCTGCGTCGAACAACAGAGGAGTGCAATGGATCCCAACCCAACGCAGATAATAGAATTTTTTAAATATATATAGTATTTGGAAGTGGGCCTGGGAAATAAAAGCCCTTGTAAGGGGCCCAAAAAGCAAATTATTTTCTTTTTTAAAAAAAATAACAGAAACTAACGACACTACAAGGACAGAACGGGGCGGATCCTGGTTTCCGGATCCAAGACGGAGTCATTACATACAAAGTACATTCCCCCTTGTTTCTTATGACAAAAGGAACATCCTTATCAACATCAAATCACACATTAAATTGTACTTTAAATGGAATCCAACTTGACATATCCTGTCCCAACATATTTTAAACAAAACATTAAAATTTCATATGTTTTTTTTAAATGATTGTTATTAAAAGGCTGATTTTCAAAACTGATGAATCCACTCTGGTCCATTCCAAATTCACCCAGGCCAACATATGAACACATAACCGTTTACCAAATACATTACATCAAACAGCATTTTTTACCCTACAGTAAGTAACTTAACTTTTGGTTTCACATGGCGGTCAAGTGGGGTGACCCGGCGCGGCTTTGAGGAGGTCCAGGGACCCCATGGCGTACCTGGAAGTGAAGTTCCGGGAGAAGTAATCGCCGCCGCCCGACTCCTCATCCAAATCCCCGCACCCCGGATCGAAGTTCAGGGCGTAGCTCAGGGGATCGTACTGGCAGCTCACGTGGCGGGGGCCGCCGCTGCGGCTCCGATTGAGCCGCCGGATGAACGTCTTCCACCGCGGGATCTCGGACCAGAGGCGGATCTTCATCAGGGCGTCCACCCCGCGTGCCCAGCTCCGCATCCTCTGCCACCACGACTCCCCCTCCGCGGCGGGTGCCGCCGCCGCCGCCGCCGTCCGGGGGAAGCAGAGGAATGAGAAGCAGCGGCGGTGGGGGTTCAGGGACAGGGCCTCCGAGGCTTCCACGATGGGATCCATGGGCGGGCGCGTCTGGGGCTCCATGGATGAGCAGCAATGTGAGATTGAAAAATGAGGACGGCGGCAGAAGAAGAATCAAATGGGACTGACATTGCGTACCAATCGCGATTGTATTCACCATCCGGAGACATCCATGTTGAGGGTGTCAGATTTCAATGCCCCCAAATTTTTATAATAATATTTTTTCCTTTTTAAAATAAATGAATTCAATTATACTTGGGATTCGAATCTATCATTGTTTACAATTAAAAAAATTATATTTTATAAGAATATTTAATTAAAGACTTAATAAATTAAATTCAACTCAAATAATAATTAACTCGAATAACGAATTGAACTCGTTTTTAAAATAACATTAATAATATATTATTATACATTGAATCAATTTAATATTATTTTTTTATGTGTGCATGGTGATTAGGGTTCTAAATTGCCAACAAAATCTTCTTTTCATTGGCATCAATTTGACATGAAAGAGATGTAGATGAGCATGGGACCATACTCTGCCATTGAGTTGCCAACATCAATCAACCCCCATGGCTTCCAAAAATTGTTGTCTCAATAGTAATATCCGAAAAATTTCGGATTTTGAATTGGGTTTATAAACTAATTTTTCAAGAAAATATTGACATATGACGATAAAAATTTGTAATAATAATAAGTATTGATCAAATAGATCCATATACTCGAAATTTCGGTGAAATTTAAAACCTTGCTCTATGGATTAAATCTTGGAGTATAGTTGGGATATGCGCTATCAGTATACCAAGGAAAAAGATGTCTCCAAGAATAAAGTATGGAAAGTTGGAAATGGGCGGGTCGGGTCGGGTCTTATCTCTGTTCATTCATTGCTTGAGGATGCAAAAATGGAAGAAAGATAAGCATACAGGAAAAGTTCAAGGCCCAAATGGAATTAAAAGAATGCGAAATTTGGTGATTCTGGGCAGCTCTACGTCTGGGATTGGTGCAAGAGGGGGGATTTGGTAGCGGTTCTACAGATGGGGCAAGAACCCGTTTTCAGAAGCCAAGAATCAATGCACTCCGTGTGGAAGCTATGGCCGCACTTGGGCAGCACCCTACAGGCTTCCCCGTCTCTGAAGCATTCCAGACAGACTGCGCATTCGGAGTTGATCCCCTCCTCCGGCGCCTCCTCCACTCTGTAATGGAAGCTGGGCAGCCTCTGGATGTCCTCCCGGTTCATTCTCCGGTTTCCGCGAGGCTCCCCTGCTGGGTTCGATGTGCCGTCGGGGGGACCGGGAGGGGACGCCCCCCTCCGCACGATGCAGAAATGGATGATCAGCAGAGCCGCTATGCCGACGGTGAGGAGAATCCCGGAGATGACGATTTCAGGGAACATGGCTTGGCCTCATCAGAGAGGGGCAGATACCGACATCCGCATCGGATTGGTGGGGGATCAAGGAAGCCAGATTAAAAGCAGAAGAAAGGTTTAGTTTGGTAAGTAAACGGGGCAATTTGGCTGCAGGTACCCATCTTCAACCAAATCAGTTTTTAATAGCCTTGGAAATTTGGCCAGACAGCAACCTGGGCCTCACCCACCACCGTACGTCTCTGGAGCCGCGGACTGGACTCCGTTGCATCGAGCTGGTTGAAGTCAGCAAGGTGGTGCTCAGAGGAGTCCGAGTCCGAGAACGAGTCGTGGTTGGGTGGCTATGGGGAAGAGCAGCGGCAGGGCGGCCTTCCTTGATCGCCCGTCGTATTAGATGTGGATTCTTGAGTAGGGGGCTCTTTAATAATTTTGCCTACAATTAGTGCACCAGTCTACTGCGCTTTGTCTCCGGTGGAGGGCTACGCCATGCCTGGATCTGGAAAAACTTCGTCTTCAAAATAATGATTTGAATTCGTCTCGTTAGAATAGAAAGAGGGGGGAAGTACTTTGTTTAGAATTAAAATAACAAATGTAAAAACTCAATTTTATTACACAATATTATCGGTTATGTATGGTTAATTTTTACCATTTTACGTTTATTTGTTTGGATAAAAAAATTCATATAAGATTAAAATGATATTTCTACTTAAGTATATTTATTTTGTCGTTGGTAATCAAATTATCCAAAGTCCTCTGACTTGTTAGTATTCTTATGGAATATGGTCTCATCCTATCATTGCCATGAATTGTGATTTAGTTTTGATATGAAATATGACTATTCATATTATTTATTATTGTACGATATTATTCGTTTCAAATACTTAATCCTCAAGTTTTTTACGTTTTTTGATGTGAGTAAAAAGCCTGACACGATTTGGAGTTTGATTAAATTAAAAAATAATTTTATATACTATTATAAATATATTATTTAAATAATATATTATAAATTCCTATTTAATTACAAAAAAAATGATTTAAAAAGTTTAAAATTAATATAATTTTTTTTAAAAAAATGAATAATTTAATTACAATTAATTATGATCTAATGATATAATCATAAATTCAATATGATTTATTTCTATATTTTAAAATAATTCGTATTTAATAAAATCGTTATTATTAAAGATTCATGATTCAAAACCGTTGCCCTAATTCCAGGGGCATGCAGCAGCGTCGGCCTCGGTAATAGGTGGCCTGAGTTCTGAAAGTTTCTGCATCTTGGATTGAGGATTGCGGCCTGCACATGCTCAGTAAGGATGCTATTGCACAATCGCCTATCGCGAGTCGCTGCGCGTTGCAAGGGCTTTCGTTTTCTGCATCAATTTGTCTATAATGGGGGGTTAGGTTCTGCGTCTTCAGTACCGGGTAATCTCCTTCTTCGCGTTCGCTCGCAGCAGGTGGATGTTCTGGGGAATACGGGAAATATATGCCCTACTAGTTATTGGAGAAGTTCTAGCCGATGGATTAGCAGGTCGATCAGCGCGTACGGTGAGCTTGTTCAGTGCTCTCGCTTCTGCAGTGTAGCATCTGACAGAAAAGAGGAAAAATCAAACAATGTGGATGAAATTCGGTCATGGATAGACGTTTATGTGCCTGCAGTTGCACGGCCTTATGCTCACTTGGCGCGGCTTGACAAGCCCATTGGGACTTGGCTTCTAGCTTGGCCAGGTATGTGGTAAGTGGTTTTCATATCCTTTATTCAAAATGTACTGAAGTTGAGAGTTTCTGCTTTTTAATGCTCGGATGCTCTGAATATCATTCGTTGCACTTGAGTTTTGGCTATATTCTAGTTTGGTGTTCTCATTCTCCTGTTTGTTCAGTCATAGTTTGAAGCACATTATGGCTATTATGTGCTTTAAAGAGTGGACTCCGCGTCTTCCTTTTTGTATTTTCCTTGAAAAGATTCGAAATTGACACTGATGCTATTTTAATAGTTCAAAGATGATTAGGATGAGGTTCCTGGTTTTAGGTCAATCACTATGGCTGCGGCGCCAGGGAGCCTTCCGGATACTAAGATGATTATGCTTTTTGGCGTTGGGGCGTTGCTTTTGCGTGGTGCTGGGTGCACCATCAACGACTTGCTTGACAGGGACATTGATGTTAAGGCAAATAATGGTTTATATCTATCTGTCTGCGTTGCATTTCCAATCCAACTCCACTCTGTTGCAAAATATTTCCATGTTCTCGGCGTGTGTGTGTGTTTTTTTAACCACGGGGTGGTTTTTGGATACAACCAAATGTCTTTGTTCCTGGCGCAGGTGCATAGGACTATGAAGAGGCCCATTGCTAGTGGCGTTTTAACTCCATTTCAAGGAATTTGTTTTCTTGGCTCTCAGTTGCTTTTGGGACTGGGCATTCTCTTACAGTTAAACGATTTTAGGTATTTCCGACAAGTTCAGGGTGAAAGTTCCAAATGCATAAAGAAAAGATTTCCACTTATGTTCTGCTCTTTTACTTTTATCCTTGATCTGCATCGATTATACATGTGTGATTATTTCAGCCGTGTTTTGGGAGCTTCATCATTGCTTCTTGTCTTTTCATACCCTCTCATGAAGAGAGTGACATACTGGGTAAAGTAATTTTGTATCCATTTCTTCTGTTTCTATATAGAAATTATACGGCTTCTAGTTACCCATCCATTATGGACTCCAACTCGCACAACCAATATAGCTGATAAAAGCAGACAATTCTCATGCAGCCACAAGCCTACCTCGGCTTGACATTCAACTGGGGTGCATTACTTGGATGGGCTGCCGTCAAGGGAAGCCTTGATTTGTCAGTGGTTCTCCCACTGTATGCATCGGGTGTGTTTTGGACGCTTGTATATGATACAATTTATGCACATCAGGTCGAGCTTCCCATCACATCTTGTATTATGTTCGGAATGTTATGAACTATCCCAGTTCCTGAATGTTCGATTGCTCAGGACAAGGAGGATGACTTGAAAGTAGGTGTCAAATCTACTGCTCTTCGATTTGGTGATTCAACCAAGGCGTGGCTTTCTGTATTTGGATTGGCATGTATCAGTAGCTTAGCTCTCAGTGGCTACAACGCCAATATAAGCAAGTGGTCTTCCATTCCTCTCTTCCTATTCCTTTTTAACCTGTTGGCATGAATTGTATCTCTTACAGCGTATTTGCACTTGACCTGGGCAGGCATCCCATTCTATGCTTTCTTAGCAGCAGCTTCCACACACTTAGCCTGGCAGATGACCGTAGACCTTTCAAGCCGTGCCGATTGCAATAGAATGTGGGTACTCCCATCCCATCCATCTCCTCTTCAGTTATTTGGTCATGGTCCTATTTGCTTATTGGCTAGTTTACTTCACAAGCATACTGTGGCCTTTCCAATTCATTGGTTCACCTTTGCATAGCGAGCATGGTCTCCTGAATCATGATCAATAGTAAACCTTTACTGGATCTTTCATTCTCTTCTCTGATACAACCATATCATGATTTTCTGTCATTTCCTCATTTTGTTCCATTTTTTCCCACAGGTTTGTGTCCAATAAGTGGTTCGGGGCCCTTGTATTCTGTGGGATATTCTTTGGTAAGATATCATCCTGATCCCAAAACCATGTATTTTGGCTCCATGGTTTGGTTGTTCGACAATTCTTCAAATAAATCCTATCCTTTTGGTCCACCCAAAGTCAAGAGCAATCATTCCGGATGCCTTTAATGCATCTGCAATCTAACGGAGACACACAAAAGCAGGTCGACAGATCGTATGGCATGTGATGTGGTGGGCCCAACCCCAACCATGTCCTTGTTGCAAGGACGTTATTACAAGCCCCACGCTACGAATAATAAAATATTTTCATAATTAATCAAGGTTTTAAATTTTAAAAAATTCCGGATTCTGGAATTTGTTCAAGATATGAAAGGATATTGTGGTACTAATCGAGTTTAGGTATATAACTCGTGTGACATGATGAATTATATTTTTTTTATCATAATTCGTCGAATTTGAGCTATGGATACAAATTAGGTTCGTAATACGACTTTGATCGAAATATTTCTTTTTCGATCATGATCGATATGATTGGTTAAACATGTGTACCAAATAAATATAATTATCAACATGCAATATTTAAGCTTTTAATATGTCAAAATTTGCGTTGTGGATGGGTGGGGTGGGTCCGGGTGATGCGAATTGGGCCGGCCCGGTCTGTATACGGAAACGTCATACGGCGCAGTACTAACTGATATGGGGCCCACATTTATGGGGAATCTCACCCCCTATTGTGACAAACCGCAACCGGCCCACGTGAATGTGGCGATCCGTACCTACTCCTCGGCCCGAGTCCGTGAAATTACCAAACAACCCTTCTAGGGATTCCACTTCCGGTTTTCTAGCTGAGGGCCATTAATGGAAAACAGTGGGTATGGAGTCATGATCATGGTGACATCGTGTCGCCTGTTCAGATGATCTTCCCACGTTCTTCTAGTTTGCACTAAACTGCCCTTGTCGTGCTCCTCTGTCGCCCTCGGTTACACGTTGAGTTATTTTATTGATTCCCTGTAGAGGTATTCCCACTCCTTGATCCGTTCCCTGCAATAATAGGCAGATGGATAGAAACAGGCATTCACGATCATGGCCCTTTTCTGTCTACTCTTCTTCCTCAACGCGTCTTCCCCTCTTAGATGACCCCAAGCTTCCATTTTTCTGTGCCTTGGTGATGAATCCGTGGCTCCCGTGAAGAAAAGTTGTGATCTTGTTTCTGAAATGAAGAAGCCTGGGTGTTTGAGCTTGAGGAAAATAGCGAGCGCACCTAGAAATCTCGAGAGAAGGTTGTCTTTGGGGGAGTACAAAAGAGCGGTTTCATGGTCTAGCTACTTGGTTTCTGCAGGGGCAGAGATTAAGGGTGGAGGGGAAGAAGATTGGAGCGCTGATATGTCTGAGTTGTACATAGGACAGAAGTTTGCTACAGGGAGGCATAGCAGGATTTACAGAGGTTTGTATAAAGACAGAGATGTGGCTATTAAGCTCGTTAGTCAGCCAGAGGAAGACACTCAGCTAGCTGAGTTTTTGGAGAAGCAGTTTACTTCAGAAGTTGCTCTTCTTTTCAGGCTCAATCACCCCAATATCATCTCTGTGAGCTCCCCTTCTTCTCATCTCTCTTTGATCTCTGTTACCATGCACTGCTAATGCTTCCCTTGGTTGCAGTTCATCGGCGCATGTAAAAAACCTCCAGTGTTTTGCATCATCACCGAGTATTACCCCGGTGGATCCTTGAAGAAGTTCCTGCATCAGCAGGAGCCATACTCGGTTCCTCTGAAGCTCGTCGTGAAGCTGGCTCTAGACATCGCTCACGGAATGCAGTATCTTCACTCCCAGGGGATTCTCCACCGTGATCTCAAGTCTGAGAATTTGCTTCTCGGCCTTGACATGTCTGTGAAAGTTGCAGACTTTGGGATTTCATGCTTGGAATCCCAGTGCAGAAAAAGCAACTGTTTCAATGGATTGTTTACAGGAACCTACCGATGGATGGCCCCCGAGATGATCAAGCAGAAGCACCACACCAAGAAGGTGGATGTCTACAGTTTCGGGATAGTCATGTGGGAGCTCTTAACCGCTCTGACGCCATTCCATGATCTGAGTCCTGAACAAGCAGCCTTTGCAGTATGCCAGAAGGTACTCTTCCACCCATGTGTTTCCATTAGAAAACACTACTTTCTTCTGAATACTGATTCGTGCACAGAATGCAAGGCCGCAGCTGCCTCCGTCATGCCCATCGGCTCTTGGTCATCTGATTCACAGATGCTGGGCAAGCAACCCGGAGAAGAGACCCAACTTCGACGAGATTGTTGCCCTCCTCGAGAGCTACGCCGATTCGATCGATGCGAATCCGGGAGTTCTCGCTTCAGGCGAGCCGGTGGATGCGCGCGGTCTTCCGAAATGGGCTCCGAACTGCATGCCTCTGTGCAGCAGCCAATCTGGAAAGGGATGAAAGAGAAGATAGGGTAGAGGTGGTGGTTGTCGGCGGCTGTGATTGTGTAGGGGCAAGAATGTCAATACCTTTGAATTTGGGCTTTTGTACGTAAGTATTTGAGCCTTTGTTATTGGGTTGGGCCGGTTGTGAAAAGATGGCCCTGAATGGAAAGTATGATTGATTTGTTGTCTCTTGTTTCCCGCCGGCGTCTTGCGTCGTACTCTCCTCGCCGTCTGTTGGGTTTTGGGCGATTTCGCAATTTCGACGGAGTTTTGTTGGTTTTGTGCTTGAGGATTTGATGAAAAATTGTGTTTGGGATTGGGAACTTAAAGTAGAGAGCCCATTACTGAATAGAACAACTACGGAGAATTCCCGCGACGCCACTCTCTCCGTGGTAATCTAGTGTTTTGGGTGCGATACGATAATGGAGGCAAAACCTCTGGTCTCAGGTTCAAGCCTCGTAGATGAGCAAGTGGTAGGTGTTTTTTAGATTCCTTGCCTTTTGCATAGACGTGGGAATTGTGTAGTAGTTTCAAAGGCTTTTATTTGATGGTAGAAATGTTTTCCTTTGGTAGTTTCCAGGAGATGTAGTGCTGGACCTCTCTAAAATGGATAATCAAACCATCAGGGTTGGTGGGGGACTCCGCCAGGTTTTCTTCTTAGATTACGTTGTTTATCTTCTGTTGAGCTCTCTAGGCCTTGGGCATTCGTCATAAGCGTGTTTATCTTCAATTTATATTTTTGTTTCAGGATGGCGATGTAATATCTGTTACTAAGGCAGGAAAACTCAGATTTTCAAAGCCAAGCAAATATTGGGTCGAAAGTTCGCATAAGCGTGTGAGTTATTGATTTAGGGTGTGGGGTTGCAGTATCATATTGGTTATTATCAGTGTTTTCTGCTAAAACAAACGAGGGGCGTTGTCTCTTAACAGTATGTGCCGACTGCTGGAGATAATGTTCTAGGCATAGTGGTTGATACAAAAGCAGATGTAAGTTATGCAGTCTTTTTATTTTTATTTTGATCATGGCACAGATGTTTGAGTATATTGTGCTCATATTTTTTTAAAAAAATCTCATCAAGCGGGTCAAAGATGCTGTTTTAAACTGTTTCCTTCACACAGTTATCAAGTTAACTCTTACCTTTATAATTTCACTATGAGGATATGTTCCCTGGTTGGCCCTCTAACCTATCCGATATCTATGCTAGAATTTCCTTGTCGATATAAAGGGTCCTATGTTAGCATTTCTTCCAGTGCTTGCTTTTGAAGGAGGAACAAGAAGAAACATTCCTAAATTTGAGGTGAATATCTTCGATCCAGGAAGTCAGATTTCCCTGGTTTAGTGCAATGTTTCTGTCATAACAGTGTATGCTAGGTTATTTAATACTTGCCATTCCCTACCTTCATCATCAGATCGGAGCACTGCTGTATGTTCGTGTTGTTAAGGCAATTCCTGACATGAACCCTGAGTTGTCATGCATGGATGGTCAGCCTACTGATGAGCTACAATTTTCATCATCGTGATGAATGCCAACACATCGCCTGTTTTCTTGATATCCTTCGTTCCCCGATGTGCCCACAACTTTTTTTTTTTTTTTTTTTTTCCATAGGAAGTGGAAAAGCCGCAGAATATGGGCATCTTAAAGATGGATTCATGTTGGAGACATCGACAGGATTATCCCGAATGTAAGATACTTCATTCCTTCTTTCAGAGCATCATACAAGTAGAAGCATGGATATTCATTTAGCTAGAGGTGTTGGCTCAGGCTGCTGAGCTCTCCAACCTGCCCTGTTCTGGAGACACTTGGAAAGAAGATTGCTTTTGAGATCGCTGTTGGTCTGAATGGGCGCGTATGGGTGAGCCTCATCCCCTTCTTAGCTGTTGCTTGGGTTCCTCCATGTCCAAACCCACCTCTTGCACTGATGCAGGTGAATGCCGCTTCCCCTTCAGTTGTGGTTCTGGTCGCGAACACGATCATCCAAACGGAGATGATGACTCCAGCACAGCAGAAAGCCCGGGTTGAAAGTCTCCTCCAGAAGTTGCAGTGAGCGGCTGTGACTTGGTACTCGCTCATTGCAAATTGAAATTTTCATGTATTTTAATTATTTATTTTTAGATGAGTACATCTTACATGATTAAAATTAAAATTCATAAATATTAAATATATGTTTTTAAAATAATACAATAGCAAAAAAAGAATATGAAAAATGTATCTATTAAATATATGTTATTTACAAAATATGTAGGATATATTTGTAATAATTTTTATACAATTTCTTTTGCTATTAATTTAAAAATTGTAGATTTTTAATTTTTTTTAATCTTTTTCGGAATGTTTCTTAAAATTGTTTTTAAATAAATGGAATTAAATAAATCGGCGTGGTTCGAATTGGGCCTTTCAAGACCTAATTCGGAAATTCAAATTCGGAAGCCACATGCTTCTCAGCGTTGGGGATTCTGCGCGCGCTTTAGTTTCTGGGTTGAATAACTGCCTATAGCAAGGGGCGACATTCATGCTTCCTGTCAATAAGGTAAGTGAGCTTTAAACTTGTTGTAAAAAAGGGATACTACTGCTTTTTTGTTATGATATTTTCCTTTTTAGCTGCCAGGTTTTAGGTAGTTGTGAATGGTGACACTGCTTTTTTTTTTTTTTTTGTGGGCTAAACTGAACGATCAAAAGTAACCCATTTTCAATCTGTATATTGGTTAGTTGGTCAACGAATGCGTTACTCAGGAGAACCAGTTAATCTGCTTTTTATTATGACTGTTATGATTTGTAGTAAAAGGATATAATTTTGGAGTAAAGATAAAAATTATTATGTTCTAAAATTAAGGTTAATTTTTTAATTAATTAATATAATTTTATATTACGATGTTTAAATAGTATATTAAATACATCTTGAAATTCAAAGGTGATATTTTATTCGAATTAAATCCTATTTAATAATTGCACCTATAAATGTGTGAACTACAAATTATTCCTTAAAAATCATCATGTATGTAGGAGTAACACATGTTATGTTTTATGGATGGATTAGATAAATCAGTTTTATCAAAGTCAAAGATAGAACCTTTTGAGGACTAGTTTTTGAAAAGTGGCCCATAACTTCACAGCTTGTGATATTTGAATCACCTCCGTGTCTTATCATCTGTGAGACATGAGTCCCATTCTCATTTGGCATGTTTTTATGTGAACTCTCTTTCATGGTTGATTAAAGTATAAAAAATATAAGGGCATGTTGTACACACTAGTAATCACCATGATTCCTTGATTTGCGTCCATGTTGGGCTCCCAATTTGCTATCTTATGCATATACTCTCAAATAGGTGTTTCTAGATAGAAAAAAAGGAGAAGTCATAATGATTAATTGTTGTACGCATGATTTCCAAAGATGGGTTATTGGGGTGGATTTGTCGTAAGGATCCATCTGAAATGCATCCTTTTCTTTGAATTCGTTTCATTGTGTGTGCGTGCTTCTCTGCATTTTGATTCGCATGTAACATTGACCAACCACACAACTTTTCACTATAATAATAGGTTTTTATCTTAGAATCACTCTTGTTTTAAACATTAGTGCTCGACTTCACAATGTTGAAGGAAATGTTCATTGCTTGTTGCTAAATGCTTTGTTCTATTGTTCGTCATCTCTTTCGCCAACACTATCCAATCATGTTTTTCTTATATGTAATTTTGACAAACAGTTTGAAGGGCCTGATTTCACACCATCAGTATGTTCCGCACCCATTTGTCGTCAATTTTGGAAGGCTGGAAACTATGATGATGCACTGCCTTATAAGCTTTCCAACCAAAGTATTTCACTCCCTGACCCATAGAAGTGATCTTGCTTGAGCATGATAGAGTATGTTAAACATTGAGGTGAAATATTTGAATGTAAACATAAGCTGGGGATACCAAGTGAGTGATTTTCAAAACTAGTGAAATTAATTCATATTTCTTGGAAGCAAGGGAGCTACGTTAGAAAGAGGTGAAAAATAAGAATGTTTGGTAATTCAAAACAACTAAGTTGTTTTTTAATTTACATTTACCAAACACATTTTTTAGTTAAAAATGACATGCTACGTTTTATCTTCAACCAAGTAACTTTAAACCATTTACATTTAAAACTGCGAACCAAATGCACCATTTATATTTTAACCTTTTCTGTCATTGGCCGACAGATAGTGCGAGTTACCTTAATGTCCACCCCAAATTTCTTCATTCGAATGCTACTTCACACAAATGGGTCTTTGGCGGTGAGACTGTCCTTGATGGCTTGATTTTTCAGTTTTATTATGTCTTGAATCTAATGATTATGGCATTCTCATCCATTTGTATCATTTCTTGGTTGCAGCTATAGCCGAACTGGTTGACAATTCTGTTGATCAGGTATCTCATTTATGTATACATGTAACATTTGATGTGCTTTGATTTGGATTTGCATCTACGCTACCAATCTGCTCTCCATTGCTCTACCTTGATTACCTTGTCTAAGCTGCCTCTGCTTTTAAAATGCTTCTCCACTTTCTTTTTGTTGCAGCACTTTCATTGCTTCGATGTACAGTTAGTGCCTGCAACTTCTCTGTTTGTTTTCACTTTACTTTGATCGTAGTTAGCTTCTGGTCAGCTAAATCAGAGTTCCCATGAAATTGTTCCCGTTATGGGTGAAGTTAGCTGTTTTCTTGTGTGTTCTCTATATTTGATTAAGGCAAGAGTGTTATTATCTTTCTGTGTGTACTGTTGAAGATGTAATAACAATCCAGAGTTCCATATATCATTTTATGAATCAGAATTTGACATAAGAGGCACATTGTTGATGCTTAAAAAAAAGAAAAACATTCTATCCGAACATGTTGATTCATTTACTGGAACCGAATTCTACAGTGTCAATGTTTGCTGTATTATTATCTTCTATTAGCTTACAATTGGTCTCCATCAATATCCATGCTTTTATAGATACACAATGGAGCCACTTTTGTCGTTCTAGATAAAACTGTAAATCCCAGGGATAACTCCCCAGCATTGCTTATTCATGGTACTTTTGAATAATTTGAAGGATATCATCTGCATGCCATAGTGTTAAGATGGAAAGAATCACGTTCTGTTATTCTTAAATCAGATGATGGTGGAGGCATGGATCCAGGTGCAATGAGAGGTTGTTTAAGTTTTGGTTTTTCAGATAATAAGCTGGAATCTTCTATTGGAAAATGTGAGTGTTATACCATGTTTATTTTTATTTTCCTAAGTAAGCTCCTGACATATGCCATTTCAGATGGTAATGGTTTCAAGACCAGTTCTATGAGACTTGGGGCAGACGTCATCATATTCAGTCGTCCCAAAAATGAGAGGTCTCCTCAGCACCTCATTTTCTATTGTTTACTCATCATTCAGGAGTTTCTCTTATTTTTCTAGAAAATAATACTGTGGACACCTATTAAAAAAACCAGGCATGCCCTCTTCCTTAGTGCTTGACTAAACTGTTTCCTTGATCAGGAGAATTACCCAAAGTATAGGCATGCTATCTTACACCTTTTTAATGCAAACTGGACAAGAAAGTATAGTAGTTCCAAAGGCAAGTTCTATTTGGAGGGTTGGGGCATGCTTGTGAAACATTGTAGAGGCTGGTTTTGGCCTTTTTTTCTCATTAGATTGTATCAAGCTTTGAAGATTCTTTTGATATTTCAATGAAGATATAGCTTGCTTTATCCACATCTATTTTTCAGGTTGATTATCAGTTCGATTCGGAGAATTGTATATGGATGCCAATTCAAGATGAAAAGCAATTCAGCAGTAACCTTGCTGTCCTCTTGCAGTGGTCACCATATTGCACCTTAGACAAAATTTTGGATCAAGTACGCTGGTTTTCAATATATAACTTTCAATCATGTTTCCTTCATCAGTTTCAGTTGCTATATTGCCACATCTTTAACACTCGTTTGTCATTTCTGTTTGCTAAATAAATTGCAGTGTGAAAAAATTGGGCCACATGGTACCAGAATAGTAATCTATAACTTATGGCATGATGATTTTGGGCGATTTGAGCTTGATTTCGAAACTGATTCTGAGGTTCATGTTATTAAGCATTCACTGATTTGCAGCCTCACATCCTTATTGCATTGCTTTGTTGTTATACTTCGTGTGGTATTTTTTCAGGATATTCTTATCTCTGGGAAGATGCTAATTGCTGGAAAACCAACTGCAAGAGAGTCTCATCTTGCCAATCGTCTTCATTACTCACTTCGTGTAAGTTCACGTTTATCAACAGTGTTATTTTTTCCCCACAGCTCGCAAATCAAGTTCTACTAAGTGTATGTACTCTCATTTTTGCAGACTTACTTATCCATTTTATATTTTCGTATCCCTGATAACTTCTGTATTTTGCTGCGTGGGCAACCTGTTCACTACCATAACATTGTTCGAGACCTTCAAGATCCAGAGTTCATAGTGTACAAACCTCACAATGTAGAGGTAAGGATGCGTTTCAGCAAAGCGTTTCGGGAAATAGGGTTGCTCAACATAATATGCCTTTGAACAGTATGAGTATCAACTCTTGGTTGCTGCTTGCAGAAATCGGTTATAACATCAATTGGGTTTCTCAAGGATGCTGCAGAAGCCAACATACATGGTTTTAATGTTTATCATAAGAACAGATTGATTTTGGTGATTCTTTTTTTTATCATTATCCTGCACACCCCATTGACACCTTTCACATAAACAAAATTGTTTTCGTCTCTTATAGCATCACTCTATCTCACTCTTAACTTTTTCTTCATTCCTTGCACTGCAGCCTTTTTGGCATGTTTTGACATATTCATCCAGCAGAGGCAGAGGAGTTGTTGGTGAGAATTCTGTACATTTTCCTTTTCTTGAAACTCTTCCGAATATTATGAAACTCTGACCCGTTGATGTTGCAGGGGTTTTGGAAGCAGATTTCATGGAGCCAACGCACAATAAGCAGGATTTTGAGAGAACTCCAATTTTCCAAAAGCTTGAAACACGTTTGAAGCAGATGGCTTTAGAATATTGGTGAGTTTTTCCTTGCAGTTCACTTGCGGATTGTCTGTTTTTGAGGTCTCAATACATCGGCTTGATTTAGTGGGAGAATGCTATTATGCTGCCTATAATTTGAAGGGATCATCATTGTGGACTCATTGGCCATCGCCAAGTTAAGAAATCCCGATCGATTCAAACAACTGGACAGCTGCATTATTTGCATCAAAATGCTATGCCGAAAAACCACCACTCTATGCCTTCTTCTCGGGAGGTTCCTTCAGGTAAGAAATGCCATAGCTTTCATGAGTGTCTCGGTGCTATCACTGAAATGGGAGTTTTCCACAGGTGATCCCAATAGCAACGCAGGAGCCTCTTCTTTTCAAACAAGTGGTGACAGTCAAATCCTATACCAGGAAAACATAGAGACTGAATATGTTGGTGTGCAAGATGAAGTCTTGGAGCAAGACACTCAGAAACTATATGCAGAGAACAAACGACTCCGCACGCTGTAAGTGACAACTGCCATTTTCTCTCCTTGCGAAGTGCGACATTTCACCCGAACAATGAACCCCCTGATCTTATATTTCAGACTGGGGGAACTAGAGAACAGAGACAAGGAACTGGATACCAAAGTACGCCTACTAATCCCATTCTCTATATGCTGGTTATCCAACTTGATGGTCTCCTTCTTCCGGTTTGCTGACACAGATAGCGCAGCTCACAACTGAACTACAAGAGGAAAGGCGCTCCCTGGAGCGCTTGTCTCTGGATGTGAAGTTGGCGAAGGTGTAACAGATGAAGATACAGAAGAAAGAGAGGTGGTCTCATTTTGCCTCCCCATTTTTGTAACGCACAGTGTACAGGCTCCCCCTCATGCGTCGCCATGCTTTTCCTTTGCCTGGAAATTTTGTCTGCTGGTAAGCTGAGGCTGTAGCATCTTGGTGAACACATGAAAACATAACTCCCAAGTGATCATCAAAAAATGGTCTTATATATTATATATGTATATATTGGAAAAATAAGTTTATAAAATAAACATACTTATCAATGCATAAAAAATGTTATCGGACTCTGAATAATCGAATATAATCTGAAAATAGTAAAATACTATATAATGTATTTTAATTTTTTTTAAAAATAGAGCCATTTATAATATAATAAGTGCATCTAATTAAGTAGGAAAAGAGAAGATACCCTGAAGCATATACCTGAGGATGCGGGCGGACATTTTCCCCGCTATAAATAAAGACAAAGAAACCCTAATTTCAGAACTCTTCCTCTCTCAGCTCCACCCAGCTGAGGGAAGCAAAGCCGTATCTCATCAGATCTTCTGGTCAACAAGTTTAATTGTCTTCTCCGAGTTTTCATTTTGACGGTAGTTTAGTTCTTTTTACTCTTTTGGAGTTCCGGGAATCTCGGTTCTGTTGTCCGACCGGAGCTCCAGTTCATGTGCAAAAAACTTCCATCCGATTGCGACAAAAGTGGGCAATGCGGCCATGTTTTGCACACATCGAAACTAGTTTTGTGAGCTGTCTGCTTCCGATAGGGCGACGCGGTGCTGCTACGCCGCCGCTCTCGTTGGATTCATCTCATTGGGCAGCAAACATTTTCCTTCCCCCAGGATTTCTCAACCTTCTTTTTGTTTTCTTTCTTTTGCTTTAATCGCAAGTGAATCGCAGCCGTTGAATCAAACCTGATCCAGATCATAGATATGAATTTGAATCCAACGGGCCGGATCAGTGTTTCCGCCCCCCTCTGGGCCCAATGTCATAACCCGGATCGACTTCTTTTCCACGCTTGCTATAATGGGCTTCAAATAAATGGATCCGGATACCTACCCATTGGGCCTAAGGCCCATATATCATGATGATGGAACTAGAATAAAAGGATTTAATATATTTAATATCATTTTTTTCACATGATGTTTGACATATGGCCATGTTATGAAAAGAAAGGTTCAAAAATTATTACAAGAGCATTTGGGGGCATGTCTTAGAAGTGAAGGCAGGGCAACTAAGCATCATCATGTGTGCATGAAGGCCTGCTTCGAAATGTATGCTTATTTTTCCATGGTATTCGCCATTGTTGTTCAGATGCTTGCATCATGCTTCTCCTCCTCTGTCATCTGCTTCTCTTCTTCTTCTTCAGTGTAGCGCGCACACACTCATTCCCGTGTGCGGATGTGGGTAAAAAGTTGCAGGAATGTTTGGTTCTTCCCACACAACAAGCTTCCCTGTCGTGGACCTTTCACCCCACAAACGCCACTCTTGAACTGCTCTTCGCGGGCACTTTCATCTCACAGGTTGGGTGGGTGGGATTCGGGTTAAACCCGACGTCGCCGGAGATGACGGGGACGCGAGCCTTGATCGCCTTTTTGGATCCAAATTCGGGTAAGGTGGTTCTTCTTCCCTACATTTTGGACCCGACGGTGAAGCTGGGGACTGGTCGCCTCCTATCGCACCCCTTGGATATCCACCTTCTTTCGTCTAGCGCAACCTTGTACGGCGGCCGTGTTGCCACCGTCGAAATTCATGCGACAATCAGACTGGTTCCGAACAGAACTAGGCTTCATATCGTATGGAACCGTGGGCGATTTGTTCAAGGCTATTCGCCAACCATACATCCCACGACGGCGAACGATCTTTCGTCGATAGCCACCTTGGATGTGTTGTCTGGAACGACGGATAGCATCCCCGGCCAATTTGAAAAGCTCCGGGTAATCCATGGGGTTATAAACGCCGCCTCATGGGGATTGCTGCTACCCCTTGGGGCCGCCGTGGCTCGATACTTCCGACCCATCCAGGCCATCGGTCCAGTGTGGTTCTACGCTCATTTGGGGATTCAGATACCCGCAGTTCTCATCGGAACTGTGGGGTTCGCAGTCGGAATCAAACTGCGTGAACAATCTCCAACCAAAGGGGTGTACGGCCTCTACTGGAAGCTAGGGATCGTGGTGTTCTGCTTGGGATGGCTGCAGACGGCTGCCTTGCTTCTCCGGCCGAGAACGAGTAACAAGTATCGAAAATACTGGAAGTCATACCACCATTTCGTTGGATATGCTTGCGCGATCGTGGGTGTTGTGAATGTCATTCATGGATTCAGTGTCCTGGGAATTGAGAACTCGTACTCCAAGCTCGTTTACTGCTTGTGTCTGTCCACTTTGCTGGGGATTTGCATCGCTTTGGAGGTGAATTCTTGGGTGATCTTCTGCAGAAAAACCAGGGAAGACAAGATGAAGGGAGAATGCGGGCTTAGTGGTGACACGCCCGTTCAAGTATGAGTTTTACTTCTGCTAAGTCTGCTTTCATGTCCCCTGATGGGAAATCTGTTTGTTGTATGAAAAAGAACACTTCTCCCTGATCAGGCAAAATGATTTATATTTATATATAGTGAAGTTCAATGCAGATCAGTGTTCTGCAAAATGAATAAAACTGGAAATTCTCTGAGGAGATGACAAATTCCAAGTTCAGCAACGAGGTCATCTTCAACCTTGGTAAGTGCTGTTGATGTACAAGTACACAGCAACTAATGCTGCAGCTCCTAGAGCTATTGCAAAGGGCAGCACTTGCCTGCACAACACACACAGACACCATTTTCAGGAGTATCGTAACCGAGCTATTCAGAGAAGACTTGTGAAGCGTCTAAAGCAATCAAAAACTCCATCAAGATTCAAGATTCAGGAAATGTTCTTACCCAACGGATTCATCTCTCTTCACCTGTGCCTTCCTTGTCTTCCTTACATCAGTTGAATTTGCATCTTTACTCACTGCTTTCTCATATGGCTTGAATCTTCTCTTTGGTGCTCCACATACTGCAGTGAATACATTGAAAGAGCTCAAATCAGGCAGACAGCCCTGTTTAGCATCGACCCAGAAATATGCAGCTTACCAGGACAGAAGAAGTTATCGGGCAACTTCTCAAAAGGGGTCTTGTCACTGTAAATGTACCTGCACCACAAACACAGCAGAATCCCAACTCCAGATCCCGAATCCTTATCATCAAACGGAAAGTGAATGTGGGGAAAAGAAACCCAACCCGCAATCACGGCAAATGTAGGCTTGTTTGGAAGCCACGCGCATGGAGAATCTTGACCCAGTAGCGGTGCGGATGGCGGGGGGCGTGAGTTTGCGGAGAGACGGAGAATAGAAGGATGATGACATGAGAGCGAACCGATCAGGGAGGAGTCTGAGGCCGCCGTTTCCGAGCGGCGAAAGGGGAATGGACTTGGGACCCGAAGATACTAAGGCCATTTTGGTGGCCGCTTCTTTGCCAAAACTCCGAGACAGAGCAAAATGGGAAGCAGAAGAGGAAGAAGAAGATGATGAGAGCTGGAGTTTGAGGTGGTAAATTCGCTTGGCTGGAGACGTGGAAGTGTGGCTGCCAAGCTCCCATCCCGACCACTAGCCGCTCTTCCTCAAAAAACAATTTTTTATTCAAGAAAATGATTAACATAATTTTTCCTTATTTTTAATATTAAAATGATTTGATTTACAAGATTAAAAACCCCTAGCCCCGAAAATCAATGAACCCTTTTGTACCGTAATGGCGATTCATCTTCTAGGTTTGAGAGGGGAGAAATCGTGCACTGCACTAGATGCTTCATAGCAGGTGTTCTTTTCTGGAGAGTGAGGAGAAAGATTTATGTTTTTTAGTTTGTTTCACGGATACCCTGATGAGTGCTCAGTGAGTTGAGCCTTATTTTTTTTAGTGCGGCAGTTGTGTGATTAGTTTCACCTCTCTCGCTGTGAAAACAGTATCTGAGAGTCCTACCCGCAGGTTTCGCGAGTCTCCATGCTGGTTAGTTCTGGAGACATAAATATTGCTGGTTCTTTGTCGTTGATCTTCAGGGGCTCTGGTGATCAGCAGTTGTGTTGGGTGCACCTGCTGGAATTCAGTATGCAGTAGCTAATTCTTTCCCTCAATTGGAGTCAAAGCTTTATGCTCTACTCATCGATGTGTATGTTTGTGTGCATGCCTTGGTGACGTTTGCTCCTGCTTCATTTCGTGTCACTCTCTGTGGAGATGCACATTCAGGGCTGTGATTTTAATTGCAGGAAGTTTCCAATATCACTTCAATGGTGTCTCTCTTGATGTATACTTCACAGTACATGACCATGGGCTCATATCTTTGCCAGCCATGTACTTCATTTATATGTATCAGATACCTTGAGCTGCTGGCAGTTTGATTTATTCTTGGCGCATCTTGGAGTGACTGGAACCAAAGTTCTGGGCACTGGAAGTAAATTTGATCTCCATTTTGCTGGACTCCAGTACACCACACAGATGTCTGCTGTTTAATGTTTCCACCTTCTGGCCCTTAGGATATACTGATTTCATGATATGGATTGATTTAACTTCAACATAACCACAGTTTAACCACAAACTCCTCATATAGAAATGATTTACAGTTTTTTTTTATCATTTTAAAACACTGATGATATGTGTTAGCTGTACATGGTGCTGCCAATGAGACTTGGTTTAGCCCCTCTTGATTGGGAGATCTGCAAACATTCAAGATCAGTTCTTGATAGGTCAGTGTAGACCACTCACTACATTTAAATCTTGATGTCATTTTGGATTTTCTAAGGGCTATTAATTTTGATTGAAATTTGACATTTTTTAAGCTTTTTGATGTATAGAATCAATATTTATTAATGTTGTTGATATTATTATTATTTTTTGCATTTCAAAATTTTGGTTTTCTCCTAATTCTTCCACGTTTCGAACAGCTTTATGGGGAACCAAGTTTGGAGTATTTCATTTACATAATTATGTAGTAACAATTTTAAAATTAAATGTAGAAAATTATGAATTTACACGTCAGCGCCACGTGACGCGTTACAAATCCAATGTATGAGAATCGTGGGCCCCAGTGGTGGGTTTGCTTTTGACCCTTTAAATCTGAAAGCGCCAAACTCTTGCTCGCTGATCCCCTCGAGGCGAAACCGCCATCCTCCAAAAGCACACTCCACTCACTGTATCTTCACCCATTTCCGGCTGTGAATATCATTTCGAACCGCGGTTGATCGTTCATCCGATCGCCGTCGTTTCTTCGACGGTAGGGAGACTTCGATTCTGCGTCAGAGGCCTGATTTACGTGTTCTGATTCTGTTAGGAAATGTCGCTCTGATGTGGTTAACGCGGAATATTTGCGTTCTTTCTTGATAATTCGGTTGAATGCCATTGGGAGAAGTCTCTGTGATTGTTCTTATTGAAATGAAATTCAGATGTCCAGGATTGCTTGTGTAACAAGACGAAGAGTTTGTTGCGCTCATTGAAACGCGTAGTCATTGTTTTTTAATCGGAAATCGAAGAATTTCATTAAACCCAGTTTCTCGTCCAGTCAGGGTTATGCGCTTGATCACTGTTCTCGTTGAAATCTTATCAATGGTGATTAATTGGATATTTTCCGTGGATTACATGGAAAAAGATATCCTAAAGCATATAGCTATTGTTGCTCTGTTGCCCTGTGTTGTGAATCTATTTTTGTTTGTATCCATGTGTAGCGACTAGAAAATTAAGATTGTGTGTTTTCCTGTAGTTCTTGGCTAAGAGTCTAGCTTCTTACTAATTTATTTTGCAGTTATTCCTTTTTGTTGCAGTGTCATCTACTTTACCTGAATCACTGTATCTCATTTCTCTCTGTAACTGAAAGGTTGATCCATGAGCTTAATTGGTCTTGAAGTTCGTTAGATGGGAGATAGGCTTCCATTTGATTTGAGTTTTCCACCAGTGGATGAGGTTCATGATGAGAACATGGGCGAAGGTGGTGGTAGTTCCGGAGCTGATTTTATCCCTTGGCGAGTTCTGCAGGATAATGCTAATTGTTCGCAGCATCATATGGACATGGATTGGCAACAAGGCAACTTTTTGCGTGAGACATCTGTAAAGATGAATGATGTCCAAAGCCACCTTCCTAACTTTCTTGTTGGAGTTGAAAGTCCTTATCAGTTGGACACCGGAACACCTTCTCGAGACCCTGGAAGAAGTGACGTTGTTAACGGATCTCAGGTTGATAAGCACGCTATGCAATTTGGTTATCATATTTTTCTATTCATAGGTAAAATGACATGTTGTTTTAATTTCTTGCACACTCTGTAAAGGCATCAGGGGTACCTGTATCTACAAATTTAACAAACCAACCATGGCCATGCCGTGGCAGTGACTGGAGAGGACGACCCCACAACATTCTCATAGGCCATGAAGGAAGGTGCATCAACAATGCCGAAGAAGGTGATGCACTGTAGGCCTCTTCTTTTCAATTTATAGTGGTATTTGGGCCTGTTCGGAACGATCCTTTTGAATATTGCTACATACACTTCAGTCTAGAAAATTCCCAGTCTAGAAGGTGAAAGGAATGATCAAGTTGTAATGGGAGCAGAAGCTATCATGATGATCTTTCTTCGGTTACCTTAAATAGACTAGCGGCTCAAATAGCACAGAATTTGCCTTTACGAAAATTATTGCTTTATTAATGAGGTTTATATTTTTTAGGGAGTTTGACTACACCGTACATTGACAATGTAGTTGGAAATCCCATCTACAGCTTTGCTCCTTTGAGACACGGACGTCACTTTTCACGTAGTCAAAGTTCCCAAAATTATCATGTTTTTCCAGGCCAACCCTTGCCAGGAGTTCAACCGATTGTAATGGATAATTCCCAACCTACAATAGGTGTGAGTATGCTTTTACGATTTCTTGTTAACATAATTAAGCTTATGCCTTTGCCTTGTTTCATGTTTCTTTTTGGTTGTTATAGCTAAGTTCTTGTTTGATCGACTTATTCGAAATAAGCTCACTGCTTATGATATAACATAAAGTGCGCAAGCAGACTGCTACATTGTTTTTATTTGTTTACCAATCAATATTCTTCTCTCTGGATTGTCTAAGATAATGTGCTTTTATCCCAGTAGCTCAAAATCGGCTTCGTTCGTCGGATCTAGTTATTGCAAGGCCTAGAATTGAACATGCTACACCTGATGCCTCTCATCTTGCAAGACGTCTGTTTCTTTATCCTTCACTTGGCAGGTTTCCTTGTATTGTATGTGCATATCAACCTTTTGTCTATCTCAAGAAGTTCTAATACATTTTTTTTGGTGATAGTTCCAAGCCGAAACCATCCATTTTTACCGAGGATGGCAATGGAAACGAATATAGGTCTGCATTTCATCCTAAACGTGCGCAGGCTGCCTGACATTTTTATCTCTAGAGAAGCTCTAGTAGAACGAACTTCTAATCATTGCTTCACTTCCGGATGTCGTGGTTGTTGCGTTCTGTAGATATTTCTCATTGTGACATTCTCCTAAGCTGCCTGATGACATTCTGTTTGGACAGTTACCAGTAAGTATTTTTCTTTTTTTAGATGTTCTAATGAATCTGCTTTTGGCTTGTAGCTCCTCGTTGGTGTGTTTCACCTGCTCAATTCCCTGCAAGGCCGACACTTGTGCAGAATTTTTATGATCCCTCTCGTATTGCAAGAGGTCTCATTTGACTCCAATTTGTTCCGCAAGCTGCTAGATATTTTGATGATATAATTACCTTTGGCTTTGTAGCGGAGTGTTGATTGATTTTTTTTTTTTTTTAACATCGTAGCTCTACAGCAGAAATCTCCAGTCTTTCAATTCCATAAGAACGCATTTCCTAGACATTTTTTCTAGACATCCTGTAGTTTCTCTATAAGATTATCAATTTTTTGTAGAGACTTCCTAATCCATTATTGTTTCTGATCAAAGCTCTACACATGCAACCTGCGCGAGTTCAACATTCTCAGGACATTCAGCAGTTAAACTTACCAGCCGCAGCTCCACGCCACCCAGTTTCACGGGATCGGCAATTACAAGATAATCAAGAAGTAAACTATCCTAGAGGTACCTTGCTGATGCCAGCTCCATACAGGCAAATTAGTCCTGCTCAAAATTCTCAGGCTAATCTGATGATAGGCTTCTCTAGAGGTAACTTGCCCATATCTTTGCCTTTTCATATCCAGTTCTTCTTCAAGGCCCTTTTTTTTTTTTGCTCACGTCTTACAGCAACCGCGCCTCTAACAAGAAATCAAGATCCTAGTTCGGACAATCCATCAATGAAGAGACCAGAAACAGAAATTCTAGACGTAAACTATCCTAGAGGTACCTTGTTGATGGCACCTCCACACCAGCAAGTTAGTCTTGCTCAAAATTCTCAGGCTAATCGGATGATAGGTTTCTCTAGAGGTAACTTGTCCATTTCTTTTCTTTTTCATATCCAGTTCTTTATCAAGGCCTTTTTTTTCCTCACACAGCAACGGTGCCTATAACAAGAAATCAAGAGCCTAGTTCAAGCAATCCATCGATGCAGAGACCAGCAACAGAAGTTCTAGGCGTAAGCTATCCTAGAGGTACCTTGCTGATGCCAGCTCCATACCAGCAAGTTCGTTCTGCTAAAAATTCTCAGTCTAATCTGATGACAGGCTGCTTCTCTAGTGGTAAACTTGTCCATATCTTTTCTTTTTCATATCCAGTTCTTCAAGGCCTTTTTTTTTTGTTCACATCTTACAGCAACAGTGCCTCTAACAAGAAGTCAAGAGCTGAGTTCAGGCAATCTATCAATGAAGAGACCAGTAATAGAAAATCCTCGTGTAAACCTGTCAAAGATTAGGAGGACAACAGATAAGCAGATCCACTATAAATTTCAACCGCTGCGAATCCATGAAGGGTCTCAGAAGTCATCCAAAGCTCCCATCCAATCTTCCAAACCTTCACGTGTACACAAGATTCCGCGTGGTATGCCAACTTTGAAATACACAATTTACTCTATCAAATTAATGTAATGGTCATATAATTTATTAATTTTGTAGCTCCTGATAGCCCACCTAAGCTCAGCGGATACAAATGCTACTTGTGCCACAGGGATCTCTCCTTCAGCCCTCAAGGCCCTGTTTCTATTCCCGAAGTTCCACCACAGGTTGCTATTCTACCTTGCCACCACACATTTCATGACGTTTGTTTGCAGAAAATCACTCCGGACGATCAAGCGAAAAATCCTCCTTGTCTTGCTTGTGCACTTGGTGAGAATCAGCCTCCTTGATGTTGCCTTTCGTAATTCCATTTTTTCAGTAGATTCAACGCAAAACATGTCTTTCTCATGAGATATCATTTTTTTGTGGAAATGAGATAGATTTCACATCAAATAGTTGCAGGCTGAGAATCTAAAACACACTCTTTAGCATTTAGTGAGAAATTAATGTCTTGCTCAGCGCATCAATAAAAAGGCTATGATTCTTCATTTTGCTAACTGGTGGAAGGGACCAGCAAGAAGCCACAGAGCCTTCGTACAGTAAAATTCAGAAGAGCACAAAGAAATAACATGGACCTGGAACAACACTATTCCAGTCACTGGAATAATCACCATGAGCCCTCGGCACCCACGGTAGGGTTCTGAAAAGCAGCAAAGCCCCAGAAAGTCTTCAGTGAGTATGGTTGAAAAATTGTGGCGCCTTCCTCTGTTATCTTGGCAATCTGAGTGCATAAGAGAAGACATTCATGCATCAAATACCCGTAACATTGAACCAATTCATGCATGGATCTGAAGCAGCAGCATTATAAAGGCAATGTATGGTGTCAGAAAACAGTGATAAAAAACATCTGTAGCGGATGCTACAAACCTGCAGTTTGTTGACTGCTGATCTATCACGATACAGCAGCACACGCATGCACTTCTCTAGTAATTTTACACCTTCCTCAAAAGTCAAGTTTTCATGCCACTCATCACGTAAAATTGGTCGTGCTAAGTGATTTCCAAATCCAGTGGCCACATGGGCGTCTTCATAATGCACACCGATCATGTTAACCTAAGGTTGCACAAAGAATGGATTAAGAAAATACAGAGAATTGGCTAAGGCTGCTCGTGATACAGAAACGAAAAAAAAAATACCGTTCCAAGATACTTCTGCCCATTTTTAACTCCTCCTATCACGAGGGAGTTCCACAAGGGATTGAACTTATTGCGACGGTTGTACATGACCCGAGTCAGATAGTTATGCACCTCCTTAGGACCCAAGGAGTTGTCATCATCCCACATGTTATCATAAATTCTGCATAAAATAGGACGTATGACATTTCTATAACAGATGAAACGAAAGAAATTATAGCAGAATGCCCGCCAATGTTCAAGTACATGAGCTCATCGAGATATCTCATTATCTCCTGAAAGTCACTGATCTCCCCACTTGCACCAATGATCGAATGCTTTCCCACTGACTTCAATCGTTCCACGGATTTGTAGCGGAGAGTAGACCCATATGAACCTATTGAAAGGAATCATTATACACAGATCCCACAAAATATATGGTTTAGCTGAAGCACCCACCACTCCTCTTCAAACTAGGTAAAAAGATCGGGTAAGGAAAAAGTTCTTAAAAAAATCCAGCTCAAAAATAAGGATAACTAACCATAAGCAGACCAAATACAACTACACAAACCAGCATTCAGAGAAAGAAAATTTTCAACTGCAACTCCAAGTTAAGTCCAAAACGAGTTAGACGAATATCAAACCTCCCATGTCGGCCGCTAGGAGAATTCCATCTTTATACTTGATGCCAACAACAGATGTTCCAGTCACGTAAGGAACCCTGTGTAGATAGCAAAAGACACAATTGTTTTCCATTTGGCAATACTCAATCATATTAGAACGCCGAACCCGTTTAGGGTAGATTTTTGTCTGAGAACTCCAGATAGTCATGTCTTGAATTTGACTTGAGAATGAAAACTTACAGTGTTCTCTGAGAATCAGCATCAGGACCCAGCAAATTACGCATCCCCAAAACTGAATCTGCCGACTTTAACATCCAATATTCCACCGGAAAAAAAAAAAAAAACACTTCAAAACACCTTGAATCACTCCATGAGCACTCTTGTTTCCGAAATGGAATGTGAAACTCACCTTCATCTCCATACTTTCTGCGAGAAATCAAGAGAAAATCTATGCACCTTTGTTTTTGTGTGAAACGTGAATGAATATGGAACATGTAGCCCTTCCCACAAGAAACATTTGGGGCTTGGGCTTCAATTATAATACTTGAGCCGTTACTGAAAATGGGCCTAGGCCCAATTTTAAAGCAACGAACATCATTTTCAAGTCTTCCCTCTCTAATCATGGAAATAGCTTTCCATATACAAATCTGTAATCGTATTTCGCGCAAAGCGTCATCGCGATTGATCAAAAACATGTGCTGCTGATGGCGGGAACACTTCGCTGATTCACTGGCGCGGGTGAGCTCATGAGTCCAAATCACTAGTTTCTGATATTCTGTCTTTCCTGTGGAGTGATTTTACGGTTGATTGATTGGGTTTTCTTTTTCTCGACTTAGTTTCCGACATACGAAATTATGATTTCGCATGCATCATCTGGTTGTTTACCGTAAGTTTTATGCGTTCTTGTTCATGAGTTTTCTCAGGATCACTTGTTGTGGCTGAGTTATGTTTTATGCATCACTTCCTGTGGAATTGCATTTTTGTACAACACGAGCTGTTTTCTGTATGTTATGATAAAATATTCATTGTTAATTACTTTTCCAGATCAACATGGGGGGGTACTTAAGCACACCGAAGACTGAGAAGTTCTCTGAGGATGGCGAGAATGATATCCTGAGATATGGCTTGTCTTCAATGCAGGGATGGAGAACAACAATGGAAGACGCTGTAAATTCTTTGCATTTGCTCAACCGACTTTTTAATTTTCGTATGCTCATACTGTGATATCTGCTTGCGTTGAGAAATATTGCCTCATATGGATATGGATTTTCATGTCTTGCCACTGAATAGGAAGTGTGTTTGGCGTCACTTGTGTTGTTTGACATAAGATGACGTGCCATGGATATCTTTTCCAGTTTCTTCAGCTGTTGAATTTGATCATTATTTTTATTAATGGGCAAGTGTTCACCTATGTTGACTCTGGTTGCGGACAGCATGCTGCTTTTATGGATTTGGACGGTCCTACCTCTTTCTTTGGAGTCTATGATGGCCATGGGGGTAAAGACGAATAATAGATTCACCTTTTTATGTCAAATGCACATTGTTTTTCTCTGTGATTCTCTACCCAGCGATAATATGTTGTGATTCTTATTTCCCTTAGTTGCTTTGATCTTTTTTTAAGGCTCTTGGCTGTTTATTGTACTGATTTTTTTTTCATATATTAGCAAATTGATTACTCACTTAAGGATATGAGTTGTTTAGTGAGTAAACGACAAGAATTATTTTGTTTATCAGGCAAAGAAGTTTCAGGATTTTGTGCAAAGTTTCTTCATCATCAGATACTTCAGGATGAAGCGTATTTAGCTGGTGATTTGGAGTCATCTCTGAGGCATGCTTTTCTCAGGTATTCGCAGATCTGCGTTTGGGATTTGTATCTTAAATTTCATTCGAGTGCAATGGTCATCCAAACTTGACTTTCATTTTTCGTTTTTTTTTTTCTTTTTTTTGAATTATTTCTAGTTTAGTCCTTTGAAGTAGCTTTCTCGATGGAAATAAATTATGTTTGATTTATTTCTAAAGTATTTTAGTTCGTAGAATGATAGTTACAAGACTCATATGGTTAACCTCACCTGGCAGGAACAAGTGGTTGCATATAATGTTGATTTTCTGTTATGAGAAATTTCAGTCTAATGTTCTTCCGGCTGTAGGATAGATGAGATGATGTGTGAGACTTCCGGACAGAAAGAGTTGGAATTCTTGAAGGGCATGGAACAACAATCCAACTCTAGGCAAACGGAGGGTGCTAATGCGCAGGCATCTTTCTCCCGTGGGCAGGTCTGCAATCAATGGTGCCATGTAGTTTTATTTCAGTGAAGGATATATTCTTGGTCAGTGAAGGATATATTCTTGGTATTCTTTTTCATCCTATTGCAACTCGTATTCCTCTCTCTTACTCCCTGAACTAGTTTAGTTCAAATATTTGCATTCTTGAGTCTTCAAGCTCTTTTATTCATTTATCAGCATGCTTCCCTATACAGGGTATTTCAGGCGACCATAAAGGCCCAAGCTCTGGGAGCACTGCATGTGTTGCTATTCTCCGGGACAATCAACTCACTGTGGCAAATGTGGGCGACTCGAGATGTGTCTTGTCTCGGAAAGGAAAGGCAATAAATTTCCTTCGTTTAAAATATGAGTTATTGACACGTAATATCAGCATTATATGAATGCAACGTTTATCTTCAATACCAGAAATTATCACATAGGCCTTTTAAATCAACTTTTAGTTCAGTAGCTGATGCAGTATTGTTAAACAGTGAGGATCTCTGGCATTTATTTCAATATTGTTGAACATCGTTTTAGGCACATGATTTATCCAAAGATCACAAACCACACCTTCCTGTTGAGAAAAAAAGGATACTGGAAGCTGGTGGATTCATACATTTTGGACGAGTGAACGGAAGCCTGAACTTGACCAGGGCCATAGGTACTCTCTACTCAATGAAAATGTGGATACTCTTCTCCCCTTCCTATTATCACTGGATGCAACTAAATGTTTCAGGTGATATGGAGTTAAAGCAAAACAAATCCTTGCCTGCTCAAAAGCAAATTGTGACAGCTGACCCTGATATTGTTACCGTATGTCAATTTATTTCCTGCACTTGACGAATACCATATGCAGACCACTTTCAATCAATGATTGCTCCCTTGCTTAGTCTCTCTGTTCCAAGTTAAACCTTATAGCATCCCGGCCTCTTAATTTTTGAAGAGACACCTTTGCCGTTACTAATGTTATTGCTTTGTATAACAAAAGTTTCAATTCAAGGTACAGAATGTAATGTTCTGTTCATCCATGTAGGTATCTCTTTCTGAAGATGACGATTTTCTCATACTAGCTTGTGATGGAATATGGTAAGCTTAGTGTACCTCGCAACTTCACCCAACACATGGCAACCTTTTTTTTGTTGTTTTTCTCACGTAGATTCTCCCAAAGATAGCTTTACTATCAGATACTAAAGCTCTGTCTTCCATTGTCTTCGTACAGGGATTGCATGTCGAGTCAGCAAGCAATCGACTTCGTCAAAGAAGAGATGATAAAAAATGCAGTTAGGTTTCACAGCGTTTCCTCTTCCCCACAAGTTACGTTACACCAATGACAACTGCATAACATCCAAATCCTCTTATCTCTCCCCTCAGGGAAAGAAGCTATCTGTCGTCTGTGAAAGAGTGCTTGACAAGTGCTTGGCTCCATCATCTGGCCAAGAGGGCTGTGACAACATGACGATGATCTTGGTGCATCTCAAGCAACCTCTCACACAGAAAGCCTAATACTCTTCACTGTAAAACCGTAAGCTCTCAGCAGAATGCACTGTTTTTGAACCTCCAATGCTCAAGCTCGACTCCGAGTGCTCTGTCTATAATCTTCAATGGAACAATTCACCTCCCCGGTGCACACTTCCGTACAGCAGGTTCTGCAATGGGGCTGTTGTCCATGTGCTTTCGTTTAAATAAGAATTGGTATTCTCTTGAAATTTCTGATTTCTCGTTTTAAATAGAAAAATAGAGAAATTCGGTCCAATCGCAACCTTTTTCTTATTTAAAAATTCAAAAGTTTGAATAAGACAACAGCACGTTAGGACATGGAAAAAAGAAACACGTTTTAAAAGGATCAATTTACTCGGGGAGAGTGGGACCCACTTAATAATTTGAACTCGGAAAGGGAGAACTGATCGGTCAATCAAAAAAACAGACAGTTGACCAATTTGGGTTGGAAAAATCCACATCGGCGTCACGTAAATCTATAAAAGGGGGGGTGGAGTTGCCTCCGTCGTGTACCCGATTCTCTTTAAATTTCAATTCGTTGGGTTTTGCGTTATCTTGCTGCGGAAGAATGGCTGCTCCGGCCTCCTGCTCCTTTGCCCATCCAACGAGGCATCCGTATGTTTCTTCTTCAGCTGTTGCCGATCCCTACAAAATGCTCAAGATTAGCCCCGGCGCTTCTCAATCAGAGGTCAAAAGAGCCTTCCGGAAGCTCGCTCTTAAGGTACAAACCGATTTCCCGATTCCTTTTGTCGGAGATTGCGCAAAATAGAATCCATCCGTCGCGTAATCTGAAGCACAATTGCCTCAACTTGCAGTACCATCCCGATGTATGTAGAGAACAGAACTGCACCCTGCGATTTCGCCAGATCAACGAAGCGTACAATGTGAGTCTCCTCAACACCTTCCGTAACGGAAACCTAAATCGCAGGCTTGTCGCATCCGCTGTCAAGTCGGAATTCCATATTATCGTAGCAAGCGACGCTTATCCTTCAATTGTTGTGGTTGCAGATTGTGATGAGGAACACGAGAGGCGGAGCGACGGTGGAGATGGCGGAGATGCATGAGACTATGGACGATTGGGAGGAGTGGGAAGAATGGATGGGATGGGAGGGAGCTTGGGTTCGCGATTACTCATCCCCTGCCAATCTTTAATCCACACGTACCATGACTCATGGGTAGTTTCGAACACGTCACCCATGTGTTTAAAGTGTACATTTCATGTAAATTTGTGTACCCATTGTGCAAGGCATGGATCTAAAATTTGATCACACCTACCCGAGCCTCGACCACCGACACTATAAAAAAAATACATAAAAAACACAAATACTATAATAATATTGGAATGCCCCAAGAAATTTTTTATACCAGGCAAAAAAAGATACATTGGATCTAGTTTATTATTCATGTTATTCACGTTTCTCAATTGAATTATTTAATGAACATTTTTAAAATTATTAGTAAAAAATAAATATCTAAATTTAATATTTCTATTTTTTAGATTTTTTATTTAAAAAAATAATTGTGAATAAACGTACTGAAACGTAAGTCGAAAAGCCATCACTCATGGTGTTGCTCGCCGGCGTACTCCGGAGCCTCCGATTCGTTGGACGCAATGATGCCGCATCTCGTCACTCCTCTCTCTCACTTCTTTCGAAATTTATTTGTAGCCGTCGTGCTTCGGTTACCTTCTCTCGGGAATTTCATCGAGCGTCTTGCGGGGGCTTAGAACAAGTTCCTGATTTCGGGTTCCTAGATTGCGCATTTGGACCGGATGGTGATCAGGTTATTAACCTTTTGGAGGAAGTGAGGAGGCAAAGGGGTATGGAACCCTGTGATTGTGAAGTTCTTGAAAGGATTCGGAATGCTAAGGACTTTGCGTATGGGGATGAAGCGACGGCTTTTCTTGATGATTCTGGTGTTGAACCGAATAAAGATGTTATTTTTTTTCTGATTTGGGTGTTGAGAGAAGAGTGGAAGTCGGCCTTTTTGGTGTACAAATGGGGTGAGAAATGGGATTGCTTGGTTGAGAAGACCTGGTGTTTGATGATATGGGTATTGGGAAACAATCTAAAGTTCAGTACTGCGTGGAGTCTGATTCATGAGCTTTGTGCCGATTCTAAGGACATACAACAAGCAATGCTGATCATGATTGACAGGTAAGTGATGTTTCATATTATGGAGACTTGTAATTGATCTCGATTTACAGGCGTGATGCCATGAAAAAGGTTACAAGGGAATGTAATATTTGGGCATGAGAAGTTGAGAAAGATCACGCTTCGCCTTGAACATGACCTTTGATTGGATTGCTTCAAAAAGATTCAACTTTTCTGTATTTATTGCCCACGATTTTGTTTTTCTTGTTTTCTATCCCCACAGGTATGCTGCAGCAAATGAGACGAGCAAGGCGATACGAACTTTCAATTTGATGCAGAAATTTAAGTTTTCCCCAGACTTGAATACCTACTTTGCATTCTTGAATATTCTCTGCAAACATGGAAACGTTGAAGAGGCTGAAGATTTCATGTATCTGAATAAGAAGTTCTTCCCACTCGAAGTAGGAAGCTTCAATATAATTCTCAATGGCTGGTGTAACATAATCATCGATGTATATGAAGCCAAGAGGGTTTGGCGGGAAATGTCTAAATGCTGTATCAAACCAGATGGAACTTCGTACACCCACATGATTTCGTGCTACTCTAAGGTGGGTAATTTGTTTGAATCATTAAGACTGCACGATGAGATGAAAAGGAGAGGCTGGATTCCAGGTCTGGAGGTGTATCATTCTCTTGTTCATGTTCTAACTGGGGAAAATTGTTTGAGCAAAGCTCTTAGGATTGTTGACGGGATGAAAGAAATTGGTCTTGAACCAAACTCTACTACCTATGACCTTATGATCTCTCCCCTTTGCAAAGCTGCGAAGTTTAAGGATGCGAAAATTGTGCTCGCCAGGATGATAAGTAATGGAAACAACCCCACATCGGATACTTACAATGCGTTGTTGCAGGGTGAGACATTAGAAAGGACATTGCTACTACTGAAGCATATGAGAGTAGTTGGTTTGAGTCCAACCTCAGAAACTTTTTCTTTACTTTTGAATAAATTCTTCAGACTGGGTGAACCTGAGAGTGCATTAAAAGTATGGTCGGAAATGAAGATGCACGAGGTGAAGCCAAATGAGGAGCATTACCGTGCATTGGTGCAAGGATTGATTAGAAGAGGGCTAATTGCCAAAGCTAAAGAGTTCTACTCTGAGATCAAATCAATAGATCCTTCACTTACGAAGCTTGTGCAGAGCAGTGCTCCATTGAAAGACATTACAAAGAAAAAAAAAGTGCAAATGACTGTTGTGAGGCATGTAAGGACAGGTGATGGATTGAGACGTTGGAGAAGCAGAGTAGTGAAAGGAGAAAAGCTCCAAAAAGCAATAAGATAACTAAAATCTGATGGAATCTCATCATCTTATCCACTGCATCCTCCCTCCAGAATGATCCAGGTGAACCTTCCAATGATTGGATATCATATTACTAGCAGTGCTTTACTTTACAATATATTCGTCCGTTTAACATGATCACATATATATTCAGGGGATCTTTATTCATGGATGTAATTGGCTTGAAAGATGGAAGATGGTATACATGCCATCAAGCCAGATAGCAAACGCAATCACCCTCCATCCACAGAAGATACCAGCGCCATTTACATTCTCCAGATGCATACTGGTAAGGGTAAGCTGTGCAATAGTTGGTGCACGCTTCTTTGGCATGCTGGGCATCATCCCTGCAAATATTTCTCATTGTGTGCGCCTCTGTTTTCCCTGCAGTGAATATGCATGCTGTCAGTCATATACCTGATGTCTGCCATTTCTTATGATGAAAATATGCAGCTAACCATATGCTGAAAAGAGCATGAAACTTAGCAGAGTAAGAGTCATGAAGCAGATAAAACCCAATCTCTTCATCACTTTCTATGCTTTTGTTTCAGTTGATGAATCTTTATCTGAATGTACTTTTATAGTGGGACATTGAACTAGAAAGCTTTTGATTTAATGTCTCTGTAACCGTGCCATCAGCTGGAGTCATAATGTATTAATCCGTTATATTTTGTGCTTGGGAACTAATCCTAGTCGGTTTCATATCCATCCATCCGTTCCATGAACTTCAGGATCAGAAACTGTGGGAGATTCTCCGCTGCATTTACTTCTCCAAAGTCCACCTTCAAAATAGTATTTGTTTTTCTTTTCTGCGCAAGTTAATTTTTTGTGAAGAAGCTTTGTATTACCGTACTGTTCATATGCTATAAGAACGAAATAAATTTATCAAAATCGCATTAAAATGACTACTTGAGGTTATTTATAAGTTTAGGAGTTCATTTGATTCCAAAAGAAGAAGGAAGAAACCATCGACTTCTATGAAGTTCTTAACAAAAATCTAGTTTTTATTAAAATATAATTTTTTGTTTTACTTTTTTTAAAAGTAAAGGGAGAAAAAGGAGAAAGCTTAAAAGTTTATGAAAAAAGGTAAAAGTAGCAAAAGTGAATCACAAAAGTAAAATATGTATCTTTTTATAGTTACATTAGCTAAAATTAAACAAAAATATCTCAAGCACGGTGATCCACGTGTCATTTACTATATAAAACTCTCTCGCCACCTTACAGAAGCACTTCCCATTTGTAGCGGAAACCATGGAGTTGATGAAATTTATTTGCTATGATTCTCCATATGTATGAAAATACTCTCTATTTTCAAACTTCGGATTGATTAATTTTGCGTTTCTCAGGTTATTGCAAATCCATGTCGCTAAAAACCTTATCACATTTATGTTGAATCCATGTGTGGAACTTTTATTGCTGTCCTTGAGATGTCTCTCCATCGTGATTCTAGCCTGTAATCTTCCTTATGATTCTGACCGAAAGTATGTTTGCATTTGAACAGGTATGGAATCAAGATGGAGTTTCAGAGTGTTTTGACAATCTATATCCTATCATAAACTATTTTGTTTTTTGATGTTATAAATGAAGTAATAACAACGCACAAAGAATCAGAGTGCATTTTTTTGTGTTCCACCTTGATCATATGCACTGTCCTAGGCTTTGGAACTAACATGCTAACGATTGCTTTGATATCCGTGCTTTGGATTCATAATGGATGCTGGAAGGGACGAAAGGCAATGCTCATTTATCTCTGGTTTTAATGCTCTTGAAACTTTATGAACTTTGGAGGACGAATTGTTTTATGTTTGCTCTTCCTCTTTATTCATTTTTTGTAGATTATTCATCCAGCTGGTTTATTGTTATTTACTGTTCCATTGGAAAGCATGCAGGCTAATTTCTCATCAAAAGTACTTCTTATTCTGGCTGCTTTTGGAGCACTTCTTGCAATTGTCGATGTGTTCATAATTTTAAAACTGGATGATAAACCAATTCTCTTACACAAATGGATGAATTCGTGCTCAGTGTTTTCCATGTGGGTAAGTTGAGGTATCGATATAGTACTTTAAAGTTCGTGAAAGAAATGAGTTCTCATCCTCTGTTTCATACCCGATACATTGATTCTTTTCGTTCTATTTTCAGGTCATTGTAGCAATCCTTTTGAGGACAACAACATGGTTTGCTGTATTATCGAACAGCATCCTGTGTTTTTTGTGGATCATAAGGCTCCTCTTTTTGATACCTCGACTGCAACTTATTTTTGCATCCATTGAGGTAATCTTTTGTGCTGCTGTTTTGAGTATCCTTCATCTTTCAGATACGCTGTTCATTTAATCAGTTTGATTCTCGTCTTTCTCTGACAGGTTGTAAGTTGGACAATGGAAATCTGTGCTGCAGTTAATAGTCTCGCGTTTGGGTTTGTAATATTTTTAACTAGAATGAAGAAAATGACTCATGGAAAGAGGTATGATTAGTTAGAAGTATTAAAATCTTCATCTTTCAGATTGATGCATTGAAGATTACAAGCTCATTATACCTTTTCCGCATCTTATATTGTAGCTCAACTATCGAGCCACTTTTGCCGTATCAGGGAGAACATGAAAGAGGTCATGTTAGAAATTTGGTAATAGTCATACATTGCAGTCTAAATTTTCATTATTTTTTCTAGCTATCAAACTATAATAGTTTGTTATTTTATTTAAAGGGAATCCTGATTACAGCCTTTCATCTGATGACTTTTAAAGTCATCGATCCAGTGATGCAACATGGTGTAAAGAAGCAACTTGACTTTGATGATCTACTTCAATTAAATGAAGATATGGATCCTTCTTCTTGTCATGATATGATACTGAGAACTTGGAACTCTCAAAAAATAGATAGTTCTCTCCATCCTAGTCTATTCAAAGCGATTTGCTTAGCATATGGATGGCCATATTTTTGGATAGGCCTGTTAAAGGTAACGCTTAGTTCTGTCTGTGGGCTTGTTTTTCTGGCAAACTCTATACGGAATATACAATTAATACTAATTGTAGACTCATGCATACTCCGAGATTTATGTGGGGTTTATTACAATAGCATGCCAATGGCTATGCGGCTATTGATCATTCATGAGAAAAGTGATTTAGCAGCAGCCACTCATTTCATGCTCTGCTAATCTCTATACAGGCTTTCGTGCTTATGAGATTCTCCTTCTTTATGTATTCATTTGGCTCTTTATGTTCAGAGCCCTATTTCTTTGGTACATCGCCTATGAGATTCTCCTTTGTTGTAATTGGGTTTTATATTAATTTTTTTTCTAGTTTTCTTGCAGGTATTCAATGACTGCCTCAGTTTTGCAGGCCCCTTACTTCTGAATAAACTTATTCATTTTCTTCAAGAAGGTGCACACTTTCTTGTCACTTTTTTCTTGACTAGATATTGCTTATAAATATTTAGTAGTGTGGTTTGTTGAGCAGGATCTAGAGGAAATGATGGTTACATTCTTGCGATATCATTGGGTTTGGTATCGATTCTAAAGTAACTGCTTCTTCTGCATTCTCATTTATGTTCTTTCTAATTATATATCCTGCATTTTCAACTGCAAGATGAACTTGGTTTTTACTAGAGATTATCACAAATCGCACATTCCGCTTTGTTATGTTTTTTCTAATAACCAGCGCATCCTTTGGTTGCTAGAGATTATATATCCTCTCATTTGACCAGTGCATTTTTTTTAATGGTACAGATCATTCCTGGACACGCAGTACTCCTTACGGCTTGCACAACTTCGGCTGAAGATGAGATCCAGTATTATGACTATGATTTATAGAAAGGTGAATTTCTCCATCGTATAAAGACAGAAAATTAATATGATGGACAATGATTTAGAGGCTCATATTACATGTGCATTCGTACTTGTCACCTTTGTGTGATTTAGTAATAAATGAAGATTATATGAAATTAAAATTATTTTTTCAGTGTCTCTTTGTTAGCTTGGCAGAGAGATCAAAATTTTCAGAAGGGGAAATACAGACATTCATGTCTGTAGATGCAGATCGAATTGTAAATCTATGCAACAGCATTCATGATGTTTGGAGGTCATACTTCTTTTCCCTTACTAGAGTTAGCTTTCAAAGATAAATATATTTTTTGTTCTAATTACATTCAATGTACTCAGTTTGCCTTTACAAATTGGAATTGCCCTGTATTTACTCTACCAGCAAGTAAAGTTTGCATTCATATCCGGCCTAGCTATAACAATTCTGCTTATACCAGGTACTATACAGTTCTGCTTCTGCAACCTTTTCCATTTCTAGCTGCACTCAAAATAGTGTTTGCGAGATGACAGAAAAAGTATACAAGTTGCAAAATTAGTTTGTGTATCATATTATAGATATTTGATATCTGCTAATGTGTTCCAAGAAACCATGTTGACAGTGAACAAATGGATCGCAAATCTGATTGCTAAGGCCACCAATATGATGATGGAGAAAAAAGATGAAAGGTTTGGTGTATCTTTACTCTACTCAAGATTTTTATTTCATAATGATCATTTTTCAACGCTTAGGCATGGATGGTTTTTCATGTTCCCCATCACAAAATTTTCTTGCATTTCTTTCTTATCCTTTCTGGCAGATTGCTTGTTATATGATAGTGATTCATTATTCATTTAAATTCAGTTATTTTTATAATAAGTGACAAATTATGCAAACCTGTCTCAGGATTAGAATGTCATCAGAACTATTAAATCACATCCACACTTTAAAAATGTATGGATGGGAGCCTCTTTTTGCAAGGTGGTTGCTGAAAACACGGTTCTCAGAAGTCAAATATCTATCTGTGAGAGCATTGAAATATCTTGCATATAATACTCGCATGCAGTGAACTTGTGCAGATCACATCTTCTTTTTTCAGACTAGGAAGTATTTGGATGCTTGGTGTGTCTTTTTTTGGGCAACGACGCCTACACTGTTCTCATTGTTCACATTTGGCCTGCATACGCTTTTGGGACACCAGCTTGATGCTGCAACTGTATTTTCACCATCTCTTAAAGTTACTTCCATTAGAAAACTAGCAACTTCGCTAATTCTATAATTCCTCCATGTTCATCTCCAGGTTTTCACTTGTTTAGCTTTGTTTAACAATTTGATATCCCCACTAAACTCATTTCCATGGGTCATCAATGGTTTAATTGATGTAAGTATTCAAATTTCGTGCTCAAGATTGACTGGTTGAGTATGATTTCTCAATTAAACTTCTTGTAAGCATAAGAGTATGGCGTATGGTTTTTTTAGGCAACTATTTCCGTAAGGAGAGTCAGAAATTACCTATCTTGTTATGAAAGTGATGCTACTGCTGAACTTGGGTGTTCATCTCCAACCTGTGAGAACCATGAAATGTCAGAGGCCTCTGTTGTCGTTAGTAATGCATCTTGTACATGGGCAAGTTATGATGCCGAGTATGATCCAATTCTGAAAGATGTTAATCTCCAAGTTAGAAAGGGGCTGATGGTTGTAGTAGTTGGAGAGGTATGTTCTTCTTCATATTATATAAGGATCTTGTGTACATTCCTTTTTCTGTCCCCTGAGTTAATTTTGTAGAAAAAACTCTTCAAGTGTCTATTCTTCAATTTTTTTTATTTCTTCTTTTTTCATTTAGACTATCTCCAGCGACTGAGTCCCTTAATTACAGGTTGGTTCAGGAAAATCTTGTCTTTTGAACATGATTCTAGGTGAAACGAGACTCTTTCATGGATCAACATTTGTCAGTGGATCCAAATCTTATGTTCCACAGGTATGATACTTTTCATGGATCCCTTGGTCCTGATTCTGTTCTTGAACTCACTTATTTGTTTAAGGTCCCTTGGATAATGTCTGGAACTATTCGTGATAATATTCTGCTCGGCAATGCCTTTGACTCTAAAAGGTATAGTTCTTCTATGCTTTCTTAAAAAAACGTTGGAAAAAGATTATTCTTACACCTTTTCAGATACACAGAGGCATTGCAGTCATGTTGTCTGGATTTCGATATCTCATTGATGGTGAGAGGTGACATGACTTGTATTGGTGAAAAGGGGATTAATCTATCTGGCGGGCAGCGAGCTCGTATTGCCCTTGCCAGGTAGCATAGATGTCTGCCACGTTTGTTTGACCTCATTGTCACTCATGCGTCTGTTTGGTTGTGGACAGAGCTATTTATCACAACTCCGACGTATACCTTCTTGATGATGTTTTGAGTGCAGTAGATGCACATGTTGCTCGATCCATCCTTTACAAGGCCATTCTCGGTCCACTTATGAACCAGAAGACACGCATCCTTTGTACACATAACCCTCAGGTTATACTAATCCTTCACAAGACTTGCATCCATTCTGCACAATGTAAAATGTTTTGTGTCTTAATACTCCCATAATTTTGTATATTCCACTATAATATAAGAACTTCGATATTTAGGCAATAAGTGTGGCTGATATGGTGATCAAGATGGATAAGGGGAGTGTAAAGTATGTAGGAAGTTCAGTCAATTTTTCTGCTACCAACATAAACGAGATCAACATGCTTCCAGGACCAAAAGTTGAAATAGCATCAAATGCTCCCTGTCAGTCCAATGAAATTCAAGAGATTGTATTTCTTGACGGATCATCCAATGATTCTGATGAGATCGTTGAAGTTGAGTTGAGAAAAGAGGGGAAAGTTGAGTTAATAGTGTACAAGTGAGTTCTTTGTTTCTGTAAAAATGAAGGCTAGACATCTGCTGCGAAAAGTGATTTGTAACTCCATCTCTTACAGGAAGTATGCTGGATTTGCTGGCTGGTTCATTGCCATTGTTATTTGTGTCTCAGCAATTATGATGCAAGCATCACGAAATGGAAATGATCTCTGGTTGTCTTTTTGGGTTGACACAACTAGGAGAGGTGAAAGCAAGCATTCTATATCCTTCTATTTGGTGAGGTGTTCATTTCAGTTTGATCAAACATGTTTCAACAAGTTCCTTAGTTGGTGGGCGTACTAGCATCTTAGTGAAATCTTATGCAGGTGATACTCTGTGTATTCTGCGTCACAAATGCATCCTTGACCTTAATCAGAGCATTTTCATTTGCTTTCGGTGGATTACGAGCTGCAGTTGAAGTGCATGAGAAACTACTGCATAACCTGATTGATGCACCTCTTAGTTTCTTCAACCAAACTCCAACCGGAAGAATATTGAACAGGTATCTTGTAATGAAAAGTCCATTTTAAGGAAGAAACTGAAGATAAAAAAAAAAAGGAGATTGACTGATTCCACCTTAACTGTATTTTAGACTTTCTTCAGATATGTACACTATTGATGATTCCCTTCCGTTCATCCTCAATATTCTCCTAGCAAATTTAGTCGGCCTTGTTGGAATCACCTTAGTTTTATCATTTGTACAGGTACCAAAGTGCATAGTTCATGTCCTATCAAGATGAAGCTTTGTGTGTTTTTTTGCTTCTTTATGAAAAAGATGGGTTTTTCTTTTATAGGTCACATTTCTGCTCCTACTCGTACCCTTTTGGTTTTATTACAGAAAGTTGCAGGTTCGAACCATAAATTGTAGTTGAATGGTTTTCCTCAGATGTATTACGCTTCCTCTTTTGACTTCCACTGCAAATGACTAACACACATGTTTTCAGTTATACTACAGATCGACATCTCGTGAATTACGAAGACTTGACAGTGTTTCTCGTTCGCCTATCTACACATCATTTACAGAGACGTTGGATGGTTCCTCGACTATCAGAGCCTTTAACTCTGTGGTAGAGCTAACAAATGTTGCACTGGCGATTGCTGCTTGTTCTTTGTGGAGATATTAATCAGCGTTACTTGCTTTTCAGGACATCTTCTTTCGTAAATTCATGCACCATGTTCATGTTTATCAGCAGACTTCGTATTCTGAAACAGTTGCAAGTTTATGGCTCTCTCTTCGCCTTCAGGTCTGGCTGAGAAGTTACTACAATTGGATGCTCACATTCTTCTGTTCATTGTTAGTGTTAATTAGATTTATTTTTTTTTAAGTTGTTGGCAGCGTTTATCGTTTCATTTGTTGCGGTTATGGCTGTTGTTGGAGCTCATGGATATATACCTATTAGTTTGGGAACTTCTGGTCTGGTAATTAACTCATCCTACCAAAGATGAAGCTTTCTACCACCTTTTTCATTTAGTGTATGTCTTCCTTTTGCAGGTTGGTCTGGCTCTTTCTTATGCTTCACCAATCGTGTCATTGTTGGGAAGCTTTTTGACGAGCTTCGCCGAGACAGAGAAAGAAATGATTTCATTCGAGAGGATTCTAGAGGTAGCTCACTAACAATTTACCTTCTGTTCTTAATTTTGTTTTAACTGGTGAAACAAAATTGTACTATATAGTACATGGACATCCCTCGAGAAGCATTAGCTGGTGAAAATCCATTGAGTTTGGCCTGGCCTTCAAGGGGAGAGATACAGTTCCATCATGTTACTCTTTGTTACACACCATCTTCACCCCCTACTTTGTTTGATCTTTCCTTCTCTATTTCTGGAGGAAGTCGGGTTAGTTTAGCAAACCTTTTAGCTTCAGTAATAATGTACACTGTCGTAGTTTCAAGAATAAGAAGACTGCATGGGTGCTGAATCAGGTTGGAATTGTTGGACGAACTGGAGCTGGAAAATCAAGCATTCTGAATGCTTTGTTTAGACTGAACCCAGTTAATAGCGGATGCATTCTAGTCGATGGTCTGGACATTTCTCATGTTCAGGTTCGAGATCTACGATCCAGTCTTGCCATTGTTCCTCAAAGCCCCTTCTTGTTTGAAGGATCTTTAAGGTAAGTCATGGAAGTGAATATTGAGTCTGACTATTTTATGTGCTTGTATATGTGATGAAGCAAGTATTGTACTCTTGAGTTTTCAGGTTGAATTTAGATCCATTCCAAATGTGTGCTGATGAAAAAATCTGGGATACTCTAGAGCAGTGCTGTCTGAAGGAGGAAATTCAAGCAGCAGGAGGATTAGATGTCCAAGTGAAGGAGGGTGGAGCACCTTTCTCAGTTGGACAACGCCAACTTCTTTGTCTTGCACGAGCTCTTCTTAAGTCCTCTAAGGTGAGAGCATCGTTCATGTTGTCGAAACAATGCGAAACGAGACGTATCGTCGAGATTTGATTCAATATCTTGTCCTGTAAAGGTTCAAAAAGATGCATTATCCTTTGAAGAGTTTGTTTTTCATGAGATTCAGTTTCAGGTCCTTTGCCTGGATGAATGCACTGCCAATGTAGATACTCAAACATCATCCAAGCTGGACAGGGCAATTTCAGGAGAACACGAGGGGCGTACAATTATCACAATTGCGCATCGCATTTCGACAGTCCTTTCTATGGAAAATATTCTTGTGCTGGATCAAGGGATGCTGGTAAGTGTCTTCTCCTAAGACACAGTTATCTAAAATCTCTTTTCATCGATCTGATGAAGTTATAATACAGGTTGAGCGAGGGGATCCTCGAGTGCTTTTGAAAGATGAGTCTTCAAGATTCTCAAAACTTGCACAAGCTTCTAACATATCATAAGCCACTGGTTAGCATATGTAATGCAGCAACTTGGTGTGAAGAATTTTTATGTGCTTCAGGTATGGCTGAAATGAGTTACATTACATGTGGTATTGAGAATTTTCGTCTTCAAAATGTGAAACTATTAATGCACACAGTACAGCAATTGTTGTCATTGGAGAACTGCCAATGGAGTTGGTGTTGAGAAAATTTGCATGGCGTTGCTAATCTCTTGTACGTTGATATCAACAAGTTTCCCAGTCTTTGATGTGATAAGTGTACATCTTTTCTCTTCTGGGTTTGGAACGAAGGCCTGAGCTTTTTCATCAGAGCAGAACAACCCAATGCTGTTCAGGAAAAAAAAAAGCACATGTAAAACCCAATGTACCAAGGTGGAAGACGATATTCCATAAAATCGAACAGGTAATGTGAAAAAGATGATGAAATCAAGTTTTTTCAACTGGGTTGCCGGCATGGATAGAGAAGATGAGCTACTTACCTTGGCTTATCTCGAGCGTTTGCGAGTTGTATGGCTGCAGTGTTTGTAGCTATCACTCCAGCCGAATCGTTTATCAGTGCAGCAAGCTACCAAACCAAATCAATCAGAAGGAATCATCCTTTGGTTTATGAATTCAAGAAATGCAGTAGTGAAAGCAATGGAACCTGCCCAGGGGTGGTGATGAACACAATGCATGTATTGTATCCGACTATATCTTCAACATTTACCCTCTCTTTCTCATGTGGGATTACGAAAACCGGAGTGAGATCACTGTTCATGTCGAAATCCGTTAGAGGTAGCATGATCTAGTGGCTAAAATGGCATGAAGTCGCTTGATCAAAACACCAACAAGAGCTAGTGTTCTGTACCTGCGGCTTAGTGCAGTATAAGCTATTTCAGCCCATATTTCAAGAGGCAACAAGGAATCAGTGTCTCCCCTGGATTGCATGGACGCCTTTGAATCAGACTCAATCCCATGAATCACAATGTATCTGCCCTTAACTGCACCTGCCTTTGTATATTTCTCCTCAACAACCTCCTTCACCTTCCTTGAGAGTGATACTTTGAGAGGCAGAACCGGCTGTCTGGGAACGCTACGGAATGGCCTCCCCAACCAGTCAATCATCTGATGATACCTTCATTGTGCAGCCCAGCAAAAGATGAAGCATCATCAAGTCACAAAAATGAACACAGCTACTTATCCTTACATGTGGTATCCACCTTCAGATAGGTTGGTGCTGTCCGGCGTGAACGTCTCTGAAAGTAGTAGTCCTGCTCCAGCAGCATTTACATTTGGGTAAACATAGCTAACTCGATCCCGGGCACTCGACATGAACACAAACGCAGCATGGCCTAGGCCTGCTAACTTAGTTGATAGCACCATGTCGTAGTACCTGCCCTGGTTATGTAAACATTTACTTGCTCATCATCTTTCCAAGAACCTGCAAATTCTGCTAACCTGAATGCGGAACAAACAAACAAAAGCCTTAAAATTCTCAATCACCTTAATGACTCCAAGCATATCCACATAATCAGCTAGATCAGGAAAATCATCATCCAGGTCATATTCATTAGCCCATCGAACATTTTTGTTCATTTCATAACACTGTTTCCCCCTAGCCGAAGTGATGACATCAATTTGGACTCCAGGGTAACGATCCTTAATCAACTGAATAGTAGGAAAAAACAGCAAATTCTCGTAAACCCCACCAGCAATCAAACAGCAACATCTTCTCACATCCCCTCTGGTCTTCAATCCCAAGGGAGCAATCTCCACATTATAACCCGCAGGGAATTTGAGAAACCCATACGGATTATCAGGGTTATCGGGGGGTCTGGTATCCTCTTCCTGCTTACCATCCGAGAAAAGGGAACCGTACTCCATTTCCGGGTCGTCCCCTTGATCGAAAGGGTCCAGCCATGGGTTCTTTTTCTTCAAATTCGCGCGAAATGCGATGGATTTTTCTCTGGACAAAAGTGGGTAGATGAAGGAGAAACTGCAAATGTTCGTTTTCGGGAACTTGGAGATGATTGTAGGAAACCGAGGATGGAATTCGGATGGAGAGGAGCTGCCGCCATTGATGATCACCCAAGAATCCGACAACACATGCAGAAAACTGGATATCCCGAACTTGAAGTGTACGTTGGATTCGAAGTGTGTGTTGATAACTGGATCGACACCGGAGTGGGTCCCACGCATCTTATGACCTATTTACCGATTTAATCTATTTATTTACGGTAACAAAAACAATATGGTTGATTTGAGCCTCTACTATGCATCAAGCAAAAGGCCCAAATCCTCAGACAGCCCAATTGCAAGCCCACTTAAACAACTCTAGTCTCAAATTGAGGGTTTATGGATCTTTTAGGTTTCCAATACGTAATCATCATAATTTTACATTAACTTCTCTTGAAAAAGGGAATCTCTCTTTCAGTATGTGATCTTTTCTATTTGTAACCAATATGAAATATGGTTATTAAACTTCTAATTTTATATTATTATCTAATTAGATACTTAGTATTCTCGTTGAGTGATTTACTGTGTACCATCATTGGTATGAACTCTGATTTAGTTTTATACCAAATATCACAATCTACGCTCCCTTCCCGTACCTAAACCTTGTGCATGTAGGGTGTCTTGAGAAGGTTATGGTAGCATTGCTTTTCGAGCTATACAAATGACTTGGTTATCTTGCTATTATCCCTATCTATTCCGGTAATGCTCCCATTGAAAAGTGGGGATTATCCATCCCCACTCACGCACCAACACAAGCTGTGTTTGGTGAGTCCATCTGGTATTACGTGCCGATCAAAGATGCCCACATGGCCCATCTGGTAGAAGGCAGAGCCAGAAGAGTGCCTCATGGGATATCCCCAAGCATCCACCACATGGGCATTGAGTAGACAAAAGGCGGCCATGTGGGGGGCTGGTTTTGCAGATGAGGAGATGAATCATGGCATCCCATGCCATGCCTACGCAGTTTGCTGCCATTGGGAGAGTTGGATTTCAGCCTCCCTTCTCCCTTCTTTACTCACCATACGCCCCCTTCTTGCTTAGATTGTGTGATGTTGAGTGACGTCACCTTGGTTTTGAAGATCCCATCTAGAGTCTCATGTGCGATGAAAAAGTGATGCTTTTTTCGACATTAGGATATCGAATGCTAGCACCTTGGTTTATAACATGCAACAGAATGTTGGTGATGAATAAGCAGCACACACAGACGTCAAGAGAGCATAGTATGGATAGATGGAAAGGACGATGGGATTCTTTAATGCTATGTTTGTTAGTTATATCGATATAAATTATCTCGATATAAATTTCTCATGATTCAAGGTATACAAATAAGGAGTGGTGTTAATGAAGATAATTTTATATTTTGTAAAGAGTAAAAAAGTATCTTAAAAAAATTTACTTTCAATTACTAAATATATTATTATTATCCCGAATGTTAATATATTCTATGTTATACTTAATATCAAACACATCATTACCAACAAAACGACGCCTGAGCATAACCAGTGGAAGGAAGTCAGTATAAATATCTTGCAAATATTGTAATATTATATAGAAAAAATTGAGTGTGAAATATACATAATATTCTGATGTGGAAAAAAGGAGGGCCCACATATTATTAGCATCTAGCTAATATTATAATATTATATATATAACTAATTAAGAAATAAAAAAGGGAGTCAAGGATGCCGTTTCATTTGTAGTGACTGAAACAGTCCAGACAGCCCGTTCCAGTCTTCAAAAACTCCGGCGGCTGGTCCGCAGAGGCGCCAACGCCGATGCTTTGTATATAAACCCTTCCACAGCCTCTCGAATAGCACAAGCGTGTCTCACCCACCACACTCATGGAAGATCCTCTTCTTCCTGCCGGCGGCGGTCGGGATATCCTTTTCAATAAATACGAGATGGGTCGTCTTCTCGGCCGGGGCACCTTCGCTAAGGTTTACTATGCGCGGAATCTGGTCACCAAGGAAAGCGTCGCCGTTAAAGTCATCTGCAAGGATCACGTCAAGAGGCAATGGCAAATCGACCTCATCAGCCGCGAAATCGCGGTTATGCGTCTCGTGCGGCACCCGAACATCGTGGAAATCAAAGAAGTTATGGCGACCAAGGGAAGGTTTACTTCGTCATGGAGTATGTAAAAGGGGGAGATCTATTACGTAAAATCGCCATGGGGAGATTGGAGGAGGATTCCGCGAGGAAGTATTTTCAGCAACTGATTAGCGCCGTTGATTTCTGTCACAGCCGTGGGGTTTCTCATCGCGATTTGAAACTGGAGAATCTGTTACTCGATGAAAATGGGAATTTGAAGGTTTCCGATTTCGGGTTATCAGCGTTGCCGGAGCAGCTGCGTAACGATGGGCTTTTGCATACCCAGTGTGGAACTCCGGCGTACATCGCGCCAGATATTCTCCGGAAGAAAGGCTACGACGGCGGGCAGGCGGATATTTGGTCTTGTGGGGTGATTCTGTATGTGCTTCTGGCAGGGTATCTGCCATTCCAGGGAGCTAATTTGATCAAAATGTACACCAAGATTGTCAAGGCTAAAGTCGAGTTCCCGTCCTGGTTTTCGAGTGAATCCAAGAAGCTTATTTCGCGGATGCTTGTACCGGATCCGGCGCGGCGGATTACGATTCCGGCGATTATGAGAATCCCCTGGTTTCACCGAAATTTCAATCGCTCCGTTGCGATCCCAAACCCGGAACCGACTGATAACGACGAAGCAGCCATCTCCGAATCAACAGCAGCCCCGCCGTTCTACAGCGCCTTTGAATTCATCTCCTCCATGTCCTCTGGCTTCGACTTATCAAGCTTATTCGAAAACCAGAAGAAATCGGGTTCCCTTTTCACGGCGAAGTGCTCCGCTGCGACGGCGATGGTGAAGCTGCAGCTGCTAGCGGAGACGCTCAAGCTCAAAACGGTGTCTAGCAAAGATTACAAATTGATGATGCAGGGGACTTCCGAGGGCCGGAAAGGAAGACTCGGGGTGACGGCCGAGGTGTTCGAGGTTGCCCCGGAGGTCGCGGTTGTCGAGTTCTCGAAATCTGCCGGCGACACGCTCGAATACCAGCAGTTCTGCGAGGAGGCACGGCCTGCGCTCAAGGAGATCGTTTGGAGTTGGCAAGGCGAAAATTGAAGCTGCCACGTCGACCCAACGACTTCTTTTCCAATTGTTCATAAATCACAATAAATAAAATAAATAATCTTTTTTGGCTGTTATTGTACGGATTACGAGACAGCATTTGTACTGTAATTAACGCAAAGTAGAGGGTTTCTAAGAAATAATACGCTGGCAGTTTCTCTGAAGCCCATTCTCCTCCATTTTCTTTACAGTGGTCAGTCACAGCATCTACCGACTTTGCATTTCAACCCCACCTGCTTTGTTAATTACATATCCACCCTTCACAACTATTTTCTTCATTTTCTTCCAACATAGGATCTCGCCATCCCTTGTAAAAACCTTAGATTGAAAACATTCTGGTTTTTTTTCATTACATTTAGGATTTGGGATTGAATAATGGTATCAAAAGTGGATGCATGAAACTCGGAGATTCATATCAAAGAAATCACGGTACAAAACTACCCTGACGTCAAGGCAGAGAACTACTACTAATTCATCTTCCTGAGCAGCTCATTTATCAGATCTCCCCTGTTTCCAGAGTCACCTCCCTGTTCAAATCTCCTTTTCTTGCCATGCAAAGCCTTTTCTGGATTGTTGAGCTTAAAAGGGCAGAGAAAAGAAGACACTTCTTTGTAATGTTTGCCAACTCTAGCAATCTCATTCACCATATCCTCTAGAGATATGATATCAAACTTCCCAAGTTGCTGCATTGAGAAAATGAGTAACATCATGAGTTATATTCTTCAGGTAAGCAGTGAAGTTTAGAGAGATTAGGCTTGTTTATATTTCCTACCTCTTCTACTATGTTGTTGTTGGTCAGAGGAAATCTTTCCTTCCCAACCCTGACAACCCCCTTCTTGTAAATCAGATCCTTCACACTCTTCATATCAGGGTAACTGCACACATTAAGAGAAAGGCTGAATTTATTGACACTATGGCAACGGAAACTAGCTAAAGAGAAGCAAGAAGAACCAAGTTCACTTGTACATGAACAGAACTGCAATTTGCTAACTATACACTTTATGGGATTCATGAAGTATGAGAACTCCATCAGAGCTCCGAATTGGTAACTACATTACAGATTTCATGAACTATTCAGGAAAAAGTAGAGCTGCATTCTTTCAAAGAATGCAGGTTCTTCTCCATATGACAGATTGTGGAGGAATCTTACCCATAGGTAACAAAAGGCTCCACCTTCTGCAAGATATCAATCACCCGCTGATTTGCCTGGACAAACACCCCGTTGAAAATTTTCCTCAACCTCAGAGAGTACAACAGTTTCTGAGATTTCGGATGCATATCGTTTTTGCTGAAAAAGAAACCCGAGTAAAAATCGAAGCAATCTCATAAAAATGAAAGCACTAGAATCCTGAAATAAAAATACAGCAAAAATCTAACCCTCCGATTCGAATAACAAATAAGGGCTTGTTGGATTCAGGAATCAGGGCAGCGGTTCTTTTTCTCTTCACCCTACTCTTCATTCGAATAAAGTCCACCTCCTTCATCAGGAACAGACAAAAATATGTTATCATTCAAAAATTCTCAATCTTTGTTGCATTCGCATCAGTGTTCTAACCTTGTCGCGAAACTCTCTGACAAACTGCTCAGGCTTCTTGATAGCTGATTTATCAGATTTACGGCGCTTAGCACGCTCTTCCGCCTGCAGCTTTCTTTTGATCGCCCAATCCTCGTTGGTCTTTCTCTTCTTCAACAAGACCTCCGGCACGTAGTTCAGAGCCAGAGGTGGCTGCTCCTCCGCCGCCGCCATGATTAACAACTATCTTTTGCTAGAAGCGATCCCCAATACACAGTCCGCTACAAAAGAAGCTCCAAACTCTTGCCAAGATAAAAGGCTAGCAGGCTTGTAGAATGGAGCGAATTTTAGGGTTTGTGGATGGTATGCGGGCTTGTTTGGTTTAGTATCAAATTGGGCTTCAAGTGAAGGCCCATATTCCTCACGCTTAACTGATTCTCTTCCGCGATAGATCTCCGCGATTCTTCTGCTTCCTTGCTCCTCGGATTGTACTCTGCAAGTTGGTAATAGTTACCTCGCCTTCAGTATTCGTTGCAGTGGTGACAGAGCTCTTGTACGAGAAAGAGTGCGGAAATGGATCCCGATTCGGTGAAATCGACGCTTTCTAATTTGGCTTTTGGGAATGTGATGGCTGCGGCTGCCCGGGATTATCAAAAGGTTTTCCTTTTAGGATATTTTGAGCGTACCCATGCTCCCAAGTTCTTGATCTCTAATCTTGATTTGTATTTTGTTGTTAAACATTCATGGAAATCCCTAGCTAGTAACTGACTCTGCATTCTGATTGAAGTGGGTGCTTTACTTTGTTCCACCACAACTTCGAGTTGCATTCATTGTTTATTTTGTTGCAACCTGGGATTACAAAAAGCTTGTTTTCAGTGGATGCAGTCAACATTCATTCTGTGATTTCTGCGAAGTCATTGTTGTAAAGATTGGGAAGTTTTATTGACTGCCAGTTCTTTTGCAGGAATTGCTTGCCCGAGGGAAAGCCGTTGGAGGTAGCTCCGTCAACGAAGAAGTTGACCTGGATGAATTGATGGATGTGAGTGAAGGATCTATTTCACTCTAGATGTTTCATTCTTCTCAATGTCTAGCACGCTTATAGTACTCCTGCAGGATCCCGAGCTGGAAAAATTGCACGCTGACAGGATTGCATCTCTCAAGGTACAACATTCAGGTCTACCTACAACTAGAAATGGAGCTCCGGACTTGCAAATTTTCACTCCGTTTGCTTTAATTTGTAGAAAGAAGCAGAGAAAAGGCAGGAACTTAAAATGCAAGGTCATGGAGAGTACAGGGAGATAACAGAAGCGGACTTTTTGGGTGAAGTCACTGGCAGTGAAAAAGTGATTTGCCATTTCTACCATCGGGAGTTCTACCGTTGCAAGTAAGAACATGAAAGTTTTTTCATTTTGATCTGTGCCAAGAACATGACTTTTGGCACCACTGCAAGTTTTTGGAATCTGTCATCACTTAGCCATTTCTTGTGCATTTTCAAAGGATTATTGATAAGCATTTGAAGGCTCTTGCTTCCATCCACTTCAAGACCAAGTTCATCAAACTGGATGCTGAGGTTAGAATAGAGGGCTTAAGCGCATCTCAGAAAAAAAAAAAAAAAATCCGTTCATATCAGAAGTTGCTCTGTTTTCTCGCAGAATGCCCCTTTCTTTGTTTCGAAGCTAGGAATCAAAACCCTGCCATGCGTCATCCTGTTCAGGTTTCCAACGCTTGGCTACTGTTTTCTGACACCTGGTTGCTCCAACCCCATCCAAGTTTGTTTCTTTTTCCTCTTTCCCCAGGAAAGGAGTTGCAACGGATCGGCTCGTCGGTTTCCAAGACCTGGGAGGGAAAGATGACTTCACTACCAAGACCCTGGAAAACTTCTTTCTGAAGAAAGGTCAGTTCTTTCTTTCCTTCGCCGCTTCCCTAGCCCGCATCTCATAAACCAGTGCCTGCAGCCATAATCGAAGCCGTTAAAGACGAAGACACCGATGATCACGATGAATCTAGACACCGGAGCGTGAGATCGTCGTCTTCCCATCCCGACTCTGATTCCGACTAAGAAGAACACGAAGCAAAATCTTCAGCCATCCCGTTTTATTCGCCATCTGCCGTATCAAGTGCTTCCTTTTCACATAACACACAATGATTTCTTCTGTTTTAATTTACAAAAAATTCATTTAATTATCCCTTGGCGTAATCAGTATTGTTGATGTCTCGTTGACCAATTTACATTAAAATTCCCATTTTTTAGTATGGTTAAATTAATAATAATATTTTTAATTGTGTAAATAATTTTTTTTAAAAAAAATTGAATAACTTCCTGCTATGCCCGTACTGGGTAAACCCTAGAGCTGGGTCCCATTCGTCAACAAGGGCAACGAACTTACCGCAGAAGCGGGACCCACACACGTGAGGTTGGTTATGACATGTGTCAAACGTTGTAGTAAAAAATGATGATCCATCCTTGTATGGTACTATGTTACACTCTCCCACCATTCAATGATCACTATTTTATGTTTTCCAATTTTGAGTAAAATATATCATACAAAATTAAAGAAGATAATTACATATAAACTATTTTTTAAATCATATACGTAATTAATATAAAATTCACCTAAATAATTACACTCTTTATTGAATCGAACACTTTTTTCTTGGAAATTCAACATACTCACTCACTTTTGCCTCACCATTGATTACTGGCCCAGGTTTAGAAATATTTAATATTTTTAATAATAATTTTGTATGGATGTTATCATGTGGGATGCATGAGTATGGCGTTCATTTGATTTCAAGGTTGAGGGTGCATGTCGACTCCTCTTACGTGCAATGCCAATTCCGGGAGATGAAAAGGCACGTGGGGAGGGTTCCCCGGTGCACAAAGGAATGCAGACATGTGACGTGATCACTCCGCATGGTGTCGTGTCTCCCTCCCAATATAATTGGCTTCCCTTTTTTTCCTTACTTAATTACACATAATTACCACCCCACGCACCATGCCTCACCAAACCTACTACTCTTTGTTTTCTTCCAATACATCTCCTCTAGGTGGATGGATGGTGAGAAGACTGTCGTGGAGTGACTAGTGCGAACCCCATGATAAGGATTGTAGAGGATGATTTTAAAAAATATACACTATTAAATGACTGTATGATAACACTATTCATCTTATATATAATTTTTTGTATTTAATGTGTGTGAGATAAATGAGAGGCGGATAGTTTTATAAACGACCTCGATTGTGGGAGTCTTGATCTCCAATTGTATATCTTGGGGAATGCCATGTGAAGGGAAGGGCGTTCCTACATGTCACGTTGATGGACGTGGTGGACTATTTGGAGTGGCATCATATGTTTGGTTCAGATCATCATAATTGCACATGGAAATCTTGTTTATGGCAAGCTCGTCAAGTCCCCCATTGGAGGAGATGGACACGGACGGACACGCGGCGCAGGACACGGCCGCACTCGTTATGGATGGTGTCCGTTCAGATGTACAAGGTTTTGGACTGGGCCCAGGTGACTAGACCATTTAAAAAATAATAATACATTTTTTAAAAAGCGGGTGGGGGTGCATTCATTGCTAGCCCGAAGCCATAGTCAATAAATCCCTCCTTCTTCCGAACACACATTTCGTCGAACATCTGCACTGCACGAACCCCCTGCCCGTCCATCATCATTCATGCCTAGATCTCGCCAACGCTACCGCGGCGTGCGCCAGCGCCATTGGGGTTCTTGGGTGTCGGAGATCCGCCACCCTTCGCTGTAAGTAGAGCACATTACGCACGCTATTTTGTTTAGAGAATTCTTGCCATTTTAATCGTCGCGACGCAGGAAGACGAGAATATGGCTGGGGACGTTCGAGACCGCGGAGGATGCTGCAAGGGCTTACGACGAGGCTGCGCTGATAATGTGCGGGCCGAATGTGCGCACCAACTTCGGCCACCGTCCCGACGAACCGCGGATCCTTCTTCCGGCAAACCTTATGGCAAAGCTGCAGAAATGTTGCCACTTGGCTTCTCTACAAGTAGCAAACAAACACGAGCAGGGGCAGGGACGAGGCGCGACTGGAATGAAAGGTGAGCCGATGGGTTTGGAGGGGGAAATGAGCGGCGGCGCCCCTCTGGAAGATGATCAAATTGATCAGATGATCCAGGAGTTGCTTCATCGTGGCCCAATGGAGTTCTCCCCTGAACTCAGCTGAACCGAAATAGAATGTTCCGTTGAAATGGAAACCTCGCTCCTTTCTCGATATAGAAGATATTTACATATAGGCCCCGCAAGTGAACGAATATATAAATTCCAATTGGGGTCAAATTGATATTACTTGTTTTGCAGGGGCGGACATTCGTGGCGCATGTGGTAGGTAGCATTTTTATATGTACCAAGGCATGTTACTCTTTAAGAGCTATGCCCACAAACCTCGTTTTCAAGACCATGTGACTCCCCCCTTGTCCTTGTCCTAACCCAACAACTTGCTGTCCTCACTCACCATGAAGCTCTCCCACTTGTGGTGTTCTTTCTACTCATTGTCTAGTTCCTCATGCCTTGTGATCGTGTGAGAATACCTTGAATTATGAACTAATGGCAATATCATTGGAGTATGAACAAGTCCTGATGCGAAACGCAGCGAACCCATGTCGAAAAAATGGTATGAATCTGAGATTATGTACATGTAGGGAGACCTGAGTCTGTGACTCTGAGTGAACCTCCGAGATCAGTAGGAACCAAGGGGATGAACGAGTACAATACATCGGTTATCAGTGATCTGTAATTGGGCTGCGAAACGCAGCGAACCCGTGTCGAAAACACGGCATGAATCTGAGATTATGTACATGTAGGGGGACCTGAGTCTGTGACTCTGAGTGAACCTCCGAGATCAGCAGGAACCAAGGGGATGAACGAGTGCAACACATCGGTTATGAGTGGTCTGTAACTGGGCTCTGGTTGAACACACAGCACAGCTATGGCTGCTACCTGGTGTAAGTGCAGGTTTCATGAGAAAAAAGGGTTGTTGCTAGACCTGATAAGGAAGGAGGAAGAGATTGGTTTACTTGATACAGGTGCTTCAGATCCATGGTGTCTCTGATGGCAGGGTCTACCATACTGGGGAGCTTTGATCTATCAGTAAGCTGAGGCATTGCCTGTTTTCATCACTGCTAGATCAGTAAACTATGAAGGCAAACAGATTGTTTCCAGAAATGCTTACCCATGAGACTATGGATTGGCACTGCGATTCGCCTACTTTCGCTATGCGATTCTTTCCGATCAGGAGCTCCAAAAGAACCACACCAAATGCATACACATCGCTCTTGTCAGTAAGCTTGCCTGTTTGGGTGAAGGAGGACTAATGAATCATATGAAATCATGAATGCTTGCCCTTGCACTGCTATGGCTTCATGCAAGAACACAATTTGGTTGCTATCCACTAAGCAGCTTATACAAAATGTCTGTAAGCACATCTTTATTCATGGAAATGCAAGTATCAGCAGTTGGAATCATATTTGGGGAAGTGATCTCACCACTGAGAAGGTACTCAGGAGCTACATAGTCTGCTCTTCCTGAAAGTTTGACAGCCGTTTTGTTTGAGTTTACTCCGGTTGTTGCCAGGCCGAAATCAGAAAGCTGGAGCACAGCAGCAAGCAAGCACAAAAAACAATGATGGGTGGCAAATATGGTGAAAGAACAAGAAAAGTAACTACTCATGGATTCACAGAAAGGCACCTTGGCGTTGAAACTGGAATCAAGTAGAATGTTGGAGGATCTGAGGTTCCGGTGAATCACAAGAGGGTCACAGCGCTCGTGGAGGTATTCCAGTCCTCTGAAAAGGATTCATTAAGTTGCATCAGCTCATGCAAAAACTGTTGAGATGTGATGAAATATACCTGGCAACATCTAATGCAATCTTCATTCTCAAATCCCATGAAAAGTTCGATCGCTGGAAAGGTCCTGATGCAAATAACCAAAGAAGTGTGTTCACCATCAACAGTTCCTCCACAAATTACATGTTTTTTTTCTCATGATCATTGAGGACACTGATAATATACCACGCAAATGGAACTCGAGAGAGCCATTCTCCATCATTTCATAAACCAGAAACCGTGCTTCACCGTGTAAGCAGTATCCCAAAAGAGATACTACGTTCTGATGCTCAAGTCTAGTCAGCCATTTGAGCTCATTCTGCATTTTTAGATAGGCATTATAGTAAAGAAGCAATGCACAGAATGGGAACACTTTGAAAGCTGAAAAGTTATTCAAACCTCAAACTCTTTCTCAGCTTCCTGGCCATCACCAGATATTTTCTTAACAGCTGCACTGTGATCAGCGCTGAAATGAGCCTTATACACCCTCCCTGATCCGCTCTCACTTACTACATTTGCTTCATTGAAATTGTTAGTAGCTGCAACAAGCAACTGGTACTCAATTTCACTGATTAGATCCTTCTTCCCACCAGTTATCAAATAACTGAACTTCTTCGAAATCGGACCAAAAGAAGTGTTCTTCGTAGGATCTGTGACCAATCCATGTTAATTCAATGCGCACATCAGAAATGGAGGACAAGAAACAAGACTTCTACTCGATATACCTGACTCTTGGTTTGATTTTTTCAACTTTTTCAATCTGTATATGGAAAAACAAGACAACAGGAGAAGAATCCCAACAAGAAGAGAGGAAGAAACCACGAGAGCAATCACTATTTTCTTGTTCAAATCCGGGTGGTGCGCCGCTTTAAACACTGCAATGATAGATCCAGGGGAAATGGGTTCGCTATTAAGATAGCTAACAAACAAAAAGAAAAAGCGAGCGAAAAAAGTTAAGCCACATAAAGACAGCCACTCGTATGAAAAGTGCAATTATCCCTAAAGACAATTTCTGGAGAAAGACGAACAGAGTCAATGGGTCAATCAGCAAGAATTTTTTGCAAATTTTCCAATCATGGGAATCTGCAACTTGAAGAGAAATGGGCTGTAAACGACATGCTTTAAGTAAAGCCAGAAGTTGAATACTACAAGACTTAATGCAGGGGAGAAATTTGAAAGTACCTGGTGTACTAGCCACAATATCAGACGAATTCTTATTAAAAACAGGATCTTTTTCGGTCGGAAGAACAGAGTCGGAAACTGGGGGGTCGGGATTTAGTTGCACTGGAGCTGGAAACGAAAGACAACCAAGAAGCCAAGTGGGTACAAGCAACAAAGCCAGAAGCTTCATTTTCATTCGCATTCGCTCCAGAAAAAAACAAAATCCTGAGGCAGAAAGGGAACTGGTTTTCGCACAAGGAGCTCTTGTTCTTCTCCTGTCTGAAATTCAAATTCGAAAAAGGTGGTTTTAAGATGGGGGTAACTGAAATGCGCGCTGTTCCTCTGGTTGCGTCGACGAATGTAGTTGTTTCTGCAGTAAACTGTTCTCTTGAGTCTGCTGTCTCGAGACGAGGCTGACGCAGGGGTCAGAGAAAAGCAACAAAAACCACTCCCTTTATCGACAGCCGTAAGAAGGAGACAGGCGGGCAAATGCATCAAAATCATGTGGCAGCCATTAAAGAGAAGGCTCCTTTCTCTCCTCCCACCCCTCTCTCAAGGTCCAGGTGCATCTTAAAAATGGTAACAACGGGGTGACTACAGCTCGTCATCTTAGAAACCATGGGCTATGAAGTTTCACCTTCATGAATGACCGCGATCAAAACGATTTGAACTTGAGTTGCCTTCTCGACATGCTGTGTCCTCCCATGGGTTTCAACCACAAATTCCATACTCGCCATTACCGGAGCCTCTTCCCTTTAAATTATGCTTTTTGATCCAATACCAACGAATCCATATAAAATTGATATCTCATCAATGATCGAGTTCAGTTCTTCTTCTCCACCTCCATTTAAAAATTTACATCGATTCACCAATCCATTTTCCGTTCCGCTTCAATTTCCAAAACATTTCCCGATGAAAACCGAATCACCCACAAGTGGGATTGCTAGATCTCCTATCTTTGTTGTTGCTGTGGTTCATCCGCAACTTCCCACAACTCGATGCGTAGCATCGGTGGCTAGGACAGGACTAGCCTCAAGTACGAGGACCATCCTACGTTGCAAGAAAACATTTTTAGGTACAAGAGTTGGAATAATCATCGTAATCCTATTTCGGTGGAGGTACTGGTCGCCTGCAGCAGCATCATGGAACCTGCCCAATAATGATGATGTTCCAAATCCATTAAGAAGTATATTTCCCCTGTTGCAAATTACTGTAACTCCATGTGGGCGGGCTCTCCGCCAATCCCCGATGTCAATGTGCATGAGGGAGATGCGGAAACGAGCACTTGTCAATGCACTATCAGCATCTCTCGATAAGAGGACTGTGAACAAGAGGGACGACAGAACAGCAAGCGATAGACACTGATGAATAATATTCCCTGGTAGGTGAAAATGTGGAAGTTCAGCATTAATATGTCGACCGTTTCCGCAGGCTGCAACTCTAACATGATAGGCGTATCACTTGGAGGGTTTCCAAGGGAGGAAAGGACAAGCAGTGCTTCAGTGGTACAAGCATATCGCATGTATATATATATGCATCTACCCACGTAAAGCAGTGTTTTTTCAGTGCTGCTTGTGGTTCTATGGAGGAGAAGGGTGTCGTCATCAAGAGAGGGTTATGGACGAAGAAGGAAGACCGGAAGCTCGTCGCGTACATCCGCGCCCACGGCTGTGGAAACTGGCGCGAGGTTGCCGCTAAGTCCGGTTGGTCATCTTCTCGTTTCGTTTGCCGTCCTTGCTGAAAAGTATGCATCCCACGTTAACCATCATGTGGAATGCTTTGCAGGGCTCCGGCGGTGCAAAAAGAGTTGCAGATTGCGGTGGATGAATTACCTGAGGCCTGAGGTTAAAAGAGGCGACTTTACTCCGGAGGAGGAGAAGGAAATACTTCGCCTCCACGCCCTCTTCGGGAATAGGTACGTTTGATGGACTTGCTACACAATGCGCCTGCTCCTTGAACGAACCATCGGAAAAACCGTTGATGCCATGCAGGTGGTCGATGATAGCTGCGAATCTGCCGAGGAGGACGGACAATGAGATAAAGAACTATTGGAACTCAAGGTTGAAGAAGCGGTTATTGCGAATGGGGATCGATCCCGTCACACACAGACCGAAGGAGGAGGAGGCCATTGAGAAGTTTGGGTGGAGGCAAACAGCGAGGGTGAATCACATTACTCAATGGGAGATTGTTCGGATACAGACAGAGTCCCGCCTCATCTCGGGTTCGAAAATCTCTTCAATGCTCCACTCTCAGTGGAACTCCAACACCAGGGGAATGCTAGCGGACCCGCCATCGTTTAGATGCATGGATGTCCTTCAAGCCTGGCACACCATGAACTTGCATACCAGCCAAGCCACACCCATGAGCCTTGAAATGCAGAACTTGACGTCCAGCTTCTCCAAACATAATTGCAGCTCAGTGGAAACCGGTGTTGATTTTGGTATTGAACGGGCTCAGGGCAGCGGCTCGGGATTGTATTCTTCGGATTTTGATTCCAATGGTGACTTCAGCTTCATGGCTGGAGGAAACGGTGATCACTGGTTTCCTGAGTTGCTGGATGAACTCAGTCATAGCAATCTGCTCGACAGTTTGGCATCCCCGGCAGTGGGGAACAATCTTGTGTTTGGCCACTCCCCTGCCATGGAATTTGATCATGGAATCAGCACAACCCCAAACTTAAAGGGATCGATTTCTTTTGGTTTCAATTCGAACAAGGAATCCGACTTGATGAAGGATGATTTGCCGGATAGGCTTCATGGTTAACTAGCTTGTGTTGTAGATTTGCAGTGAGACTAGCTCTGTTCTTCTTTCTTTCTGAATTTACCTTCAAGTAATCATCTACAAACTTACCTGTCCATTTCTTCTTCTTCTTCTGTACACAAGACATAAGCATTCCATGGTGGTTACAAGAACTTCGATCTTGCTCGTTTGCACAGCTCATGGCTGTTTGTAAAGTTTGTCATAGCAACTGTTCCAATGTTTTGAAGCCTTGATCGTTGCAAGTCATATCATCACCTGTGATGAATGGGTCGCCATCTACATTTTCCCACAAATGAGCTCTGCGTTTGGCTGAAAGTCCTTTACTGTACATCTCTTGGTCATATTTTCGTGCCATATCAACCAGTCCCTTCTGTATCAAAGCATCAATCAAAGCATTATAAGCAAATTCATCGGGGCTCTCACCCATCTCTTCCATTTTTTTCCAGACAACAACAACTGGTCTGAGAAACCCCCATCTTCCAAACTTCTTCATCAGCATCACATACGTGTCGATTCGTGGTCGAATACCCCTCTCGATCATTTGATCAAAAAGCTTCAAGATCTCATCAGGCTTCTCCAGACAAGCAAAGAAGCAGGTATATGTCATCACATTTGGTTCACACCCCTTCCTAGTCATCATACCTAGCATTTTGTATGCTTCTTTGTATCTCCCATTCTCAGATAACAGCTTCAGAATTGTATTAAATGTTACGACACTCGGGTTACACCCTTGCTCGATCATATCCCTGTAGACTCTCACAGCCATGTCCACTCCCTCTGACTTTCCAACAGCACGAATCACAGTATTATAAGCCACAACATCAAGCTGAATCCCCTTCTTCTTCATCTCCTTGTACAAGCTCACTGCCTTCCATGGCTTGCCACATTTACATTGAACATCCATGAAAATTGTGTAGGAATACAGATCTTTTTTCACACCCCGCTCATCCATCTCATGCCAGTAGTGTCTGCACTTGGTCCACCACCCTGTTTTCAGCCAACCACGCATGATCATGTTGTAAATCTTTGTTGTCTCGACATTGAAGCCAGCAAATACATCATTGTACTCACTTCCCCTGCTTTTCTGGAAGCAGATCTCTTCAGCTTCCGTCACATGCCCGTACTCGCACAGAGCATCAATGAAGATCGAAAATGAAGCTTCATCCTTCAAATTGTACTTATCCAGTCTACCAAACACATCAATAGCTTCATTCACCAGGTGCGCCGAAACATATCGCTTAAATAGTGCTCTAAAAGTCGTGTGATTCGGTACAGAACATGGGTCTTTTCCCATTCTCCCAATCAAACTCCAAGCAACATCAAACTCAAAGAACTTACCGAGAATGTCGATCATTCGATTGTAAGTTTCCGTGTTATGCAAGCATCCAATCTGTGATTCGGCCCAGTTAAAGAACTCCAAGGCACGCTTCCAATCATTGGCGTAGCAATTTAGGGTTTCAAGGACTGTAGAGGGTTCGAAATTGGACTTCCTGGATTCAGTCGGAGCCGTATCGCGAAAAAGATCCGAACTTCGACGTTTTCCGTTGGGATGTAAACTGGGATTTGGCGTAAAACGGGGAGAGGCATCGTGACAAGTGTGGTAAGAAGCTTCAAAGCGGCGTAGAAGGGACGAACAGTAACGAAAGGTTTGACACCTAGCGGAGAGGAAAGGCGGCATTGGCTTCCTCCTTTCCCCCTTTTAAAACCAACGAGAGAATTGGATACATAAAACACGAATACAAACAGAGGAGGAGAAGAAAGGATCAATCCGCCCTGGCCGTACGCCGGAATCCAGTCGCCGGCCCTTCTTCGAGAGACCTCCTATTGCCATATTCTTTATATCTCTATTTTTTAATGATAAATTAAACATTATTATTAGATAAAATTCTAATTTATTTTTTACAGTTAGGGAGAAAATAGAGAATTCACTACTTTGATTATTATATGTAGGGATGGAAGGCAACGGAATCGACCATGACACGTGTCAGCATCAGATGAGGAGCCAACTTCCCCACCGCACGTATACGCCACGCGGCTACCTGGATGTGGCTTTTTGATTTTTGTATGTCTGAAGTTTATCTCGTTTCCAACTGATAAATACGGTTCTTTAACCGCATGCGTGTATCACACGCGTGCGGCGAGAGCGTGTATGTTAACCAACTGCTTTGCCCGTATATGGTGAACCCACCCACATATTTGATATCCACAGCAAACGGGAGGTGGTATAGAGACTACTAATATGCCCTTTGGTTTCCGACGATTCTCGAAACTGCCATTCACTCTTCTCCACCTATAAAATGGGTGCCTCGGAAGGAATTAGGTTTTTCAAGTTTGGGATTCAAAGCTGTTGTCGTTTTCGCTGATTCCACGGTTTCCGGTATCGGGAATGGACACTTCCATGAGAAGCAGATCTAATCACGCCGGCGCCCCGTTATACGGAGGCGCCTTTCCACGCTCGCTGTCTCCTTCCGGCCGGTTCTGTTCCTCATCCATGTCATCGTCTTCCGGTGCATTCTACCACACCGCCAGATCCGAATCGGTGCACGACGCGTTGCTCTCACGCGCTACCAGTCCTACACGTGTGAGCCTCGGTAGGTCCGTTTCGCCGTCTTCTTCGGTGAGGTTCTCGGCGTCTCGACGGAGCCCAATCTCTTCACACCACCACCAGCAATCGAGTCACCGGCCGCTCAATACCGGCGCCAAGAAGACGTGCATGTGTTCGCCGACGACGCACCCAGGGTCCTTCCGATGCAGTCTCCACAAGAACAGCATGCTTCCTGGGTACAACCAAGGCCGACCGTACCGCTCCAGTTATCAACTGCACATGCGGCGGTCCGCGATGACGAATTCTCTGGTTCGCATCGGAACCGTGGAGGGAGATTTACTCAAGAGAGCGCTGGCCGCTCCGATCAGACCGTCGTCACATAGTCTCCGCCGCCGCTCCGATTTCCAGCCCCGCCCAAGCCGCCTCTCAGTCATGTCCAAAGCCGAAGATTTGTAGGCTGGCAAAATACTCTCATCTCCGTAAGAGTGTACAGATAAATCCCCATCCCTTCATGGATGAGTTCTCGCTACTTCACACCGGAACCCATCTTTCAGGGATCTTTTTGGTTTATTTTTTCATATGTTTCTGTGCCAGTCGAATCCTGTAAATGTTGATGATGATGATTCACAACTGCATGGAAAAAATTTAATGCACAAGTAACCGTTACAACAATGGTGTTCTTTTCTGGGGTGCAAAAAAAATCCAAGTTTGGATAGACCCTGCAGCTGGGTTCTTTTCTCTGATCACTAGGTTGAATTTGGTTCACAAAATATTTCACCATCAAGATATTTTATTGCTGCTGGTGAATTGTAGACCATTTGGTCCTCTCTGGGGCCCCTGCCACTTGATTCCATAGCCAAGTTGGAAGGTAGTTTTGAAATGTAATGGAAGAAGAGTGATGGGAACCTTTCTCTTGGCAACACACTGTGGAATCAATTTTCATTACAGTATACCTATCTGCAGCACTGTTTGTTGAGTCCACAGGATGGAATCACAGGCCTCTAAATGAGCAGGCATGTGGAGGATCTTTGGTTTACAGGGGCATGAGGCGTCTGTGCTTGAAGTACCACAAGAATGCGAAAAAAATGACTAACCCGCAAACTCCGGTTATGATGAGAACCCATTTGAATGCATCAGGGTAATCGAACATCGGTATTGTGAAATTCATACCAAAGATACCGGCCACCACGCCGAATATGGCCACCACGAATGTTGCTGTTGTCAGTACGAGCTCGAATTGGATCAGTTGGTTGCGGACATTGTCCTGCATAAAGAATGAGATATGTGGGGGTGTGTTTTTTGGAAGCTGGAGTTGGGAAATTCAATTCTTACCAGCTGAATGTTGATGAAATCTTCTGTGTCATCAATGTACTCCTTCAGCTGAAAGAAATAATGCATTAGGGTGCACGTTGCTGGTATGGAGTAAATGGAGATACTACTGAAAGGAAAGATGGAGGTGGCATACCGATGTGAGCTTGTTGAGGGTACTATCAATGACAACGAAATAGGCCTCCAGGAGCATTTCTAACTCTTCAATATTGTACGCTGCACTCTCCGAGCTTCTCACACTCTCATGTCTGCTCCTAGCTAAACTCAGACACTTCTCAAGCCTTCTGCTCTCGGTAGGTGGTGATGTAGCAGGAGAAACAGGGGCAGAGAAGCACATTCCTCCGTCATTAGATCGATGTCCGGTCAAAGATTGATCACAGAAAAATGATTCCCCTTGTCTTTTCTTCTCTGTAAGATACATTTCAGCCATGTCTCCATCATCATCCATCAGCTGCTCTATCTCATCCCTGACCTAGAATAGATAGCAGAAGCAGTTTTAGAACATGGAATCCAGAAATGAAAGAAGAAGAAAAAAAGACATCTTTCTGCGCACCTTCTGAACCCTTCGAGTCAGCGCAACAAGCCTGCTTTTCAATCTACGCACTCTTTCCAAATTCAGCGTGCTGATCTTTGATGTGAGTTCATCCAACAAAGGGTATGCCTCGATCTCCAATTCCGCAGCCTGAAAATTCATTCTGTCATTTCTGAACAATGTTACCTGTGCATGATGAAAAGAATGAAGCAGAAAGCATTAATAAGCAGAACCTGAGAATCCAAACAAGTACATGCAGCCTCCAAGGCAACTTCAAGAGCTCTGAACTCGAAAGGCAAGTAGTCTGGAGAGAGGTTGTTAAACATGTTGTCGAGGTTTCTCATTCCCCTTCTCCTACCAGATTCAGAACCCTCATACTGCCAAACTTCACCTGCCCCGGCAACTTGCAGCCGCCTCTGCAGCTCCACCACGTACTGCAGTACATAGCTATCCAGGGAGTTCAAAAGCAAAACCTCATCAGCTGTGATTATGCATCGAATCTGCTCAAGATTCACCACAATCGCCTTCTCTCTGCCAAGAATTGTTGATGGGTACACAAACAGTGGATCCAGCAGTCTGAGGTCACGGGCAGGGAGATCACATCGGCGCATCATCGTGAACTTGTCAACCTCAATAACCTGTGAATTCCCAGACACATCAACGCGTATCCATGATCGAAGGCCTTGCCCTCTTTTTTTCAGCCCTGAAACATCAACTCCCTGAAATGGGATCCTGGAGGCAGAGCCCCTGTATGAAACGTCTCTGAAATTTGTGGCCGATGCAGTCCTCTGTGGCAGCAGCCGCTCTTTGAGGTCTGCCATCTCCTAAAGAACCTTCAACTGCATAAAAATCCCTCAACATGAGCTTCCACCACATACATAGCAATCAAAACCCGAGGAAAACAGAGAAAAAAGAAAAAGCTTGTGCGATAAGAGACTCATCATCGACCAACGCACCCCAAAAATTAGGCAAAACCCAGACTTCTATCAATTTTTCCGATCACTAACTAACAATTGCACCACCGATCAGCGGAAAACGGCAATACTGCACTGCATACTACATGATCCGTACAAAAAGCCGACAACACATTCCTGGGAAAACTTGAAAAAAGACAAAAGAAGGGTTCCGAAATAGCTTAAGGATCTACCTACTGCATCAAATCGCTTAACACGAGACCCTAGAAAATACCTTCAATTCAGAGGTCAACGGAATTGCCCCTGGGATGGATGATGAATCATTGATGAGCTGAAATCCACTACAAAACAAAACACCTTTAAGTGCCAAAGGGGTTATCCCAAGGGCACTGTTAACTGATTGGGCCTCTTTTTTTCTTAATGAACTGTAGGCCCATTTCGGAATTCATTCCAAGTCGGGTGACCCGAATCCGTTTAGAAGTTTGGTTTCCCCCAAATTGGAGTTGAAACCCTTGAATTGAGAAATTGCGATGGCAGATTTTTGTCTGTGACCCCTGAATCGTTGCACGCTTGTTTATCGGAAAAAGAAGAGGCAAAAAACGGTGGGTCGGGCGCTTCTGTCGGATAATGGGTGCTCCGTGTATTCCGTGAATGCCGTGAGAGGCATTCACGATCTTGGACTCTGATCATGCACTCGTTATGCTAGTTGCATCTCAATTCTGGATCTTGGACTCGCTCCCACGTGGCTTTAGGTACGAGGCGGTGTGGAATTCGCATCCTGATTTCTGGAATTACCTGAAGGGCATCTGGAAAGCTGGAAGACGCAAATCTCAGCCACGTTGTTTCAAGTTAAATTTCTTTATGCTCTCGTCGCGACTAGTGGTAGCTCCGGCTTCAGAATGTGATTAGGTGGATCTGATGTCGGATACCTCCGGCTCTCTCATCCGAACATGCAGAACTTCTGGTACTTGTGTAACCTATAGATATGGCTAACCGAAAACATATTGGCAATGTCGTTTTTGTGGAGATTTCTTTTGAATTTGATGGGTTTTAAGTGAAAACTGATATTGATGGTACTTCTGGTACTTGTGTTCATTAACTGAAAACTGATCCACCCATAAATGACATTCAATATCCCATCAATATTCAGTTGGCAATGTCGTTTTTTGAGGAGATTTCTTTTGACTTTGATGGGTTTCAAGTCAAATCAATGTTCTATCTCAAAAAAAAAAAAAAGAAAGAAAGAAAGAAACTTGTGCATTCAACACGAATGCCTCTTTAAAAGCACCATAATGGGCACTGTGTGATTGTTCAGGCCCTTGACCCAGGATGGATCTGATCATCCCTGCCCCTTCATCTGATCATCTCCTTTGTAAACAATGGTTGGATCTAACCTTCCATGCCCTTTTCCTTAATGCTGCAATGTTTAGGCCTTTGTTGACAATAGATGGGTTTGTTTCTTGCCACAGGAGTTCTGGAAGACCAGGATTCATGCTCTGTTTCACCTAGAACAGTAGTTTTCAGGTACAATATATGAAAACAAAGAACTTGAGATCCATGAACTATAATAGATCACACACACTCACTTTACAAGCTGGAGAGCCACCATAAGCTTTTTCGATTTTTCGTTCCACCAGGCAGAGATTTATGGTTCTAAAACGGTGCAATGTCTCCTCAGCCAAGTTTGTGATTTCATTTACATTCTCGAAGAGGGTTGCCTTCAAGATCAAGTCTTCTTCTTCAAGAGCCCTCAGTCTGCCTTCAAGTTTTCTAATTTCACCCTGAGGACTTGCAACTGTTTTCCCAGTTGAAGTTGATCCTCCTGCTCTGGCATTCCGATCACCAAACATCATGATGCAGAATACTGAAATCTCATTGAGGGTGAAGCTTTAATCTTGATTCTAGGGCTGTGTGCCTTTTTCCTGTGAATCCAACCTCCAAAAAAAACCCAAGTGACTGCTGGTACTGCAGAATTTGTCCATTTCTGTACAAAAACGCAGGTCATTCATTGGGTAGCTGAATTTTTTGGGGTTTTATCCAGAGTTGTAATTTTCTAGTGAATTCTTTCAATACCTTTGGAACCCACTGGGGAATGCAACCCCATAGTTTATAAAAAATTATTTCAAAATGGAAGTCACAGAACAAGGTCTCAGACACGAGGCAAACAAGTTCGATTTGAAAATTGAGGGTCTGGGATCGTCTCTTGTAAATTGTTGTAACTAGTGAGGCCTGAAATGGACAGCATATCAGATTTTGAAGAGCAAACCCCCATGAGCGGCAAAAAAGGGAGCAAAAACCAGTGACTCCACAGCCATGAGCTTGATCAAGATGTTGAGTGAAGGCCCTGAAGTGTCCTTCAAAGGGTCTCCGATCGTGTCGCCGATCACCGCCGCCTTGTGTGGATCCGATCCCTTCGGCCCGAGGCTCCGAGCATGCTCGGAAGCACCCGCCTACACAAGACAGCCATTTTTCGAGCAGTCAGCACAAACTGGAATCACTGAGTGTACTCATCTGGGGGTAGGGGGTTGGTTTTGCATGTTTTCTACCTCAATATACTTCTTTGCGTTGTCCCATGCACCGCCAGTATTGGAAGCAGAGATGGCAATCTGTTTGGATGCAAGTGCAAGTGAGAAACCTGGATATAGATTGATAGACATGTTCATCTAGAGGGGGTGAGTATACCTGAACTCCGGAGACAAGGGCTCCGGCAAGGACACCGGAAAGGGTCTCGACGCCGAAAAAGATTCCGACGATCAATGGGGTGAGCATGACGAGGGCACCCGGAGGAATCATCTCTCTGATAGACGCATCAGTGGAAATTTTTACACATGTAGCATAGTCTGGTTTGGTAGTGCCCTCCATGATGCCGGGGATGGTGTTGAACTGTCTGCGAACTTCCTCCACCATTTTTAGGGCAGCGCTGCCCACACTCTTCATTGTCATGGCGGAGAACCAATACGGAAGCATTGCACCGACGATCAAACCGATGAACACTTTAGGGGTCAACACATCAACCGTCGAAATTGCTGCCCGGCTGACAAAGGCGCCGAAAAGGGCCAGTGAAACCAGTGCAGCAGATCCAATGGCGAAACCCTGAAACCAAGCCAAGGCGCATTAACCAGGGCGACCGGAGAGATCCAACCAAATACTGAAATGGAGCACAATCGCACCTTTCCGATAGCAGCAGTAGTGTTACCAGCAGCATCGAGGGCATCAGTTCTCTCGCGGATCTTGTGGCTCATGCCAGCCATCTCAGCAATTCCTCCAGCATTGTCACTGATTGGACCATAAGCGTCAATAGCTAGGCCAGTAGCGATGGTGCTCAGCATCCCCAAGGCAGCCACAGCAATACCATACATTGCAGCTAAGGAGAAGCTAACAAATATGCTAACTGCGATTGCAAAGATTGGAATGATAACAGATTTGTATCCCAACGCTAGGCCAAAAATGACATTTGTTGCGGCGCCTGTTCGGCAGGAATCAGCCACATCTTGTACAGGACTGGAAAAGAGAACTAGGACAGGTTAGTAGATTGACAAAAAAATAAGCACAAAATCTGTGAGAACTGCACCTGTATGCGTTGCTGGTGTAGTACTCTGTCACAAAACCAATGATGAGTCCTGCCCAGAGGCCAACACAAACACAGATAGCAAGGTGCCTGAAGCCAAACAACACGGAAATTGTTAAGACATGAAGCACCAAAAATGAGATGAATGCATTTAAGAGGAATTCATTAGGGCTTACCAGTTCCTCACAACTTTTTGTGCGCCAAAATTGAAAATGGTGAAAGATGACGGCAAGCAGGTGAAGGAAACAATGAAAATCCCGATGGTCATAAGGATTGTGGAGATAATGAGTTGCTTTTTTAGTGCTGGCTCAATTTCCTTCACCACCTTGATCTCAAAAAAGTCGGTAGCAAAAAGTGTGGTGATCAGACAGACAAGAATTCCCACAGAACTAATGAGCAAGGGATACAACATGGCAGTCAAGTCATGAGTCAGTCCAAAAGAGGATATTGAAGCTACAACAAGAGCTGCACAAGAAGATTCAGCATAAGAGCCAAAAAGATCAGAACCCATTCCAGCAATATCTCCTACATTGTCACCAACATTATCAGCAATCACCTGAGTTCACAGAAAAAAAAAATTGTGACCACATTTTACTTGGAGTATCAAAAAAAGATGGTTAGGGAGGCTTACAGCAGGATTCCTGGGATCGTCTTCAGGGATGTTCCGTTCTACTTTTCCGACGAGATCAGCACCAACATCAGCAGCTTTTGTGTAGATACCACCTCCGACTCTTCCAAACAATGCCATTGAGGATCCACCAAGACCATAGCCAGTAATTGCCTCGAACAAACCTTCCCAATCATCTTCGTAATAGATCTTGAAAACATTGATAGCAATGTACAGAACCAAGAGGCCATTTGCAGCAAGAAGAAAGCCCATGACTGCACCAGACCTAAAGGCAACGATAAAAGCTTTTCCAACACCCTTTCTTGCTTCTAAAGTTGTTCTAGCGTTTGCATATGTTGCAATTTTCATCCCTAGGAATCCAGAAACAACGGACGTGAAAGCCCCAAGCAAGAAGGATAGAGTGCTGAAGGCTGCAGTAGCAAGGGCAGGTTTGCACAACTTCTCTGTATCATAGGTGCAGGGCTGGCTATGAGTGCTGAACCCCTTGACTGACCCCAAGAAGAGAAAAATGAGGACAGCAAATATAACCATGAACACCCCGACATACCGATACTCGGTATACAGAAATGATGTTGCACCTGTAACACAAAAATTACCATTCAGGTTACCATCAAATAAACTTTTATACATTTCCCAGAAGAAGAAAAAGCTCCGAAACCATATACAACCGAGTCTGACAACTGAGGTAGACGTGATGAATGCAAACTTATCCTCCTACCAGTTAAAAGCCTAAAACACAAGTAGGCAAAGAAACATCAGCAACCAAAAACAACCACCCTTAATGCCATGTACAAATGATGCATGAATAAAGCGAGAGAAACAACGAATTTCGAGCAAAAACAGACAATGCGCTGCTGCCCAACAAGAACCTACATAATTACTGATAAACATAAAATATATATAATCCATGGGGCCATCTCTTCACGCAGTTAAAACCCGGGAAAAAACCAATACCAGGAACCGGAAAACTATCTTCAGAAGTATATACAAACCCAAAAGACAGGATGAAATTTAACAGCCAAGATAATTAAAAAAAAAAAGAAAAAAAAAGGCAAGAAACCATGCACACAGAAACAAATATGAGGACCGCAAATATAACAAAGAACATCCCCACATACCGATTCTCCGTACACAGAAACTACAGAAAGGACGTTGTACCTGTAACACAAGAACTACCACTCAGGTCACCATCAAATAAACTACTATGCATTACCCAGAAGAAGATCAAGCCCCATACCAAAAACAACTGCTTCTGCGGACTAAGTTGGACGCCCGAACTTAAGTAGGCAAAGAGTTCAAATAACATGTAATAAAAGGCTCCTCAAACGCAGCTAGCAACCCCCATTTAATAGGATCTATAATTATGCATGAATAAAACGATGGAAGTTATTTATCATGAAAACGACAGAAGCAGCGAAATTGGAGTAAGAAAAACAATAAGTAGCTGCCCAACCACAACCAACATTAATACTGATAAACATAAAATATATAAAATAACCCATAGGGGCGTTTCTCCACGGAGTGGAAAACTCAACGCCGTGTAAGAACATAATACTGTTCCACAGAAGAATGAAAGAGAACCATAAAAATCATGTTGAAAAGTATACACAAAACAAAACAAACCGCCGGCAACTACTCAAGCTTCTTATTCAACATGGATCTATGAACCAAGTGTTTAACTCAAAAGGCAGAGTAGAATCCAACAGCCAAGACCAAAACCAAAAAACGAAAGAACAAAAAAAGCAAGAACCGCGGACACGAAAACAGAGACGAAGCACAGAAAGGATCAGATCTGGCGTAATTCTATGAGATCTGGAGCAACACCGACCCTCGGAAATAGCGCTCTGGATGTCGGCGCACTTAGCGACGATGTGATGTCCGCTGACGCCTTCCTCCTCCTCAATCAGGTGCTCGTAGCCATTCCTCCCATTGTCCGAGGCGGTGGAGGCCCCCGGCGTGAGCTTGACTTTGGAAACGAGGTACCACTGCACAAGCGAGAACACGATACCGACGGCTGCACACACAGGAATGACGATCTCAGTGCCCAGATCCGGTAGCAACGCCATTGGAGAAGGAAGTGGAGTTTCCGGACAAACAAAACAAGAGCACAAGAAAAGCGGTGCGAGGAAATGGTGCCCCTATTTATAGCACCAAAATCCGTGGTTGCTGTTGTTGTTGTTAATTTTGCCTTATCATCATCATCTCATGCCAGGGAAATAATACGCAGCAATGGACTCCACCCCAATTAAGGTGCACAACCGCACCACCAGCCGTTGGTTACACATTCAAAGTCCAACGAATTAAAATTAAAAAAAAACAAAAATTCAAAATGAAAATATCAGAGTGGCCGTACATCGAATTCGGACCCGATGCATAAAGCGAGTGTGAGAACAAACTTTGTGGATGTCATAAAAGGAAACAGATATCCGTCCTCCGAGCGCGGATATGTTTAAATTTTATCGAAACTTTTTAAATTTTGATTTTTTTTTGAAAAATTTCTATTAAATTTGTTCGTATTTTAGAATGATGTTTCTTGAGAATTGATTCTAAAAAATATAAGCTGTATAATTTCTTGAAATTAAGAAATATTTTTTAAAAAATTTGATTTTTTTTAAATGAAATATTTCTTGTTTTCTTAAAAAATTGTTCGAAATTGTATTTTTTTTTTTTGTTTTCGAAATATAAATGCTAATTTCACACTTTTATCCAAGCATAATAAAGAAATAGAGGTGGGGCGGGGCTAATAATGATGGGAGTAAAAATGTTAGAAATTGTGATAGGAGAGGAGGGTGGGACACGTGTACATAGTCGTTTGTCCTACTCGTACATGACATGAAGGCCCTCTGTCGTTTCCTGGCGCACCCATTAATATCATTTACCTCCCGCGTACTACTAACATTTGGGGTTTAGGTTTTAGGGTTTAGGGTTTTATTGTGTGTGGGGGTGGATTACTCTGGGTCAATGTGTCTCAGTTAAAACCATGTATGAAGGAAGAAGAAGCACTCACTGATTGCAGCATCATTTTGTTTTGTTTTGATGAATCCGTGTCTGAATATCATCAATGCCTTGTGTGTGTAATGAAAAGGGCAGGGCAGCGCAGGGCAGGGCAGCGCAGGGCAGGGCGTGCGTACCTTCTTTCGAGAACACGAGAACCGTTGGCTGAGAAGTGGATAAGGAGGATAGAAGATAGGGAAGGAAGGGATCTCGTCGTCCTCGCGACACACCCCAGTTGCAGCTGCAGTGCACATGGTCCAATGGATGAGAGATGAGATGAGCTCATCCTCCAATTGCTACTAATTAAATGAACTAAATTAGTCCATAAGCCCATGCTAAATGGTAAAATCTTTACACCTCACAACCACCCATGGCCGCAGCAGCTTCGGGCCATGTTTCTTTATTTCGATGATCCTCAACAAAACTTTGCTCGAATGGGATCTTCAAGAGTTCACAAACCCAGTGACAATCACCCCATTTTTGTTTGGAAAGGATACTTCCACAGCAAAAAGCATGCAGAGGGTGGAGTTAACCAATCAACGAGCAGATGCGCATATGGATTGCTGACGGTACAGGCCATGGGCGCCGTTGCTGAAATGCTGCTTGTTTTTCCTCCGCTTGGTGACCAGAACAAATCCTTCCCCATCACGAGCCTTGCCTTCGGCGGTGGCTGTGGTCTCCCCCTTTTGGCCATCGCCGGATTCTGGGGGCGGATTTGTTGCAATTGCGTCAGATGAACTTGCCAAGGATGCTGCAGTCTTCTTCTCGGTTGCTGGAGGGCAGCTTCGGGTCAGCAGCCCGCTGTACTGACTTTACAATGAAGCTCAGCAGTATCTGCCTCGCGAGGTCGGCTCTGTCTGCATCAGAGATGTAACCCAGTCCTTTTCCGTTGATGCTAGATGCAGCAGCATTATCATCAAGAGTCTCCTCTCCGGAAGAACTCATGGGACCAGAATTAGACTCAGTTGAAGGATCAGCAGCAGTTTTGTCATCCTCAGCTGAGACATCTGTTGGCTGAGGTCGTTTCGGAACATACTCCACGGCATGTGGATTCATTGTCTTCGGGGAAGTAAAACCACTTCTGTCTGAACCCCGAACCTGGTAATTCGCATACCCGGGTCTCATTCGAAAGCCATGGCTTGCCCGATAATACATGGGTGACCTGGGACCGCAGGGAACTCTGGCAGTGACTGGAGGGAATCCCACTAGTTCCACAAACGTTCCTTGGGTGGAGGCAGGATCACAGACAGCAGCAGCAGCAGTTGTGCCAAGCGCATGTGCCAAAGCATAGGAGCTCGGACTGAATGGCTCAGCGGAAGCTGAGAGTTTGCTTCCATTTGTTTCTGCAGGTCTCTCCTGGTCGACAGGAGACGGGGTGCCATCACTATCAGGATTGGTATCTGCTGAATCAGGTCCAGTTTCTTCGGTATTGTCATCCTCGGAGTCTGGTTTCAGTCCACTGCATTCTAATGATGATGCATCTTGTGAAACCACAATCTCCAGAACCTCTTGTGCTGTTTCGGTTGAACCATCACGTGCCTGGATGTCAGTTTCTTCAGCACGCTTTTCCTCCACTTTCTCCGGTGCAGGCTTTAAGATTGTACCTGGAGCAGCAACTGCCACCTCTTTATAAGACAAGGACTTTGATGCTAATGCTGTGAGACTTGCTGGCGGCAGAGGAACGGTCACTACTGAATTTTTAGCTCCTGAAAGGTTTGGAGACACCTTCGTTGCTTCATCATCAACTACCGCTGCTTTTCTGTGTGGAGGGCCTTCGGAAGAAGCAGACTTCGGCAGGACCTTATTAGACGGTGGGATGGTGTCTTTTTTATGGAGGCTGTCCTTGTAGTTGGAAGCAGGAGAGTTTATCTTTAACTTGGCAAGATCTGGACGCCTCTTGTTTAATTTTCTTGTAGCTCCATTTCCAGATCTGCCTTTCGGAATAGCTTCCTGCCACCCTTCATCTGACATGACACCTTGGTCAAGTTCCTCTTGAAGTGAGCTATCTTGTTCTGTTATTTCATTGTCGTCAGATTGTTCAGGGGCGGACTTGATCTCAACTTTATGCTCTCCTATCTGGCCATTTTCCAACACATCAGTAACTTCTATGCTTCCATTGCTGGTGAAACTTTCAATGTTTCCCTCGTGCTGCTCCGTGGGGGATGCATCACCAACTGGGAAAACCTAAGAGACAAAGTGAAGCATACAAGTAGATTTAATTGTATAACTTCAGGTCTCAGCCACTATACTAAATTCTACATTTAACTTGATCGTCAATTCGGATTGTACCTTTGACCGCCGCCTCCTTTGAGCTTCACCTGCCTTTGATTCCTGATCTGGACTAATGTAGTCAAGAAGATCTGACACACTGAAACAAGAATAAAAGAATCATGTAGAGCGCTCACAACGAAGTCAAATGCAGGTGTCACATGAGTACCTGAGATGACCTTTGCTGGCAATGGATGCATCCAGCTTTGGGGTTCCGGTCCGTGCAGCTTCTTGCTGTTCCAGGGCTTTTGACTCGAAGTATTCGAGCCATGCAGCAGCATCCTGCAGTTTACTGGTGAATTGAGCAACACTCACTAGTACTGAAGCAACTTTGATTCCTAGGCACCAGAACAAATGCGGCTATTCACACACCAAATGGAACCATGCAATGAAAAGAAAAAAAGATTGAAAATTGGTCAACTCTGATTGGAAAAGTAGATTTAATACAAAGTTGAAAGAAGTCTATTTCCTAATCCCGTCGTTTACCATGAATTAATGGAAACGAATCTTCACCATCATAAAAGTTTATTCTTAAACCTACAAATTATATTGAGCAAAAAATGGAATGAAATTGTCTTAACCTGCGTGCGAAGATCATCTGCTCCAAGTTTTGCTTGAAGAATTTGCAGGGTGGTTTTTTCATGCTGCACACTCAGTGTGTATGCTTCCATCAACGAAAGAGCTATGGCAATGGCGTGATAGCTAGCAGCAGTCTGTCAGGACACAGCAACCAAGTGTCGAATATTGTGTCAAAAGTGTTCATGAATTATGAATGATTTTGTGAATTATTAAAAGTATGAAAACAGACCTGTATATGATCAGCTCCTAGTAATCTTTGATTGCACTTGAGAGCTTCATGCAAATATCTGAGCGCAACATGAACATTTCCCATACCCTCCTCCATCATAGCCACGTTTATGTAAGTAGCTGCTGTATTTGGGTGTGCAAGCCCACATGTGAAATGAAGAAGGTACAATGCACGGTTGACATATCTGCCATGGTTGACGAGATGAAGTTGAGTTAGCCCACAAAAGAGTACGTGAAGAAAGTCTCTCAGAGACGCAGACACTGGTGCCTACTTTAGAGCCAACTCAATGTGTTGAAGACGGTAGTAAAACACTGACAGATCCCCGTAGCTCTTCATGGTATCTGGATGATCAAGCCCGAGCTCTCTTTCATTGATATCAAGTGCTTTCTGCTGGTATATTGTTGCCTAACAAGGAACAGTTACAGTTTGGTGTCAGAAGAAAACAGAAAGGCTGCATGAGAATCAAGAGATGAGGTTTATGCTTCTCAGAAGAAATGAGGGTTCATGCAAAGCTCCTTCAAACCGCTCTTTAAGTTGGAAGCACAGAAGTCTAATTCTACCTGATTGAAATCTCCAGTATGATACAGAACAACAGCAAGAAGACTGTAGGCACTTGCAGTCGTTCGGTGATATGGACCGCATACAGCTATCATCTTCGCCAGAGCCTTTCATTATAACAATTTCAAAGTGAGATTTGAGAATATTGCACACATAATCTAGGAAGTACAGCTATGGTACCTTTGTTCCATAGTTAACGGCATCTTCTAGCTTCCCCTTGTCCAGAGCAATCTTCGATGATTCAAGCAGAGTTCGGCCATCCGCAGAGGAGCACCCTACATGCTGAATTGGCCAAAGAAAGGATGAGTAAAGAAATCTATTATTCCAAAAAGAACCATGAGTATACCTTACAGACTGGCACTATACTGATGATGTCCGAACTCTCGAATGGGCTGGAACTCTCCAAATCGTAGTCCTTAGCAGCCAACTCTAGTCCAACCTAAAGGGAAGTGGTGAGTATTTCAGATAGATGGTGTTTACAAATCATTTCAAAGGGAACCTTGTGGCAAAGTCCCTGGAGAACTGATATCTTCCTTATGTGCTGTAGTTCATCTTTCAGTTTCCATCCAAATCTTCTCTCCAAAAAGCTCTTTATCCATTGTAATTTGAGATTTTGATCAACATCGGAATATCCCAGCAAAAAATTTAAACATGAGGCGATGGCAGCAGACATGTTATCTATGCTCTCGACAGATGCAACTACAGCTCGAAGAACATGCTTAAAAGCACGTGCCACCATCTCATGAATACAAAGAGACTGTATGTGAGGAAGCTTAACTGCAAGGTCAACCTGCAAGAAATCGATGTTTTTTGATGTTCAAAAGCCATATCATGGAGACTTTTTATAATTGAGAAACAATAGAGATCGTCAACCCACCACACGACCTAAGGAACGCATCTGTAGTCCCCTAAGATGCATGAAGTCAGTAAGAGTACGACCATCAACAGGGGAAAGTTCAAGAGATGCGAAATCCGTGACCTGAAAAGATTACAGAATGGGAATATGTAAATAGGAAACAAAAAAACTTCACATTTCTAGTTCACTATAAACTTATATTATACCAGTTTCGGCAAAGCAATATCTTGATAGTACTCATGTGCCATCTTCAAAAGCTCATCCACGGTCTGCATGGGAAGCAGTGGATCATAAAAATAATTTTCTTTTTTAAAAAAGGCAGGCCATTTTTTCAGGGACCAGCCATGGAGATCAATAACATAATTTCATGGATCAACGAAATATTCAAAAGAAGAGAAAAGGTACCTTAGTGTGAAGGTCAACACCAATTTGCTTCAATCGCGTAAACGCATCTTCAGAAATATATTTGTGTAATTCATAATTGGAATCGTCGACCTTGGCCTCATCTGTACTTGTCTCCAGGTCTCGGTTACTCGATCCAAGTGTATTCTCTTCAGCATCACCATTAGGGGAACTCATTTTCTTTTCCCTCTTCTTCAACATTTTAAACTGTTTTCCAAGCCCTTTAACTGCAGATTCAATCTTCTTATCATCTTTATTACTACCCGAATTGCCATCTCCTGGTGTTTCCTGCTTCTGTAGATGCTGCACCCAACAAGAAACAAGTTCCCATCTTATCGAGTTTTCTGTGGTATCAGTGTTCTCATCCAGCTTTGACAGACTGTCTTTGATAACTTTCTCTACTAGAGCTTTCGAATTTTCAATAGCAAGTGAATCAGATAGATGACTATGACCACCAATCAAAGATTCCGGTGATGGCTTGTGGAGAATTGCTCTTAAACTGTAAAATACACCAATTTGTTGATCAGGTCAAAATTATCTCATCCAATTTGTGACACGAAATCCCATCAATGACAATCCTCATCTAAAAGCTACAGATCTCTCAACAAGCAACGGCCGTACAACAATAAACCAATTCTTAACTCCAGGCATCACAATCCTGAGGAGTGACATTAAAGAAATAGTTAATACTAACCTATTAACATTCAGAGCATTTGCTCCACCTTCAGGTTGATCCTCAATATCTATATCTTCCAGATGTCTCTTTCCATTCTTCGTGTCCCCGACAACCTTGACAGTTGCAGTATAGCCACAATGTCTTACAACCACAACACCCAATGCTTCAGTATCCTGGAATGGATGGCCAGACACTCACATCAATAAAGCAGACATATTAGAAAACGAACAGTAGCAAGCCCAAATCTGCTGGAGGAAAAGGGTCATCTCGAGCACCCTTTTTAAGACTAGTTCCATTTAAAGCATATAGTGGAGAAATAGGTTTTTCCAATATTCTTCTTTGCAATTTCGGCATGCTATATGAATAAGTACCTAATTGACATGTGAGAGGCTTTAAGGAAAAGCAATTAAGATTAAGCAGCTTTGAGCAAAAGTACCCACCAGCCTTCAGATGTGGAATTTTAGTATGCGAGACTTACTTGTACGACCACATTTTCATCAGAAGTTAGCCCTTTAAGCAAATTTCTTCGAGACACATCCATTGTAGATTCATCAGCAGATCTGCAGCCGATGATCTTGGCCCCTCTCTCCCAAGTTGCTTCTGACTGATCTCTTCTGATTGTTACAGAAAGATCTCCAATCCGACTTTCATGTGCAATTGATCCCGGGGGGCATTTTGAGGTATCACCAGAAGCAGAGCGTGCAACTTTGTCTATTTCTGACACAGCTTTAAAAATTGACACATCTAGAAACAGATTATGAACCAAAAATGCCTTCCTATCTCGGACAACTCTTTCCTCTTCAGTTTTGCAAGGTAGATTTGCCAATATCTCAAAGTATCTAAACCATGGCCTACGATCATATTCTCCTAACCTTCCCTGCCCTCCACCATTTCCTCCCCAGTTTTCATCCTCTGCAGCAAGGGGCACATAATTCCATGAAGAATTGGTGATGGTTGGCGGAACAAGCCAGGTGTTGGCACGGAAACCATAGGGAAGGTTGCCAAACTGAAAGAGAAACATATTTACTCAATTTTCAACGGAATCACCAACAGATGCAAGTGGGGACGAAACCGAATACAGTATTACCTTGTTATGTTCAGAAAATGCTTTCATCAAGGATGCATATGCCTACAAAAAAAAATATTATAAGATTACGTATCCCCCAGGCATATCGTGACACCTGATTATTAGCAAAAAGAAAAAAAAAATTCAGAATCACCCACATTGGCGAAAGCTTGACTTTGTTGTTGTAGAAGATCCACCAGCGAATGACTATGCAACAATTGCTTTCCCAAAGTGTAAAACCCCTTCACTGATGCCATTACTTGAACTATCTTCCCGTTACATAACTTTATCTGCATAAATAAAGACATGCCATCATCAGCCCCTCCAGAATTTTGCTCATTTAGCCAAAACCAGCCTCAGTCAAAAGATAATTCTCGAAAAATCTTAAGTAACATATGCCACTTGAGTACAGCAGCGCTGCAGTAGCCTTGAAAAAAATGTTTACTGCAGCGTAATAAGATTAGCCAAAGTGTGCTCGACATGTAAAGCCTTGTTCAAAGTTGATAACGCCACTACTATAAATAGACACCTGCATTTCGAAGTAATCGCCCTCTCGTCGCGTTTCTCCATCCTTGCTATCCAATCTTTTGATATCTGCATTCACAGAATGTTGCCGGATTTTCATCTGCAAGAACGCAAATCCGAAACAGGAAAAAAAAAAAAAAAAGCAACGCACGTAGTATGGGCGGAGTAACGTGGGAGAAGTTGAAGAACTCATAAAAATCCGAGAGCTTCGGGATTGGATGAATCGCGACCATATCATAGCTCGTAGCAACTGCCTGCTTCGCGGTCGCCGTACACACCGATTCAACATCCGGAGCCTCCGCAACCGCCCTCGTCGGCTGGACCTTACTACTCTTCTTCGGTCGAGATTCCGCTCCTCCACCACCGCCGCCGCATTTCGGCTTGGCGAAGCGCGTTGTACACGCGATGACGTCAAGTACTCTCCGAACATGAGATACCGCGCGCGACTCATCCGCGTAGTCCTCTGCAACGATCAACAATGGTAATTCCGTTATTCACAAGACAAACAGTGGCAAAAATATCTCGTTTAACAGAGAATATCCGCCTGGGACCCACTACCAGTACCAAACATTTAATAATTCGATTTTAGTCCACCTTCTTTTCTTTATGTAAATCCAATATTCAAAAAAAAAGAAGACAAATATGGAAAGACGTAACCAAGAAAAGAAAAGCCAAATTCCCTCCATACAAACCAAATCACATTCCCTTGGACAACATTGATAGTTATTAGAACCTAATCCCATTTCTGCAAGTAATCCATCTCCTTCATTCTTTCGACAATAGACGCGATCATACCAGCACTAATGTACCGAAATCTCGTCACAACTCCAAAATCAAAATACCCATAAAAGAAAATAAGTCGACAGGGCAAGTAGAGTTGCACTACCTTGGTTCATTCTGAGCAGACATGGCTTGAGGCTAACCACCTCTACCTTGTCGTTCAATTTCTGGCCTTTCACCTGCCCCCACACCACCATGTCAATTACTACACACCCATTTCTTTCTAAATCCAACCCTAACTTGTACGGTCGTAAATTCGAAAGCCATACAAAAGGAAGTTGAAACTAGTGCTGAAAACAGGGATGATCATCGCCATTATCGTGAAGTGTGAAGATGAAAAAAATGAAAATGAAGGGATGAGAACAGAATTATATGTAAGAGGAAAGATGGGGGGATGAAAGCAATAATAATAGTAAAAAAGAGGAGCCAATGCAATTTCACTAACTTCGTGGGAAAGAGAGAAGTCTGTGAGATGGCAAGTCTCAAGGTTGGCAGCCAACAGCTTCTTGACGTCGAGAATCTTGTCAGTGGAGATACCCTGAACGCAGCCAATGAGCAAACGCCGCTTCGATGAAACCAAGGAGGAGAAAATGGTGGTACCTTAAGGACGAGCTGGGTTTCATACGGGGTGATTACGGTGACATCCACGACGGTGGGCACGACTGCGGGGCACAACACAACGCATTCAGAACGGGAGAAAGGGGTGAAACGCACAGGCACTGCTTGCCTCTGGGTGAGTGGGTTCTGGGCTTACCTTTTTCCTCCTTCTTCTTCTTGTCAGTCTTGCTCTTGGGGTTCCCTTTGCTCTTGCTAGAGCGAGGAGCCATGGGAGAAGTGGGGTGAGGAGCTCGAGAATTGAATCCAATTTCAAGAGGGGAAACAGATAGATTGGGATAAGGGGTTAGTTGGTCTGGTCTATGGGCATAGAGGTCTGGATTCTCTCAAAACATTTCTGGCCTCTCCTTGTTGCTCACATGATAACTCATCTCTTTCACCCTCCCTTCTCTCTCTCCCCCACTCTGTAATCTCCTCTAAAAACCTATAAAATATTCAACTTCACATCCTCCTCCTCTTCTTTATAAAGAAACAAGACCCCCCTTGTGTGGTTTCAAAGTTAACCAATGGAGAGCTGGATTCCCCAACCCATTCTCTCATTTACTCTCACACCTCCAAATACTTCACCAAATATTACATCTCCTTCTAGAATATACTAGAAGTATATTAAACATATGTTTAATTATAATGAGAAATAGTTACTTTAGCTATTAGTTGGGGAGATGGAGAATTATGATGGATAGGAGTATGGAAGAACATCGTAAGTAACGTGGAAGACAATAGCCACCTTGTCTAGAGGAGGTACGCTACTATATGGTAGCATGAATTCATTAGTGTTAACCCAAAGTGGAATTGGTGTGGGTGGGATTTGAAAACCATATGCCTATGCTATAGCTCGATTATATGTACAAGATTCTCCGATTCTTTATGTCAATTTATAATTTACTCAATTAGAATTTCAAAAAAATACTTAAATTCTATTTAGTGCAGTTCCAATTTCAATAAAAATATTTATAAAATTGATTTTTAGACAAAACACATGATGTTTCTAGTTCATATGGAGTTGAAACAATCAAGTGTTTCAACTTTTTTGAAAAGTTAAGGAAACTCTATTCTAATAAATATTGAAGTGCTTCCTTAAATATAAAGAATCATTTAGTTTAGAGTTATCTTTTGAAACTGTACTAAACAAAATCTTGGAATGACAAATATGTATTATCGAATTCATTCTAAAGATTGTAACATGGAACGTGACACGACGAATACGAGTCTCGTATGCTCATAATATGGAATGGAGAATGAAGCTAAGGGTGTGTTTGATTTATGAGATTATATGGATTTCAAATTATGATTATAAATTATAAAGTATTTAGTTGATATGTTTAAATAAACTTGAAATTACATGGTTTTTTTTAATCCCATGTACATGGGTTTATTTAAAAACACATCACTCCCTTACTTTATTTAAAACCACTCAATCTAATTGTTAATTCCAATAACTGAACACTATTTAAAAAAATAATTCTAATACATCGCCTTTATTTAAACCCAAATAAACTAAACTCATTTTATCCCATTCCCATATACCAAACACACCCTAAAGAGATTAAGGAGATGGTTGTGTAGTGGGTTGTAAGTCCGTGGCATGGGCATGGAGAGGACACAAGCTAAGTTGCCAAAAAGAACACGTATAAAAGGACACAAAAAGAGGGGGTGTGTGGGGGACCATCCACCAGTCGCCACGTGGCTTCTTCTCAACCGCGCCTTGGGGATTTCCTGATTCCTCATTTGTTACCGCCTACCAACCTCGTGATCTGGCACTGGCCAATAAAAACCACTACCTCACCTTCAAATATAAATAATAAATAAATACAAAAACATTGTCATTTTTTATAATATCTAATATATTACCACAATTCAAATTCCTCTGTTCCACATCTTATCATATTTTTTAATTTTAAACATAAATAGCCATATAATATTTCATATTTTTTCCTAATTTAATCTGGGGTTTTAAAATCAGATTTAATAAATTTTTCGATTTGCTCATGATCTCTCTCTTTTTTTTTAATTTAATAAATCGTAAAAAAATTCCTAAAGATTAAAAAAATTATTTAATTTTAATATTTCTAAATTTCATTTTTTTATATTAAATATTGTATAAAAATCATGAATTTGAATTGAACTGATCTAACGCCAACTTCAATCACGGATTTTAGAACACAAATTGTTATATTGCTAGAATCGGTTAACCTAGATTCAAACCAGGAAGAACGATAAGGAAGGTTCCGGAAGCTTCCGTGGAGAAAAAGATGAAGCCCGTACGGACTTGAACGTGCCCAGCAATGATAAGACTTTGAGAATGTGTCACGCTTTAAAACGCCTCTGCTCTTCCTCGTGGCAACATCCTGATCAGAAATGGTCTTATCCATGCGCTTCAGATTTCTCCAAAGCTGGGAGGAAATGGGGAGTCAGTAAGTGAGAAGGGGTGGTGGAGCAGAGGCTCGTGACAGTTCAGAACTAAAAATTCACAAACTTTTGTTGATAATCATAAGAGGCTTGTGGCAGATGAAGAACAGAATCAAACGCATGGAATCATCGTTTTACACTGAAGGATGTTTACTGATTATGATGGTGATGATAGACCTCAAGCTCCTTTGTGTGTATTTCAGGATGGGAGTGAGGTATCAGAACACGTCTGGATGGAAGTGCCCTGGGATGCTGCTGTGTTCGGCATGGCGCAAGCGCAATGCCAATGCATAGTTTTTCATCTGCAGGAATGAAGCAACTGGTAAGGGATACTGGGGTTTACATGATCATGTGGAAGGAAGGGGAAGGTGAACCTCGGCATTTCGCAATTGCTCCTGACACTGAGCCACCATCAGCTTCAGCTGCAGGGCCTCCTGATTCTTTTCCTCATGCTCCTTTTGACGTTCATGCTGAATGGCTACACCGCGCTTGAGGATTCCATTGTCACGAAGAAGTACTTCAATCTGTCCCTTCAGCACCTCGTTTTCCTATCAAGGAAATTTACGAGCCACAAGACTCAGTTCCATGTCATCACTACTGAACCGTGAGAAGTACATTCACTACTGACTTGATCAGAAGAAAAGGGTAATCGAGGGGGAAAAATGAACCAACCTTGATAAAAGCTTGAGCTACCTCAGCTGTAGCATGAGAGGTGATTGTGCTTTCGAAGCTCTCCAAGACATTTGTCACTCGAGATCTTGCATCGTCTATGCTGGATGCACAACTCATTTCCCTGAGCAGAAGGTCCACCCATCCAACACCATCCACTGGCAGCCTCTTTTGGATTTGCCGCCCCTGCTTCCCACTCTCCTCAGTTGAATTTGAGCCTTTCCAAATACAATAAATGTCAACTTACCACATATTTTAAAATATCAAAATCTCAAACTAGGTGAAAAAAAATATCATCAACATATTCATTTCACATATGTCTAAAACGGTGTAAATGCTCTTCCAGGAGCTAGAAAAACGGATTCTCAAATGAAATATATGTAAACAAAGTAAATCAAAGTATTCTATGTAGTCACATGCCAGGCCACGCCCAGGCGATGCGACATCCTACCTTTTATGTTGAGTCCTTCCTCATTCAAGCTGGATGTCTCCTTGTGAGAAAGATCATGCAGGAGCTTTATTGCCAAATCCAAATTGTTACCAGATTCTTCCAAAGCTTTTCCAAGAAACTGAAAAATTGTCAACCGCATGATAAGAGGTCCCCTAAACATCAACATTGAAGCATATTTTACTGGCAGCATACTTCATCGCCAAAGTACAAACCGTTCTGAATAACATTATACTAGTCTGGTGTTCAGGTAAACACCGAAGAGAATGTAAAGAACGTCTAAAACTTTCCCTTCAGACTATCAAAACATACTTTGAAGAAGTGCACTAATCATTCTTTAAATAAAATCTGAAATTTTCTTGGATTATTTACAGTTTACCTCCACTACGCAGAAGAAAGCAATCTCGATTGCATTAAAATGGAGGGCATTTAAACCACGAGCACAAACTATTAAAATTCAAAGAACCCATGAGACCCAAAACCGCCTTCGAACACAAAAGACGCACCGAAAAAAATACAAATTCGAAGTCGAAGAAACCCTTAGACAATGAAAACCCAGAAAGTCACCAATATAGAACAGAAAGACGGTATGATAACAACAAAACCCACCTCAATTTTCATATCCGGAAACAATGCCTTGAGCATATCAACAGCAGTATCCTGCAACGGCGGAGAAACTCCAAAGCGCACAGGCGAAGCAGATAAGGAGCACCGATACCTCTTGTGCCCCTGCGACGGGGATACCTCCGGTTCACTATCCTCGAAGAACGACCTCTTACCACAAACGACTGCAGACATTATCGCCAGCAAAACAAGAAAAGATTTGATGAGTTTTCTGACAATCCCTGCTCCTCGAGTTATCCCCTTTCCGCCTATAATCAAAGGAAAGAAATCCGAAATGAATTAGGTAAACTAAGAATTAGGGTTCCGGTGATCGGAGAATATATTTCATCGGTAAAGTGTTGGACTCCGTTTTGTTTACCTCTACGCCAAGGAATTCCTACGCGGATGTGTACGTTAACCGTATTTATAGAACTCGACGAACTTAATTGGGCCTATACGCATTGAGCGGTTTTCCTACTGGACCTCACCAAGTCCAATTGGGCCTTCTAAGTAGGCCCATTTAGTCCATCTGGCATTTCTAAATATTTTTATTTTTTATAATTTCCATCATCGTCGTCAAGCTGTATGCTCCATAGATACACAGTGACTGAAAACAGACACACCAGTTCAGTAAGATCGGTAAGCAGCAGCAGGCTAGGCGCTTTCACTGAAAAGCATGTTAGCTACTTTTGGTGGGAGCCAACCTGAAGCCGAACCGCCGCCGGATTTTCCGTTTTGATTGCCGCCGCCGCCGCCGCCGCCGCCCTCATTCTTTTTCTCGTCGCGAACCCGTTTGTTTATCCTTGCGGACACTTTTTTGCCAGCAAAGAAGCTCATCTTTGTCGCTGCTAAAACTCCAACTGCGATGACCAGAGGCCGGACCGCCCAGTGAAAATCTTCGAAAAGTTGATATTTTTCCATGATCCCAGTGCACGTTCCAAAAGAAACATGCTCTACTTCATCAGGATTAGCCAGGAAGTATGCGTTTTCGTGTTCGTCTCCGAGAACAAACCTTCCAGGGAAAGTGATCGAAAGGCAGCCATTTGGGAAAACCTGCGAAATCCTTCCACTCGCCCAACTTCCTCCCCTTTTATGTGGCCATTCGAATTGCGGGGTTGTGATATCTGCCTTCAATCTTACAAACTCCCCGACTAAAAACGGTTTCGCAATCTCGACATCGGAGGAATGACCCCTCCAGAGAGTTTCAAGCCCAGAAACCCAACAGCAACGCTCCCATCTCGTTGTATGTGATGCAGAATTCCCAGAGAGGAATGCTGATTATCTTGTTTCATCAGTTTCACCCAGTTCCCTGCTGACAAACCAGAGGTGACTCTTTCTAGAGCTTGTCCATTTAGCTTCAGAGGGTTTTTCATGGTGGGAATCTTCACAAGAACGAAGCCATCACGCGCACTGTCCTTCTCAAGACCCACAACAACCCCTGTTATCTCCATACCATGCCTATTAACTCCCTTTCTTGAACAAACTGTATCGCCCACCTGCAGATGATCTTTAGCGAGGAACCACATGCTGAAGCCGCCGTTATCATTTGATTTGTCCCGGCAAGGACCACTCCCAAGGCTTCTGACTGAGTCATCATCATAAACATCAGTCTGTGAGCTGCAGGAAAGAAAGAGTGTTGTTTTTTTCTGGTAAGAACAAGCTCAGAAGATGCATGTATACGCCGTTTCAGAGATAAAAGAGGAACCTTTGGAATGCGACTAATATGTCTTGCATCAGGGGCCGGTTTCGGAGATCAAACTCAAGGCAACCTCTAAGTACTTGTTCAACTGCAGGAGGGAGACCACTTGGAATCATTGGTTTCTGTTGGCGCATTACGACTTCTTGATGCATTTCTTCCACCGCTCGACCGAACCAGGGCGGAGAGCCTGAGACCATTTCGATGATGCTGCAGGCAAAGCCCCAAGAATCAGTCTCATAAGATATCGGACCCCTTAAATCCGGTTGCCATTGTTCCGGCGCCATGTAGTTGGGCGTCCCAAGCCTGACTTCTGCGCGAGAATCAAGCCATGGAATCCCAAGAAGGAAGAAGGGAATCCCAAAATCACCCAACACAATGTGATCGTTCTCGTCTAAAAGGAAGTTGTTCGGCTTGAGATTCAACAGTAAGAAGCCTCTTTGATGGAGCTGATGTATCCCTGCAGCTAATTCAATCCCATACCTGAAGTAAGTTCAGTCCTTTGTCAGTAAGAAACTGCAATCTCAACGATCTTACACTTTTCCGGTTATGTTTAAAACCACAACCTCAGAACATCTGCAAGTGGGAGCTTTCCACCTTTCCGCAATGCTATCTTATCACCAACCGATCCCTCGTAGGATTTCATAGCTAAGCAGATCTGTAGAGATGAAGCTTTTGAAAGAATTGCTTTACAGTCACTGGTTATTATGATGACAAATGCTATTTACCTGTCCAGAGAGAACTGTAACGCCATGCAGCCAACAGACGCATCTCAGCTGCTTCAAACTTGCCCAGGCAGCTTCCATTTTATGCAGAAACTCATTCACACAGTCCTCTTTTACAGGATGCAGCATCTTCACTACAACTTCGTGGTACTCATCGAACTCCGAGGATGTCTGATGATGCGTGGCGACCCAAACATCCCCAAAAAGCCCACGTCCAATTCTGTGCCTGAGTTTCAGTGATGCAGGATCGATGTAAGCCTTTGGTGGCGGCGGCGGAGAGGAATCTACGGTCCTTAATTCATCAGGATCCCCTCTAGAAGCTCGTAATCAAACGGAACAACCGCTGACGCCGACATTCCAATCTGATCAAAGAAACCCAAAAAGGTTATCAATTTGGGGAGGGCGTACACCGATATTAATCGCAAGAATATGGAGGGGAAAAAGTGTAGAATCTGGGGAACCATCACGAATCATTAAGATACTAGAAACCCAGAAAAATTATCAATTCGAAGAGGCGTAAACTGAGCTCGATCGCAAAAATATACTCTAGCACAGCGAAGAATCTTCCAAAGTTGGCATTTTTTAAACTAACAAGAATCTGGGGAACCGGTGATTCAATAAGATATTCGGAACCCAGAAGATGATTTATTCGAAAGATGACGAAACTCACCGGGAAACTCACCAGCCAAGTGGCGAGACACGAGTATGAGAAGGGGTTCAGACGGAAGCCAAATGCGTGAAAATGAGAGAAGTGCAAGGAAGAAATAAGGCGAGACGCGGTAGCGTAGCCTCCGAGAGAACTATCAGATATTTATCTGCTTTGCTTGCTCGCTCTTCCATCACTGGATTGCCAACATGACCATTATTATCCTTATTTTCAGACAAAATTTCCGACTTGTCCGAGAGAAAAATGAACAGATTACACAATCCTCATCACGGTGATGGCGACTTCACATTACAAAAGAAACTCTAAAAAGGCAGCTGTGTGTTCTTTACAAAAAGCTTTGAGAAGAAAGCAAAATCTACAATTGCTCTACTGCTATTTCAGGTGAATCCGATTCTCATTGGGGGTTTGAATGTCCTGGGCGCCTGCTCTCATGTAACGAACGAAGTGAAGCTGCAAAAACGAAATCTCTGTGAAATTATTTCTTTTTCTGCAGTCGATGACAGAAACGAAATATGGAGATTGTGGAACCTGATCACCATCTTTGATTCCACACTTGTGTATGTTTGCATCGTCTTTGGTTAGCATTTGGCCCTTGTAACATAAGCAGAAGTGGCTCCAAACCAGGGACCTGCAGATATTTCAGAAACATGTACCAGGATGTTGAAATCCAAATGCACCCCATGGAAGTCCCAGTTTTCATACCATAAACTTGTCTCCTTGTCGGAATGTAGGCTGAATTCTTCCTCAATGGTTGCTTTCAGTCCAGAAACCGTGGCGTTTCTATGCACCTGAAAACCTGTAAATTCGAGTAAGTATGTGAATTGGACGAAGGGCGCTGCGAATCAGTAGCCATCTTACTGAAACAAGAGCCATCCAACTTAAGAACAGAGAGTCTGAGAAGCTGCGCCGGGAGCCGTCTGTATGTTAGAAACCTTCTTTTGGAAACCGAGGACGGTGACCAGAATTTCGTACGGCGAGTTCTACGAAACTTCACTAGAAAACTCGCCATCTAGAATCCAGTTTTTCTGGGAGGTGTTGTTTTGAATAGAAGAACAAGCAGAATGATTTTGAAAAGACGACCGTTGCAAAATCAAACGCAATACTTGGGAAGCCATTAATGCAGTTCCATAAACAGCAGCCAAAAGAATGGAATAATCAGAGGGAGCCATTTACAAACAATTACGGGATTCGGGAAATACACTTCGCTTCAACGTACAATAAAATAAGCTACAAATCAATGGCACACAAAGCACGCAAGAATTTGGGACAACACGCACCGGACATACTCCTGAAACCCAAGATTTTCTAAATTTACTAGCCGCTGGATTAACAGAGAGATACAGATCGCTCCAAGCATAAGAAGTAATTAAACCATTTCCATTTTTGAAGTCAAGAGGACGAACAATGAAGGATTCACACAATTTTCTAGATGGACTCAAGCATTCTCTATTTCTTGCTTCACCTCCTTCGCATCAGATTCAAGCTCAGAGCTTTCTTTTGGCATTTTAAATATTTCATGGTTTTCGAGAGCAGCGCACTTCTCCTTGTTACCTTTCAGAAGTTCCAACACTTCAAGCATAGTTGGCCTCTTTTCAGGTTGAGTTTGTGAACAGACAAGGCCAAGGAAGACGACCCTTTTAAGCTCTTCTTCGACAAATTTTCCATTGAGCTTTTGATCTGCAAGTTCCTTAAATTTCCTTTCACAGGCCAAAGGCAGGGCCCAGTCAGTGATTGCTCGTTTTATTGTCCCATCTTGCCTCTCCAGTGGCTTCCTTCCAGTAGCCAGCTCCAGCAAAAGAATTCCAAAACTGTAAACATCACAGTTCTCGGAGGCCTTTCCTAGCATTGCATACTCTGGAGCAAGGTAGCCAAGTGTTCCCTTTACTCGGGTTGTCACATGTGTTGCTCCATCAGGTATAAACTTGGCGAAACCAAAGTCTGAAACTTTAGCATGAAAATCGCTGTCTAGCAATACATTGCTTGCTTTGACGTCCCGGTGGATTATGTGTGGAGTTGCAGAATGATGCAGGTAGCTGTATAAACCAACCAATACATGGTTATGTGAATAACTCCGGATTCCGCAGCAACAACTAAACTCACAATGAGTACTTACGCAATTCCTTCTGCAGCACCAATAGCAATGTTCATTCGTCTGCCCCAATCAAGATGGCATTCATCAGAATGCTGCCCGTGAAGGTGGGATTGCAAGCTCAGATTTGCCATGTAATCATAAACTATCAGGCGTTCCTGTCCTTCTGCACAATAACCACGCAGAGTAAGCAAATTCTTGTGTCGTACATGTGCAAGAACCTCAATTTCCACGGAGAACTCTGTCTCAGCCTTGCTACTCCATGACTTCAACCTTTTCACAGCTATCTGTAGAAGAAATGAAAACAGGGACGATTTTCTATCAAAAGCAATTCTTCAAAGGGGAACATATGATGATGGCAGAACAGCAGTGAAATGTGTCACTCAGCTTAATAACCTCATGTATTCGCTAAATCACGTGTTACCATTTGGAAATCGGACAAACGAATGCTAATGTTGTCTGTAAAATTTTGATGTGTTAGATAATCATCTTACTTGAGATCCATCCCATAGCTGACCCCAATAAACACTGCCAAATCCACCTTCGCCAAGCTTGTTATCATAGTTGAAGTTATTTGTGGCTAGCTGCAATTCTTTTAAAGAAAAAATCCTCCAAGAAGGCTCCTTCGTTCCACGGTTTTTCCTGCACCCAGTTCTTACGATTGACTAAGATTTGGAGATAACTTCACAAACAGCAGTGATCATGCTCCAATATTTTCTTCCATCTCCAGATAATTGAATAAGCGAATCAAAAACAATCACTTCAATCAAACAACTATGAAATTTCAGAATAAAGCAAGATGCAACCAGGAAGCATCCAATGTTCGTTTAAAGTAAACTTCCGATCCCACTTGTGTTTCTCCGTTTCAAATCCAAATTCACCAAATAAGCATCGCGAAAGCACGTACCGATCCGATTTAACAAGACAGCAAAAGGCTGAGCGAAAACCCATAGTCTTTAACCCACTTCTCGAAATCCAATCTTTCAGCTAAAGGTACCCTCTACTCGCTTCAGAACCATTTCCTTTCAGCAACGGCCTTCCCTTTTTCAAACCCCAGAATTCAGGGACCCGGAGAGAAGAAGACAAAGAACATGCAGTAACTTAAGATTTTTCATCGAGTCCCTTGCGTACCAGTAATGAGTATAAAACTGCCTACCTTCTTCTTCAGCCGCATTTGAAATTTTCAGCTCCCATGGGTCCACTACCCATCTTCCCTCTAAATGCTCGTTTGACACTTGACCTGCGTTAAATAGACCCCTGCGCCTGCAACCTCCACCTTTTCCACTGTACTCCTTGAAGCTGACTCATGACCAAGCTTCGCTCTCCAGATTCAATTGCGGTCCACAAATTCCTTCGTGTGATTACGCCTGCTTTCTTTGCGGTCCACCGGGAATGATTCAAGGGCGGGCAGAATTCATCCGGACAGGTGTGGTGCCGGTGCCGGTGGCGCCCACCCTCTCACACCACGCTCATAAATTAATTAATTATTTTCTAATATGAATAAACTATACTCTAATCTCAGCCCTTGTTTTAATTCGGATTCAATTCGAACCATGGCTTTTTGGGGATTTAATTCAATTTTTTTAAAAAAATATTAAATAATTATTTTTATTTTTAATATTATTTCTATAATAAATTGAATAATTCCAATTATGTATTTCACATAAAGGCACTACCGGCAATACCGGTAACAGGTCACATCCAACCTTATTAGTGGCTGCTCCTTTTTTTATAAATTGAAACAAAACCGACTGAATCGGTTTATGCGACGGCCCAATAAACTATTATTGGGCTGAAACTGTTGAGTTAGTCCAACGGCCCAACACTATCGGGTCGGGTCGGGTCGGGAAACAGCAAACTAAAACATGAAAGATCCTCGCTCATTTTGCTTCCATGGCTACCAGTTCTTTGTACAGCAGGGAATCAGATTATGGTTCGGTTCCAGAGGGAGCAAAAGGCATTCTCCTGGCCCTACTTTTTATTAGTACGAAACCCTTTTGCACGATTTTCTTTGTCATTAGTTTTCACATCACAAGGGGCTTCTGAAACAACACAAGCTATGGAGATTAGATCAAGTGGCTGCAGCAACTGGGAGCAGCCTGTGGCGGTCATCGTGACTGGTGGGTGTTTCAGTTCTGTTCATCTCTTCTTCATCCTCCTCCTCAGCATCCCACAGGAATCGCGCATATGAAGCCAACACGAAGCTGCAAGAAGCGGATTGAAGTAAGAAGGCAGATCTGTGTGGATGGATCTGAAGGGCAGCTACTTGTGTTGCTTTTAGGAACAAAAAAAGTGACTAATCATGGAGATTGTAATGTGTACCAGTCATTGGGATCAGTTTTCACAGCTTGGTCAAAGTAAAGCTCGGCTCTGGCTGCATCTCCGTGAGTTTCCCATATCAGATCAGCGTACAGTGATAGAGCAGTTCCATCGCTTGGATTAGCCAGAATTGCTCTCCCGCAGTACTCCTCTGCTTTTACATAGTTGCCTTTCACCTGATTTGGTCATCAACATCGTTCATATTTGCATTGTTTTGTGTCAGGGTAAGTTGGGGAATTGCAAGAGAGATGAAGAAAGCAGGTACCTCTTTCAGGAATCTTGCATAATTGGAAAGGACGAGGGAGTTTTCTGGATTCGCTTGGACCATCATTTCGTAGTAAGCATCCATGTCCTCACGGCGATCTCGTGGGTCGGAATCGAGCCCATCACCCCAGCTTCCTCCTCCTCCGCCGCCGCATCCACCGCCAGTGCCCTTCCCTGCGCCGCCTCCGCCGACAAGAGTCTCCGACACCCTGCACAGCAAAAGGGACTCAATCTCCAGATCCTCGTTGGTATTCTCCTTGATTTCCCATAAGCTCTTCTTCCTCCTCCACGGGTCTCTGAGATCTGAATCGGAAACCACTCCCGGAGACAGCACAACCCTCCGGGTCTCCTCGCACGACATCGAGAGACAAAAAGAACGCGTTCTCTGCAACTGGGCTATCCTATCCGGCTCCGGCGAGGATTCTGATCCGGCATTCGAACCCGAAATCCATGAATCCAAAATCGGAGTCGAAGAGCTCCTCAGCAGCATTATTCCTTTCTTGTCTTCCGCTTATCACACCTCAAAACAGACTGCCCTGCCGAAGAATGGCATCACATATACAAGATGGGGTACGGTGGAAGCGACAAGGGATTAAATTTATGACCGACGTACACGTGAAGACGCAACAGGTGGCGGCGTTCAGCACCGTTCTCAGATCGGCGGCGGGGGCCACACGCCCCACACCCCCAAATTCCGCCATTGCAATTAATCGAAAGGGCATTGCGACCTCTGTGAATGAATTATCATGCGAATCCATTCAAGGAAGGAGACAAAACGAACGGGTCACAGAGCACGCCCCCCAGCTGATCAGGACACCTTCTCGGAGACCAGCACCATCTCCTCTTCCTTATCATGTACATGAATTCACGGCTCTCTATTTATTTGTTTATTTATATTATTTATTAATAAATTGACACTCAAACGTACATTAAGAAATGGGCTACGTGCATTTTGCAATTGTTGGGAGTTACTAAATAAACCATTTTAATGTGTTTCTATTTACGGACATATAATTGATGCGACAACCGCGATTACAGTGGGCAAGTACAACTCCAGGCCCATGTTGTCTGAAGCCCACTCAAATGGCCCATTTCTCTAGTTCATTCTCACTCATTCCATGACCAATCATTCTCTATATTCCAAAAATATTTTTTGATAAGTATTTCTAAAAAATAAAAGTTTACGTTTATAAATTTTGAAACATAAATCACTCAAACCCTAGGGCATTTTTGAGCTCTTAGTAGTTGGTGCAACTTAGGTAGGTATCTTCGATATTTTTCATTTTGGATATTTAATTCTTATGATTTTATATATTGTAATCTCTGATAAAAGACCTTGCATAAAATTATAAATATTTTTCTATTTAATTATATCACTTCATCTATCTATAATAAATATGAAATATCATTATTAAGTTTATGTTTTAAAGTATTTTTTTAAAAAATATAAATTCTATCAAGTAGAATCTTAGAATTTATTTGATTGTGTTGGAATATTATTTAAGAAGCATTTATTATAAAATATTTTGAATTTCTCGGTTTTCAATTTATTAAAACTAATCAAAACAAGGTCACGTGATTGCACGTGAGGTGTGGTGAGCACGAAATAGTTAGTTGGAGATGAAAATTCTGCTATGTTCTAGATGCGAGGACTAGTCTGCAAATTGCGGAGCTGGCCCCCTGGCCCTTGATATAATTAATTGAAAAGGAGGGGTCCACATGCCAATTACAAGACTTTCTTTACACGAGAAAAAAATGAGTTACCGGGGCGGGGGAGGGAAGAGGACAGGAATGGGTGGCTTCATTTACATTTTACAAGGCGGAGGAGGGGAATCAGGGAATCCGGAGGGTTAGTAGGAAAACTGACTTCTCCGGTGAAATTGGAACCGATCTCTCAGAATTCCGCTGTAGAGTGCCATATGATTCGCCGGCATTATTTCCTTCTTCGACAACTCCGCATCCTCTTCGCCGTAACCATCACCTGGACCTTGGTTCCTCCGCCTTCTCCGCCTGTAGGCCTCTCCATCACCACGCGATTCCCTCACATCTTCCGCGAATTTCACCTTCTTCTTCTTCTTGTTACCACCACCGCCGCATCCCGATCCTGCAGTTTTTCACCGATTTCGTAATCCCGACGAAAGGCGAATAAATCACGCGAATTGCGCTCTTTCTTTAAAAAAACTTACCTGAAGAAGAAGAAGAAGAAGACGACGATAGACACGATTTGAGCGCAGGTAGAGGATCCTCTGACAGGAACCGGTTCCGGTCCTTGAAGAGATCGAAGAGAATTAGGGATCCGGCGGAGATCGCCATCGCGAACACGATACCTTGATAAGTCATAAGCGACGCCATGAGAGAATCGAGCTTCAGGGCGGGGGAGAAAAGATTGCCCCTCAGGTCAACACAAGTACGAATTTGCAATTGCAGACAACCAACTTTTCTTTTCTTATATAAATTATAATTTATTTCTTTTTTAGAAAAGCACAAATCAGGAGAAGCTGCGGGAGCGCGCACATGATGACAAGGATGGCGTTAGGTTTCCATTTCCAAAATTTCCCAATTTGTTTTCTTAAAAAAAACATAATAAATTCAAATGGCGTACGTGAGGCCCAGTAGCCCCCATCCCTTCGGACACTTGTGTGTTGTTTGTTTTAGGTTTGCCGTTAACCTTAACGGGCAGACTTACGACACACGTTACGTCGCCGTTAATCGGCTCGTTGGCGTTATTATTGTTCTTGGTTGTTCTATTTGCAATTTGGCCCCATATTTATTACAATTTCCCCACTTGCCAACACTCCGGAATTGTCTGGAGCATACGGCGTCGGAATGTGATTTGAGGAATGTATTAGAAATCTGATTACCTTTTATGATGTGTGCCACTTTATGATGCGTACAAAAAACTTGACCCTTTTTTAAAATATATATGATCATATTTTATTAAACCGTGTTCTAATTTTTTTTTATAAATTTTAAAATAATTTTAATTATAAAAATAATTATATCATAAATACTTTTAAATTTATACTACAAAAATTATTTTTTAAAAAATAAGTAATTAGTTAATTTTAATTCTTATTTCTATTTTTCTAAAATAATTTTCAAAAATTTTACAGAACATTGATTAAGTCTTCTCAAAGATGAAATGGTTATGAACATGATTTCATATATTGTATTCTGGATTATTTATAATTAAAGAAATATCAAGTGATAGAACATTCGTCATCAAAATCACTAAATATAGTATAATTTATGAGTTAATAATAATTAAAAATATGAATATAAATATGTTTAATAATTAAAAAGATATAGACGTAATTTTTTTACCATAAAAAATTAAAAAAATATTAGATTAGTGGGTTTTAAAAAAAATCACGTCTCCATCGGGGGGTCATTGCTGTGAAGCGCCAATCAGACATGGCGGCGTCTTTGTCGAACACAGGAAACAAAAACCGTGGTCGACAAGCCGCTGTTTACCGGCATATCTGAAACGGTTTCAAATGATTGTGAACAGTGGGTGTTCTTTGCCTAGATTGCGACATTATTATTATTTGCCAATGAAATTGATCTCGGAGGTTGGAGTGTCGTCCTCGTTCATGGCAGAAAGACTGGAACGGGAAAGCAGCACCAGTGACGATGGAGCGAGTCAGCAATCATCCTATGTTGTGAGGATTGGCGGGAGGTAGTCGGATTTGGTGCCCAGAATCCGAGCTTTGGTGTCCGGGAAGAACTCGGTTCCGGGCAACTCAGTCACGGTGCCCTCGCTGGAAACGGCGATCGGGTATCGGAGCAGGTGGCCCGGGAGGTCTCGCTCCAGCTCTTCACCTGCGTACAGGTGCCAGTACTTGTCCGCCACGTCGTTCACTTTCCGGACACACTCCTCGCTCTCAGGATGGAGGAATGTGTTGTCCAGCATGCCCAGGTGTTCATACCACAACGCCATTCTGAAGCCATGCACCTGGCCCCTGGCGGGCTGCCGCTGCAGCGACAGGTGATGGGGCTGGTAGCCTCCCATGGCGATCTCGGAGTCTCTGGCTCCATCCATTGATCTTTGGTTGATGTTGGCTGATCCCACTATGATGTATTCATCGTCAACTGCAACAGAAACGCACATGGTGGTGTTGTGTTGTTACTGAACAACATTTCTGGTGTTGAGAGGGATTTACCGATCATCATCTTGGCGTGGACGTAGATCATGAACCGGCGGGCCGCCTGAGCTTTTTCGTAGCCGGAGTCAGGTTCTGGTGTCTCAGAAGGCATGTACTCCCCGCTTTTCTTCACTTCTCTGTTCCCAAGGCAGAAGAAGGTGAGGTAGTTTCTGGGATCCTCTTCAATACCCTGAGCTTGAAGTGCCTGGATGACATCTTTGTACATCATTTCCATCGTCCTCCTCTGCCAATCCAGTATAGCCTGAACGGAGGCACTCTCAGGGATGCCTTCAGGCCACATAGGTACCACAACATACACAGTGAACCTTTCCCGGGCCTCGATCTTGCTCACAATCTTCAGGGAGAGTTCCTTGGGAATAACGTGTAGAGCTCCTATGTCCTCAGCTTTGATGTCACTGCTGTTCCAGGCAAAGGAGCTTCCCAGGAAGTATTGATTCTCAATGTAAATGAAATTCTTGGCACGGCGGATAGCATGAATATAGGCATCCTGAATGCTTCTATCTACAATGTTGTCCTTGCCGCTGACAAGTCCGGCTCCGGCAGCCTCCTCAGGCGACTCAGGGAAGCCAAAGGCTGCCCCTCCATCGATTGATCGGAATAACTGGACATTCCAGGTCTCCTGGTCATCAGGGTATACGACAGAAGATGGGGGAATAATGTCATCAAGTTCCCTCAAGTTGACCAGCAAATCCTTACCACCTTGCTTCCTCCATCGCTGCTCGAAGTTGAAGAGGACATCCCAGGCGATCGGTCCTTCGAGCCGGGAATGGATGTCATGCCACGGCTCCCGAGGTCCACCTTTGGAGATTGAAGCTCCGGTGTAATTGGGCTGGTGGAAGTCATCGTGATGAGCAGAGTCTAGTGTCCGGAAAAGAGAATGGAACTGAGTATCGTATCTTCCATCACAGAGATCAATACCTCCCACAAAACTCACAACTCTCCTCCTGTCTGATTCCCCGTTGGGAAAACCGCTGTCTGCAACTACAATCTTTTGGTGGTGAGTGAACATAGTGGAAATCTGCAAGTCTTGAACAAAGCTCCCTCCATCATCTGGATTTCGAGGGCACAAGACACAGTGAACGTCTGTGTCCCTAAAGTATTGCTCAGTCTCCTCATCATGGGTGGCCATCAGGCCATCCCTCTTCAGTAATCCAACTGAAGTTCTGTCATCCCAAACAAGCATAAGAACTCGAACACCCTCACTAGCTCTCTTCTTTAGCAGCTCGCCAATGGTGGCATCACCTCCAGGCCTCTGCCTACGCTTGTCCCGAATCAAGCTGATCTCAGTGTAGACTGACCAACCTGTGATGTAAATAAAGTGCTTTGCATTCGTGATTGCATCAAAAATATCTTCCCAGCACCTGTGAGGTTCATAGTACTGCCCACCAGTTAAGGGTATCCTCGGAATAAACTTATCAGGAACATGCGCATCTTGGTAAAGCGAGACTCGGCAACCAGTTCTCTGAGAATAGAACGTGTAAGGAACACCAGGGTACCTAGCACTTTTAATTCCACGAGCCCAGTTCCGGTCCCTGGTGACGTCAAAAAACTGAAGTTTCACATGAATCTTAGATCCTTCATGAATTGGGTTCTTGTTTTCGTCCAATATCTCAACCCACCTATCCACTTCTTCACCTTCCAAGAGTTCAGAAACTGGAACGTAAGCTCTCCCAATTACGGTGGCTCCAATGGGATTATCATCTTTGACAGTGAATATCACATCGGAGGCAAGGTGTGCACAATAAATATGGAAAGATTCAGACCACCTCGGGTTTTCAGGTTCATTTTCGAGGATTCTCGTTCTCCCGACTCTGGCCTCTCCCAGATCAACAGTTGCATATATTCTGGAAGTTCCCTTGCCAAACCCAACTGCTTCCTCAAAGTTCTCTCTGAGCTGCAACATTTCCGAGAAGCATCATGGATGATACCCACAAAAAAAAAAGAAAAAAAAAGAAAAGCTCCAGGTGAAAAAAGAATGAAATCACAGCACACAACATAGCAATACATCGAAACCAAGAACATGAGCCGATCTAATCTTCATCTAAAAATTATACCTTGCTGAATATATTACCACCTTCGCCAGAGTGCAGGCGATCCACTTCGTAGATCGTAGCATGAAGAGTTCCATGAAGCAAGATCTGCGCCATCACTTGCCACTACGATAGGGCTTCAGATCACAACCCAGATCACGGTACACAACCATCACATCAAATCAAGACCCGCAAATTGCAAACATGACAAGCTTTCAACCATTGGAGAAAATACGCTTGAAAAGGCACATACCTGAAAAAAGCTGTGGATTCCAGAAGAACAGCGAAACGAGACACGATGCGGGGGGAAAGGAATGAAAGAGCTCCAAGTGGAAATGGGACAGTCGGCAAGATGCGGAAAATCGACTCTTTATACAAGACAGTAGCCGTACAGATCCACCTCCACCGTTGACAATCATGAAAAAAGGAGGATTTTTTATATATTTGCATTTATCCCCCCAACTGCCAACATTTAAAATGCTCATAATAGAATTCGCTATAAAAGCGTTTTAGGTATCCTCTTTTTTTTTTGAAAAAAAAAAAGTTCCAGTATTTGAACGTACGGAGATGGCGCTTTGATCAGCCATCATTCAGTTTCTCCTCCTCGGTCGAACGGTGTAGTTAGTTTTCCATCTTCTTCCTCGGGACACTGTCGATTTCTTCCGATGTTCGTCGATCAACTTCCGCTTGTTGATGGTCCGATCGATCCACTGTAGGAGCAGGTTTGTTTCAATGTTGTTGTCATTGGCTTGCTGCAATCCATTCTCCAAGTTCATACCGTTTATGCTTTCTGCGAAAGTCGAAGACTTTGGACATGGACTTCGCAGATGGCTGAAAGGGCATGGTCTTGAGAAGAAATGCAAGATCTTCCATGAAGCCATGCAAACCAAAAAGTTCGATCATCAGACTGTAGTGCTCCAACCAAGGGATCAAATGGTATTCATCACTGCACATTAGTTCAAAATACTTCCTCCCCAGTTCAACTTCTCCCTCTGAAACACAGCCCCGAAGAACACCCAAGAAGGTGACGTGATCTGGGGTGATGCCTTCTTCCTTCATGCACTCGAAGAGTCTGAAGACTTTTTCCCCCATTCTGTTATAGGCGCACCCCATGATCATTGAGTTGAAGAGGACAACATCTTTCGATGGGGATGGAATGAAAACCTTGATAGCATAATCAATGCAGTGACATTTAGAGTACATGTCGACCAAGGCTCCTGTGAGCACAATGTCGAAATCGTAACACTTTCTGACCATATACGCATGGATCTGCTTGCCCATTTCCAAGGCAGATAAAGTTGCACAAGCAACTAACAGGGTTGCAAATGTATATCTGCTGGGGGTGGTCTCTCCCAGCATCTTAGGGAAGGTCATCATGGTTGCTTCGCTGAACCCATGACGAGAAAAGCTCGTCAACAATGCATTCCAGGAAATGCTATTGCGGAAATTGCTTATCTCATAAAACCATGTTCTGGCCCTATTCAAGGTACCACACTTGCCATACATGTCAAGGAGAGCGTTGCAGACAAAAATATTGGAGTGAAAGCCATGCCTGTAAGCATATCCATGAACCTGCTTACCCAATTCAACATCGGGTGTTGCAGCACATATTTTGAGAATCAAACAAAGTGTGTAGTAATTGACCTCTTGAATTCTATTTCGCATTTGAATTACCAATTCTAAAGCTCTATCCCATTTTTCCAGTCGTGTATAACCTGCCAACATCACATTCCAAGACACAATATTTCTCTCTGGCATCTCATCAAATAGTTCTCGGGCTTCAGAAATTTTCCCGCTCATTGCATACGCAGAGACCATAGAAGTATATGCTACAACATCCTTAGTACATGGCAACTCAAAAAGCCTTCTTGCACTTTCCAGGTCACCACATTTGGCATACATACCAAGTAGAGTACTTGAGACAACTTCATCCTCCACCGCATCCGTCTTAATTCCGAACGCGTGTAATTGAATAGCTTCTTCAAGACCACCAAAACTCGAACAAGCAACAATAGCGTTGGAGACAGTGAAATTCATTGGCCTAGCTTTCATGCCTATCATTTTAGAAAACATGGTCACTGCCTCTTTTCCCTCTCCAGCTTCCAGATACCTCCTCACTATCACATTCCAGGAAACAGCATTAGGATTCTCGATATTGTCGAACATCTTCCTTGCATCATCCATTGCGCCGCACTTACCATACACGTCGACTATCGAACTCTCCAGTATTACATTACCCACGAACCCATACTTCAAAATAAGTCCATGGACCTGCCTGGAAAGCCAAAGCTCCAAAACATCACCGCAAGAAGCAAGAACACTCGCAAACGTAACCTCCTTAGCATAAACCCCATCCCCAATCATCCTCGCGAACATAAGTATCGCATCTTCAGGATGCATTCTTCTCGAAAACGCGGTAATAATAGCATTCCAAGACCCAACATTTCTCCTCGGCATTTCATCGAACAACTCTTTCGCATCCTCCAAGCATCCGCATTTCCCATAACTTTCAATCGCCCGGTTAAGAAGGAACACCGGTGGGTCTGGATAAAAAGTTACCAGGTTAGATTCCAATTTCCGTATCTCCACTATCGCCCTATTCGACGCACAAATCCTAAAGAGATGCTCATACAGAGAAAAATGAAAAGGCGCGGATGAATCAAATAGGATAGAAACTGCCTTCGATAGGCGACCAAAACGAGCGTGGTTCAGTATTATTCCAGTTAGCGCCTTAATAGATAACCCCGCGGCGTCGCCACCGGCAAGAGCAGGATCCCGGTAGCGGCGGAAGTGCCCCAAAAGCTCCCCGCCGTTTAGGCCCATGCCGATCTCAGTCGTCCTTATTTTATTTTATTTTTTGTTTGTCCATTGCAAGCACACGTGCGCGCACGTGACTAATGCACCCTCGTTAAGTCCAAACGTGCGTTTTAAACCCCCTACAATAAATTTTTGTGTGATTGATATATTTAATAAGTTGATAAATTACAAATAAAATGGAAAATACTTTTATTTAAATAAAATATTAATATAAATAACGTGGTATATAAATTTCATTTAAAAAACATTATTCCACATATTAATATAATTATAATATAAGATGATGATTAGGGTTTGAACAAAGGTGTAGGTCATGGGGCAGAGATGAGACCTATGGCGATGGGGGAAGACGACATTATTAGGAGAAAATAGGTCATAGTTTGTACGTGCGATGCGACCAAATTATGTCTAAGTATCGACCAAATAATGCACCACTCGTTCCACGACACCCACACACTTCATCATCAGCCTATGCACTAATCCCCTAGTCTTGTCCTAACCAGGACCTATTTCCTCATATCCTATTTTTAGAAACAACACACACGCGCCTTTTATAGAATAGTTTTTTTTTTCTATTTCTGTAAAATTGGTGCCAAATATCACATGTACGGACAGTGTGATGAGGGTGTGTTATATTAAAATAAAAATTAAATTAAATTAATCAAGTATATAAAATATTATAGATTAATATTAATAGATTGAGTTTAATTTTGTATAATGTTATCTATATTTTTTATGTATTTGAGTTTTACGTTACTCGTTTTATTTATCGTATGTTTAATTTCAACATACTAAATGAATCATTTTAGTTGAATTTACCTTTTAAAAAGTAATTTTCGAGAAATGTTTGGGAAATATAAGATGAATTAGTTTCAAAAAATCAGAAATAATTCCAACAAAAATAATGATGTAATAAAATAAAATAGTGTATTGCTACTGGAGAGGCCCAGGCTCGCCGACAGGAAGATCCCTGCTCGTTAAATCCTATAAAGCTGACGATCCATCCCCTCTCTCTCTCTCTCTTTCTCGTGCTGTTTCTATATATTGATGTTGAGTTTCGTGAGCTCGGTGTTTTGTTGCTGTTGGTGAGAATGGTGCAGGCCAAAAAGTTCAGAGGGGTCCGCCAGCGCCACTGGGGCTCCTGGGTCTCCGAGATTCGTCACCCTCTGCTGTGTGTTACTTATGATTTGATTCCCATTTTTATTCGGGTTTTATGAATTGGGGGTTTGCTGGCAGGAAGAGGAGGGTGTGGCTGGGGACCTTCGACACGGCGGAGGCGGCGGCGAGGGCGTACGACGAGGCGGCGATACTGATGAGCGGCCGAAATGCCAAGACCAACTTCCCCGTTCCGCCGGAGTACCAGTTCAACTCCGGCAACGCCAACTCCCTCTCCTCCATCCTCAGCGCCAAGCTTCGAAAATGCTGCAAGTCGCCGTCCTTGACCTGCCTGCGTCTCGACACGGAGAACTCCCACATCGGCGTGTGGCAGAAACGGGCGGGGGCCCGGTCGGACTCCGAGAACTCCAAATGGGTCATGATGGTGCAACTGGGTAGCAACAGTAGCAACAACAGAAGCTTTACTGACATCATGGCTCCTCCGCCTCCGCCGGAACCCCCCACTCGCGCCGATCCGATCCCGAGCAGTGGGATCGACGAGGAGGAAAGAATCGCCTTGCAGATGATCGAGGAACTTCTCAACAGGAACTGACAGTGGTTCGTTTTCATCCTGTCTGAAATCCTAGGGTCAGCATACCCAAAGTAGTCCAATTCGTTGTGTAATTAGTAATAAACAGTATATAATATACATCTCTGGTCTCCTGTCACGAACCAACTGAACTCAGATGTTGGGGCCTGCTCAGCTTCACTGTGCATGAATTTAATTCGGGATGCAGTAGTCCTTGTTTTGGTCTCTGCATCCACAACAGCATCATCCAACCTCAATAAAGGCTATCAAAATGAAGCTCCTTACAGAATCTTATATGCTTGTTCTTCAATTCCTACTGAAGCATTTGCCTCTTCTGGGCATTCGTCTTTTTACCCTAACACCGTGCCTTTCTCACCATTTTTACCTCTTCCCAACAAACTTTTCACCCATGTGGTAACAGCTCCAGCATCCTATGCATATTCTATGACCCAAATTGATACGTCTTGAATTGATTCAGAGAGAGCATGGTACACCCCCATCCTCGAGTAGGCGGATGGCGGTTCAATGCAGGGACAGGAGGAAAGTGTAAGGAACCATGTATAAGATCTTAGTTTGAAACAATAAGGTGATGATCATGGGGGAGGGAGCAAGATGCATTTGTTCCTCCAGTGGGAGGAACAAGAATAGTGTTTGTCCTATATTTCACAAGAATCTGTGTGACCAAAGAAATTGTATCTGTTGTCTGCAATCCTCTCATAAATGAAATCCCTTGTAAACCTGCAAAGCACAACAATCGAGCAGCCGTTTAGAGGGATTCAACGGCACACAGAAGAGGAGACTAGTGATGAATTACTCGGGTAAGAGCTGCAGCATGAGAGCCAGCTGAGGAAATGGAAGATCCATGTTGTTCATGATCTTGAGCACAGCCTCTGACTTTATGTATGATCTGGGATTGATATCCAGAGAGATGCACATCATGCTCCTAATCTTGCCTAAGGAACTCTAGTTGGAGATGATGATCAATTATCGAGAAGAAGCGTACCTATCTTTCTCTACAAGAACAACGCTTGAGATATCATCAGGGGCTCGGCCAGATCTCTGAAGCAATTTCTTTCCAGCTTCACTTTGCAGAGATTCGAAACGGATATTCCTAGTCGAAGAGAAGAATGAAAGCACTACTAAGTGACCAAATTGAATCAAGTCAAAACTCATGCTCGAAATGAGATTCCGAGGAAAACAAAAATTCAACCTTTTCCGATCATAGTCGCGGACAAACTTGACTCCTCCATTGCACAAATTGCAGACGCCTAGAGCGCAAAAAAATCATGAACAATAAAATATTTCAAACATCATACTTGGATATCCAACGGGGAGCGCGAAGTACCATCGAACAACATGATGGGGCGAGAATCCCGCTCGAAGAAGCTAGCGGTTTCCTTCACCCAGTCCGTTGCCACAGCGTCGCCTCGCTGTTTCAAGGACTTTTTCGCCGCAGCCGTACACATTATGCGGCGAGAGTTAACGGTCGCCGGAAGTGGGAGGAGCGACGGCTGGACGAGAGCCATAAAGTCTCTCTGAAACTCGTTGCAACTTGCAAGCCTGTCTGTGGACGCAACTCAGGAACGCCAGCGGAATTAATTCACACGTGCTTCGCGGGCCCTTTTTGGGCCTCAAATTTACACTCGTCAACGGCCCAAAACCATTTGTGATTACTTTATAAATTTATATATAATATTATTACAACATTCATAATATATACTTTTAACATTATAGAATTAATTAAAATTATCTAATAAATGAGTTTGTACTTTACTGAATATTAAATAAAAATAATCTTTAATATTCTATCAAAATATATTAATGAGCATGAAGGTTTTTGCCATCGTTGGTATTGACGAGGACATGCTTTAAAAATATCTCGATTATTTTAATTGTATAAACAACCAGTGTATGTATACCACGTGTCACAAAGAATGCCGCGTCCAATTCAATGCAAAAATCAAATCACTGATAATAATAATAATATTCGTATAATTTTAGAAAATTCAGAAAAGAAACAATTTCAAACAAGGGAGGGTGGTGCAACACAAGGTGGGATTTATGTCCATCCAGATGGGTTCGTGATCGAAATCTGTAATGGTCCTGAACGGAGAAATGGCCCATTACTGCCCGGAGTTCAATCTCCGGCCGCCGGAGCCGCGGCTCGCCGTCGTTGAATCATGAAACCAGCTCCTCATCCTCCACCCGTTGCAGCTGCCACTCTTGTGTTTGTCTTTGTTGTCGCCTTGTCAGTGTTGTAATAAAATAAATTGTGTAATGAAATAACACAGAGAGGGAGAGAGAGAGAGAGAGAGAGCTTGTCATATATGTAATTGGCGTGCCCTTGTTCGCTTTTTGAAACCGAAGTAATGACAAAGAACGCTACTGTGGATAATGAAAATAATAAGCCTTCAATTCGAATAATGCAGAATGGTGCTGCTGGTCCAAATACCACAAGAAAGAAAGGTATGAATGAATTCTATTCCCAGACAGGGAGTTGCATCAGAACAGAAACAAGTCACCAGCAGCAGCTTTAAAAAATCTATGCTCTTGAACAGGGACAGCCTCCTTAGGGTGTGTTTTGCCTGTTTGTATCAACAATATCTTAGGGTGTCTTTCTTAGGAGGTGGCTTTTAAGGGAAGGAAAATTTTGGGTCCAAGTACAGGAGGAGAACAGACCTCAATTCTCACCATGGCCGCCAAAAAAACACAGCACGCAAAAGCTGTCTTGAGTTGACTCATGCATGAGGTGTAAGCACTGCAAACTCAGCAACATGGAAACGAAAAGAGTAAGGCTACCTTAACAACTTCAGCAACACCATTGCTCACAAAAACGCCAGTTCCTATCACAAAATTCTTGAGAGCACCAGAAGTTCATCAGGACTTTCAACATGAGTTTGAGCACATGGTATAGGTGACGGCACAACAGCAATAGGAATTCATCATACAAATAAACAGAGAGGAAAAATACATGGAGTCAAATCAAAATATAAGGCGACTTGCTCAAGTATGAAACATATTTATTTACGATGAACACAAGAGTGGCATAATAGCACATAGTATTATTCAGGCTCAGGTAAAAAAAGAAAAAAAAAACTATTGATCATCAGCAAGAAAACTATGACTAACACCCCCCAAAACTAATTGTTTTAGGCTGAGGGTTTTCCTTCATTATTCATACCCCACTGTTCCTCAGCCTTGTTGCCATTAACTAGTTCAGTACCGTCTGTAGAATCGGATTCCACTATCACTGCCTCTTCCTGATTTTTGGCATGCCCATCTACTTCACCGTCAGTCACCTCTGCTGCTTCTCCATCAGTCTCAGCATCCTGATCAGAACAGGAAAAGGGATTTACTTTGAACCAAGCCATATATCTAATATGTAGCAGGAATTTAAATATCACAGGTAGAGCATCAACCCATGCTTTTCCAGAACGAATATTCATCTGTAAGACCAAATAACAATGGATTAGTTCAGATGCACCTCATAATCCAGGCCTCCATTTTCAGTAGACTCTTCCATTTGGAAATTCTTGCGAGCTTCTACAAGACTTTCTGTGGATCTATGGACATGGTCGACATATTCAGCTGCAGGACGGTATTTACCCCTTGAGAAAAAAGTCGCTTCCATTAATAAACTTCCATTACTTCATGTAAAACACGAGCACACAGTCGAAGTATCATTAAAAATAAGCCGTATCATGTGAAATTTTGAATAACAGCAGCCATGATGAGCTTCACCACTTGAAACACCAAACCCAAAAATCAATCATTTAAATTAGCATATACCGTGTCTCAGCAACTTCAGCTTCAACAGCAAGAGCAACTTGCCAGTCATCAAACAAATTAGGGTATTCTTCTGGATCAGCAAGAGACTCAGCAGCCTTCTGATTAATCTGCATGTTTTCAAGCAACGCATGATCCTCAAATAAACATATCACTAAGACTCTTATTTAGATCCCATGCCACGATGCGCATGATTTCAGAAAAGACAGGATCTTCGATAAACCACCTTGCTGAGGTCCTTTCTCCAAAGAGCAACGATTTCTGAAACCTTACTTGGGAGGTAGGATCGTGCCATCAATGCAGCTTCCGGTATCCGGTTGCTGCATAGAATTCATGAGTTAGGCTGACAAACAAATCAGGAAGGACGAAGAAGAAAACATTACCTGTCAACCAAAAGCTGGAGGCAGTCCTCCAACTTACCAAGCATAAATAGACAGAGAAATGCGACATTGTTCTTCCCATGCTCCTTGGCAACAGAAGCAAGCTGAGAAATTCCTTCTGCATCGCCTAAGGACGAATATAGTAGCAACAGACCACTCAAATCATTCGCTTGCTTCAAACATTCTTCTGCCATCCCCAACTGAAATGCAAATATGGAGCATGATATTTAGAACTAGTGTATACCAGGAATAGCTTACAAATATTTAGATCCGCAAACACAAACAGAAGCAGAGAAATGATCAAACCTTATTTTGATGAAAAACAGAAGCTTCTAGTGTACTTCATAATGATATTATTTTATTTACACATAAAATGAATTTAGCAGTTGATTCAGCCAGTAGAGATGAAACCAAGTGAATTACCATTCCAGTAGACATAGCCAATTCACCCAATTGCCTCCACTTAGACTCGCTATGTGCATCAGCTGCAATTTCCTGAGGCGCAGATAGAAACAATGAGAATTTACTGACTAGAACTCCAGAACCTGATGGGAAATTAAAGATATCATATTTCAGAGTCTGATGCTCCCAACAGTTGACTTCACACTATTACCTTTGCAATCTCCAATTTTCCTAATTGAATGGCCAATTCAAATCTATAGTCGGGATCCGTAGCAATACTAAGAGCATCCTCCGGCATCCCCCTTGACTCCAAGAAATGGGCAACACTATCCAGAGAAAACAAATCCAGTATCACCATGAACAGCCAGTAATAAACTCTTAAAGTCAATTTGAGGAAATGTACTAACTTTCCAAGATTTTTCAGCAGGTAACCACTAATGGTATTCTCATCATAATAATAAATTCAGCAGGTAAACAACTACGGACCTGTTGTGATGTTCCTTTGGAATTGATGGCAAAAGTGCATTAGCTCTTCCAAAATCACCACGCATTACAAGAGTCTTATACTCAATCATGCTGAGCAGCAAAGTGTATCCCATAACACTGCAGTTCCAGCACAAAAAATAAATTTCCTAACAAGCGAGAATAATGATTGGTATCATGAAATGAAAGAGAATGAAACTCATTTTCGGTTTCTGTTGCACAAAAGTTACAAATAATAATACCAAAAATCATACATTTCGCAAATCCCAAATATAACTCACTTAAACTCTTTGTCAATGAGATAAACCCGGCTTTGATATGCAAGATAGCCAAGCAGGTACATGGGTCGATCTAAATGATACATTGTGGTCGTCTGAAAGATAACGTTGAGACAACAGGTTAGATTTGGTACAACGGTCACCTTTCCACTCCTGAGACCAAAAAATGTCACTGACGACATACCTCACCACCAACGCAATAATTAAGTCTCCACGAGGAATTAGTGTAGATAAAGCAATCTCCAACCCAAATTGCAGTTCTTACTCGCTCAGGCATTTCATATAGAAGATCAAAAGCATCTTCTACACCCTGCTCATCCACTGCTTTTCCAGAATCCAGATGAGCAGAAACTACATCCCGCTGTAATAAGAGAAAGGAAAAGGAACAGTTTCCAATTAAATACTAACAAATCTAAAAGAAAGTCAAAGAATGGCATGCTTACATTGTATTTAAGAACATAGAATGATGTGTCACTCGCAATGGCCACCAGATCACCACTGTCAGCCCAGTACACATTCTGAAAACAAAATTAAATAAATTCATAGTAATAATGATTAAGGGGTAAACAATGATAAAACAGTGAGAAGTTTGATACCTTGACGTTGACGTCGATTCTTCGAATTAACCTGCATTCGGCCCAATCATAAAAGCACAGGAAATCATTTGCAGACATCGCCAATAGATTGCCACCAAAGATGTGCTCTGCAGAAAATGTAGGACGGATACTTTTCTTTTCCTGCGATAAAAAATAAAGCCATATCCTAGGCATTGGAGATTGGAAACATAATAGAGATAAAAAAATGAAAGCAAGAATTTAAAATATTCCAGGTGCGATCAGGAAGGAGGTGACTAAGTGTCTTGGAAAAAAAATATTAAAAATGTATAAAATATAAGGTTATATTACAACCAGAGGAAGAGATTTATTAATATTAAGATCCCTACAGAGGGTGGATAAAAACAAATTTTTCATACAGATTAAACTGAAAGGTAATACCAACCGAGAAACTTTTATTGAAGATCCTGATCTTTGATGTACTCTCTCTAATGGAAAATTCTCCTTCAGTTGACCAGACGACTTCCAATGCAGAGCCAAATGATTTGTTTCTCCATGCCACGGCAGTGCAAATTGAGTATTCCCCATCCCCACATACAACAACAAACCTGCCATTGGGGTTGTGCTTCAAATTCTGCAAGGAGATGCATACATCACCCAAAAAGGGTAAACATGATTTAAATAAAAAAAGAAGAGATATAAAATCTCCCAAATACATGAATGAACCTGACTACACAGATACACCACCCGGAAAAAAAATCACAACTTAGCGACTAAAAATCACAAGGATAGAAACTGCAATATATTCCATGAATAGCGAAGAAAATACCTGAGGGTAAATGTCACAAGTTGCCAGATCCTTAACAGCCAATGGCAGCCTTTCTCCATCTGAAACCTGTGAAATTATGAACTTAGATAATTCAAACCATGATTTACAAAGCCCAATGAGCTTATACCTCATAATCTGCACCAATGCTCTTAATGTTGACAGCTTGAATTTCATTGTGTTTAGCCCAGATAATTTTCCCACTGTTGTCCATACTAGCAATAGGTACCTCCCGACCAAGCTTTACCATAATTGTTCCTTCATCATAACCAATTACAATCCTACACAATAAGAAAGAATCTTCAACCAAAAAAAAATAATATCATCTACCAATGCATTTTCATGGAGAATACTTTGTCTAATGCAACATTTTCAGAAACTGGAGTGAGCGATAAACGGCAGATTCGGCTAAACAAGTGATATCTGAAATGTAAAGATGCCTACCGTCTTGAACCTTTCAGGTAACCAATCGCCCAAACTCTTTCAAGGCCATAATTCAATGTGTTCTCGTTCCTGCATGGCACCGCAAAACTCACTGAGAATAAATTCTAGGAAAACAAAAATCAATAGTATAAAACCCTAAACTTCTGATATATAGCTAGGATACACAAGTACATAAAAACTAAAACAGAATAATTAACACATAATACTAAATAATGTCCCTACATTTGAAGAAAATAACTTCTAGATGGACAATAAGTTGCATCTACCATTGTCCACCCATATCTTGTCTCAAAGGAAACTAACCTATATGTTGTAGCATGCCATACGCGCACTGTACCATCCTCCGATCCTGTTATTATAATGGGAAGCTCAGGATGGAAACAAACAGCTGATATATTGTGTGTGTGGCCTTCTAATGTTTGAACACAACTCTTTGTTTGATAATCCCAAACCTGCATGACATATTTTCTTACAAATTTAGGATTCACCTTAGAAAAACTCGTAATATGAAAAAAGGGGGAAAAGAAAAAGAAAGCAAAAAACCTTAGCAGTATGATCATCTGAACCAGTTATCAAATAAGGTTTGTCCCCGCCAGTAAAGTAATCTACACAGTTGACTCCTTTTGCATGTGCATCTAGTGTAAAATTGGGATCAGGAGACCCAAGGTTCCAAATCTACAATGCAACATTCAGGCTTCCAATTTAAGAAAAGATCAAAACAACAGTAAAACCTCCACTAATAAAAAAATTTGGTCCATACCTTAATGGTGCGATCGAGAGATGCACTTGCAAAAGTGTTTGTATCTTTAGGATTAAATGTCACTTGCATAACATAATGGGAATGACCCTCAAAGATTTGTGTACATGCCCATCCCTTTTCCCAGTCCCAAAGTTTTATGAGCATGTCATCTGACGATGACAGAACATAGGGAAGAGTGGGATGTACAGCCACACATCGTATATAATCCGTATGAGCCTCAAACACTTTGACCTTATCCATTGTATTGTAATTGTACACACGGATATGCATGTCATCCGCACCAGCAACTACCCACTGCTTTCGTGCAATAAACTTGGCTGACCTAACTGGAATATTAAACAGGATATTCAGGAATTCTAAATCCCTTAAAATGATAAAGGACTGGATATATCAAACTAAAGAAATATACATTCCCATCACCTGGAAGTTCTGTGACTTCAAATGATTTTACCATTGCCTATATCAGAAGGAATGCTTTCGTAAAGACTAAAGAAAATAAATATTCACTTAAATGGATAACATGGCAAAAATCAGAAAAAATAACACGTACAAATATTCTGTCACAAAAATACAAAAATATGAGTATCACTGGTTAATGAGAAAAAGTAAAACAGATTTGCTGGGGGTAAAATTGAGTCAGCATCCATTGAGAGTTCTCAAAAAAAAAAGCAATGAAAATTTCTGAAGAAAATCATGCTATACAATTAACATTATGTCAAATAAACACATGAGGTGGCCGATGAAGTGCTAGAGAAAAAGATGAACCCTATCACAAGATCTGAATTACGTCTGCCCAGGGACTAGAGAAAGTGTCATCCTTATTACCAAGGATTCCATGTTTTCCGTTACACATAACATGAAACTGCGAAACTACCGAGTCATCAATGATAGAAGTGGAACTGTATACATCAACTAAAAATCTAAAAGTATTTGTTTACCTGGGTCTGACAGTTCCAAATGCAAACTGTACCGGAATACATACTTGCCAATATCCTGTTACAAAAACGCACCACACTAAGGCAACAGAAATACATAAAGGAGCACCAATGGAAAACGTTCCGAACAAGACGAATGAAATAGTGCATCACATGTTCAATTTTCATGATGAATCAATTATTCCATTACAGAGTCGCTAGTGATGACTAGGATCGTGAAAGAATCATTCACTCGTCCCATAGACAACAATAATTACAACGAAAATTTTCAGCAAATGCAAATGGCTGAAGCATACCATGGCTCTGTAGGATGCAGATCCACTGATTTCACTCGTTCTGATCTCTGGGAAAATTTTCTCTGAAAACAGTAATTCAGGGGTTCAGCATCAACATCTACTTAACCCAACTACAAGCAATTGCGAAAACAGACGAATTGGTACCTTGATATCCAGTCTAAGAGGCTGCCAAAGAGAAAAGAACAATCAGAAAAAAACCAAGTGAGAAACTGCAATACATCTCCAGATCTCAAAATAACAGTGAACACTAATGCTATGAAATGCCCCATGACAATCATTCTAGAAGCAGCACGAAATTTCGGAAACCAGAAATTCCCAAACCCCTAAAGCACTCAGATCTGAAACAAAAAAATAGGTAAATCACCGGAAACGAATAGACAACTCACCATTTTCGATAAACAACAAACTGATCAATTGCAGAACCACCAAGATCAGAGTGGACGAACAGATACTGGGGGAATTGCAATCTTCAGGGAAGATCAAGAGAGAGAATCTGCGCGTTCATGAAGTGAGCGTTGAAGAGGTGGGTCTACCCCCCGTGGCCCGAAGGGCAATATCGGAACATTAACATTGATTTTCAAAATATTGAATTTAATTCATATTAATCTTTTTACGAAATAATGGGGCCGTGACCATGCCCTGTTCATTGGGCCCAGCCACACAGCGGTGTTTACTAGATTACGCAACCCCTGTAGCGCATTTTAGCATCGAAAGTGTTGTGATGTCAAATTTGATTAAGTTTCCGATATACAGTCTTTCCGGCGACGTTCTACCGGCGAAGACATGGAGAAGAAAAGGACCGAAAACGTCCCCATAATGCCAAAAACGCAAATCCCCGCCGCCTAAATGGGTTTTGAAGCTTCAACCACGTTCAGCTAGCATCGGAACGACGGGCTTTGCCATACCTTATCTCCCACATTTCGACGTCGTTCCCACGATCGTATCCCTGCACGTACTGCGGAACACTGGCCAAGTTCACGAGTTTTCCCGTGAACCCACCCTCTGCATCATTCAGGTACAAAACCATAAAAACTCCTTCATATGGAGCAAGGAGATGGAGGGCAGATGCTTACCTTGTTCTTGTTCGTGTTGAATAAAACTTAGGAAGTGTGAGTATCCATTTGCAACCACATCAAGATCGTCCATGGTGAAGTTGTACCGCTTTTCCAGCGCCAGGTATAGAACCTGCAGTGATTGACAACAGCTGATGCACCAAAGCATCAAACTCCGAAGAGCAAAAATGTACCTTTTCTCGACCGGAGGACATAACGGGTTCCAACACACTGAAAAACGCATCAGTTAAGTCATCACTGTAAATGACATCCGCAGCTAACAACAAGGACGCTTTCTGAAGCTCCTCAATGTCTGCTGCGCTCCAAGTGTAGCTGAATGGAGTAAGCTGAGTTATATCACCTGAAGTTTTGGTTTGTCTCTGGAAAATCAACAGAATAGGCAACTAGGAAGCTTCGTTTGGAATAAAGTCTAACTTGCCTTGTCTGAGATTGAGCATTTACTACATCGACAGGTGGCCACGGTCTTCTCCAATCAAGTTCACGCACATGTATTGAAGCTTCCGGGTGAAAGATTTCAGAGTTGAGATCAACGTTGTAGGCGCAGTTTCCTAGAACCTCTTCACCATGGTCTGTCATATTTAGTAGCAGATAAACTTAGAAGGCAGATAACTCTACATTGAGAGAGCAACTAAGAAGACTGAAAGATGTGGAAAGTTCTTCTAACTCTATGCACTTTCTCACAACTAATTTTCCATAGCATTATGTGGAATAACAAACGAGAGGAGGAACATCCACCTCACACATGAATTCCCAAGGCTTAAGCAAAACTCAACTGCAATAAGAATCCCAAGAGTGTCACGCTGACACTTACCCGTTAAGAAGACGGTATTTGCACCAACCCCAAGAATCATGCCAACCAACCCTGTACATACAACATCAGATGGCTAGTATAATTGAAAAGGCACGGTTAATATAACAGACTGTGCATGAGATATTCCCTGCTCAATGTTCATCACTGGATTAAACAGGAAAGATATAAGCGCTAAGACTCACCAGTCCCGCACCCAAGCTCCACTGCAACAATTCCATCCCAATTGGACAAATCAATCATATTGTGAAGAACAAAGTCGGCTAGTACCAGCTCTGCTCTCCAAACCTGAAACATGCAAAACCTTACTAACAGGAAAAAGGGATAAAAAAAGTTTCTAAAATTTCAACACAATATGCTTGGGCTTGGTAAATCCCGGGGAAATGGGAGACCAAATAAGGTGGTCAAAGTCTGGTGTCAACAACTACTCCTCAAAGTTCAGCCTAATCCTACCTGAAGACCAACTCTTGGAAGAGAAGAGGTAACATTGTGCTGAACTCTGAATACCAAAGAATGGTTAGGTAGGTCTGCAAAGCAAAACAACGTAATAAAAACAACACAGAAGCTCCCATAACCACAATACTCAAGGGGAATTTAATATTTACCGTTCCGCCGAACTACAAGTAAATCACCGTCCTCATCCATTTCATAAGAAACATCGCTCGTAGCATTATTCACTTTCCCCCTAATCCATTCATCTCCTACGCAATTCAAGATGAACCTTGACCAACGGAACCACAATTACACAAAGGATAAAAAAAAACCATGTTATCCTTCACTTTCCAATGCATCAATGCCCTTTACCCTTAGTTCCAACAAACAATATATTCATCAACGAAACAATGTACTCACTTGGCGGAAGGACTACGGTGAAACAGGAGGTTTTCGGACCGGAAAAATTCGGGGGGCAACCCAAGTGAATCTCACTCATCACTTGGTCTTCCACCGAACAGCCGCCATCCCCTTGCGGCGGCAAAATCACCGCCGCCGTTGGAGCCGACGAAGACTCTTCGTCAATGCTATGCATTTTAGTTCAAAAAATCGAATTTGGTTAAATGTAATATTAATTTTAATATTGTTAAATAGAATTGCAGACAAAATCGGGGTACACTCATCGCAAACCGGTTAACCCATTTAGGTTAACCGACCCGAATTGAAAACATAGGTTACATGATCACTGAAACCCTAGGCATTCATCGCCGGTGGAGGAGATAACTCGGCTCGAGAAACCAGGACTTCTTCCCGGTGGGCGGCGTTCTTTGCCTTCCTGCTCTGCTTGTAATCGCCATAGAAGTACGACGCGAAACCCCACAAAACGAGCATGAGGGATAAACCCTTCGACGGCGTGAATTTGTCGCGAAAGAATAGGACGCCCAGAACTTGATTCACCGCATGGGTCAACGCGAGGATGATTCCGGAGAGCAGCGACGATGAGTAGTTGATCACTCCGACGATTCCCAGGAAGAAAAGTTGCCAGAACAGAGCATTCAGCGCCGCCACCGCGTAGTAGGTTACTCTCCCTAGTGAGTAATTTGCAGGCTCTCTTGACAATTTCTGTGAAAGAAAGTTATTGAATAGCTTTCGTTGTTGCATAAAGTTACTCGTTCTTGTAAAAGTAGTTACCTGGAAGCCGCTGTTGGGGATCAAGCCGAAGGTGCAGAAGACGGTGGCTACGAAGCACATCACGAGCTGAAACTCAAGAATCAGAGTGTAGGTGATCTCTTGCTTTGCCTTCTGATACACCAGCTCCACCAAGACGAGGATTAGCCCATACAGAATAGCAGCTCCGAGGGTCATGAAGAAGCCGGCTATGTAGCTCGATTTGGACTCCCCGGCGGGGCGGTCGCCGTTGCTGTTGATGGCCAGCGCCCCGGCCCCCATCATCAAAAGCACCACCGAGTTGATGGAGTAGGCCGTGAACTTCTGTCCCACTATGAAGAACGCAAACAGGGCGACGAACCCTAGTTGCGAGGCCACCACTAGCGACGCCGTCGACACCGGCAGCTTCGCTATACCGTAGGCGTAGAGGTAATCATCTACTCCGGTCAATATTCCGATCACCGCGGACCCGATCAGCACCCGGGTGTTCATCAGGACCAGTCTTGGGCGCGCCTCCTGGGAACGCCGCCGGAGATACTGAAAAACCAGAGGGATGATGAGCACCGGAAACCCCGCAGACTCCAGCCAGCTCGAAAACCAGATGCTCTTCCCGCCGTGGACGTAGTACAGACGCATGACCATCGGGCCGCCGCAGCTGCCGAGGATGAGGGTAAGACAGTTGATTATCAGAAGCGTAAGCCTCCTCCCCATCATCTTCACCATCTCCCAGTTACCTGAATCGTGAAGAAAAGCTTCCTCCGTCACAAGATAACAACACCATGTCGGTCATATAAAGAAGAGGGCGAGCCACACCACATGATTACTCCCTCAACGCAATCAATTAAACATTGAAAAGCAATCCAATGCAATAAATGACTAATGCTGTAGATCAAGGGGATTTTCAGCAATGAAGTCAAATCTTTCCAGCAACATCCTTGAACTCCATCAGTAACATCAACATCCACTTTCACTTCATCAAAAGAAAAAAAACGAACAACCGTACACTTTTAGGTGCATAGGCAAAGTGTGATTGGAATTAATTAGAAAAATGTGTGAAAAAAATAATCATCATATATATGTGAAACATAAAATGACATTGATCACTTTGATTGGTGTAATCAAGAAAAATATCTATGCTATAAATTTTTTTTTAAAAAAATCCATTTGGGAATTTTAAATTGTTTTAGGACCGTGACGCGAATTCATGAGTAGCTTTTATTGATACAAGATAGAGAAGCAGGTACAAGGGTCGCCTTTTCACTCAGAACAAAAAATGATCATACCTCACATCAACTCAATAATTAAGGTGTAAAGAATTAAAAAATATAGATCATAATCTTACGCAATCAACACAATGTTTTTTTCTTTTTGTAATCGTTTTTATTCAAAAAATTAATAGTTATTCTAAAAATGAAATCAATTTGTTACAATATAAAATAGTATTATATTCAAAAAGAGTTACGGAGGCCATTGCTGGCTTGTCGTTTCAGACATATCAACGAGGAAAGGCGCTGTCGGATAAGTGCAAGGTTAGTTGGTGTTAGCTTTATAGAAATTAAATATCCTATAGATTGGAAAAATACACAAAAACAAGAAACAAATTAGAGTGTTTGTGGTTAGGAAGCAGTTGGATGGCGTGTTCAGATTTCCTCTTTGCCCCTTGTAGCCATCGGAAATTTATTAAAATTAAGAATTTTTGGATCCGAAACTAATAGTCGTTTTAATCTCTTAGAGATTGTATTACGTGAATCCATTATTTTTTATTTTTATATAAAAATAATTATTAGTATATTTTTTGAGCAAATGCATATATTATTCAAATTTAATAATATAAATGTATTGTTTGAATACCAGTAAAATAAAATACATACATATTAAGTTTTAATTTATTATAAATCAATTTTAAATTAAATATTAATTTTATTTAAAACTTATTATCAAACATAACTATTAAATAATAAACCCTTCAAATTCATCATGCAGGTTGACGAGGAGGTAACTCAACTCCACGAACCTGCGCTTCTTCTTCCTTGCGTGCGGCGTTCTTCGCCTTCCTGCTCTTCTTGTACTCGCCGTAGAAGTACGACACGAAGCCCCAGAGAGCGAGGATGAGGGACACGCCCTTCGACGCGGAGAACTTCTCGCCGTAGAATACGACTCCCAGAACTTCGTTCATCGGAATTGCCAAGGTGATGATGATTCCGGACAGCATCGACGACGAGTAGTTGATTACTCCGACGACTCCCAGGAAGAAGAATTGCCACAGCACAGCATTTATCACCACCACGAAGTAGTACGTTGCGCTCCCTAGTGTGTAATTTGCACGCTCATTTGATAGTTTCTATCAAATGAAATTTGATCGATATTTGAAAACCTGGAAAAAAAAGCTGCCATTTTTACTGGTTCTGCTATTAAGAGTTACCTGGAAGCCGTTGTTGGGGATCAAGCCGAAGGTGCAGAAGAGGGTGGCTGCGAGGCACATCACGACCTGAAACTCGATAACAAGAGTGTAGTTGATCTCTTGCTTTGCCATCTGATACACCAGCTCCACCAAGACGAGGACCACCGCATACAGAATTGAAGCCCCGAGGGTCATGAAGAAGCCGACTGCGTAACTCGATTTGGACTCCCCGGCGGGGAGGTCTCCGCTGCTGTTGATGGCCAGCACCCCGGCGGCGATCATCAAAAGCACCACCGAGTTGATGGAGTAGGCCGTGAACTTCTGTCTCACTATGAAAAACGCAAACACGGCAACAAACCCTAGCCGCGTTGCGATCACCAGCGATGACGTCGACACCGGCAGCTTCGCCATGCCGTAGGCGTATAAGTAGTCGTCTACTCCAGTCAATACCCCGATCACCACCGACCCTATCAGCACCCGGAAGTTCATCAGAAACAGCCTTGGCCGCGCCTCCTGCGACCGCCGCGCCAGATACTGAAAAACCAGAGGGATGATGAGCACCGGAAACCCCGCAGTCTCGAGCCAGCTCGAAAACCAGACATTCCCCCCGCCGTGGATGAAGTAAAGACGCATGACCATCGGGCCGCCGCAGCCGCCGAGGATGAGGATAAGACAGTTGATTATCAGAAGCGTAAGCCTACTCCCCATCATCTTCCCCATTTCCCAGTTACATGAATCGTGAAGAAACGCTTCGTTCGTCACACGATAACAGTACCATGTGGGTCATATAAAGAACGAAACGATGGGGTATTTAGAAATCTCGCCGCCCTGTCACTATTGTCACTGTAATTTTTTTATTACAGAATGTGTGGTGTGTAAGAGTGTTAGAATGGCAAGATTTATAAACTGGGGAAGTGGGGGAGCCACACCACATGATTACTCCCTCAAGGCAATCAATTGAACATTGAAAACCAAACCAATGTAATAATGACTAATGCTGTAGATCAAGGGGATTTTCAGTTATCAAGTCAAATCTTTACAGTAACATATCAACATGCACCTTCACTTCATCAAAAAAAAAAAAAAAACGAACGACCGTACACTGTCAACAGTTGGAAAGAAACGAGCTCGCCAAAAGGTCAGAGCTTGTTGGGCATAGGCAAAGTGTGATTGGGCTTAATTAGAAAAATGATAATAAAAAATTGTGTGAAAAAATGATCATTTTATATGTGTTATTAAAGTGACACAATGGTCACTTTTATAAATAACATATTGTGATTGGTATAATCAATAAAAATATCTATGCTTTAAATGCTATAAATTTTATTTTAAAGAAAAATTACATTGGGGAGTTTTAAATTGATTTAGGACCGTGACATGAATTCATGAGTAGCTTTTAAGCAGTTACATGGGCCGATCTCAAAGACAACATCATGGATTGGGTACAAGGGTCACCTTTTCACTCAGAACCAAAAATGATCATATCTCACATCAACTCAATAATTGAAGTGTAAAGAATTAAAAATAATAGATCAAAATCAGCAACAATTTTCTTTTCTTTTACAATCGTTTTTATTCAAATAATTAATAGTTATTCTGAAAACGAAATCAATTTGTTACAATATAATATAGTATTGTATTCAAAAATAGTTATGGAGATCATTGCTGTCTTGTGGTTTCAGAAAGATCAAGTGCAGATCGTATTAAAAATTAAGAATTCGATAGATCGAACAAGCATACAATAACAACAAACAAACTAGAGTGCATACACGTGTAGGTGTGGATCACAAGATATTTCAATCGTCTACCCGATGGGCGTGTTCAGATTTCCTCTTTCCCCTTGTAGCCATTCAGAGGCGAAAAAGTTAAGCTACATAGGTTATCATTCATAGGGATATTAATAGGATATATTAGAAAAGTAACCATGTGTTAGAAAAATAAACATCCTATGTGTAAAAAATTGATTTCAGCATGTGATAAAGAAAAAGACAAAATGGTTAATTTTTTAAAATGGCCAATATTCCTATATCAAGTGTCTTCGGAAATTTATTAAAATTAAGAATTTTTGAATCCGAAACTAATAATCAATGGAGTTGATCTAGGTTTAATACCAATATAATAAAATTCATGGAAATTTGTCATAAATCAATTTTAAATTAAATATTAATTTAATTTAAAACTTATTATCAAACATAACTATTAAATAATAAACACTTCAAAATCATCCCTACATCATCAACTAAGCATTAAGTGCAGGTTGCTGAGGAGGTAACTCCATTCCATGAACCTGCGCTTCTTCTTCCTTGCGTGCGGCGTTCTTCGCCTTCCTGCTCTTCTTATACTCGCCGTAGAAGTACGAAACGAAGCCCCACAGAGCGAGGATGAGGGACACGCCCTTTGACGCTGAGAACTTCTCGCCGTAGAATACGACTCCCAGAACTTCGTTCAGCGGAAGCGCCAAGGTGATGATGATTCCGGACAGCAGCGACGACGAGTAGTTGATAACTCCGACGACTCCCAGGAAGAAGAATTGCCACAGCACAGCATTCATCACCACCACCAGGTAGTAAATTCCGCTCCCTAGTGTGTAATTTGCTCGCTCACTTGATAATTGCTGTCAAAAGAAAGTTGATATTTGAAAACCAGGAAGAAAAGTTGCCATTTTTACTCGTTCTGGTTTGAAGGGTTACCTGGAAGCCGTGGTTCGGGATCAAGCCGAAGGTGCAGAAGACGGTGGATACGAAGCCCATCACGAGCTGAAATTCGATGACCAGAGTGTAGCTGATCTCTTGCTTTGCCATATGATACACCAGCTCCACCAAGACGAGGACCAGCGCGTACAGAATAGAAGCCCCGAGGGTCATGATGAAGCCGACTATGTAACCCGATTTCGACTCCCCGGCGGGGCGGTCTCCGCTGCTGTTGATGGCCAGCACCCCGGCGCCGATCATCAAAAGCACCACGGCGTTGATCGAGTACGCCGTGAACTTCTGTCTCACTATGAAAAACGCAAACACCGCAACAAACCCTAGTTGCGTTGCGGTCACCAGCGACGACGTCGACACCGGCAGCTTCGCCATGCCGTAGGCGTATAAGTAGTCGTCTACTCCGGTCAATATCCCGATCACCAACGACCCGATCAGCACCCGGACGTTCATCAGGAACAGCCTTGGGCGCGCCTCCTGGGACCGCCGCGCCAGATACTGAAAAACCAGAGGGATGATGAGCACCGGAAACCCCGCAGTCTCGAGCCAGCTCGAAAACCAGACACTCCCCCCGCCATGGATAAAGTACAGACGCATAATCAGCGGGCCGCCGCAGGCGCCGAGGATGAGGATAAGACAGTTGATTATCAGAAGCGTAAGCCTCCTCCCCATCATCTTCACCATCTTCCCTGTTACGTGAATCGTGAAGAAAAGCTTCCTCCGTCACAAGATAACAACACCATATCGGTATATAAAGAAGGGGGAGCAGGCCACACCACACCATTACTCCTCAACGCAATCAATTGAACATTGAAAAAGCAAACCCTTCCATTAATGACTAATACTGTAGATCATGGGGATTTTCAGTTATCCAGTCAACTATTTCCGGCATCCCCTTTGAACTCCATCCCCTTTCACTTCAATAAAAATAATAATAATAACAATAATTTTCTATTTTCCGATAGACTTATTTCTTAAAAAAATGAAAAAATAAAAAATAAAAAAAAAAAAATAAAAAAAATGAATGACCGTACACCATGAGGAGTTGGAAAGAGGCCAGCTCAGCAAAAGGCCAGATCTTGTTGCGTAGGCAAAGTTTGATTCGTGTTCTTTGACCGGAACTTCTGATTGCATTTTCTGAAGCTAGTGAAAGTAACATCTACGCTTTAAATGCTATAATTGTGTTTTTTTCTTTTTTTTTTAAAAAAATCTAGAATAAAATATATAATTTATGATAATGCAGGCTACCGAGGGTATTTTGGTCATTGCATGTAGGTTGTCTCATTTCCGTTCCCGCGATTATTATATATTTTATTATTTTATCAGATATTTCTATTTCTTGAACTCCCTTCTCCATACTCCATTCCATGCGTAAATCACATCGCTAAAAGCGTCCTCACGTTCGAGATTTCCGCCATGGATCCAAGGAAGCTCGGGTTTCTACTTTTCGTAGTCTGCGTTTTGTTCTCTCTCACGAATCGCGGACCTGAAAGTAACCGGAATCCGCCGCCTCCGCGTCAAGAACCTGGGGACGATGAACCGGAGAATCAGAGTGTTCATGTTACTACGAGGCAGTCGCTGAAGTATGATTATTACAGCGATTCGTGTTCTTCGGCGCAGAAGATTATCCGATCGGCAGTCAGGGAGTTGTATAATCGGCAGCCGAGTATTGCCCTGCCTTTATCCGTCTTTTCTTTCACGACTGCTTCGTGCAGGTACATTCTCCGTTTGTGTTTTTTCTTTTATTTCTTCGCTACATTTGGTACTGAAGCGATGTTTGTATAGGAATCTTGGTTTTCGCCCTCTGATTTCATTTTTTTCCCGGATTCTGCAATGATCTTGTGGCTCTTGGGTTGATTTCTGTTAATGCGGTTATTCTCAAATTCGGTACTGGGATGAATTTCTGCGAAGTCACTCATTTCATTTATTGATTCTGGCCAGTTCTGTGTCCGGCCAGTTTCTTGTGTTCCAGGATTGTTCCCGCTTAATGCTTTATTCATTCAGTTAGAATTTTCAAACATTGGTCACCGGCAAGAATTTTTTAATTTTCGTTGACTAGAATTTCTTGGTAGGGGTGTGACGCGTCAGTTTTACTCGATGGGGCAGATGGTGAAAATGATACCGAAAAATATGCCCTCCCCAATCAATCTTTGAGAGGGTTCAATGAGATTGATTTGATCAAGTCGGAGGTCGAAGAAGCATGCCCTGGGATTGTTTCCTGTGCTGATATTCTCGTGTTAGCTGCCAGAGAAAGCGTCATGTTGGTACGCACCGACTTTCCTTGTGTTTCTGAGGTTTTCAGCATCTTTTATTGCTGACGATATTTTGAACTTCAGGCAGGTGGCCCTTTCTACCCCGTGTACACCGGTCGCAGAGACGGCACTTCCTCTTCTGCAACAAATGCATACAATCAACTTCCTGCACCTCAACACGGCCTTTCTCTCACACTTGACTCATTTGCAGCAAAAGGGTTCGATGCAAGAGAGACTGTTAGTTTACTAGGTATGAACCGGTACTCCAACTCAGCCCTCGTTTGCTTTCCATACGAGTTTTGAACGGATGTCTGCAACTCTCTAAACTATAATTTTATTTTTTCCATTCAAAGGTGCCCATAGTACCGGAACTATTCACTGTAATTTCTTCAAGGATCGACTCTACAACTTCAGTGGAAGCAATGGCCCAGATCCTTCCGTGGACAGCCAGTTTCTTCAGATTATGAGATCTACCTGCAACACCAGCCGTCCCGGGTCTCACTCACCATCACCATCACCGGAAGATAATACCGGATCGACCTCACCCTCGCAGGAACAAGTCATGAAGATGGACTACGAGGGACCCGGCAAAAGCTTCGGTACCCTATACTACCGCAGTCTCTTGCAAGGGAAAGGCCTACTATATGCTGATCAGCAACTCACTGCTGGCAAAGAGACCGAGCACTGGGTCAGGGTATACGCCTCCGACCTTTTGGCTTTCCAAAGGGACTTCGGGCGTGCCATGATCAGGCTCTCAAATCTGGACGTACTAACCGCACCGGCGGGCCAGGTTCGATCCAACTGTAGAAAAGTGAACTGAAAGAGGGCCCGCTTGCATATGACGACGTCACAGCCTGAATCAGGGTATGCTCAGTTTTCCCCTGTGGCCGCCCTGTTCAAATTTCGTGAACAACCCATCAATTCCATGGTTCTGAGTGGCGAGTGCCTCATTTACCTACACATATGTAATCATTGCGCCTTCACTCCACTCCTGAACGAACCTGGTTCCATGTTGACGGCATGACTAAACTGCAACCGTGAAATTTGCCTTGTTTTGTATGGAAAACATCATTGTTACTTGGCTGAAGTCCCAAACATTGCACAGGATATGGTCTAGTATCGTGCATTTGATTGATATATATATTTCATCTGAATAGTCTGGTTTGATATCAAAATGTTGGTCTCTCGTGTGCTTTGTGTTTCTATATTTGCTTAATCTCTTGTGTTACTCGCTTGCTCCTGCAGGCTGCAACCATGGGCGAGATGACTAAGGTGCTGCATAAATAATGAAAAGTGAGGCTACTGCTATCAATCCCCTTGTTAATGAATACAAGGCACTGAGGTGTTGGATGAGCAGATTAAGACCCCCCAAAGGGCTGCCATGTGGAGGAGGCGCTGGATCGATGGCCATGAACAGTAACACCCTTTGTGAATGTTACTTGCGCACATGGCCTTGCGCATGAGCCAAGACTCCACCCCTGGCTGGCTGCCTGGCTCGACCCATTCCATTCTCTGACCCCAGCCGCCAGAAGACTCCAACATGAGCAATTTGATCACAACACCAAGCTACCCAAGCTTCACAGATGGTATGAACAGAGGTTTTGGGGTAACTTTCCTTAGCTTCATTCTTACAGGAACGAGGCTACCCACAATAATGGGTGATGGGGTGGTAAGCACATTCGTTCCCGTTCTGTAACTTTCACTCACAAGGTACTGCGCAATGAGAGTTCAATGGGCACCGAGGAGCCATGTGGCACGTGCAGTCATATGGTAGTTGGGGCTTCATCAGACCCCACACAACCGCTCCACCATGATGGGTGATCAGGACACATCTTGCTCTCATCACCCACTAATCTTCCTCTCTAATCTCATTCCTTTGCTAATTCCCAGCATCCCTTTCCCCACTATGTCATAATAGGATGGCATGATCATTGAAATGGTAAAGATAAAATATGGTTGCCTTGTAGTGGGATTCCAGGGTCTATTTTCTAATAGGATGACTGCATTGGCTGATTCTAGGGAAATGTAAACTATATAAATGCACCCCCTCTCTCTGTTGGTCTACTTCTTGGATCAACATCCATGGAGCTCAGCAAAAACCCTAGCTCCATCCAACTCCGTCTCGCCTCACGCTTCCTCCAGGCCGTTCGCCGGATCTCTCGTAGCCCGCTCTCCGCGGCGGAGCGATGCCGCGCAATAAGAGCTGCAGCGTACACTTCCATGGCGTGTACTGCCGGCCCGGGGAGGGCATGGAGCAGGGCGTTGCTCGGATACCGCCAGCGGATAACCGCAAACCGGAACCCTAGAAGCAATTCAAGCATCCGTCTGAGGCGCCTGGTTCCCGGCGGAAAGGAAATGAGTCACATGAAGTTGCTGGAGGAAGCTGCTCATTACACAAAGTGTCTGAAAGCGCAAGTCGATATCATGAAGAAGATCCTCGATTGCTCCGCCACGGGATCGTATTGCTAAAGGTACCACCTGCCTCTGTAATAATAAATAAATATATTGCATGGTGAAAATTACTGAAAATCGGGTAGTGAAATCGTATTTGGTAGCCTTATTGATAACTCCAAATACGCGTATGTTGATAATTATGTATGTGCGTATTCTTAATAAAATAGTATTTTAAATACATGTGTATAAAAACTAAGTATCAAATACAATTTCAATGATTACTCTATAATATGTTTTTATTATTTAAATATGTAATTAAGTAAACTATCGTACCATATGCATCCTTCATATGATAGGATTAGATACATGAACTATAGAAGAATTGATTGAAGATCCAATTTGGGAAAACTCACTTGTCCAATGCACTCTTGAACTAATTAGAATATTTTTTCATATCGAGGTTTGATATACTGTATTTTGAGGTATGTGTAACAAATTTCGGTATGAAATCGAATTTGATTCATATACCGAACTTTAATCTATTGTGGTTTGTGTTTTTAATGTGATGAGGTTGGTAAAGTGGTCTTAGATGAATTGGTGTTATGTTACAATCACTTGAATGGAATATCTATTGTTTTTTCTTTGTCAACTTTAAAGAAAACAAAATGGCAAACTGTGCAACTTAAAGGCTTTGTGGGGCAGAGTTGTGGATGTTGTGCCTGCACCTCTAGTTAAATTTGTCATGCCAAGACTATGGCCCAATAACTGCAATGGCCCATGTGGCCCAGAACATCAAAAGCCCAATAGGACCAACTTCGATGACCCAATAGGCCCTGAATTTTGGAGCCACGCGCGGGACGGCGAGTAGGGAACAGACGCCAACGCATTTGAGATCATATTAAATATTTATTTATTACTAATATTGTGAGTGGGCTTCCCTTGTTTTGCTCCGCTTTGGGCTCCTCCATCCTCTGCATAATAGCATTTCCAGACATTACACGCACTACGGAAGTCATTTGGGATTTTCGTCGAACACCTTGGGATCAACACCGTACCTTCCCTTCCACCAGTTTCTCCCCAAGATTGATTCTCGAAGTTGTTTGGTCGTGGATTCTCCAGCACCCTGAGTTTCAAAGATCATCATCTCGTCTTTCTTCGACGCCGCATCGATGTCGAAAATGGCCGCATCGGAGCTCCGGCGAGTGTTCTCGATGTTCGATCGGAACGGCGACGGCAAAATCAGCCGTAAAGAGCTCAGCGAATCGCTGGAGAAGCTAGGGATCCACATTCCAGACAAGGAGCTCAAGATAATGATCGACAAAATCGATGCAAACGGCGACGGATACGTCGACGTCGAGGAGTTCGGCGCGTTATACACCGCGATAATGGAGGGCGACGACAGGGGGGACGAGGAGGAGGACATGCGCGAGGCATTCAAGGTGTTCGATCAAAACGGCGATGGATTCATAACGGTGGATGAACTCTGGAACGTGCTCGCGTCTCTCGGATTGAAGCAGGGCAGGACGCTTGAGGACTGCAGGCGGATGATCATGAAAGTCGACGTCGACGGAGACGGCCGCGTTAATTTCGACGAGTTCCAGCAGATGATGAAGCACGGCGGCTTCGCGGCGTTGAGTTGATTTGGATCAACATGTGTATATGTGCGTGTTCCATTGGATTGCATCGCAAGTTTCCTTATAGAATCAATTGTAGATCGGCTTTATGGGAAGATTTGCTGCTTTATGATTAAAATTATTTTAATAAATATATTTTATTATTATATTAATAAAATGTTTAAAATAAATAATAAAATTAAGATTGCAATAAATTTTTTTTTAAATATAATTAAAATTCTACATCATATTATATGATTAAAAAAAGAAAAGAAAAGCTCCAGAAGTTTCTAGAGAGATGGGTACTGTTTAGTGGCTCCAGCCTAAGACAAGGTTTAGATTATTACAGGCGTCTTCTCAGATGTGCGCAGCGTTGAAGACGACGTAGTATCCGATGAGAAGAGGGAGAGAAACAATCATGCCAAATGCTATCCTGAAAGTTGAACAAACAGGGAGTCAAGTTTCGGCTGATAAGAATCCATCTTCCTCGTGGAGTCCTGCTCGGAACTTACGAAGCGCTGACGACGTCGGCGTGGACGTTGTATTCCTTCGCAAAGACGAAGCTGGAAGAAGCTTGTGGTAGAGCGGCCTGCAAGTTCTGGGATCAGATCAACTCGCAGAAACACACTCGAGTTCTCAACCACTTACTTGGAGGATCGCGATCCGGAGAGCGTCGGACCTCAGCCCACAAGCAAGAGCTCCGATGCCCATCGTGAGAGGCCCGATCACGAAACGAAGAAACATCCCGTAGAAGGCTAATCGAAACCCACAGGCGACAATTTTCCTTTGCAACCCCATGAACAGACCTGCATTTCTCAAATCCCAGTGTGAGATGGCGTATTTTGTTCTAGAAGAATAAGGCTCCACTCTCATACCGATTGTGAACATGCTTACTCCACTTCCGGCATTACCCAGTATCCGAACAGACCCGACGACGACTGCCGGAGTGGTGATGCTCCATCTGTTGATTAACGAGTGTAGATTGGTTAGGTGTGGAAGATGTTGTCATGGAATCATTGTACTGTGTACCTTGTGGCTATGGCAGCCCATACCAGGCCAATAGCGCAAGCGTAGGTGTTAGGGTTTGTAGCTAGCTTTCCGGCCACCTTTTTCAAGGTTGATTGAAGATCGATGGAGGGTGGAGCAGTTCCCCCGGATTCGCGAACGGTAAGGATGGAAGCACTCTTTTGATTACCTTGTTGCTGCTGTGCAGCTTGCTCACTCTCATCTAGCGTATTTGGAGGTTTGGGGTGCTTCCATTCGTCGGCATGCTCGCCGGAACTTCTGTCTATCGAATACGCATCTCGGAACTCGTACAGAAACAACAGAATCGGAACCCAGAGGAGGAACTGAAGTACCAAAGATTGAATGGCCAAATCCTGCCCTGAGAATCCATACATGGCACTCAGCAAGGGCACACCCACCACAAGGCTGTTGTTAAAGCACGAAAGCGTGAAGCTTGTGATCGCCCAAGAGAACTTTCCGGCGTCCCGATTCCTGCATAAAGCGATCCAGGCAACGAGCGCAGCCCCCACCGCAGCCTTGGAGACGACGTCCCCGAGGAGGAAGCCCAAGTTCATTTTGCTGGGGTTTACATCGGAGGCGATTTGTAAGGTCAAGAAGGGCATCAAGAAATAGCAATTGAACCGGTTTATGGCATCGCATTGGCTCCCGTTGAACATCCTCCACCACTTCACGGCGGCGTAGCCCAACGCCATGGCGACGTAGAGCGGCACCATGGAGGAGATCACCTTGTAGAGCTCTACTCCGGTGATCATGATACAAGGGATCAATACAAAACCAGCCCTCGACAAGCTTCCTTCCATATATGAGAGCAGCACCGGAGGTCCTACGTCTTCTTTTTGAAAAGTTCAGCTCCTAGCTCAGGCCTATCGGCTAAACGGCGGCTCGCATTGACGATCCCCATTCTTTCATAATGTCTATCTACCGAGCTTTCTCCTCCACAATTTTATCACAGACCTTCTTTCCCTTTTGTCTTATTGGAACATGTGGATATCAAAGTAATGAAATGTATTTTATTTAATAGAAATTAAAATCGTATTAACGAAAATTGAGGAGATAGTATATTATATATTATACCGAATATTTATTCACAATTTAACTTTGTATTTAATTTCAAAATATATTATAAGTAGAATAGAAAATGTTTTTTTTTGTATGAAAAACTAATTATATCATTGCTATTATTTAGTATGAATAAAAAAAGAAAGAATAAAATGATAAAATATCAAATAAAATATGGCATATATAAATCTCAGATCCCAAATAGAATTTACATGTCTTAAAATTGAAATTGAGAAATATCACATTTTTTTATCAGTCAATATTTTTTTAATCTTTTATAATAAAAAAGATTAAAAAATATCAAAAGTTTCAAACAAATCGAGTGCTAATCATCATATTTATTAAATAAAGTATAATTTATAAGTTTTCAATGATTCTGAACGAGAGATGACACCGTGTTGAATGTTTTAAACTGGTACAACAGAGTAAATTGCATAACATAGATGCTACTTCAATTTTGTACTCATAGCTACATATTCTAATCTCAATCCTTTATTAATCTTATTCTACCTAGCAAAGATGTTTTTTTTCATATAAATATTATCATTTTCCACTAATAACACATACCAAACAAATCCAAAAAATATTCGCATTTGGTCCAAGCCTTGAAAAGCTATCCAAGTAGTAGGTTTTTTAAGGTTTTGGTGATAGCCCCTCTTTCTAGCTAGATGGTCAGGCATGGCTATCTGAATTTAAGGATAAGGTAATGAGATATGTCATTTCTATGAATGAAATGAGCACTTTTTTCTTTATTTTTTTGTTCGATCGCATTTTCAAGTAGTTTAGATCCAAACACTCCACTCTAAATTTGTTTTTGGACCATGATTTATAATATATTGAAGTCCCGCTGAGTAACACTAGTTTGAAATGGGGTGGCACGAATTTCCATTAGCCCGATGGTGTGTTAATGTTCATATTATTAGAATACACAATTTTATATCCGAAAATGAAATTGATACAATCAATTATATTAAAAATATAAATCATAAATAATTAATTGAACTTAATTTTTTTAATATGATATGCATTTTTTATGTATTTGATCTTCATGTATGCACTCATATGATATATCGAATCCTAAATTTTAACACATATGATATATGTGCTCCAGTATCATCATGCTAAATTGAATCTTTCTATAATATTATTCCCTTTCCTTAGAAAAAAAAAAACAAAGGGAATACTTCCAAACCTACATGTTAAGCTTGTCTCCTCAAAAGCAGATGAGAATAGTCTTACAGGACTCCTTGAACTGACTACTGATTGACTTCTTCCTCATCCCCATTTCCAGTCAGGTGCTTTTAAACGTTACCAACTTCGATCGTCACGTGGCCCACGATGACGCACCAGTTCCAGTCCGGCGGGCGCTACGGGCAGCCCCACCGTGTTACGTGTACGCCGGCGGCGTGATTCAGTAGAATTTTCCTCGGGATCTGCAGTGAACGATGACGTGGACGTTGACCACTGCATGGTCATGCGCATGTACGTAAAAGATACCTTCTCATGGGCCCTCATTTTTAATTTTTTCTCAGCCGTACCGTATTTAACTTCGTCCACCACAATACTATTCTAAGCGCTTACCATCACATCCCATCCCATCCCATCCCATCCCATCCCTGTTTTAAAACCATGAATTCAATCAAAATCATTCAATAAAAAATTTCAAAAAATTCTGAAAATTATTAAAAATTTTATTTCAAAAACACATGTTAAAGTGAGATAATTATAAATCTGTACATGTGTAAGATGTTGTATAATAAAAGTGATCACTTATAATATAAATTGTTTAACTTATGAGAGAAACTTAATAAGTGGTCACTTTTATAATTAATCTTGATTCCCTGTGTGTTTCACTTATAGTTCATTTTTATTAGGCATAGACATAGTAACTAATATTGCTCCACTTCCAATAAGAGAAATATTTCATGGTACAAAGAGGCATCAGAAAGAATGAATTATTAAGGAATTGCAAACTTGGTGCAACATGGAGAAGAGGAATTATTTGAATATAAAAATGGGTATCTATATCGCACTAAATAGTGAAGCCGGGGGCAACTTGGGGAGACCGGCGCCGTGTTCTGGGGGTGCACGTTGGTGCAGGTGGCGGAAGACTTCCCTCCGCTCTGAGCAGTCAAGTTGATGTTATTGAACTGGATCTTTTGGCACGACGACTTCTCGCTGCAGTTCAACGTGATGGCGTACTTGGAGGCGCTGGTGCCGGAGATGTTCTCGTACAGCACGTTCTCGATCAGCACCGCTCCTTCCTGAAAGTTTTAGCATCGGAAAGTTGAGCTCCAGTACAGGTCAGAAGATGAACATCGGAAATGTATGGGATTCGTACGGTTGAGGAGCATGACTGGACGGCCTTGTCGCAGTAGTCCTGGTCGATGATGATGGGGTTCTGCACATTGTGCATGCGTATGTTCTTGAATGTGATGTCGCTCGCCGTCCCAGATCCTCCCTGCACAGATACACAAACACGCGATTGTTCACAAAGCCCTGTTGGAACGGAGTTGCAGACAGAGTTTGAGCTTAAGGTTACCTCCCAGGTCTTGATTCGGACTCCGTTGGATGATCCGGTGAAGTTTGCTCCATCAACGACGACGTTTCGTACCAAAGCCGGCGAGCCTTTCTCTCCCAAACTCCCAATACTGATGCCATGGCCCGGTCCGCATGTAATCCCGGTGGCGCGGATCGTCGTAGAGCCGGTCACGATGGAGATACAGTCGTCACCTGCGTCGAACCGTGGGAGCCAACGGTGAGCCGGGAGCCAACATGAAGGCGGTTAACAAAAGCGGCGAACCTGTGGCTATGGTGGTTGATGAGACGGTGACGTTTTGACTACGGGAGATGTGGACGCCGTCGGTATTGGGGCTGTTCCCCGGCGCGGTCACCGTGAGCCCCGAAGCGACGACGTTTTTGCAGGAGTTGAACGTCAAATGAATTTGCTGCGAGTTGATAACCTTGATGTTCTTCACCACCAAGTTGGTGCAACTTTCAAAAGTCAAAGCCGTTGGAGCATTCTTGCACGGCTGCATGAAAAAAAAAAGAATAATTAGTGTCGATCTTCATATTTTAATGAGGAGAAAGGAAAGAGCAAGCGAATGAAGGAATCAAAGACCTTCGATTTATCCACTTTGCAAGATTTTTGCCACCAGACGCTTCCTCTGCCGTCGATGGTTCCGCCGCCTTCCACCACCAGGTTCGAGACGCCGCTGAATGTGAGCCAACGGGTGCTGGTATAATCCGACGAGGATGTAGAAGCCACAATGTCACCGGAGATCTGAACGTTGATCTTCGACTTACAGGAACCGGAAAACGTCACTGGTTTCAGAAGGAAAACCTTATTGGGTATCACCAAATTCACTTCCTGCGTAGAGGCACAAGCCACCTTCCAGGCCTGACTGAACGCCTGAAATCAACAGCAACAGCAAAGCTAAGAAACTTGACAAACAAATGAATTATCAGCAGACGCCTCTACCACCCCATCTTACAACCTTGGAATCGTCGGTGATGCCGTCGCCCTTGGCGCCGTAGCTGAGAACACTGATCGTGGAAACGGTGGCAGTGGGGAGCGCGATATTCGCGCAACGCATGAACTCGTCGAAGGAAAGAGTGCGAGCTCCAGAAGAGGCAAGCAAGCAGCACAAGCAGAAGAGGATTGCGAAGAAGGAGGAGGAAGAGAGGCTTCTGGTAGTCATCGTGATCAGGAGCTATTAGCAGGTATGGTGTTTATGGGAAGAGATTGGGGCGCAGGTATTTATAGACCAGCTGCTTCCTTTCCAGTTAGAAGAAGACAGACAAGAAGAGATTGTATCTAGGAGTCATCAACTGATCGTCTTTGACTTTCTGAACACCCGGATTTGAGTGTCACGTGTTTGTAAAAACGATAAAATTAAGCACGTGATCGCTAAAATTAAATATTGATAATATCATCTCCAACGTACATGCCGTATTTGACCCCCTTCTAAAAGCACTGTATATATTACATGCGCAAATTTCCAACTTGATGTGACGTTGTTATTTTCTGAAGAATTTCCATTTCAAAAAATTTAAATATTGATGTAGTTATTATTTTTAAATTATTTTTTTTACTAGTAAAAAAACTAATTCTTTGAAAAAATTATAATAAAAACACCTCAAATTTTGGTCAATATAAAAAATTCAATGTTTATGTTTCAAAATTGTAAAAAAAAAAAAAAATTTTCAAAATCATGTAACAAACAACATACAATGTTTAAAATTTTTTTAAAGTAAATTGATTCATAATACCATGACAAGCTCTGATTTCAAATCCAATAAAATTTCATGTGAAGTATTTTCACATTCGCATATAGACCTCAAGTAATTAGATGAAGGTAAAACCATTAGAAAAATAGAAATGAAAGTTATGGAAACTATTTACAACGATGCATCGTTATAAAACTATTATGATCAAAATCGGTTGATTTTATGAACATGATAAATTCAAATATAATTTCATAAATTTGAAAGTAAACTATTTACAAAAAAGTAAATTAAAGAATCTATCACATAATTTTGAAATTTGAAAGTTAAATTATTTATATTAAATATAACTTGGAGTGCTGGCAAACTCCACATGTAATTCTTTTGCGTTTCTGGGTTTTCATCCCAAAATTTAAAACCGATCCGTCACTTGTCTTGTCAACGTAGTAGAATTTTCCGTTTCATTTAAAAAAATAAAAAGAGAAGAGAAATGTGTGGATATGGAGTGCATGCATGGGCATGACATGTACGTAAACCATATTATATGATTGTGGTCTGGTCTGGGTACGTGCAGGAGCTTCCTTTCTTGTGTTGTTCTTCAAACTCACGTGGGGGGATGCGCATTGCCAAAGAGAAGAGATGACACCGTGTTGAATGTTTTAAACTGGTAAGTCAATTGCATAACATAGATGTTACTTCAATTTTGTACTCATAGCTGCATATTCTAATCTCAATCCTTTGTTAATCTTATTCTACTAAATAACAAAGATGTTTTTTTTCATATAAATATAACATTTTCCACTAATAACACTTACCAAACAAATCCAAAAAATATTCACATTTGGTCCAAGCCTTGAAAAGCTATCCAAGTAGTAGGTTTTTTAAGGTTTTGGTGATAGCCCCTCTTTCTAGCTATAAGGGAATGAGATATATCATTTGCATGAATAGAATGAGCATTTTTTTTCCTTTTTTGTTCGATCACGAATTAGTTTAGATCCAAGTCGCCTACCCCAAATTGGGTTTTAGACCATGATTTATAATATATTGAAGTCTAAAATGAATGAAGAAATTAAAATTCTAATTACCCTTTTATGACAAGGAATATAAAAAGATGACATTAGTACAATAAACTACACTAAAATGTCCACCATGCCACTTGTAAATGGGCCAAGTGTCCATTCCAAGCTTGTTGGACTAAAACATGGCTCAATGCCCACGCTACAAACCCATTGGGCACTCAGATGCCCTGCAGCCCAGCCCACAACTCCAAAGTGCCGCTACAAAGGACATGAATGTAATTCAAATCATATTATATAAACTCTATCCAAACATATGATACCCAATTGAACATAAAAATCATCACGGTTTGAAAAACATCGATTCAGATTGCCGAAGAGCCGACGAAATGGAGAGCCAGGGAAGAGGCAGTGCAGGACATGAACATCAACGAAAACGTATCGTTTTTATCTGTACATCTCATGCTCCGACTCGTCCCCGTCTTTCCATTGAAAAACTCTTGGTAGTATAACATGATAAAAGAGATCTAACCTTATTTCCATTCCGACCAATAGGCATCAAGACAACACAATGCCACAAGGCGATGAGATCACGCTATAAATAGTGACACCACCCTCTCTTCCGTGTACTATTGGTAGTAAGGGAGCAAGTACAATTCGGACATACGACACTTTGCATTGTACTTCACAACCTTGTACTCCCTTCCAAGGGAACGGGTTTTTGAACATTGGGAGGGAAACGCGGCAAATGTTTTTTGTCATTTTGTTGGAGTTTTATGACTGGTTTAGAATAGCTATTATTTGTAAAAAAAATAATATATGAATAATTTGAATAATGTACTTTAACCTTAATTTCGGGTCGTACCATTGTACTTGACGTCTCGGAAGGGTACCATTTTGTAGTACATAACCAAAATTATGAAATAGTAATTACCTGTTGGTAAGTTGATTGTACTGGAAGAAGTACGAGCAGGAATCACTTTTCCAATTACTATTGGAGAGGCCATGGGCCCAGGCCCATTATGGAAATTATGATAGGGCATTATAAAGGCCCAACATAAGCCCAAGCCCGTTACCTCAAACTTATTTTTATTTTTATAATATAAAACTTGTTCTAATAAAATAATGAAATTGTACCTGCATTTCACTACAATGGAGGTCAAGGTAAATGTTATTTTAAAAATATTTCTTATTTTAAAAAAATTACATAGATTTAAATTATGTTTTATTATAAATATCTTTTTTCGAGAATTAGAATCAAATAGAAGTCAAGTATTTGAATCAGATTTTGATTCCATACCTCAAATTTGGTATATAAACCAAAATTTTAGTGCTTCAAACATTCGATTCATAATGATACAAATAATCAAATACGATATTCTAAATTCAAAAAATATCGACTTTAATTTTGAAGAGAAATTATAAAAAAGTTGTTTGAAGTAAGATCCTAAAGTCACATTGTTGTCAACAGTTTTTACAATGTTCAAATCTCATTTCTAATTTTATTTATGTAATAATTTTCTGAAATTGTTTTTGTTAATAAATTGTATTTGAGAATGAATGGACAAGAATCCTTTAACATTTCCCTTTTATTTATTTATTTCTGTAACGTACGGCTCAGTCACTGCCGTTTCCCTCTCCCTCTAAAAACTGCTCCGCATCGCTACTCTCTTTCTCCGATGGCGAAGCTGCTGTGATTCACCAGGTGATTTTCCTTAATTAGATGCTTTAGCTACTTTGCTCCAGTGATCCGATTAGTTTTTTTTGGTTTCCGACAGAGTTTTTGATAGTTTCTTGAATTGATGAACTGATGGAATTGGAATTTGGATGGATCGTACGTGTTCTTTCTACTTGTCGCTGAGTCTGTGCGTTTTCCGATGCTTTATTGGTTTCGTTGTCTGTTGTTTTGTCTGTAATTAGTATGACCTGAAGTGAAGCGAGGAATCGAGTTTTTGGGAGGCGATTTCGCTTTTTGTATTTCATCGATTCCGTGTTCTGTTTTTTTTTTTTTTTGGATTCTTGCTGCTGCCTGAGACTGTGTAATGGGTATTGTGAATTCCGATTTGGATTTCAAATTATTTTAAAGATTTTTCTACTGTTTTTGATGATTGCGCATCTCACGCCGTACACAAACAGCTCATATGTGGTTAGTCTGGTGCTGGTCCCTGGTCAGCCATGTCTTTTTTCGCATAAATAGTTTACAAACGATTATCTGGAGATGGCGTATTTAATTTCGTAGGGCCCTTGACTATTGTTTAAAATAAATTAAGAAAATTTGAATTTTCACCGTTCAGTGGGATGTCTTACTTCCGTGATTTCAGCATTTCAAATCCTGCACTTTTATCTTTTTCTTTAGATTTTCATAGCAATGGTGCATTTGCATTTTATAATACTAAATACAGTAAATTTGTTCGTGTTCTGAAAAAAGGCGCCGAATGCAGAACAAAGGAACTGTGGGGCACTTTGCTCCAACTAGTTGGCGAAGATAATAATAGGTCACATGGTCTGTTTCTTTGGAATTCATCATTTTCAACAAAAGAATGAAAAGAAAGCTAAATTAATATTATTTAAAAAAGTTTGAATTCCCCTGTCTGTGAAACGGAAATCTGAGGCGCTGAAGGCAAAAATTTACTTGTCAATGAGCTGGAATGCATGGAGATGTAATGTCATTTTCCCGTATTTACTGCTGGTCAGGAATGTGTGTTTATCGAGCTGATGAAAGATTCATGAGAAAGTTAGCTTAACATAAGAGAAGCTAAGCAGTAATAGACGCGTTCAGTAATTTTCTTTCTTGTTTGTAGTGTCAAAGAGATGCACCAATTGAAAGCTGTGTAACACCCAAGCAAGGGCAGTTAGGTAGATTGAACGTCAAACGTTGATTACATTGATAAGTAGACTAGTTTACTGATGCACGGCTATGAGTTATCTTCGCCAAACCAAATGAATGGGGGTTATGGGCTATTAGTCACTTGAGCGTGCACGCTGTTTTATGTTACCACTATTGTGCTCATCATGTACAGTTCAGGAAGTTCTTGAAGTTGAACCTTTGTTTTTTAGTTTGATAATTGTGTCACTCTCTTGTTTCCATCTTGTTACTCTTGTATATCCCTTTTTATGTATCCTCTGCTTGTTTGTCTAATTCTTCTCTGTGATTACTCAGCTACGTTGTTGGGAAACGAATAATGCCGAAGCCACGTTGGCGCTTATCATTCAGATCCTTCTTTGGGAAGTTGTTTGATGCTGCAAAGCATGAGCAACTTCAAGAATCTAAAGCAGGTATATTATGTGGATGCTTAGAGTAGTTGAATTTGGGTCACCCCTCAGTTCCTATCACCACAACAGCAATATTTAGTTCCTTTATGTTGATTGATGTTTTTGATCTACTGCAGAAATTGATGCGAAAGTGGAAAGTATGCTTAGGGAGCTTAAAGAAGAGGAGGGCAGTGAGAAGCATGCTGCACTGGCTAAAATGATCGAGGAGTTTCACAGTCACTACCTCACGCTGTATGAGCAATACGATCATCTTGCTGAAGAATTGAGAAAAGAAGCAGAAGAAAAGCATGCGAAAAAGGATTCATCATCCAGCTCCGATTCATCTGATTCAGACCACACTTCGAAGAAGAAACGTGCTAAGAATGGTGAAGTTGAGTTTGATCGTGTGAAACAGGAACTCCAAATAGCAGTTGCAGAGGTCGCTGATTTACAGTTAAAGTTGGCGGCTGCCGTTGATGGAAAGGAGGATTTGCGGAACGAGTATTTAAGTACGTTGAACAAACTAGAAGAAGCACAGAATGCCACAAGAGAACTAAGCTCTGCAGCAGAAAAGTTGAATGAGGAGAATGGTAGCCTTTCCTTGGAGATTTCCAAGGCTCATGCTGAATTAAGTCATTTAAGTGAGCAGCTGGCCGAGAAAGAGAGAGAACTCTCACATGAGCAAGAAAGCTTAAACACTTTCAAAGGAGAAGTAAAAGAAAAACTGGAATCAGCAGAAGCAGATATAGATTATCTGAAACGAAAGAAAAATGATGCTGAAGAGGAGAACAAAAATCTGTGCTTGAAGATTTCAGAGCTTGAGGATGAGATAAAACAGTTGGGAGACAAGATTCAGGGTCATGCAAATGAGGTGATCCATTTGACTGAAAAGTTGGACGAGAAAGAAAGAGCGGTTTCACTTGAGCAGGAGAAGTTTTTGGCTTATAAGAAGGAAACCGAAGAAAAACTGGATTCGGCGGAAAAGGAAATATCTAAACTAAAGCAAGTGGAAATTGATAATGAACAGGACAAATGGAATCTTTCCTTGATTATTGCAGAGATGGAAGAGAAGACACAGCTGGCCGAAAAAAAGATTCAAGATTTTGTTACAGAAGTCCAACAGTTGAATGAGAATTTATCCGAGAAAGAAAGGGCACTTGCTAGTCAGCTGGAGATTCATGAGGCTCACAAAGAAGAAGCTTCATCTCGGCAGAGAGATTTGGAACTTGAACTCCATTCCTCCCTCACTGAAAGAAAAGAATTTGAGGAGAAGAAAGCTGGTGAATTTGCAACGCTTCTTCAAAAGCTCTTGGATACGGAAACGCAATTCCATACAAGAGACCATGAAGCATCTCACTCACAGACCCAACTAGAAACTCTGAAAGAAGAGTTGGCGAAAAGAGAGCTGGAGCTTGGTGGAGTTGTTGAAGAGAAGGAATCTCTTCTGTCACAATTGAAAGAAATTGAAACAGAGCTTGATTCGACAAGAAATCAAAAGATTCAATTGGATGAGGAGATCAAAAGTAAAGGCATTGAAATTTCCAACGTGTTGCTTCAACTTGAAACTTTAAAAGAAGCAGTGGAGAAGAGCACAGCAGAGCAACAGGAAAAGGAAGAAAATCTGGAAGTGAAGTTTAAGGGACTTAACGTGAAGATTGAGACTCTGACCAACCAGATACATGAATTCGAAGAACAGACAAGGAGCCAAGATGAGGAGCTCAAACAGTTAAAAGATGAAAATGAAAACCTCAAAGATAAGATTTCTCTGGTTGAGAAGCTACTGATTGAGAAAGAAAGTGAATTCTCCACGGCTAGGAAGGATTTTGAAGACGGTGACAATAGAAAAAGTGCACTGATCGTGGATTTAACTGCACAAATAAGTAGTCTCGAAGGAAATTTGGGTTTGTTAGCGGCTCAGAAGAGTGAGGCAGATGCTCTGATTGCTACCCAAAGTGAAAATATATTGGAATTGGGTGTGCAGATAGAAAAACTGAAGGAAGAGTTATTGAATAAAACCGCCGATGGTGAAAGAGGTGTTGAAGAGAAGACCATTCTGGAAGCAAGTGTGAAGAATAAACAACTGGAATTAGAAAATCTTCAGAGCCAAATAGGTGATCTGGAAGCTGAACTCAGCAGCAAAAGTGACAAGGAAAATAAACTTATGGAGGAGAATGCTTTATTGCGGAGCATGGCTTCTGAACTCGAAAATGCTTTAACAGATCAAGCGAAAAACTTCGAGGATGTGAAAAATCACTTGGAAATTCTGCAGGCTGTGAAAATCCAACTTGAAGAGCAAATTGAGAAACAGAAGCAAGAGACTATCGAAAGCTTGGCTGTGGCCGAGAATAGTCATGCTGAATTAGAAACCAAGATAATGGAGCATGAGAGGAAGCTGACAGAGAAGGATGATGAGTTATTCACATTGAGGGAGGAGCACAAAAACCTGAAAGACCAGTTTGAGAGCAACGATGAAGAGCTAAGATTGTCACTGAAGAAGATTGAAGAGATCACTTTGTTACTTCAGAGTGAAAGTGATGCAAAAACAGGACTTGAAGTGCATGTCGAGGAAGTGAAAAGACATTTGGAGATCAAATCAGATGAAATCAGCTTACTTGTCGAAAGCTTACGGAACACTGAGGTGAAGGAAAAGTTAACTAGCCAAAGGCTACATGTTGCTGAACAGATGCTAAACGAAAAAGATGAAAACTTCAGCAGGAAAGAGGAGAAGCTCAAGGAGGAACAAAAGCTGCTAGCTGATAAACTAGCTGCATCGATGGAAAGGATCAGCGCCTACAGCGAAGCTCAAAAGAAAATCACATCAGAGATATCACACAAGGTAACTGCAACTCTATCTGAGTTGGACACATTCCTTGTGAAGTTCGAGGAAGACTACGGGCATGTGGACTCACGCATATACGAAATCACCCATGAGCTAAAGGAGCTGAGGAACTCCATCATCCAGATCAACACCAGAAGGGATCAGATGAAGGCTCAGGAAGTGACACTGAAAAGAAAAATCTCAGAGTTGGAAAATGAGGTGCAAAAGGGAGTTGGAGAACAGCAAAGTCTAGCAAAAAGCGTGCAAGAGAGAGATGAGAAAATCATAGAGCTGGAAAAGAGGATGAGGGACAAGGAAGTAGGATACGTAAGCCTGAGCGAGGAGAAAAGAGAAGCCATACGTCAGCTGTGCATCTGGATCGAGTACCACCGCGACCGCTACGATCATCTCAAAAACATGATTGTGGTAAAGGGAGGTAAGAGGAGATAACAGACAGCCACCCACCCACCGCCACTGTGAATATCAGGAACAAGTTGGTTCAGGTAAATAAATTCTTTCCAAAGTGTGCTTTGAATTGTTTGCAAACTTGATTGTAGAACAACAGTACATGCTTGTCCCCCCATTCGTTTCGTGTCTCCCACCTGTCCTGTCTGTATTCATTCATTCCACAACCATGTGAAATGAAACCATGAGCAGCTATACCCATTCTTTTCATCTAAGTGGTCTGTCTTATTCCTCTTTCTCCCACTGGCACCCAGGAACTCGAACCAGGCGAGGGGATAGATAAGACGTAGGCGGATTTGGACAAAACAAGAAGCCAGGTTAAACAGGAAATTTCGTTGTAAATGTTAGAAGAGTGTTATGTCAGGTGTCACCCAAGTCGATAAGGTCACGTAATTTGAAATTTTCGTTGGTAATGCGGAATCCATTACAGTCACGGTTCTTAGCTTTCTGGGAATAGTAAGATGTGTGTGGTGGCGGACTTTCCATTGCAGGAAATGCGCATCCCCCCACGTGAGTTTGAAGAACAACACAAGAAAGGAAGCTCCTGCACGTACCCAGACCAGACCACAATCATATAATATGTTTTACGTACATGTCATGCCCATGCATGCACTCCATATCCACACATTTCTCTTCTCTTTTTATTTTTTTAAATGAAACGGAAAATTCTACTACGTTGACAAGACAAGTGACGGATCGGTTTTAAATTTTGGGATGAAAACCCAGAAACATAAAAGAATTACGAGTGGAGTTTGCCAGCACTCCAAGTTATATTTAATATAAATAATTTAACTTTCAAATTTCAAAATTATGTGATAGATTCTTTAATTTACTTTTTTTATAAATAATTTGTTTCAAAACTTGTAAAATTGTATATTTGATTTCTCATGTTAGTAAAATCAATCGGTTTGATCTTAATATTGTTATAACGATGAATCATTATAATTAGTATTTATAACTTTCATTTCTCTTTTTCTAATGGTTTTAACTTTATATAATTCAAAAATCACGAGAGGTGAATATGATATAATCTAATAATGGATTTCGATTCGTGTTTTACATTAATTTAAAAATTATTAGTAGATCAATATTTATATTTCTTTTTTGAAATGGAAATTCTTGAGAAATAAAAACTCAAGTGTGGAAATTTGCGCATGTAATATATACAGTGCTTTTAAAAGGGGGTCAAATACGGCATGTACGTTGGAGATGATATTATGAATAATCAATTTTATCGATCACGTGATGCTTAATTTTCTCGTTGTTACAAACACGTGACACTCAAATCCGGGTGTTTAGAAAGTCAAAGACGATCAGTTGATGACTCCTAGATACAATCTCTTCTTGTCTGTCTTCTTCTAACTGGAAAGGAAGCAGCTGGTCTATAAATACCTGCGCCCCCAATCCCTTCCCATAAACACCATACCTGCTAATAGCTCCTGATCACGATGAGTACCAGAAGCCTCTCTTCCTCCTCCTTCGTCGCCATCCTCTTCTGCTTGTGCTGCTTGCTTGCCTCTTCTGGAGCTCGCACTCTTTCCTTCGACGAGTTCATGCGTTGCGCGAATATCGCGCTCCCCACTGCCACCGTTTCCACGATCAGTGTTCTCAGCTACGGCGCCAAGGGCGACGGCATCACCGACGATTCCAAGGTTGTAAGATGGGGTGGCAGAGGCGTCTGCTGATAATTCATTTGTTTGTCAAGTTTCTTAGCCTTTGCTGTTGCTGTTGATTTCAGGCGTTCGCTCAGGCTTGGAAGGTGGCTTGTGCCTCTACGCAGGAAGTGAATTTGGTGATACCCAATAAGGTTTTCCTTCTGAAACCAGTGACGTTTTCCGGTTCCTGTAAGTCGAAGATCAATGTTCAGATCTCCGGTGACATTGTGGCTTCTACATCCTCGTCGGATTACACCAGCAGCCCCACTCATTGGCTCACATTCAGCGGCGTCTCGAACCTGGTGGTGGAAGGCGGCGGAACCATCGACGGCAGAGGAAGCGTCTGGTGGCAAAACTCTTGCAAAGTGGATAAATCGAAGGTCTTTGGTTCTTTCATTCGCTTGCTTTTTCCTTTTTCTTCATTAAAAAAAAAAAAGAAGATCGAGACTAAATATTCTTTTCTTTTTATTTCATGCAGCCGTGCAAGAATGCTCCAACGGTCAGTCCCAAATCGACAATCCTGTCCCCATGCAAAAGAAATAAATAAAAAATAGTAGTATTTATTTGTTGATTTTATATGCAGGCTTTGACTTTTGAAAGTTGCACCAACTTGGTGGTGAGGAACATCAAGGTTATCAACTCGCAGCAAATTGACTTGACGTTCAACTCCTGCAAAAACGTCGTCGCTTCGGGGCTCACGGTGACCGCGCCGGGGACCAGCCCCAACACCGACGGCGTCCACATCTCCCGTAGTCAAAACGTCACCGTCTCATCAACCACCATAGCCACAGGTTCGCCGCTTTAGTTAATCGCCTTCATGTTGTTCATGGCTCCTGGCTCACCGTTGGCTCCCGCGGTTCGACGCAGGTGACGACTGTATCTCCATCGTGACCGGCTCGACGATGATCCGCGCCACCGGGATTACATGCGGACCGGGCCATGGCATCAGTATTGGGAGTTTGGGAGAGAAAGGCTCGCCGGCTTTGGTACAAAACGTCGTCGTTGATGGAGCAAACTTCACCGGATCATCCAACGGAGTCCGAATCAAGACCTGGGAGGTAATCCTAAGCTCAAACTCTGCCTGCAACTCCGTTCCGATAGGGCTTTGTGAACAATCGCGTGTTTGTGTATCTGTGCAGGGAGGATCTGGGACGGCGAGCGGCATCACATTCAAGAACATACGCATGCACAATGTGCAGAACCCCATCATCATCGACCAGGACTACTGCGACAAGGCCGTCCAGTCATGCTCCTCAACCGTAAGAATCCCATACATTTCTGATGTTCTTCTTCTGACCTGTACTGGAGCTCAACTTTCCGATGCTAAAACTTTCAGGAAGGAGCGGTGCTGATCGAGAACGTGCTGTACGAGAACATCTCCGGCACCAGCGCCTCCAAGTACGCCATCACGTTGAACTGCAGCGAGAAGTCGTCGTGCCAAAAGATCCAGTTCAATAACATCAACTTGACTGCTCAGAGCGGGGGGAAGTCTTCCGCCACCTGCACCAACGTGCAACCCCAGAACACGGCGCCGGTCTCCCCAAGTTGCCCCCCGGCTTCACTATTTAGTGCGATATAGATACCCATTTTTATATTTGAATAATTCAATATTTCTCATGTCTATTTGTAACATACAATACTTCTTTTATTGGAAGTGGAGCAATATTATTTACTATGTTTATGCCTAATAACAATGAACTATAAGTGAAACACACAAGGATTCATGATTAATCATAAAAGTGACCACTTATGTAATTTCTCTCATACACTAAGTTAAAAAAATTATATTATAAGTGACCAACTTTTCTTATACAGTATCTGACACATGTCCAGATTTGTAATAGACAAGGCACATGAGACACCCCACATTATCAAGTGACACTAATGGTAGCATCCCTATTTGTACGGTCACAGCTCGGGATGATAATATTTGATACTAACTTGTATTTTCTTGTAACAAATTTCTTAGATTTTTTTTAAATTTTTCTAATAATTTTCAGAATTTTTTATAGAATGATTTTGATTGAATCCATAATTTTCAAGCTGGGATGGGATGGGATGTGATGGTAAGCGCTTAGGATAGCATCCATCCTGGTGGACGAAGTTAAATACGGTACGGCTGAGAAAAAATTAAAAATGAGGGCCCATGAGAAGGTATTGCACGCACCCTCGTCGCAAGTGCACATAAACTATCTTTTACGTACATGTGCATGACCATGCAGTGGTCAACGTCCACGTCATCGTTCACTGCAGATTCCGAGGAAAATTCTACTGAATCACGCCGCCGGCGTACACGTAATACGGTGGGGCTGCCCGTCGCGCCCGCCGGACTGGAACTGGTGCGTCATCGTGGGCCACGTGACGATCGACGTTGGTGACGTTTAAAAGCACCTGACTGGAAATGGGGATGAGGAAGAAGTCCATCAGTAGTCAGTTCAAGGAGTCCTGAAGACTATTCTCATCTGCTTTTGGGGAGACAAGGGTAACAAGTAGCTTTGGAAGTATTCCCTTTGTTTTTTATTTTCGAAGGAAAGGGAATAATATTGTAGAAAGATTCAATCTAGCATAGCATGATGATACTGGAGCAGCATCACAGCTCATATGAACATTAACACAGCATGGGGCTAATGGAAATCCGCAGCAACCCATTTCAAACTACTGCTACTCAGCTGCCAATGAATCAACACTGTTGATATCGTCACGACTGGAAACGAAAAATATCGTCTCTAGTGGGCAAGCTACCAGGAGAGAAAGAAGCCACTTACAACTGAGGAGGTAGCATGGCAGCCGACAGGGGGAGTTCTTTGTTGGCATTGGGACAAGTTGCAGGAGAACTCAAGGTGGCCTTTCATGATTGATGATGTTGGTGGGTATGTGGTTTTGGGGTAGTATGGTGTCAAGGCCAGTGCTTCATTCCTTGTGCTTGAGGGAAAGTTTTGCTAGTTGTTGGTCAAGATCTCTGCTTCGGGTTCGTCTATGGCCAGAAGGGGGTGTTTGTTGCTGCAAAAGTAGTGTCTGATGAAGGGTCCGCAGCCTAGTCGCTTCTCTTTCCAACATATCATGCTCTACTGTACAGCATTCAAAATCCCAATTAGGCATTGAAACAGCCTCTAGAACAGGAATGAGAGACTCTCAACTTTGAAAAATAGTTAGTGTGACAGACTAAAACACTACCATTCTTCTTGTTTCGATATCACATGGTCACAGGAAAAGCTTAAGTAAACAAATTTCAGGTAAAAATGTCGGTATTGGCTTCCTATGTTTCCGAGCATCATACATTCCAAAGCTCTACCTCAGCATTGTCTGCAGAATGAACAGTTGGTAAGGAAGGTACTTACAGCACTTTATGAGCTTCTCTTGGGATAAACTTTCCAAACGCTGCTGTAGTGCTTTATTTTCCATGCTCAGTATCAAATTTTGCTGGTTGAGGAATTCGATTTCAGCAGAAACCTCAGATCCTTCAGCCTGGAATTATGAATGATTATAAGACTGAAATACACTCTTTTTTTCATTTATAGAATAACTCACATGCAGAGCTTGAACATTTCTCTCCAGTTCAGCTATGTACTGAAGCTTCCGGACCCTTGACCTCTGAGCATACTGCCTACAGTCAGTTCCAAAAAATAATGACAGTCAGTCAATGTGAATGCAAACTGCAGAAGAGCCATAATAACTTGTGAGAAATAATTTACTGTTTAGAACGCCGGTTGTCTGGTTCAGGGACTGCAGACTTGGCGTGAGAAGATTCCATTTTTTGAAAAGATGCATCTGAATCCCAAGCCCCAGATTCGACAAGATTCTTGCTTTCTTCCAACGCAAATCGGTTTCTATTTGCATCTTGAGAGATGGTACCAATTTCAGTAGATGGTATGACGGCACTCTCACCAGGGGAAGCGAGTTCAGGTGCCACAGAACTTTGAGCCTCATCCCAGGGTCTGTTCTTGTTTGTGGAAAAATGGTTTGTATCAGCAGAAGAAAATGAACTATGGTTGGTATGTCCACCAATGGCGAAGACTTGAGATCCCCATATAGATGGCTGGTTTACATCACCAAACTCGCTGCCATGTTGAGCTACATGTTTCATGCTTTCAGCAGTAGATGCGTCAAAATATGCAAGGGAATCACTAGATGACCGTCGGTGACCTCTTCTAACAGGTGTGTCGGGCTCATCGAGAAGCTCATTAAGCCAAGAAGGTGGCTCCTCTATCAAACCGCTCCCAGAGGAAGTACGTTGATGTAAGTTTCCTTCAATGGGCCTTCGTTGAGTACTTCGAGAGACTCCAGAGATAGGAATGTAGTCTGAAAATGATGAGGAAACCCCAGAAAATGGAATTTTAGGGGGCAGCAGCGAACCCTTTCCTTTGCATACCACACTTCTGATGCTCGATGGCACTTTTGAGTTTTCCATGGCTAAAGACGCCAGTTTCTGCATACCAAATCAGCAACACATCAAGGAAGCAAATATTGAATCCAAACACAGCGCAACTTGAACTAGCCAACATTCAGAAATATGATAACTAGATAAACACATGGAGAAACAGAGAAACAAGGGCAAAGATTCTCTAAGGAAACATCTCATCGCTCTTTCTTATGATCCTTCTTTCAAAAAAAGAGTTGATTTTTCCTTCTATCAAAGTAACCAACTTCTGGCTAAAAGGAAACCATACATGCCATTTTTAGTACACACACCAGTGAGAAGAGAAAACTAGTCACTCTTTCATGAACTTACCCACGAACATGAATAATCCAGAACCCTTAACTAAGAGAACAAAACAAGAGACCAATGTTTTTATATTCACCCACATTTCCCTAAAAATTTCAGGATCTGTGTACCAAACATTTGAAACCAACAACAAAACCCCATATCAGAGCAATGCATATCGATCGTAGATTAGAAAAAAAAGCACAGGAAGGGTAACGCTAACCTCGAAATAGGTGGGAATTACAATCAAAAATATATATAAAGAAAACCAAGACCGAGAAGAAATCGGAATCCAGAGTGCATCACACTCCGCAGCAGACGGCACATACATACAACTGAAATCCAATTCCAAAAAAAATCTCTCTTTCGGCTCAACTTTCACGCAGCTGGCGCCTCGCACTCCGAAAATAACAGCAGTAGATAAAATTAGTTACAAAATTAAAACGACGAAATCAGATCAGAAAACGGAGTATTCATTATGCCACAGGTCCAGCCACATATACTGATACAGCGACACGAAGACTGAATCCGCAATTACCGTAAAGTTCAGGGACCAAAGTGAAAATATACAAACCCACTCAGTTGCACTGTGTTGAATAAAAGAATGTATTCATTATTCAATAGATGAAGGTGACAACTTTGACGTAGCGTTTTAATTAATTTTGTACGGAAATTAATTATAAATAAAATAAATGCAAAATAACAATACCAATAATTATTTACCCAAATAAGTTTCCTGGTTGCACACGTGTCACAATTCGTTGGGCCGGCATTAACCGTCCCGGCCCATCATTGCAGTTATGGGCCTGAACCGTTACTCATATAGAGCTTCATATTGATTGGGGTTGATTAGTGAGCCGGGCCGGTGCTAAAAAATTAAGGTTTTAAATTGAAAAAAAAATTCTATGGCGGTCAAAAGTCGATCTAAAATAGTAAAATTAAATTGGAAAAAATTATGGTTTTAAATTGTGAATTTGATTTTACTATTAGTGTAAATAATGAAAACTATTTTTACTTGATTTCGAAATAGTAAAAATCAATTACAAATGGTTTTGAAATAATTGATAATTAAAACATTATTTCTGAAAATCATTTATGACATTTAGATAAGTAATGGAGACTATTTACATAGTTTTTCCTTTTTAAATTTTTTGTATTTTTAAAAATAATTTATTTTAATTTTTTCATTTTTTTAAAATAAAAATTAATTATATTTGATAATAAATTTTTTATAAAACATTTTTATAGGAACAAAATTGATTTCAATGGGAAGTTAATTAATAAATATAATAAAATGGAATAAGCAAAGGGTGAAAGATGGACCAAGTCGTGGGCCCAACAACGAAAGACTGATAAATAGATGATTTGCTGGTGTGATGGATAAGAACAAACGGAAATTGGGCTGAGGATGAGGAGGGCGGCGCCCGAGTCCGGCGGCAAGTGCCCAAGCAAAGTTAGGTGATCGGCCTGGGCCCGTAGGGGACTGCGGGTTGTCGTTGATTGATTTTTGGATCAATTCTTGCTGAGGCTCTGGCTACTTTGGGAGGATGGAAGTCTGTGCTGACGTGCGATAGTTCACCAGCTGCGTTCTCTAGATGCTTTCGAAGTTTCCAGTTGAAGTGCCGCGCCTCAGGCTTACCCCTGGGACGGTGCGCTATGGGAGTAAACGTGTTTTCCGGGTTGCTTGCTGCGAAGCAAATGGTTCTTCTTCGGAGTCGGAGGGTTCGTCAGCGTCGTCTATGGGTAGTAAGTTTGGGTTTCATTTGGTGGGTGGTGATAAGAATTGGAAGCTCAGCGAGATTGACACCAGTGAGTTGCAAGCAATTTCTCCGCTCATGGAATCATTTTATGAAAGATGCAATTTTTTCATATCCATTGTTCTACGTTAATGGATGTTTCTACTCATCGCATCCTTTTTTGGAAAATAGGGTGGTAGCATTTGATGTAGCCTGTGCTCATTCGGCGCACGGTTATGTTATACAGGAGAAAAAGGCAAGATAGATCACTCAAGATCTTTTTTGCTTGCAGATATAATGCAGGAAACTGTGAACCAGCTGCTGTCTAGGACTCGGAATTTTTTAAGTGAAATGGCTGCTCCAATTGTGAAAAAATCTGCTAATGATGGAAAGACTACCCCTCGTACGAATGATGATGATGAAGATGGCGATATTGAGAGTATATTGAATATCGAACAGACATTTGATTCAAGAATCTTTGGAGGTGAACTGTCTGAAGCTGCTGTTGTTTCCATTGAGCAGTTTAGCAGGTAAATTACTCTATCAGGTTTTCAATCTAAATGTCACAATGGATTTTTATTTAGCATTGGATTGTTTTGGTGAATCTGAGAACGTTCTACTTTTTGTAAGTTTATGCCTGTGAACGTTCAGCTCTGCCTACCTGTCATACCAACCTCCGAGTGTTGGATCCTAACAGAAATTCAACTTCAAAAAAAAAAAAAAAACATAATAAAGTGTTTCTTCACGTGATCTGATGTATAATTGTGATAATCATGGTTAAGTTTGGCATCTATTTATTAGATTAATTCATTTGTATTTTTTCACTGATGTTGAAGAGAACCTGGAAGTTCGAACTTATGCAATGTTCTCGAATGAGGAAATTCATTGACTTTATGGTTAAAGACATGCAGGATGAACGGGCAGACGGGGAAGAAGATGTTACATATTTTCAAAGCGCTTGTACCTGAGCATGTGTATTACGATCCACGTAATTTTGTGGAATATTGCTGTTTGAGATTTTTGTCAAGAAACGCTGCTGAAGTTCATCCAGGTCTCAAGGTGCATTGACTACTGAACCATTTTAATTTTAAATTCATATGATATAATAGTTATTTGATGAATTAATTTATCGACGAAATGAAATAAGCTTGATCAGTCAACTTCAGGAATATTTTATGTTTCACTGTAGTTTCCCATATACTAATATTGCTTTAAGGTGAGATCGATTTTATTTGATAAATTGCATCTAATGTACTAAATGTGGCTTTCCTACTTCTGATATGAGGAATCTGCGTTCCGAGGGTTAGTTTTCATAACTATGCTGGCATGGGAAAATCCTCACAAAGATGGAAGGGAAAGCCAAACAGAGAAAGATGTACTGCAGGTCTTCTTTTTGTCACTGAATTTATTTGTTTAGGCATCTTAGATATTCCATAATGTTGGTACGCATTTTTTTACTACTCAAAATTGCGATCCTTTTTCTTCCATGAATATTAGAAAAATAAGGGTCCTGGCAAGATGCTGAAGTCAAAGCTGGTGGGTGAAGATGCATTTGTTCGCATTGCCCCCACTGTGTCTGGTGTCGCTGATTATCCTACTGCACATAATCTCTTCAAAGCTCTTAGTGGTGATTCTGGGGGAATCTCGTATAATATATGGTCCACATATTTGAGAGAACTTCTCAAGTGAGCATTATTTTCTTGACTTTTTACATATAAACTAGAAAACTTTGATACATTCCCTGGGCATGTTTTCTTCTCATTTTAGATGTTTTCATTTTCTTGATATGCAGAGTGCACGATGGTCGAAATTCAGATCAGCTTCAGGATTTTTCTTATAGTGCTAAGGAAAAAATCCTCTGCCTTGGTTCTAGCCGAAAGCAGCCAGTAATAAGATGGGAAAGGAACACTGCATGGCCAGGGATGCTCACATTAACTGATAAGGCTCTTTACTTTGAGGTATTTGCTTCATACCTGTGTGACATTTTGTGGTGTTGATAGCTGCAGTAATTTGGTTTCTTTTGAAATATATGGTACTGTTCACGAAGTGACAGCTTCAAAATCAAAAGTAAAGCAAATGAAGATGGCGGGAATATTGTATACCATTTTCCTGTGGTTCATTTTCCCATCCTTGTTCTTTTTCAGGCCGTTGGCTTGGTTGGAGAAGGAACTACTGTCAGACGTGACCTTTCTCGTAAGGATTCAAGAGTTGAGAAGACTAGAGTTGGCCCTCTAGGATCAAATGTTTTTGATTCTGCCATCTCTGTTTCATCTGGCCTAGAGTGAGTAAGCTTCCTTACTTTCTCATCTTTGCATTGCTTCGCTTGTTTGTTTTGTTTCATTTACACCTTACCGTTAGCATTTTTTTACCTTCATATGTATTCACTAAATCCTGCTCTTCTGTCTTTTGGATTCTTGATGAATATTTCAATCAGTTCTGAGCCGTTGGTTCTTGAATTCGTTGACTTGAAGAGCGAAATGAGAAGAGATGTCTGGTTTGCTTTCGTCAATGAAGTCATAGCTTTCCACAGATTTCTAAATGAATATGGTCCGAAGGCCGGTGATCAGTCTGTCTTTGACGTGTATGGTGCTCAGAGAGGGAGTGAAAAGGCCAGAACTTACACTGCAAATGCTGTTGCTAGACTTCAAGCACTTCATTTCATGCGGAGGACCTTAGATGATCCAACAAAGTTGCTACCATTTTCATATTTGGAAAATGCACCATATGGAGATACTGTTCTTGAAACTCTTGCAGTTAACTTTTGGGTGGACCTATGATCAAGAAACCATCAGTTGATGAAGCAAACCGACTTCAGATCACATCCATTAGTCCTACACCTGAAAGCAGCAGTCATGTTTTTGATATAGATGGAAGTGTGTACTTGAGGAAATGGATGGCATCTTCATCTTGGCGTACTAACGCCTCTCTGGCTTTTTGGAAGAGCATGCCAATTAAAAGGGGAGTTGTGCTCAGCAAGAACCTTGTCGTAGCTGGTATGACGATGGTGGAAAGAGCTGCAATGACATGCAAAGATAAATACAGGGTGGTTGAGAGAACTCAAGCAACCATTGATGCTGCAACAATCGAAGGAATTCCGAGTAACATCGACCTTTTCAAGGTTTCAAATCTCAGTCCTTTCATCTTCTTCATGAAGAGGGGCCTATATATTCTGTTTCATTTTTGCCTTTGCAGGAGCTTGTACTGCCATTCACTATGGCTGCCCATACATTTGAAAGACTAAGGCGTTGGGAGGATCCTATTGCCACAGCATCTTTTCTGGGGCTTTCCTATCTGGTTTTGTCCAGGTAGTACTTTTTCCGGATCCCAGAAATGACTGATACACATTTTTTTGCCCCTGCTCAATCCTTTCCGTTGTTATGTGTTGGTTTTGATCAGGAACTTGCTGCCCTATATCTTGCCCATAAGCTTGATATCCCTGTCCTGCGTCATGTTGTTACTGAAGGGACTCAAAGAGCAAGGTCGACTGGGGCGTTTTTTCGGACAAATCACCATTTTCGACCAGCCTCCATCCAACACAATCCAGAAAATCATTGCCCTGAAAGAGGCAATGCGTGAAATGGAGAAATATCTCCAGAATGTCAATGTGATCCTCCTCAAAATTCGCTCTATCCTTTTAGCAGGGCACCCACAGGTACTCATTCATTCACCCATCTCTTCCCCCCTGACTCAGAACAAGATCCAATCCATTTCTTCTTCATGTTTCTACTTCCAGGTAACAACCGAAGTCTCGGTTGCATTGCTAGTCGGTGCAGCCGTGCTGTTCATGATCCCATTCAAGTACATTGCTGGAGTTGTGATATTTGATCTGTTCACGAGGGAGCTGGAGTTCAGGAGGAAGATGGTTGTTGCATTCATGAGGCTCCTCAAGGAAAGATGGGACATGATTCCAGCAGCCCCTGTTGTCGTCCTGCCGTACGAGCACAAGGAGTCGAATGATCACCAGATGAGACAAAAACTAGACATGGAAACCAGCCAACAGCGATCTTATTAGATAGATTCTGTGCCCATGCAGCATTAAGATTCAGGATACAGAAATCTGCATCTACTGTCGCACATGATAACTGAGGCAACCCAGAAACCTTCCAACACTGATGTACCAATCACACAGAATCAGAAAAGCAGTAGTAAATAATATTGTTATTTTGCAATTAATTTCAGATGTGAAGTCCAAAAGAAAAGCAACAATCACTCTGCCGGGGAACTGAGTTTCATGTACCATGGTTACATCATATACAACAATGAAAGCCGTTGATCTGGGAGACATCAGACAGAGAGAGTTCACTGCTACAGCTACTACTAAACGGAATCCAAACTTAACTCTTACGAAGGCTTGTTGGAGACCTCTGCCGGGATGTCGTCTTCGTCGTGATAGATGTTCTCTGCCATCTGCCAGATTTGGAGGATGTTGTCATCGGCAACGCTGGCCACCACCCAATCCTCGCAGGGGTTCCAGGAGAAGTCGGAGATTTTGCTTGTGTGTCCGCCATGTATGAACAGTAACTCCGGTGGACCGTCCTCTGCGTCTTCAGGGCTTTGCTCCTCGTCGATCCTGCCATCAGCATGGACAAAAATGACTGTTAGAAATGTCGTAAAATGTTTTCCAATGGTTTTGTCTTCTCTCCCATGAAGACTGCTTATTCTTCTGTATCTCATCGCCGTGAAACTCAAAAAATATGAGATTCGTCACGCATGAGCTGCTCAGCAGACAAATGCGACACAACTTATGCATATCACATGCGTAATATGAAAAAGGCCAAGTGTGATTTCAGAGAGTGAAGCAGCATTACCTGCTAAGATCCCAAATCATCAATCTCCTACCGAGACAACATGAAGCTAAGATTGTCTCATTCTTTGGATTCCAGCCAACTTGGAAAACTTCCTCTCTGTTAAGCAATCACAGACAAGTATGTCAATGACAAATTATGGGGAGGAAAAAGAAAAACAGAATGGACTTACTTGTGGCTATCAAATGTGTGAAGAGCAGTACTAAGTTTTCGCATGTCAAATAGTTTCACAGTCTTATCTGTTGACCCCGTTGCTAAAACCCACTCATTAAATGGATTAAATGCCAAGCAGTTCACCTACCACATTACACGAATAAGTTAACAGAATGTCCACAAGAGCATAAAAACACTAGACATGCCTCGTCTCAACTAGCAGAATTCCACTTTGGATCATTCTGCTCTATTAGTGATTACTGTTCAACTACTCTGATGTGGCAGTATGTTATGCAGCCTTAATATCTCAATCGGTTCAGGCAATGCACGACACACCCAGATTTAAAAAAAACATATAAGCAACAAGTCCAATTGTAAAACAGCCATAGGATGCTATATTCGTGAAGCATTAAAAGAAGAAGGTTTTTCATCTCATCAAATGATTCATAAGTTACCATAAAAGTAATGAATTTTCTCGCTGCTGCAATTTAAACGGCAGAACCAACCTCACTTTGGTGAGCAACTACAGATTCTGCAGGCTTGCTAACTGTTGACGTACGAAGATCCCATATATGGAGATATTGATCATCCCCCACAGAACCAAACAAATATTCATGTCTTAGATGCCATGCTACATCTTCGACAACACCTTCATGGATCTGCAATCCACATGACAAATATTACAAGGGCATGCTTTCATAAGAGTGATGCCAAGCTGTATTGTTGATAAACAACTAACTGGACGAATTCTAATGATATAAGCCGATATACTGATCCTACATTGAAGAAACGAATGACAAGTATTTCAATTTCGACTAATGCTTACCTTAAAAATCTGCAGTGCGTCCAAAGACTTGTTTTTTGGAGCTGCATTGATGTCCCATAGACATATTTGCGCATCATCAGAACCACTTAATAGATGACCCTGTTTGAATTGACTCCATGACAAACCATATCCTTCAGTACTGTGACCCCTCAGCCGCAAATCAGGGTTACATGAACCATCCAAAGAAGGTTTTGATGGATGCTTGCTATAGTCAAAGACATAAACTTCTGCACTGACTGTTTTAGTAGCAATGACAAATGGATTCTGGGGCATGTATCGAGCTCGGTTGACTTCCCCATCATGATTTATTTGTTGTATGATTTGAACCTTTAAAGAAAGGTTAAATCAGTACATATAAGTAAGCATACAGAAAAAAGAGCAATAACAGGAAAAAAAAAACAAAAACAAAATGAAAGTCGTCTTCTTCCAGCAGTAAACAAATCTAATCCATTTGCTAATTCTTCGTGGTTACGATGTGGCTGTCTAATTCAACTTAACTTTTAATGCCGATCCAAGTTAAGCAAACAAATACATCAAATAATTAACCCTAGCTCCAGAAAAAGTTCCAAAATGAGAAAAAAATGACAAATTAACCTTAAAAATCGATTATTTCGCAGTTAAACCCTAATTTCCGAACAAGATCCAACCACGAAAAGCAAGAAAGAATCGTCTTCTACTACATAGAAGATTCAAAAAAAAAAAAAAAAGAAAGCAGAAGCAACGAAACCTTGGCATAAGCACATCCAAATCCGCCAAATTCAGAGCGCTCGTCGTCATACTGGCGAGCGTCACTCTCAGAATCATCCAGCGGCAGTTGCACTTGAGCAAGCATCAAATAGTTAGGCTCATTCTCCGAAGTGTGCGTCCCTAAAATCACCTTCTGCACCGAATAATCCTTCCCTGGTGGTTCCTCCCTGTCTGGAAGCCATTCCACAGTAAGCGAAGGCCACTCGAGAGCATGCGTGATGACCAGATCGTACAAGAAAGGCGTGTTCTTCTTCCAAATCTTGTACTCCTCGTTTATCAAACGCTCCTCGATTTCCCCCCTCATTTCATCCTCATCTTTACCCATTTTCACAATGTAACAGAGGACCTTAAATACTCAGATGGCCGAGAAACTTCTAGACGCCTCCTGTGACGCGCGAATCGCGTTCTCGTCTCCACCTTTGAACCTGTTTTCGATTTCGTTCGGTTTTGTGGAGGGAGGAAGCTTCCGTATTATGAAGGAAGGGTTAGTTTGTTTAACCGGTTTGGGCTTACTCATTTGGGCCAAGCTTATTTGGGCCGACCCGGTCGAAGTCTTCAAGTCAAGATGAGTCTTCCCTCCCAGCAAGAAGACGGCTCACAGTGGAAAGGAGTGTGAACTGTGAAGTGTGAACTGTGAAGTGTGAACTGTGAAGTGGTGCCACTGAACTTCTGAGTCAAGTGGTGGTGGCGATCACACGAAAGCTTTGAAATTAGGGGAAAAGAACGAATGATTTCTGGGTATAAAGTGGTGGTGCCACTTCCACTCGTGTCCAGTCATGGCTTCTTCTTCTGCAGTTGCTCGCTGGTTTTCTTGTATTTCTCCACTTCTAGTAGCGGCACTTTTGTTCCTAGGAAGCTGCTGTTGCGTAGACGCGACAGCGAGCTTCAGAACAGACGCATCGGCAGTCGCCGCCTTCAAACCCAGAGCAGTTTCTTCTGAAACAGCTGCAAATTGGTCCGATTCTTCATCCATCTGCGCATGGATTGGGGTAACTTGTGGTGGTATTCATAGCCGAGTTATCTCCTTGAATTTTTCTGGCATGGGGATGTCAGGGGATTTGCCTCCTGAAATTGGGAATCTCACGTTTCTTCAACATCTGGACCTCAGCAGTAACAACTTCAGTGGCGAATTGATCCCGGAATTGTCCCGATTATCAATGCTTGAAACCCTGAATTTGGGGAATAATAGCTTCAGGGGGGTGATTCCGTCGTGGATCGGAAACATGGGCAAGCTTCGATTACTGATTCTTTCGGCTAATGATTTGTATGGCTTCTTGCCCCTCTCTCTAGGCAATGCATCCAATCTTGAGACATTGCGCCTCGCAGATAATTATCTAACAGGAGAAATCCCAGCGGAAATTGGGAATCTTCGCAAACTCGAGATGTTTTCGCTTCAAGACAACGAAATGAATGGCCCAATTCCAGAGACTCTCCTCAACGTGTCCAGCTTAAGGCTCATGGCACTGACTTACAACAATTTATCAGGGGAACTTCCGGCCAATATCTGCTCCGGTAACTCACAGCTCCAAGTGTTGGCCTTGTCGCAGAATCAGCTCCAAGGAGAAATCCCTCGCAATATTGCTAGATGCTCCAAACTTCGAATAGCCTCTTTGTCTTACAACAGTTTCAGTGGACCTTTTCCTAGAGAACTGACCAACTTATCTGAGGTTGAGCTGCTATTACTTGGCCACAACCAGCTGGAAGGTACTACTCTGAGCTGTGTTCCATAGAACATGCTGCAAAATCGTCTCTATTTTTTTCATCTGTGCTTCAGCCTTAGAGTTACTTTCATGTTTTGATCAAATCTCATATTCATGTCAACAATGTGATTGAGGGTGCAGGCACAATCCCGAGGGAGATTGGAAACCTTGGTAGATTGCGAATTCTTCATCTGGATGATAACAAGTTCCATGGTTCGCTTCCGAATGAGATGTTCAACATATCATCACTAACTACCCTTGCGGGTTGGCGAAATGAGTTTACTGGCAATCTCCCAACTGATTTGTTTCGTGGTTTGCCAAACCTTGATGGAATATACATGTCATTCAACAGGTTTACAGGTGAACTCCCACAATCTATCTCGAATTCTTCGCAACTAAGGTTTGTTGAGTTTGCTGATAATCTCATGTCTGGGACGGTTCCAATCTCCATTGGTGATCTTAGATTCTTGACATTCCTCAACTTGGAATGGAATAACTTTGTTGATGATTCAACTGAATTGAGCTTCATTTCTCAGTTGACAAGATGCAGATATCTAGAAGGTTTGATTCTAGACCGCAATCCTTTTACTGCAACATTGCCTAGATCTGTGGGCAATCTTTCGGATACTCTCCAAGAACTTCAACTTTCAGAGTGCCATCTCTATGGAGATATTCCGACTGAGATTGGAAATCTTACTGGCTTGGTGTCATTGCGCCTAAGCCGGAATCAACTCTCAGGGTCAATCCCGAATACACTGGTGGATTTGCAAAATCTGCAGGGATTATATCTGTATCAAAACAGACTAACTGGTCCACTACCAAACGCTGTGTGTGGCCTGCAGAAATGTTATGAGATGTATCTTGGTGGAAATCAAATAACTGGAGCCATCCCAGCATGCATCAGCAATTCTAGTAAGCTTGGGAAACTGTATATGCAGAATAACAGCTTGGAGTCGGAGCTACCAGAAAATCTATGGCAGCTTGGTAATCTGCTCGAGCTTAATCTATCGACAAACTATTTGAACGGTTCTCTGTCTCCCTCTGTTGGAAATCTCATGAGTGCAAGCATTCTTGATCTTTCAATGAATCACCTCTCTGGGAGTATTCCAGATACTATTGGAAATATGCAAAGTCTGGTGAATCTTTCTCTATCACACAACAGATTTCAAGGACACATCCCAGAAACCATAGGCGATGTTCGGAGCCTGGAACAATTGGATTTGTCACACAATAGTCTTTCAGGCAGCATACCGAAGTCCTTACAGGAAATCAGGCTGCTTTCATCCTTTGATGTATCTTTCAACAACTTGAGTGGTGAGATTCCACTTGATGGTCCCTTTCAGAACTTTTCGAACATCGCTTTTTTGTCGAATGCAGGGCTCTGTGGCGATCCTCGGTTTCATGTTCCTCCATGTCCAAATGCTAGACCTCATAAACCACACAAAACAGGTTACATATATATCATGCTGCCAGTCATTTGTGGGTTATTCTTGGCTCTGATATTAGCAGTCTGTGTGATCACAAAGTTCAGAAGGAACCATGTTCCTTCACAAGCAGAGGACGATTATCCAGTGGGCATAATCCCAATGAGAATTCCATACCGTGATCTTTTTCCAGCAACTGCAGGTTTCAGTGATGAAAACTTGCTTGGAACCGGAGGATTCGGATCAGTTTACAAGGGAGAATTTGGCGAAGACAAGATCTATGCAGTCAAGGTCTTCAACACACAGACGGAAGGAGGGTTCAGGAGCTTCGACACCGAATGCGAAATTTTCCGGACCCTTCGCCATCGGAATCTTTGCAAAGTCATTGGTATTTGCTCTAATGAAGAATTCAAGGCACTGGTCATGGAGTACATGCCCAAGGGTAGCCTTGAGAGATGGCTTTACTCAGATGAGCATCTCCTGGATACCAAGACTAGAGTCTCCATCATGATTGATGTGGCAAGCGCTCTGGAATATCTCCATAATGGTAACTCCCCTCCATCATCCACTGTGACATAAAGCCCTCCAATGTGCTCTTGGACTGTGAGATGACTGCACACTTGAGTGATTTCGGAATCGCAAAGCTATTAGGAGGCAGCATCAGCTTCACCCAAACGAATACTTTTGCAACCTTAGGCTACATTGCACCTGGTGAGTCTGCTTGTGTCCAGAAGTTTACCTTTTTTCATGTACTTGGCCTAAGCTCCTTTCTTTCATTCAGAATATGGCTCTCAAGGATTGGTCTCTGTGAACTGCGACGTCTACAGCTACGGCATAATGCTCATGGAAGTGTTTACAGCTATGAAGCCAAGCAATGAGACCTTTGCTGCCGGTTCGTCATTGAGAAGCCTGGTGAGGGATTCAACTCCTGAGAGAGTAGCCTCTATAATCGACTCTAGGCTGATTGCAGACCTTGATGAAACCATTTCTGCGACAGCATTGGAGTGTTTGTCTGGTGTACTTGAGCTTGCTTTGAGATGCACTGTAGAGAATCCTCGTGAAAGGATTGGGATGGATGAAGCTGTGACCACTTTGAAGAAGGTTTTTCATAAGCTCGATATGAAATAAAAAAAATGTCTTCATCGCCATAAGGATATTGAGTTATGTATACATAGATCGCATAATGCAGCATGGTGGAATACACACAGTTCCCGGCCAGGGATTAAAAGTAAATTGCATTTACATACTCGTGTGTTTCATCCAACATAGTTCATTGTATTTGGAAGTTCACATGATAACACGGGACGAACACTGCACTTACTACACAAGGCAGTTGAAGTACCTGGAGACTTCTTGCTTTTTGAGTCATACCGACTGTCAAGCCATTGTGGAGGAGCTGTTCTGTTACTAGTGGTATCCAAGAGGCGCTGGTGCATCCCTCAGTTCCTTACCCTGGAAATGGATATCCTGCAAATAACCCCAATATGGCAATCAACTAAGATGATAGCGAAAACTGAATGCTCTTTCGGAACTGGCTACAGGATAAAACAATTTTGCTTTTGATCCATCATGAAGAGAGCAGTGGAAGAAGTGTTTCCAGGATTGCAATAAGAAAGATGAAAAACATTGAAGTGTAACATGATGGTGTTACTGTAACACTGTAAAATGTAGGTTAAAGCTCTTTTAAAAATTCAAGATGTCAGATAATAGCTTATGTCTCGCATAACTCCCTGTTTTTCCAAATTTTCGGATAAGAAAACATCGAAAAAAGAAAAAAGGTTTTCCTAGTGGAATAAGCCTAATGAAGTGCCGTAGGGGTAAAAGAATCAGCTGCACATGACTGAGATCACACAAAATGAGAACTTAAAGGCAAGCATTACGAGAAGGCAAAGAACTCACAGAAGCAAAATGGTTGACATCGCGATGGTGAGCCTCATCCGCACGGATAACAGTGATGACATCTTTGAGAGTAGCATTTCTGGGAAGTCTCCAGTAGTCAATTGCAATAGCAGGAGCAGCAACGTTTTCAATTTTACCGCTGTCTATATCCTTCAAGTACTCTGTGTAGGAGTGTATTGCTTCTTCCTCCAGGTAACCAACAATCCTATGAGCAAGCTTGGGGGATGCCAGGTACATTCCGAAGAATGCATTAAAGAACACTCCTTGAACGGCAAGAACTAGCCACCTTTCGTACCAGGCTGGCTGCACAAGTTCCACCATTGTCATCAAATGCATTCTCTCATTCTCAGCTTCTTCAAGCAAAGCTTTAATCCAACCGCCACTTTGCTGGAACCTGCGCAGAGACTTGAGATGCAACAGCATTCCTCCCACCATTCCAGGAACAGCAGCCACTGTCTCAAGCATCATTGCCCGGCAGCCATATCGTCTCTGCAGGACGATTGATATTTTAGCATAAGTATGTAGCAGGGACCACAATTATCAGGTATGAAGTTTAAATTCCCCAACTTGACAAGAGGAAAGTGGATGCAACTAAACTGCGTACCTTCTAAACGCAATAGAACCAAATCTCATCTTCGAAAAGCAAGGAAACGACAATTTGCTAGGGCGATGGAGAAAAAGTACCTGGAAAAACAAATCTGTAGGAACTCTAAGAAGCTTCACCGTGCGGTATGCCACCTTGTCAAGAAATGTCTTTGGAACATGGTGCTTTTGAAGGTCAATAGATATATTGGCCTCATACGTGTCCCATGGCTGCATCACAACAACGGTCATTGAAACAAGCGACCAACTTGCCAAATAATTCAGAAATCATCTCGCACAGCCTTCATATCTGTATAATCCAAGTTTGTAATCGACGAATTTCTCAAAAAAAAAAAAAAAAAAAAAGAACTAGTTATGTAGATCAAATGTTTTCGACGACGGACCTTGTTCAATAACAGAGGGTTGTGCGATATTCTATTGCAACTTCGAAACAGGGCAATGACATCAAAGATACATCTTCAGGGAAATCAGGATTGCAAACACAAGATGGTAAGCCTAATCTTACAGCATCCAAATCAGGATAAAATTACCATGAAACAGTTCCAAGGCCACTCGGTGCCGTCTTCTCGAGTGATTTTTGGCCGCGAAATGCCCCAATAGCTCGAAACCACTGCGTTTCCCTTCTCCACGTTTTGATCCGGAGCATCGCTTGTTTTCACGTTCTTCTCCGCAAGCTCCGGTGTCGCCGAAGCCTCCGCCTGAGTATTCATCAAACGCTTCCATCCAGTCACAACTATTCGCGACGCCGCTGAATCTTCTAACGGCACCATCAAATGCGCCGCCACGGGTGGCAACCTACTAAAGTTGGCGGCGGAGCCTCCAACCATTAGACTTCTCATCACCGTCTTCGTCACGAAGTGGTTCATCATCCAAAAGAGAGCGGCGACTCTTCTGAAACGCTTCGAGTATGGCGGCAACAGCATGGAATGGAACGGTATAAGAAGGCGTGTGTGGGTGCACACGAACGGACAATTCCTAGTTCACTTGTGTATGACGTGGCAGAACGCAAATGGAGGGTCTATGTACGTGAGAAGCAGGCGATTAGTCGCTAAAAGACAGAAACGCCTAACCCCCCGACCTTTCTTTCTTCCCAAGTTTTCTCTGGTGGCTAGCGTGCGCAAAATCTAGCCCTCCACGTGTCTTTCCAGATACCACACAATCACATACAACGGATTCCTTTTGATCAGCCGCCGTTACCATTTATATTCCTTCCATATAATATTCATGCAAGAATGATAATTAAATTACTCATTATTTCCCATTATATTATTGTATCTTTATATCTCCTCTCTCAAAAAAAAAATATAGAAATTATTATAAAAATTGATTATGAGAAACGACTGTCGCATTTTTTTTTTTCAATTTTAGTAAAAATAAAAAATAATTATATATAAAATTCGTGAATATAAATATAAAAACTAGAATATAATTTGTTCAGAGTTACTATTTCAAAGTTCAAGTGCTAGTGGTTTAGATGATAGGCAAGGTTGTCAACGGTTCTTATCCATTGACTAGGTCAACGGTGTGCCACGTGCTTCTCCATAGCCCAATGATTGGAAGTTAATGAAGAAAATCTTGAGATTGCGCATTAGGACGTAACGACGTCGTTGGGGGACGCCTAAGTCCGATGTAATAATGTGACCCATCAATTGATTTGGGTGTAGCAGTTGAAAATTGTAAGAGGCAGTAGTGAATTACAAATCGGATTATTTTCCTTTTTTTATTTCATGGATTAATAAAAAAATTAATTTCAAGAATGACTAATTTTTTACACATATATAATAAGATGACCAAATTTCTAAATCAATAAAGAAATGAGGATAACATGGAATTATATAATTAAACTATAATTATTAAAAAATTCTAAATAAATAACAATAATTCAGTACAGTGACGTGTCGACGGGAGCGCCGGGTCCCAAGGGTACCAATAATTCAACGTAAAATCTGGGCAGGAGGCCTGGAGTTGCATTTATCTCGCCACGTGGCGGTGCGCTATTTGTTTACCGCATGTCTGCTGGCTTCCCTTGCGTTGCTGTTGTGAAAAGGGTATATTTCGCCCGCGCTATAAATATCGGAATCCACTGCGAATGTGTTGGTTAGTTGGAGTTTCACACCATGGTTTCGTGAGCTGATTGGGGAGCATAGGGCTGGAGAAGTTATGGATGAAAGCGGACCAGTACTTCAGCTGGGTACGGTGACTGTATGGTTTTCTTTTGCTGTTGTCTGTGTAAACTGGGGGAAATTTGATTTTCTAGGGCTTGTGAGTGATCGTTGTTTGAGGTTTGCAGAGTGACTGTTTTAGGGAGTGTGTGTGTGAATCGATTGTGCTAACTGATTGCCGAAGTCATTGATTTCCTTGGATTTGGTTGGTTTTGCTAAGCTGTTAGATGATCTGAGCTTTGGGTTGGTTTGATGAAGTGGTTTAGTGGGGGTGCTAGTTTCTTACGACTGTTATTGCTGCTATGACGTCTAATTGTTAGTATCTGGTCTTGAAACTTACAGATATTCAGAAGACACTCTACGAAGCCCAAAGTCGATGGCTGAGACCTGCTGAAATTTGTGAAATTTTACGAAACTACCAAAACTTTAATATTTCTTCGGAGTCTCCGTGTAAACCGATAAGTATGTCTTTCTTTATTTGTACTTTTCCTTTTGTATGCTTTCATTTCCTTCTTTTCCATGAATGATTCTGAAGGATCAAGTAAAATTAGAAAGATCATGCACTCCTTGATGATTAATATAAGACCCATAGCATTTTATCTTCCATGTAAATTAAGATGAAGTTTCAGGCACCTCTATCTTACTACTAACTTTTGTTGATGATTTTTCGCTTTTTTCATACCCTGTCTGCTAGTAGTAGTTTTTTAGGGCTCCTTATCAAATCTTTATTTCCGTGTGACCAAAGTTGGATTTTACTGTTCGTAGTCTTATCATGATGAATTATTACAAGCTCCCTTCAAATGTTCGTCTGGAATCAGGTTTCGTATTTTGATGAATATAACCAATGGAAACAAATCACCTCTCTTTGCTCATGCTGCATGCTTTCTATTTAGTTGGTGCTTTAGAGTCAAGCACGTGCACTCAAGTGTTAAGCTGCATGGTTGTGTCTAATGATGCATTATGCTTCCCAGGTGGTTCTGTTTTCCTTTTTGACCGCAAGGCATTAAGGTACTTTAGAAAGGATGGACATAATTGGAGAAAGAAAAAGGATGGAAAGACAGTTAAGGAAGCCCATGAAAAATTGAAGGTATGCGTTTCCTGTGGCACACTGTCTTTTTCTTGAATTTATGCCAATGAACGTATGATAAAAAAAGTTATCATTGTGTTTTTTTTCTCACAATGCCGTGGACAACATTTGCCAATATAACTTTTTTACCATATTCTCACTGTGTACCTCTTTTCCTGAATGAGCTGCTTCCGCTAATTTTTTTTTTTTCGCAATGCCATGGACAACATATGCCTGTATCGAGAAAACATGCTAATCCTGTTGAACTTAGATAATTCTTCCCTCTCACTATTACCTCCGACATCTACTCAGGTTGGAAGCATTGATATGCTGCACTGTTATTATGCCCATGGGGAAGACAACGAGAATTTCCAGAGGCGCAGTTACTGGTTACTTGAGCCGTAAGTTTTAACTGCTATCACTTCATCATCATCTGGGAAGTTGTTTTAGGCGAACACCAAACTATGTTTTTAGTAAAAAAAGCATTTTTCCTTGATAATTTCCTTATTTAGTCTTGGATTTTCAAGTTCTTGTATTGATTATCGTTTTTTTTTTTTTGAGATTTTATGGGAATGATCTGAAGCTTGAAACTGTACCTCAAATCGTGTTTCAAATGATTAGAAATGATCACATGTTATTTTTTAATGTGAGGAAAAAACTGACCGTTTTAATCTCTCAACATAGATCTAAACAGATGAACATCTCCTGCATATGGGTCAGCATTTCACCTGTCTTTTTTCTTTTTTTTTTTTGTTTCAAGATTACACGGGGTTCTCGGTTTCCCGTTATATTTAAATATTCACTTACCATCATTTGCCGTGCATTCTTTGCTTCTATATTAATACTATAAGAAACCTTATAGTTTGAGCATGTATGCTATTTGTTTCAAATGCACACAAAAAGAGCATGTACCGGAACTGAAGTTTAACTTTTTTTTATAATTTTTTTTTCAGGGATCTCATGCATATAGTATTTGTGCACTACTTGGAAATTAAGGTTAGCAATGATTGTAGTTGAGAAATATGTGAATCATAGTTTATTGTATTTGATCCATTTTATTATATGTGATAAACAAATGCGCTGTTATATCAATAATCATGATGATCATGATACCTCTAATAATATCAAACGAAACAATAAAACCCATGCTATTGTGCCATTTGCATGGATGTCTCACTTATTTGTAACATCACCATTTGATAAGGCAAAACCTCCTGCTAGAACAACGTACTATGCATAGCTTGGTAGCATAGTGACACATGGTTCTAATGAGTAGAGCATGCGCCTAGGATTTTAATCCCAGAGGGTAGTGTGTATATTGCTTGAAAATTAACAGGGTAATATGTAAGTGTACCTTGCTTAAGCTGCTTTTCTGACAAATCACGCCTGGATGGATTGTTGTCGAACATCTTCAATGTGTTGAATTCTTTATTACTTTTTAGGGACATAAAGCAAATATCAGTGGTGTCAGAGACGATGGAGTTGGTTTAAATCCTGGAACAGACAGTTCAATGTCTACGAGGTCTCGTGGAACAAGTCCTTGTAGTCCGTCATCAGCGTATGCTGATGCTGAATCCGGTAAGCACTTCCTTGATAGTGATCAAAATGTTATCTTCCGATGATGCCCTTTCATCTATTACTTTCAGTGAATTATCACCAGGGAACTTCTGAATTTCATTCATATCCGGATTCTTCATTACAAGATGATAGTCATTATACCCATTCGAGTTCTTACAGTTCACCTTTGACTGCAGGTATTCAACATTTTCCTTTTCTCGCTTTTAAATTTTTTGTTGTTTAAGGTTTTATTCACATTAAGTGCTGTAAACAAACTGAGGTAAATTTGGTACTATTGCAGAAACACAGGGCATTTATGGACGGACTTCAGTGCCATTCCCACTAGATAATGGAAATGGGGATTTTAGTGGAGGAAGCTATTCATTGGCGGCTGCAGCACCGGTTGATTTAGCCTATTGGCCCGATGTCACTTGCAATCCTGTAGCAGGTATTTACTGCAGGAATTTCACGCACTAAATAATTTGCGTAACAGTTTTGCAATAATGCTGTTTTCCAGCAGGAAAGGCCGGCTACAATCAGGAATCTACATCTACTGTGCCTTCCCATGCGAATTCGCTTGGAATAAGTTACCCACTTTCAGACATATCTGTTCCTCCTGAAGAAATTACTGACATGGGCCTATTTCGTCAATATTATGACGAGAAAAATGGAAACCTTCCATTGTTCACATCTGACCAAGAGATGGGAATTACTTCCACCCTAAATTTTGAGAGTGGTATGACAGATATGGGAAATGAAGGTTACTCTTTCCCCATGAGAAAGCCCCTTCTTGGTAGTTTGCACTCAGAAGATGGCTTGAAGAAAGTTGACAGTTTCACTCGTTGGATGACCGAACTTGGAGACGTTGATGAATTGACAGTGCAGCCAAGCGGTGGAATTTCATGGAGTATTATGGGAGGTGAGTATGAATCAAACATACCCGTGCAGTTGCAAGATGGTGTGGACACAATGAGTCCTTCTATTTCTCGGGATCAGCTCTTCTCGATTACTCTTTTTTCACCTCACTGGGCTTACTCCAATCGTGAAACCAAGGTACTGTTGTTTAATTTTAAAGGTGTCCTTGAGTCTTTTGTAGTCCAGCTTCCAAAAACATACCATGCTTTGATGATTTTGCTTTGATATTCTCGTTTTCAAACTTTCATTTAAGGCCTTCCATGTAGTTTGTGGGTGAAGGGACCAAGCAATTTCAATTGCCATTACTATTATTGACATCATTTTTTTTTTTTTTTTTTTGCCTTCAAAATCAGGTCCTTATCACTGGGAAGTTCCTCAAGAATGTGGCAGATTTATCGGAATCCAGATTTTCAATCATGTTTGGGCAGGTGGAGGTTCCGGCACAGGTTTTAGCTGATGGTATTATTTGCTGCGCAGCGCCACCTAACAGTCCTGGATCTGTTCCTTTATATGTAACCTGTTCAAACAGATTGGCTTGCAGTGAGATTCGGGAATTTGAATATAGGGCTGGACTTGATCCAATATCAAGCCCCATTGAAGTAGGTTCTGTAGCAGTGATGCATCTATATCAAAGATTTGAGATGATATTGGGCCTAGAACCACAAGGAAGTCCTCAAAGTTCTACTGGAAATGATGCTCAGGAGCAGATTATTAACCTTCAAATGATTTCCCAGGAAGCTGAAAATAGCCTGGAGAAAAGTATTGGAGATCTCCTCATTGAGAAGAACCTAAAAGACGCATTCTTCGCCTGGATTCTTCTTAGAGTAGCTGAAGATGGGAAGGGACTTACACTTCTTGACAAATTTGGTCAAAGTGCAATGCACCTAGCTGCTGCCCTTGGTTTTATCTGGGCTTTTGAGCCGTTTATTTTATCAGGAGTTAAGATTGATTTCCGTGACAAGTATGGGTGGACAGCACTTCATTGGGCTGCGTTTTATGGCAGGTAATTATCCTTGTTTATATAAAGGTATCATCTACGCCTGGGCATAGTTTATCTGCTACTTCAGAGAGAGATCTCCTTCACTCACAATGAATATTGATACCCTTGACTAGAACGTGTCCTACTGCTTGCTCAGTTTTAGTGTTTTCGCGTCATCTGCACCTGTGTTTTCTTAGAAAACGGTAGAACTTGTTACTTAATCTGCACTTCCGTTACAGGTTTCACATCACATGTTTTGTTCATCCAATTCAGCAGGAATTTCTTGATGTTTTTTTTATCTTTTTATTCCATGCCTTAATCAAGTAGAAAAACCTCATTAAGGGAAGAAATGACATAAGGCTAATGCTCTCCTTAAATGATAGGGAGGAGGCTGTCGCTGTTCTGGTTTCTCTTGGTGCAGCGCCTGGAGTATTGACACACCCATCTTCTGAGTATCCACTATCCAGAACTCCTGCTGACCTGGCTTCTTCCAACGGCTACAAGGGTATTTCTGGGTTTCTTGCCGAGATTTCCTTGACCACACACCTCTCTACTCTGAGAGTGAATGACGAAGGCACCTCAGTCTCTGAAGTAAAAGCAGTTGAGACACTTTCAGACAGAGCAGCTTCTTGCACAAAGGAAGAAGATGTTCCAGATAAGCACTCACTCAAGGATTCACTTGCTGCGGTCTGTAATGCCACCCAGGCAGCTGCTCGCATTCACCAAATTTTCCGGATTCAATCATTTCAGAGAAAGCAGTTTCTTGAGAGTGAGTCCAATGAACTTCTCGTTCCAGATAAGCAAGCTGTTAGATCTGGAAGAACATCCAGGCTCGGCCAGTCTTCCCACAAGGCCAACGCCGCTGCCACCCATATTCAGAAAAAGTATCGTGGTTGGAAGAAGCGAAAAGAATTTCTTCTCCTTCGTCAAAAGGCTGTCAAGATCCAGGTTTTTTGCTTCTTCTGTTCCAGAATTGATACATAGAATTCTGTGAAGACATAGAATTTAATTGCTTTCAAAAGTCTGCATTGATGAAGGTGGAGTAGTTTCTTTGTGGGGGAATGCCATACTAGGCGACCTTGTGCCACAGAAATACATGATACATGTGCTTTGCTTGATAGTGAAACTGCCTCTTTTCTCATGAAATAAGCTTGTGTTTTTCTCTTTCAAGGCTCATTTTCGGGGCATCAGGCAAGGAAAAAACACAACATACTCTGGTCAGTGGGTATAATGGAGAAGGCAATTTTGCGCTGGAGACGCAAAGCAAGCGGATTGCGTGGATTCCGGAATAATGAATCTCAAACGGAGTCTACCATAGAAGGTGGCAGTAGAGCACAACCATCAGAAGAAGTCTACGAAGTTTTTAAGGAGGGAAGAAGGCAAACTGAGGTAAGGATGCAAAAAGCTCTTGATAGGGTTAAATCCATGGCTCAACATCCCGAAGCAAGAGCTCAGTACCGTAGGCTCCTCACTGCTGCTGAAGGCTTCCGTGAAGCCAAGGTAATTCATGCTTTCTGTAAACCACACATCAACAACACGAATGATTATTATCCACACATCAAGCCAAGCGCTTGATTGATTCATTCCCACTTGGAACATGCATGTGATGAGCCCTCCTGGCTTTGACATTCTAATGTTTCTAAACAGATCCCACTTCTGATGAGCAACTATGTCTGCTTTTGTCTTGCTGTTTCCCCATGTACCACTGTCTTGCTTGAAAGCAAACACTCATGGTTGATCATTTTTTCCAGGATGCATCAGATGCAATGATCCTTGAGGCTCTGGAAAACATGGACTACTCCGACTATCCCGATGATGATCTTATCGACATCCCAAGCCTGTTGGAGGATGAGTCCTTCATGACTCTAACATACCAATGACACCTTGGTAAAAGGCTACTAGTTACACCAACTGATCCCTCACAAATTGGCAGCTAGTAGTGAAGGTTGATGTTGTTGCAGGTTTTCAGCTCTTCTGTATAATCCATGTGTCTGTCTATAGCTTCAGGGGCCTTTGCATCAGCCTATTCGTTCTTCCTTGTGATCTGGTCTTGTTGCAGATGCAGCAGCACCACACTCTCTGCTTGAGCTTGATTCATAGTAAATGTCATCTTTACCCCCGCAAGGAATTATATTGTGTTCACACACAGGGTCATGGAGGGTCCACATTCCTTTTGATCTCGAAAACGGCGTCGTTTCCCTATTTGGTGTTTCTCGTCCCTCCACAATTCACACGGAGAGTGTCGCCTGTTCTCTTCTCTCCTCCTACCTCCCGCCGTTCTTCTCCGCTCACCAACTTCCCCTGCCGCGAGGCTGCGCCACCATTCCCACAAATTCCCATTCAGAACCACGTTTCGGAACCCAATGCTCCGCCGCCAGTGCCCGACATCTTCATCCACCGGAACAAGGCGCCTCGGTGATACGGTTATTGATCTCGGTTATAATCGGAGTCGCCACAAGATTCTTCGTTCCAAATCCTCCGGAGGTTACATTACAAGCTTGGCAATTGCTCTCCATTTTCCTCTCAACAGTCGCTGACCTTGTGTGGAGCCGGCTACGCCGACCTTCCGGATGTATTCAAGTACGGTTCGTCATGACCATTGTGAACGCAGTGATTTGGGCAGTCACTGCTGCACTCAGGTAGATGGTTTTGGAACAAGAACAAGATGCGCTGCTGCTGCTAATGATAATGCTTATCAGCTTTTGATTTCAGTAAAGCTGTGTGGACTCTGATCTCAAAGTCAACCCCTCCACTCCCTTTTCTGAGCCAAGAGATCAGTTTAAGAAGTTGACCAGCTGCAGCCAAACTGCATGGCAATGATCTTTTTTTCTTCTGGTTGAGAGAGCACGGGGGATTTCTCAAATGAGATGAAGTGAACAAAAATCTGAATACTTATCATGGTTTGTACTGTTTCTTGGGATGATTACAAGGATGGGGCTGCTACTGTCTGGTTGAAGAAGGTCACCATCTTCTGACCAGCGAAGTCAGTAACTGCAGAAAAGGCCAAATTCACAATCTTGAAGAAAATTCGAATGAATGTAAGTTGTAATATGCATAAAGATGATGACCTCAAAGAGTTCAAAAGGGCTCCCTTGCTTGTAGTCATCATTCTTCTTTGAAGGCCAAATGCTTAGTAACAATGCTCTCCATCCAATCATAAGTACTGCGGTGCTTCCCATTGTCACTAAAATGAAACCAGTTGGTGGTACTTGCCCTTTTGTCACACCTCTAATAATCAATCCCAACTGCTCCATGGTACAGAAGCAAATTAGCAGGCAATGAAACCATGCAATGAAGCAAAGTAGTGAATACAACACAAGAAGAGAATACCATGTTCAAGGGCTAACCTAGCACATAGTTTTCACATATATGACCATTTATCTTTTCATCATCAAAAATACGAGTATATTTCTGCTAAATGACTTGTTATCACTAATAGTCTGACGCATTAGCAAATTGCGGAAGATATTGAATGCAGAAAGATAAGCAAACATCAAAAGGCAAAGCAACTGACAGCTGCTTCGCAAATTGGAAAAGAGTGTTGGAGTTCAAGCTGAATTACCGGAATTCCCACGGCCCAGGATTTAGCAGCTGCAGTAATACCAGCAGTCACACCATTCTTTCCTTTCCCATCATCTCCGTATCCTCCAAGGAAGTATGCGCTCAACAGCCATCCTACATCAATGAAGGTGAAACCAATGAAATAAGAGACAGGCGGTTTCACAGAATTGGCTGGGGCTTCCATTATCCTAAACTGCAACAGGTGCTAAATCCACTTCAAGGGGAGTAAGGGGACACTGAGCTTTGGTTATAGCTCATACATCTTATGCGCTTAAGACAGTTAGTTTTCTTGGGCTATAAAACGCATCTAAGAATATATCAGGAAAGTTCCTTCACTCACTCCATCGACAATTCAAACACGAAGAAGTTTACCAGCAATAAAAGGATCAGCAGTTTGCAGAGTGCTAAGTTCAAAGACGGGGAATCCATGGCTAATCTTTCCGACTGCCGTGAACAAAAGCAAAGCCGACACATCGCCGCACGCAAGCAAAGCTACGCGACTGCAAAGTCGATCCTTTCTTCAGTGAGGAATTCTATCAAACACCAAAAAAGCAGTAAAAATGTACCCCCATTTAGCCAAAAAGGATGTAGAATTGGGCTTCTCGAACTGAATAACCCCCTCCAGCGGCACATCTTCCTGACCCACGAACGCGACACCATTAGAGTTCGCGTCTTTCAGGGGCACCTTTTCCGAAATGGGTCTAGAGGTAGCACTGTCAGATGATTCCCCAACGCACCTGATGAGATTTAAGCGGCGGCGGGAGAGGGGAGGAATTTGGCCCGTGAGGCGGTGGCCGGAGTACACCCACGCTCCGCAGCCCCCAGCGAGATAGTTTGACAGAGCTACACCCGCCATGGTTTTCGCCGACGGACAACCTCCACCTAAGATAACGTTGCCGGGAAACCTGATGCCATGGATCCTGATGTTCACAATTAAAATATTCATCGAATTCCTTTTACCACATCCCGTCTACAAATTCATATCACCTGAACCCTTTTCCGATAAAGTTAGTAGTTTTTCAAATTGCATTTTCACCCAAACTCTTCGATAATTACAGGTTCCACCCAAACTGTAATCTCAATTTCTCTCATTATAGGTATGACATAGCTTGTTCAGGTCGACTCATGGATCGTTGCTTAAACAGCAAGCTCCCACCTTAAACAAGAAGAATCTTCAGCCTTCACGATCCATCATCAGTTTGCGTAAGATCGTCTGCAATGAATCATCAAGTTTCATGTAATTTTCATATAGCAATGTGAGATCTTGTTAAGGGGAAGTTAGTTGACTCACTGGACAAGAGCGATGAGATTTCAGGGCTAAGTGAAGTTCCGGCCATGATACTAGCAGCTTCACCGGGCGAAACTCCGTTGATTGGCCGTACCCTTTGCCATCCTCAAAGGATAGCAGATGCCGGTCGAGAAGATGCTGGAATGCCTGAAGGCAACAGATGAAGTTCAGTTATCGATGCAAGTTACAAGTATCCGAGTATGAGTGCTTACTCACCCTTAAGCAGACGTTTCGTGCATAGTAGTCTGATGTCTGGAAGGTATCATGTATGCTTTTGTACTCTGTAGATAAGAGATAAATGGAAATAGGTTCATTGCATTCTGACTTGACACTGCATCAAGCTCTTTTGTCGTTCTATGGCAACTTTTTGTTGATTAAAGGAGAGATCATCGACAACAAAAGAAAAGGGAGCACACCTTTCATTACAGAGTTGAAATTGCATGTACTCTGCTCTTTAGCCTCCATCCTCTTTATGCAAACCAGAATGTAAAGCTCCAGTATGGAGCAATCTGCAGAGCAGATATTCAGTTCAGGCCAGATACATGCTTCAAGATTTTATGGAAATTAGGTTTAAAAATAGAGACCTTTCAAACACTCCAGCTTTGGCTGTCTCTGCACCATTTGGAGTGCAGTTTTAAAGATCTCAAGTGACAGAATGCCTGCTTTCGAGTCCAGAAGAATAACAGCGCAGAACCTCAATGTACATTGAAGGGATTAAGCAAAATAATAAGCACTAAATACTTGCATCAAATTGTTTACTTCTAAAAAAGTAGATGAACTCACAGAAATTTCAACAGATGGCTGATGGTTGCATCAACATATGTTAGTGTATCAATGATACCTTTGAACTTTTCGTCTGCCAGAAGCTTCTGTGAACTGTGTTAAGATATCCTCAATGGACGATATAAAAAAGATCAAGCATTGAAGTTCGTCTTTTAAGGACAGGATAGCTCCAGTATTGGAATACCTTACTATGAAGCAAACTAACCATTGTGAGGTTAATATCATATTACAAGGATACATAAAGTCTTGTATTGAATGCAGCAACATAATCATTTGGAAGCCCAGAGTCCGTTGACAACTGCAGTATGTGCTTTGTAAGTCTGCATATTAGCACAAAACACAAGCATAGTAAATTGCCTAGGTAGGTTAATTGCGTTCTGAAGAAGAAAAAGAAAAATGCACCTTTGCAGATCCTCACTTAACGGATGAAGAAACAACAACTTCCGGTGTGAAAAACGAGACGCCACACGTTTCTCCAGAAGCTGATCAGCATCCTGTATTTAGGGAGAGAGAAAATCCACCATCTACAGACTTAGAACTGCTTGCGACAACGTTAAGTCAACACTTATTTGAGGCGAAACACAAAAGTAAAACAGAATCAATATGAGATACGGCTAGATAACTTGGCCGAAATGACAACATACCAGTCGGCAACTAACTCCAACAACGACAGCTTCAGATGTAAGAGACTGAAGTGCATCAAGCAAGTTATAAAGCAGTTGTTGCTTTCCCTGTAAATTAAAAGTTCTGGATGAACACCGAACAAGAAATGAACGGAAAAATGCCGAATATACTTTCAGGGATTTCTTCATTAGATAACATTACCTGTGTGAAAAGGTCAAATTCATCAAGGACAAAAACTAGCGTTTTATGAGCTAGACCACATTCTCTAGATAAAAGGAAAAAGGTTAGAATCTATTGAAAAACAAGCGATGTGGAGATTAAAGGAGTATGGAAGCTAATGCCATAAGAATTTACCGCAACATGGATATCAAAAATGTTGAGTTGTCCTCATATGATGCCTGCCATATAGAAATATAATTTTTTAGCAGCTTGGCAAGATCCAACTATATTCACCAACATCAGATAGGTTAGTGTTACCATCCTCGAAAAGACCAATTCATACTCGACACACAATTGCCTGGCAATCTCCTGCAGATTAATGGGTAGATACCTCAAAAGATATTCACGAAACGCATATGATATTTTGAAAGGCCAAAATTACCTTCATTGCACATTTGCTGTCACCATGGAGAAGCCCGTTGAGCTTAACCTAAAAAAAAATCAGCAAGTAATCCATTACACCCCCTACCCTCAAAAGGGTGTCTTTAGGTGGAGCGTAAGAGTTGATAACACATACAACAGAAATCATGCCGGGATGTTCTCTCATTAGTTCTTCAAGGACGAGCTCCAAGATCTAACACGAGAAAAATTCCACATTGAATTAGTTTAGCTTTATACCTGAAATATCATACCCGTATAAAAAAAAACGTAAAAAACATAATGCAAACCGCTGTTTTCCCGCAGCCCCTAGGACCCAGAAGCAAAGCTGAGTTGTTACATGCTTCCGTTACTGAACTTGATATAATGTACTTCAAATTGCTGATAGGGAGGAAAAAGACCGGAGGTATTAGAATTTAGAAACCCGCTTTCAATTTCATCAATTACAGTCCAAGAAATACTCGTATCGCTAACTTTCGAACAGACGACAAACAATTTAACCAACTAAACAGAGGGGACGAGCAATGAACCTGTAGTTGGAATTAGAGTTTCGCGAGAAAAAGGAAAACACGAAAGAAGGATCCATAATCCTGGTTCTCAGTAGCCTTTTGGCCTCCTCCGCCGCGTGTTCCGCGCCCATCGATCTCTCTCACGGCGGATCTCCAAATTACACTGCCGGAGTGTTACAGATTTGAGAATGGGAAGTTTCGTTGTTTTCCCGCGTTTTTGTTTTGCATCGGAATAATTATACAATAAAGTACTTTTTCTTTTCCCGGTTTTACCCCTATCAGCCTGCGTAATGCAATACTTCTATCCAGGTGATTGGAGATATTTTAAATAATTATATTACAATAAAAATTAATGCAATTATTTATTCTGATTCCAAATGAAAATTTCAGAAATAAAAATATGAAAATTAGATACTGAACATTCCATTTAAATAAAATAATTTTGATACAATGTTTTAAAATTCAGAATTGATTTCGATATTAAATCTAATTCAATTCAAATTTATAATTTTTTACATTTAATTTAATATTTTTATACAAAATCAATATATATATATATACATATATTTAATTTTCGACCTTTTTGTAAGTTATATATATATATATATATATATATATATATATATATATATAATTATGTATATACATTATAAATTTTAAAATTATTATTATCAATTTGATGTCATTTTTAATATAAAATGATTAATTAATTTTTTAGATTAATATCATTCATGAAAAATCCTGATTACCTTTTTTTTATCAGTAAAAAATGAAATGTTACAAATGAAGGGTTTTAAAACCTAATCAATCACCTTAACACACCACAACTTTATTCTAATCGACATTACATGTGAACTACCACATGACAAGCAACACACAAAAACACGTGACCGATGACACAGCGCTTCATTTCATATCAAGTCTTCAAGGAACGGTGGGGATCTCCGGTGCAGGATAGATATGGTAGGGGCGAGTGTTGGGATAATTACCTCCGGGGTAAACGGGCGGATAGTAACCCGTATTCGGACCTTGGTAATATGGCGGGAGATAGTACGGAGGATACGCTGAAAAAGGATACACTGATGGTGTTCCATATCCATAACCCGGGTAAACCGATCCGGGGTATCCGCCCCCTTGGTAAACTCCGTACGGGTACGCCGTTCCGGCGCCGGGGTATGCGGTGCCAGGATACGCAGTGCCGGGGTCGATGGCCCCAGGTTCGGTCGTCGAGGGATTGTCGGACCTGTCGTTGTTTCGCGAATCGGGATCCGTCGCGGGTGGATGGCGAGAGAGCACTGGGGTGAGGCGATCGGTGGCGGCCGAGACGGATATCGACAAGGCGATGAGGAGAAGGGTTAGGAGCACGGAGTGGGAAGCCATTTTCGCAGTGGGGTGTGTGGTGGAGTGGAGGAACGAGGGAGTGGTGCCTTATATAGATGAAGTGGAGTGGCGTTACTTCTCATGCAAGCCCTAGCTGGTTTTGAATGCCGCTGATGCAGCTTGTAAGAGTCAAGAGGTTGGTGGGCATTATCGCATCAGCTACATTTCGGCAGCTCGTAGGCAGTCCATGATCAAGGGAGTGGGTCATTATTCATACAGCTTATTTTTAATCAGACATGATTAATTCCCTAGTTTGCCAAATAATGCAGTTAACCTTCCCAGACGGTTCACTGATTGTTGCAGATTTCCAGGAATCAACCGCAAAGAGAGGAGCTTCTGCTTCTTCAGGCATGCAATAACTAAGGGGCTTCTCAGCCTCTCTGCTACGCCCAGCATTCGAATCCCACCTCTCAAAGTTCTTTGCAACTCTTCCAGGATGCTCCCTAGTGGTAAAACTAGAGGTTTTTTTTTACTGGATTCATGGTGAATGGATGCATAATGTTCTCTGAGAGAACGCTACATCGAGTAGACGTTGGTGACATATCGATGGTTTTGCCAGGTACCAGTGAAGCTGATTCGATTATAATACATTAGAACTGAGATGGAATAATGTGCAAGGTGGCTGCACCTAATAGTTTCAAATTTCTAGCTTTATCAGTTTTAACCTTCTTGTCCTCTTTTGATGGGATCAAGCTTTTTCTTCTTCACATGATTTATGGATCCAAGTATTTATTTATACAACGCTGGAACATAGAATAGACTGAAACTGGGATTCAAAGCTCACTGAATTCATCATCATTTCCTGATGAAGGAAACTCCCTTCTGAATACTCCCTTCTAGTTCCTTCTTTGCCTTCTCCAACCCCACCCTTAAAGAGATCATTCGAGAATTATTGCAAGGTGACTGAAATTGTAATGCTTTACCACTGCCATTCATACCTCTCGTACTCATTCAGCGGACCGAGCTGATACACCTCCTCTGCACCCCCACGCCCGAGTCGGACTTTGGAAGCAAAAAATGGAAGTTCTGTGACCTGTTGCAGGTGAAAAGGAAGGAACGCGGCTGAGGAACAAGGGCTGAGTAAAATTGTGCATGAGAAATCTTGAAAAAAAAAATGGTGGATTTACTACTTGAGAAGCAACAAAGGCACACTCGACTACACCCGCATCTCCCCTCAAGCCACGGAGACAAGCATCAGCAAATTTTACAGCAGCATATGCCTGAAAGTTCGAGATGTGCACACTTTTGACAGTGAAATCTTAGTGCAAGACGTTGCGAATCAATTAGTTAGATTGCTGACCATTGACAAAGTTGCTGAGCCAGCTCCTGCTTTGGCCTGCAAGAATAGGTACATTTCCAACTTCATGAATCAATTTTTCCCAATCTTTCTTAAACTTCAACTAAAAGTTAGAAATGCTGTACGATTCATCTGGTTGATTTTTTTCATTTTTTTGAGAAATACTAAAGTTCGATGCGTATTGTTGACCATTTTTGTGGTAAAAAGACAAAGAGAACCAAGCAAGTTCAGAAATAAATGAGTGGCTTGGCTCATACCTGAACTACTTCTGTTCCACCATCCTGAATTCGCTTTGTAAGGAATTCAATCTCCTCCTGTGTAAAGGAACTGGGTGGCTTTACCTGCGAACCAAGAAAAGCAAGGTGATCACCGCTTGTACATAATTTTTAAAAGCTCCTTTGTTGATCTGGTGAATACTTGTGATAGGAGAGGCAAAATTGTAACTCCAGCATGACCACCAACCACAGGTACATCAACCTCTCTAGGGTCAAGTCCCAAGACTTCAGCCTACAGAGAAAAAGAATCTACAATTTACTTCAAAATATACATAAAAATTTCATCACATGTTCGGGTATGTTTGCCTTTCAGGTGATTCTCGGAGATCAGATTTACCCACATGATCCAGATGCAGAAAATGAAATCAAGACAGGTGTCTGTACCATACCACGAATGTATTGGCACGAACAACATCAAGCATAGTTACTCCAAAAGCTTCTTTGGATCATAAGTTCCTGCATTCTTGAATACCTCAGCTGCAATTGGAACTGTGGAGTTCACTGGATTGCTAATGAGATTTACAATAGCATTAGGGCAGGACTTTGCTATTCCTTCACAAAGAGTTTTCACAATTCCAGCATTGATGTTAAAAAGATCATCCCTTGTCATTCCCGGCTTCCGTGGAATTCCGGCCGGAATGATCACAAGGTCCATTCCTGTCAAAGCATTCTCTAATTGTTGAGGCCCCAGAAATCCCCTTACCTAAATCAACACAATACATCAATCCACTCACTTTCACAACCATTATCGCCAATTCAAATACCAAGTGCGTAGATATAAAAAAATTCCACTTACAACTGCAGAGGAATCGATATGACTAATATCAGCCGTAACACCAGGTGTATTAACAACATCATAGAGATGAAGAACAGAAACCAATGGGTTTATCTTCATCAGCATCGCGAGAGGTTGACCAATACCTCCCGCAGCACCCAAAATCGCCACTTTGAACCCAGGCGCGCCCCTTTCGCCCTGCAGTCTCCCCGTCTCAAAACGAGATTCTCCCCCATGCTCTATCAAATGAAAACAACCCATGGAACATTTTTTCACCAGAAACAACGAGAAGATACAAAACAAAACTGCTTATGCAATGGATCAAAATGAGAACCTGGGAATTATGGGGATGGAGATGAGCTGAAAGTCTCGCAAGACGATGGTTGGGGTCCATGGATACACTCCACTACGCTCGGAAGTGGCGCCTGAAACGGATAAATATGCAATTTTATGGCTCAAGAAATTGCAGCTACGCAATGTCAAAGATGACATTGGAAATTTCTGAGCCTTTGTTAATGTATCCGTTGTTTGTGGCGTCCAAGACTCTCTTTTTCTTTGGAGTTTTTTTATTTATTTAATAGAGAAAAAGAAACGTTGTGGGCTTCCAATATAATGAGCTTCGAAAGGTAGGCCCAGAACGGCCCAGACCAGCCCAGTTAAAGAATCTTAATCACGTCATCGAACACGTGGTAGAATCTTCGGGATTTTTCTGGTGAGCATTCCGGAGAAGTATCTGTCCTTCTCTGGAATTCTCCAGAGCCTCCGATCAGCCTTCGGCGTTGTTCGCTAAATACCCCCGAGATATGCAATTCACTCCGTCGGGAAATATCTCCACGTTTTGGAGCAGCTCTTGCATTGTATCTTTGCTAAGATGGACGGTAGGCTTTTTGAGAACTCATCACGGCGGCCGGAGGCGATTGGAGGAAGCGATCCTTTTTACCGATATCGTCGCCCGACGCATCACGCGACGCCCAAAGTTGTTCAAATTCCAGTGCGTTTCGTCAGGTCGGAGGAGGAAGTGGACAGATCGGTATTTGCGTCGAGGATTCAGAAGGTTTACAGGGGATTTAGGGTTAGGAAGTGTGTGAAAAAGATTCGGGAGATGGAATCTGAAATTGAGGCGGTTGAGGAGAGAATTAAGGTGATGGATTTGAAGGATTGGAAGGAGAGGGTGAGGATGAATGAAACTCTGATGTCTGTGCTACTGAAGCTGGATTCGATTAGCGGAATGGATTCCGGCGTCCGTGTTCTGAGGAAGGCTGTGATTCGGAAGGCGATTGCTTTGCAGGAGAGGATCGATTCATTGGCTTCAGTGGATTCGGAGGTTAAAGGCGGCGAGATTGCGGTGGACTCGGAGATTGCTTTGCAGGGAACTGAACCTGCATCCGCCGTCGTTGCACGCGCTGCAGTTTGTGAAAATGCCGAAGAGCCGATGTCGTGCACTGAAACGTCAATGGATGACCGTCATGAATCGTCAATAGATGCAACGGTGGCGTTGGACTCGGAGTTTAATGGCGGTGATGTTGCTCCGGGGATTGAACTTGGATCAGCCGTCCTTGAACATGCTGCAGCCATTTCTGAAAATGGCCGAGGGTGTGTGTCGTGCATCGAAGCGGCTGTGGAGGACTATCATGAATCGCCAATAGATGCAACGCCGGCGGTGGATTTGGAGGTTACCGACGATGAGATTGCACCGGGAACCGAACCTGAATCGGCGGTTATATCGTGCAATGAAGCGTCAATAATAGAGGATGCGATTGATCATCAGGAATCGCCAATGGATGCAACAACGCCGGGGACTGGAAATGGATCCGCTGGCATCATACGCGAAAACGATGATACAACTGATCATGATGAATCGTCAATGGAAGATCTCGATGCAAAGACGAGGGAAGTTAGCGACTCGCACAGGGAAGGAGGAGCAGCCCCGACGGCAGAGGCCGGGGACGTCTCCGTTCCCGATGCATCGGAGGAAAGAGAAAGCAACGATGCCAGGGAGTTGCTGCTGAAGCGAATGGCGGAGGAGAACGTGAAGATGCTAAAGATGGTGGAGCAGTTGTGCGAGAGAAATGAAGCGCAGGCTCGCATGTTGAACGCGCTCAGTCAGCGCGTGGGAAACCTGGAGAAGGTCGTCGTGTGCGATTGGGTCCAAAGAAGGAAGAAGAAGAAGCTCTCTTCAGGCTGTGAGAATTGTGCCTGAAGCTGAAACCCAACGCCTTCACTCATTTTGTTTTCTTTGTCTTGTAATCCCCACGTTTATTCCCAAATAAAATGCCCTCATTTATACTTGCTTTCTAAACTTCATATTAAACATTTATATTAATCAAAGTCTATTTATAGTATGTGTGTGTGTCCAGCTCCACCCTCCATTTCTGCATTTAAAGCTCCCTCCAATTCCTCTCCATTGTGTGTCCCTGGCCACTAGAACAATGGATTGTTCCGCCAAGCTCTCCTTGTTCTTGGCCTTCTCCCTCATCTCACACGCCGCCGCCCAACAATCCCGGAACACCACCGGAGCCTTCGTCGTCGGGCCGGGGTCAAGGCCACCCACACCCCCACCCGCAGATCCTATCCCTGGACCCCCTCCCCTACGGCAGGCGCCGCCGCAACGCCATCGCGTCCTTCATGGCCGTCCACAACCTCGCCCGCGGACTGGTCCACGTCCCACCGCTGGTATGGAACGCCACCCTGGCGGAGTTCGCCCGGGAGTACGCCGCGAAGCGAGCCGCCGACTGCGAGATGCTGCATTCCGAGGGGCCCTACGGGGAAAATCTCGCGGCCGGGTCGTGGGGCATGACCGCGAAGGAGGCGGTGGCGCTGTGGATCGACGAGAGGAGGGCCTTCCTTGGGAACCCGACGGCGTGTATGGCCTCAGGGGAGTGCCTGCATTACACCCAGGTGGTGTGGAACACGACCCAGAGCGTGGGATGCGCCAAAGCCAGATGCCTCAACGGCTGGATGTTCGTGACCTGCAACTACTTCCCGCCGGGGAACTACATCGGGGAGCTCCCGTATTAACATCGAACCCCCTCCAAGATCCACACACGGCTTGAAATTCAACGTGTTTGGTGAGGCCTCCATCTCCCCCAAGGCATCAAAATACACGATGCTGTGACATTGAACAAATGGCACCGTAACACAGAGAAGTAGTTTGCATCGCCACACATACACTCTGTAGAAATAAAGTAATCAGAGAAGGGAGCTTTCAACTATTTCTATAGGCCACAACCTCCATCTAATCTTCGTACGGAATCAGTCAATCAATTGGCGGGAAGAGAAAGTGACCGGGAAAGTACAGCCACGGCGGAGACGACAACCGGCAAAGCTCTAAAATTGGGCTTTGTCCTGAGCGAGGATCACGGGCCTGCTTAATCAGGCCCAATCTTCGTTGGGCCCATTTTCGTACGGAATACCTTGGAAACAAAAAAGCCCACATAAATAAATTAATTAAATTTAACACAATTTTTTTTATCATAAACGGTTAAAAAATCAAATCAATTCAATTGTGATGAAATTATTATTTTTAAAAAATATATATAAAAAATAATAAGAATTTCCTACTAACAAAAAGTAGAGGTGCCAAGGGCAGGAAGAGCTTGTAAAAAGTACACAAAGGCACCCCCAACTTTTGTAAAGCTTCCACACAACAGGAAAAAAAAGGGGGAAGAGTTGCTTCCACATGCGGCAAGAACACATTGTGCTGGAAGAGCATCATCCCATCAATCACCAAAAAAGCAGAGGAAAAGGAAGCAGCCAACCCATCAAAGGGAAGGAATAAAGAAGAAGCCCTCACTTGCAGTTGCATCCACCAGATCATGGATTGTGGTGCAAATGCGCCCCACAAAAAGGATAACACCATGGACCACCACGTTAAACTAAGAGATCATATGGTCACACAGAGGCAGCAAGCCCTATTTGTAAATGGCACCAGCGTGAGAAAGTAGGATTAACATCAACACCCTCTTGTATGCATATATATACACGCACTTTTGGCTGATCAGGGAAAATTACAGGAAAGTAAGGGGGGCATGGTAATGCAGTGCTAAATTAGTGGGATACCTTGGAGAGCACAGGTAACTGATGAACAGTGAAAATCCAAAAAATGGGTAGTCATCTAGTCCTTCTGTTTGTTAATCTTCTGCTTCCTTGGAGTTGAGAGCTTGTGTATGGGAGTTAGTGCCTAATAATCATATGCAGAGAACTACGTTGTGGAAGATGATCCGCTACACTGTAAAATGTGTGTTCTCAGGCTACCATCTTGAACCTGGTGGAACGTGATATTCACTTGAAAATGGTGTTTAATATGGAAAGCATTCAGATGAGGATGGGAGGAGGAGGAGCTCCACCTGCATGCCAGCTAACAACGAAAGTAAATCTTTGCATTGTTCGAGGGAAGCCCGCTCCTGAATGGTTAGCTTAGCAAGCTCAGTAACTAGAGAATTCACGCCTTCTACCTGGAAAACAGAAGAAAAAATAAATCCAGACAGCATGTCAATGAAATTTGTAAACTTCAGCTGATGTGATGCAACGGTGAATGATTACATAATGAGAATTACCGTTGGCAAAAGGGAGCAAACTGAAGCCTCCGCGGCCTTCATCACATCAACAGCTGAACCAATAGCATTCTTCAAGCTTTGGACATCAGCCTGTTATCAAAACGATTGCAGAGATTGTTAAAGTAAAAGGAGGTGGCTTGGGATTAGCAGTTTAAACAGGGAAAGGAACATACTGAGGCTCCTCCAATCACAGGAAGACGAAGCGTGCTAGCCTTTAACGCTTCTATAGCACCACTCAAGGAGACTAATTGGTCATTCTCCGTAGATGCCCAATCTTGTAGAAGTGAAATCTGCTTCAAAAAATGATGACAAGCCTTAGAAAACATGCTTCTCATAATTCCAGATCGTCCCAGATACATCTTGAAAACAAAGAACAATTGACAACAAGATAGAGACTCTGCCAACCAAAGCTACAGACCAAAAAAAAAAAAAACCGTTTTGAACTCAAAAGATAAGATAAGAGCATACCTCTTGTTTCAAAATCGAGGCTAGTTTCAACTTTTGCCTCACCAGCTGCAGTTTATGCCTTTTCTTGGTGACAGCATCACGTTGATCCGAGACAGTAATCCATGCATTCCATAGACTTTTCTGGATAAACCAAAACACAGGGGTCAAAACATGGTTTAACATATAATTTTGGCACCAACGAAGCATTCATTTAGAAAAATATCATATAAAACTATCAATGGTTGACAATGGCGCCGCATAGCACCCTGCCCTCGTGCCCTTGTCCTGAACGTGACTCTGAAGCCAGAATGTCTTGAAATCCATACACATTTACTATTTTATAAAAATATGGCAGGTGTAGGACAAGCATAAAATAATACAATAAGGACAACTATTTGAGTTTCAAATGCCAAAAAGGTAAACATGTGTCACCTCAGTACTGTGCTTCTGCACCAGTAAGACTGACTCGGTTGTTGCATTTACATAGCGCCATTGGAGATGACGGTTATACATTAGTCTTAGCATATGTGCATCAACAATTCTGTTCTCCCCGACTTTACCCCTTCTAACATCAACTGCAAAACTGAGCACCGAAGGTGTTTCAACAAAATTGTTACAGATGGTACTAACTGCATTTCTAATCCGTCCCCTGGAGGGAGATGATCCGACTGCAACTGGAACCTTACTAGGAGATGCAGCTCTATTAACTCCACGAACAGGAGACAGCATAGCCCGAGGAGATGACATTGTACCATCAATTGAAAACCTTTTCATTTTTGCAGGAGCAACTATCCTCGATCCTAGACTAGAAGATAGAGGTGAAACAGGATCCTGAAGCCTCCTTATCCGGGTATTTGTCTCTTGCCAAAATCTAGCAGAGACAGCAATGCTAGGACGACCATTTAGTGCAATTGAAGTACCACCAGGTTCACGAATTCCAGTTGTACTTTCAGACGAAACACTATCTGAATCTGATGCAGTGTAATCGCAAGGGACGGATAGCCCATCAATGACTGAATGTCTATCAGGCCTTGGTGGAAACTCACTCAAAAGCTCAGACGAATCAAAACCAAGACTCAACCTACCACCAAACGTAGGACTCCTCTCATCAAGCATTGGCCTCTGCAATCCTCGGACTGCATCCCCTGAACCAATTATCTTAACCCTATCATTTCCATCATTGTTAATGCTTTTGGACAGCGGATTAACCAGCCGATCCCTAGCAGGCCACCTATGATGATCAGCAAGCTTAAGATTTTCAACCTGATCACCTCCTCCTTCCAACTTACCTCTCAAAGGCGTGCTTGTTCTCCGCCTCTCCGGAGTCCCTTTCCTCGCACTACTAAAATTTTGTGTAGCTGGGGCAACTTTAGTCTTACTAATAGGTAACGAAAAGGCTTCTCCCTGAAAAGAAACAGACAAACTCCTAGAAGATGTAACTAAAAGCTTCGTTGCAGCTGAAACCTCAGGGGTACCACTGCTTTTATAATCAAGATAAGGAGTCAGTGGCCTTGAACCCGCAGGCCTGTGGCGGTCAACGGAAACCGATCTCTTAGCAGGAGGAGAAGCCGTGGAGGGCAGCGTTGCTGAGCTTCTAGAGATCAAAGGAGAAGGATACCTTCTGGATGACGAAGAAGAGGAAGAAACTGAGGATGAATTTGAAGTGGATGTAGAAGAGGAAGGAGACATGTATCTAGAAGAAACAACTCTAGATTTAGGTTTCCTTCGATTATTCGCAACCCCATTACTATTATCCCTCTCCGACGGCAACAATGGCGGTCGCCGCGAAACATCATCTTGTAGGGCGACAGTTTTCTGGTTCTGCGACCCCACCGCCGCGCCGGAAGCATCCACCACCATCATCTAAAATCAATTCACCACCAAAACCCGAAACTTCAACTCTCACATTGTAATCCCACACCCAGAGACATCAAGAACCTCTAAAGAACAACAGAAACCGACAATAAAGACGACAAATTGGCGCACAGACCGAAAACCCAACAAATCAAGTTCACTAGATCCCACATTCCCTCCCGATTCCTCACCACACCCCCAAAGAAAGCAAGCTATATATCCTTGTGAACAGAAGCCAGTGCACTTTCCAGCAACAAGTAGCTCACAAAGCGAATGAGCGAGAGCGAGAGAGAGAGAGAGAGAGAGTTATGCCTTGTGGAGTGGGGGATCTGGGGGGAGCCTTTGGAGAGACGCTACTCCACTTGCAAGCTCTCCTCGTGATCATTAATTAGTTTAATTAAACATCATTTGCACGCGATAATCACTCCATTTATGTTGACATTTTATTCATTTAAATATTACTTTTTAAAAACACAAAATATTATATGTACATTATTTAATTATTTATTCCTCCCACTACCCCTTGTCTCTCCCCCCCACCCCAACTCCGCATTTATTTATATTTATTTGTTGCATGACGCATTAATTGCTATTACACACAACGACCTCGGATATTTCATTTCAACGCCAATTTTTTATTCCATTTTTTAATAAGAAGGATTCTAAAATTCTATATTTGATAATAAAATAATTATGAAATACTTTTCTAAAAATAAAAATTATTTCAAACTAAAAAAAAAAGGGAAATGCGCCGCCTGGGTTGGCTTAGTGAATAGATGGGGCTCATAATGCGCAATTATGAAGCTCATAATCACGTGCTCGTGTTATGACCCTCTTGACTTTCCACAGTCTCTTCAGTCGCCACAGTAACTCAGCACTCACGTGACTAGCGGAAGATAAGCTTCAGTGAAAGATGGGGGAACATGTTCAATGGAACAAAACAAACTGGAAAATTGACACCAAATGAGGTTCTTGTTATGGCAGATGATGAAGGTGTTTACTCGTCGTCTTCGTCATCGTCTTCATCATCATCGTCGCCTCCAGCAGCAGCATTCAGAGCATTCAGCCTCTCGATCAGCTTGGCCTTTCTCTCTTCATATGTAAGCTTCTTGAGATTGTGTCTGCATTGCAGATTCAGTGGCAGAGGAGAGTTAGGGAATGGCACGGAGTGATGGTCTCGTGTGGAAGATGAGTGCGTACCTCTTGTGCTGATTAGATGCTGGCTTTTCGGATGATTTAGGTGAGGGATCAGCACGGATTGCGGCGTGAACATTCTTGTACATTTCTTCAATGCTGTCTGGATCCAGGCCTTTTTTGATGTAATGACTGAAGTGGGACTGGTATTTTTCTGGCTCATCTTCAATCAAGGACTAGAAGAGACAAAAGGAAATGGTTTTATGCCTTGAAATGTTGAGAAGGCTGTAGGAAAAGGAAAAACAAGAAGACATACTTTCATGTAAGAGGCAACATGCCCTCCGTATATGTATTTGCGGTGCACCTCGGCATCAAGCTGCTTACCATCCTTGCTAAAGCCAGCGAACCTCTTATCACTGTGTGGGATATCAATTCCAGCATCCAAAGCACCCTGGACAACGATACAGTATTTAAAATTTTTTCACATTGCAAACCATGTGCTAGAAGTTGTATTCCCATGAATAAAATGTACCTTGAGTGCTCCAAAAACACGGTTTCCAGTTGTGGTTCTCACAAGACCTACATCCAGGAGTGCACGGAAAGGTCTCCTGCTTTCTGCTGGTTCAACAGAGTAATCCTCACCTGTTGCCTGAATAAACAGTTTGATATTGTCAGCTAACACAAGGACAAGCATAAATGAATGAGATTTTTCATACACTCGTACGAAAACAGGTGGGCAGGAAAATACAATTTACCTCAACATTGCCTTCATATTCCTCATCCAACTCAAGCTTCTTCAAAACCCGTCTTCCGAGCAGAAGGCCAGTACAATAAGCTGAGATACATGGGAAAAATCGATTACAAGTGCAAAAAACTCATTCCTTTACAGGGCTTGGTGCTAGAGTTGCCTGCGGCATAGTTAGTTAGCCCAGCATTAAGTCCATAACGAGGAAGCTCATGAGCATATGCAGCGGCAAGGACACGGTCGCCGGCAATGGTGGCCGAAATGATTTGAGCGATCACATCCTTGTTGGTCTAAAAGCAAAACGTATACAAGAAAAATCTCAACAAACAGGTAGTAGCAACTGAATGAAGACCCACAAGCAAGAAAACATGAAGTGAGAATTGCCTCCCAACAGCAGATTCACATGCATAAGCTGTGAAAAAGAAATAAATGAGCTAAACTTACAAATCGCACAACAAATCGATACTTCGGGGTGTTGTACTTGTTCTTGTCCTGATTAATCAGACGAATCCTCGCCCGATAGTCGGTCTTTCCCTCTGAAACACGAGAAAACAGTCAATGCAGAAACTTTCTCCATAAAAGAACAGAACACGCACCTCAGAAAAAACAAAATGAGCCTACCTCGCCTTCTCTTGAATTTTACTTGAAACCGCTTGAAGTACGCCTTTGTCTTCAGCGCTTTCACGAACGGCTGCAGTCAAACATCCCCCAGTCAGCTAGCAACAATCCATAGGTAAATCGAGATACCTCAAACTAAAATTCACCGATCAACAACACGAAATGCAGAGAAATCGTGACACTCACCATGGCTCTCGAGAACGGCGGCTGGAGGAACGAAGAGAAGCAGCGGCGTACAGCAACCTGGAAGATGGGGTTTAAAGAGATTGGAAATTAGGGTTGTCAATAGCTATTGGGCTAAGCCCAACCCCAACCACCCAACAGCCATGAGCTGAACCCCTCAAGTTCAATAATCGATCCATTTCTATTTGGGCCGGCTCAAATATAATAACCTTATTAAATTAAAAATTAAAAAGAAGCCATAATATTATTATAATCAAATAAATATTAAACATAAAATAGAATGAAGAGCAAACATATGTATGTCAAATCGGGATGGACAGAGAAGACGGACTAAATCCGAAACCCTAAACGACAGACTCAGTAGACGCAGAAGCTCACGATCGGAACCACATCCTGAGCTCCATGGCGACCGATATGCAGAGGAAGGCGGCCAGGGTCGCACCCAGACCGAGATTCCATGCCGAGCCGGCGTTGCCCAAATGGATGCCATAAAATGCATTCGCGATCCCCAGAATGACCGCGCTCCTGCCGGCGTTGAAATGGTACCAATTCCAGTACTTTCTGATTTTAGATGACTTCGCCGGACGGATCAGTATCGCGGTTGCCTGCAGTGGAGTATTGTTTTAATAGGTAATCAGGTGAAATAAAATGCCGAGGGCCATTGCGGGATTTAGATGGCGACCTGAAGGCAACCGAGGACGAGGATGGCTATGCCGATGGCCTTGTGGGTGTCGACCTCGGCGTCGGTTTGTTCTTGGAGGACGAATCCGGTGACGATTCCGGCGACGCCCAGCGAGAAGCCGGTCAGTTGCAGGGCCACATGAGTGTTGAACCAGAGTGGGTCCCATGTTTTCAGATACCGGGCCGCCATTATGCCCAAGGGCAGGACTGCGGCCCAGCCCACCGTAGCGGTGAGCCCATGGGCTTTTAGAAGTATATTACCGGACCCAGAAGAACCCTCGCTCTCTGTCTCGGAGTCGGAATCCGATTGCTGTTGACTTGTTCCTGATGTGCATTTACGGAAATGCCCATTTTGTTAGACATCGAAATAAATTATCTTTTAAAAAAAGTGACGATTATTTAAATAGTCGGTGAAGGCGTGTGGCAGGCACCTACCGGAATTGAGATTCACGCCGGTTGACGTGTAACGCGCGTGCTCCGCCAGCCGGTAGCTCGGGCTCCTGGGCAGGGCTCCGGCGGGTCCGACGGCGAAGATCAGATGACTCGCGGGCTGGCCGGTCAGCTGAAAAGCCATGTAAAGATGGTTCGAGTTGGAAACAACGGATGATTGGGAGATGGCGAAGTTGCCCGAATTGTCGGCCGCCACAGTGACGGAGCTCCGCGACGTCCCGCCGAGATAATACCTTCTCACGGTGCCAGTTCCGTCGCCGGCGACCCACCCAACGACAGAATCGGAACCCACCATCCTCCCGCTGGGCGAGAACCCAATGGCGATGTACGCATTGTTGTTAGGCGCGGAGAGAATGAAGCTCCAGACACCTCCCGACACCTGCTGGTACTGCACACCCCACAGCCAAGACAGGCTTAAAACCCAGTAAAAGCTGAAAGGAAATCAATCAGCACTCGCGAAACCGATCTCACTCTGAGAAGAAACCCTTCCGATCGCCAAACAGGTAGACAGCGGAGAGCCGTGGCGTTGACGGCGAAGGGGAGGTGGACGTTCAGAGAGGCGCCGCAAGCATCCTGAGAATTGGTCGCCGGAAAACCCACCAGCAAGAAAAGGAAGATAAAGACATGGAATAGCTTCATCTTGGAGAGAATTGAATTCACAACTCCCTTTCCTCTTCAGGCAGATTCACATAGAAATAGCAAAAGTTTGGTTTGCAAGAGTGGAGGTTGTATCTGGTCAAGTGCTCAGCTGTTGATAGAGACACCTCATTGGCTGTGCGCCAGTATCTATCTACCAGTCTGAACGCCGGAAAACAAGTGGCGCCGAGCCGCTTTCTTCTCTTTATTGCAATCAATATATTATAATATATATTTATAATATTTTTTAAATAATGATAATATAATGGAATACGAATTTATTTTTATAAATAAATGATATTTATTAACAATTATATTGTATATTATTATAATAATTTTAAAATTAATGTAATTCAATAATTTATTTCAAAAACATGAAATAAATTAAAAATGCAATTTTTTTCTGTGATTGACATTGCTGATTAGAAATTTTAGATATGACTAGAAAAAAAATGCATGTGTAACTATCTTTTTTTATTACTTTTCTTTAATAATTTGTAGTGAATTTATGCAATTACATTATAAGTTATATAAACCATATAAATAATAAGCAATTCTCTCAACACACAAAAAACACAAGTTACTGAACCAAATTGATAAAAGTATATAAATTAATAATCAAAACCGAACTAAAAATAAAAATACATAAAATTTGTTCCTAATAACTGAATTCACCTATAATTAATTTATGCCAAATTTTACTAATTGAAACAGAATCAAATTTTGCTCAACCCTAATTATACATCTAGAATTTAGAATTATCTAGATTATGTTTCATTCTATTTTTTGAAAAAATATTTTCTAAGATATTTTTTAAAAAACAAAAATTATTATAAATGGAATTTTATTACTAACAAATACAGACAGATTTAAGCACAGCTGCAGTCCATCTATTGGTGGGAAGGAGTTGAACTAATGAAGGGGAGAGAATGTACATGGAGCATTAGCGTACACTAGCGGGACACCATACCCAAAGGACTGCTAAACTAGACTGACTAATCCTGATGACTTTCTTCAGGCTTATACAATCAAAAGTCTGTTCTTTTTTTTTGCTTTTTGTTTTGTATCAACACTTGTCTGGTACCTGACATGGAGCTCAGGAAATGCTTGGTGGAGGCATTTGAGGGAGGACAGAACGCGCGAGCTCCTCGTTCAACTTCACTGGGAGTGGAGGCATGTGTTTCATGACAGAAGGTGGCTCGTTCAAGCTGCAAGAGAAGCTTCTGCATCAGATGGGTCATCATATCATGCAGCCAGGAAGATGGGAAATGTTCAGGAACAGATAATGAGGTTCACAACTCAAGATCTGCAAGAGCAGTGTTTGAAGAGACATACTCGTTCATGATGGAGAGAATGTTTGATCGAGCTTGGCGGAAGAGATCCACATTCACATGAATCTGTGAAAGAGTTTCTAGTTTGGTGAATAAGGAAATGATCAATAGAAATGCTTTTTTTTTTTGTTTTACAGAGGTTCAACAACCACAACTTATAGCTCAGGCAACTTATAGTACTCTCTGTCAAGTGTTTAACTGATGCTGAAAATGGACTCGAGGGCTCATTCTAATGTATTAAAGTTCCAGGACATAAAGGAAGCTCTGCATTAATGGCCTCAGACTAAAAGGTACAATCTTGGGGAAATTTTAGTACGATGAAGAGCAAAAAGTACCTTTCCCACATTAAAGTTGGAAGAAATCTGGTCCAACGCATGGGAAGTCTGCTCAAGGAGTTGCCCAGCAGTCCCACCAATAGCTGAGATGCAAAACTCAAAAGTGGGAAAAACAGCACAAACTTCTACGGAACATTATTGCAACAGTCAGAGATTGGGCCTTCTTCTGATTTTGATCTTCATTTTTATTTGAAGTGGGGTATTCTATTATTAAACAGGACAACCTACATTTTGGAACTTTTCCATCTTCTTCTGGTTTTCCGCTATCTCAGGACTGTAGTATGCAAAAGAGTCCATGTTTGCATAAAAATCATTAAGGCTTCTAAACACACTCTAAGAAGATTTTGGGTTTGTTTCCCATGATTCCATATCTTCAAATCCTCATGTTCATCACTTGTTTAATGAAGGATGAAAACAAGAAACTCAGAATCCATAATTTTTGGTGAAAGCAAACTGTAGAAGTGTGATACGCAAACTTTTGAAGTGCAGTGTGAGATATAATTAGCAGTAGAAAGAAAGAAAATCGTTGAAGAAGCGGTACTACACTATGAAAGCAGCAGACTGACCTTCGAAAGAGATGCCATCATCTTTATCCATTGAGACAACAGACTGAACATAAGGAGGAACTTCATTACGCTTTGAGACTTGACACGGCCTCAGCACCGAATCTGGAACTTTTTCCTGAAAAGTTCAATGGAAATTACACTGACGAGAAAAAGTAAATTAATCTGGCACAGCTTCTATCTTTTTGTATTCATTTGCCTCACCCCAGATGGCACTAATGAGAAAAGACAGGAACCCCACTCATCAGGTGACACTTAAAGAAGCAGGATAAATAGCAACTACCTTCTTATCTTTAGTTTTTTTCGACAAGAAATTCTCATCCTTTCTTCTCTTGCCAATTTCCTTTTTCTGCAGGGAGATGAATGATTGATCAAAGGTTGCACATTCCACTAGTTCACAACATTACGCAGAAAAAGAGGTTAGGTTCTATTCGTGCTGTGCAGCAAAAGAACCCCAGTTTTTCTCACTACTCCCTGGTACTAAGCACTACCTAAAGGAATTATGACATATCTGCTGTACTGAATCACTGGCAGTTCGCATCGATGAATCCAGACTCGTACAAATATACATGTATCGGTGATAAAAAAACACACCCTTTTGCCTCTTCACGAAATACAATGGATCATACACCAGATAATCACTAAAATGTTCTCTCAATCATCATATTAAAACCATGATTTCGTGTAAAGAGGAATGCATGCAAATCTAATAAAATCCAGGATAGAAAAATGGTCAGTAAGACCAAAACAGTTAAAAGCAGAAGTGCTCATTGTGGGATGCACAGGATGTGAAATCTGAAGAAAAAAACAATATTGAAATAATAACCCGCATGATTTAACTTGTAGGGTATAAAAGTACAATAAAGATTTCTAATTGGTGCGTAGGCACCCAGAAAAACAACCACAATTAAATGCTTACATTCATCCACCGGCAACGCATCGCAACATCACGAACCGTCTTGTCATTCAACGCATTAGCAATTAAAGCATAGCGGATGACAGGAGTCTCAGAGGCATACCTGGGAAAATTGATCCAAATAATCGCCACCCAGAAGCAAAAATATTGTATAACAACCCAACTTCAATTGGATTTGTTTCTCAGAAAAAAAGAGGAAGAGAAAACAGAAAAGAACTCACTTTGCGAGCATTTCTTCGAGCGTGGACTGCTCCTCCGGCGACCAATCAACCGCTAAAGTCACGTTGTGGCGCAAACCCTCAGGACTCGGTCCCACAACGGAATTATCAGTTGCCAAAAGGCCTCCGCCGCCGCTAACATTCTCCGGCGCGGCGACGCAATCATTATCGCCATTGGTGGTGTTGCTCTGACCCCAACTGAGGGGCTAGCGCTCGCCGCCATTGCGAAATAAGAAAACCCAAATCTCGATTGCCTGAAAAACGTATATGATTAACCAAATTCGAGGCGCTCGTTGGATTGATTCACTGGAACGAGACAAAGACCGCAACCACTTCGAGCAGCAAGAGATAAAATAGTAAATCAATGACACCGACCTTTTCACAATTTTTTTGTCTGTATGCCGATGGGGTCCGCCTCAAAATCAATTTTTTTTATGTAATAATTGATTAATATTTAATATGAATATATTAAAAAAACCCGTTAATTCCACGTGGAATCGGGTGATTTGTTTTATTACTTTTTATTAATGATGCTGGAAATTAATCAATTATGCATGAATATCCAGCGCGGTGGTCGGTGGCATGCACATACATCCATGTTGGCATGTTTTTAGGTTAAACCGACCGGGTTGAACCGGGTTCATGAAATCCGGAGCCGAGTTGAAAGGCAAGATTTTGGGAATTATGGGGACAAAATTCTGTAGGCTGAAAAATGAAGCTTGGAAATGCAAATACCAGTGCTCATATTGTAGGATTGAAATTAGGGCTTGTGAAAGCGGTGGCAACGGTTGAGGGATCAATCTGCCGGTAGGGAGGAACTCGGTGCAGTGGCGGAGCGTGCTTTGTGAAGAGAATGAAGTAAGTTGCATTTCTCTGGTATCTTGAGTGGACAGTTAGTTGATTTTTCAAAGTTCTTGGGTGGTGTGCTTGTGGTGTTGAAGAATGGCGTGCTATTTGATGTTTGGGGCACCGGTTGTCGTCTAAAACTTTCGTTTGCTGGAAATTTTCTAATGTCAATTTCGTTTCTATGTTTTGTATCTTCGAGTTCTGAGTGTGGTGGTTTTGGAGGTTGAAGAACAACTTCCTATTTATTGTTTCATAGGTTCAAACTGCGTTTGGTCTATAGTTGCTTATTTATATTCGGTTTTCCCTTGTTTTTTATTTTTAAATTCTGGGCATGGTGTTCGTTGTTGGTTAAAAAACGGCGTGCTATATGGTGTTTGGGCACATCTTCTTAATTCGAAAGTAATGTTTTATCGAAATCCGAATGCCCATTTGATTTTAAATCATGTGCGCTGCTGTTCGTATTTTCAAGTTTTTTTGTGGGAGTTGGGTTGAAGGTTCGTTAAACTTGAGCGCATCAGTATTTTCATTTTCTTTTTGTTAGTCGCTCAGCAACCTTTGGTGAGACATCTAATTGCTATGCTTGTTTATTGCCTTCTATATTTGTTTTGGAATGGTTATTTTTTTAATCTTCTGCAGAGTACATGCGGTGGAGGTTGAGAAAGCAAACTCAAACCGACCACCAACCGGAAATCTTCCAAGGACGGAAAAAACGAGCGCAAATGCTACTCATGTAAAAGGGATTCCATCTTCGGTTGCAAAGTCAAACCCAAACGGTCAATCTACAAATGGAAATCCATCATTTCCTGAAAAAGTTAGTGGTTCTAGCGGTCAACCGTCAAGCGAAAAGTCATATGCTGTAGACCTCATCACTTTCAGCACACGACTGAAGGCCTTATACTCACATTGGCACCAAAATAAAGCTGCATTATGGGGTTCTTCAGATTATATTTCTGCTGCCACGCCTCCACCTTCAGAGGATTTACGTTATCCTAAGTCATCTGCTCTAAGTATCTGGCTCCTTGGTCATGACTATCCTGAGACGATTATGGTGTTTGGAGAAAAAAATATTAACTTCTTGTGCAGCAGAAAGATAGCATCATTACTTGAGCCTTTGAAGATTACTGCTAAAGACACCATTAATGTTGATGTTGTCATTCATGTGAAGGCCAAAGGCGAAAGTGGAACTGCTCAAATTGATTCACTGCTCAGTGGAATCCATTCTAAAGTGAATAGCAGTAGTCCTTGTACTTTTGGGTATATTGCTAAAGAAGTTCCTGAAGGGAAAGTATTGGAAATATGGACAGAAAAGTTGAAGAATTCGGGGCTCCATTTAAGTGATATTGCAAATGGTTTGTCAGACCTTTTTTCTGTGAAGGACAAAGATGAGATCATGTGTGTTAAAAAAGCTGCTCATCTAACTGCGTGTGTTATGAAGAGCTTTGTAGTAACAGAAGTTGAAAAAGTGATTGATGAGGAGAAGAAGGTGACACATGCTTCTTTGATGGGAGCCACAGAGAATGCTATACTGAATCCTGCTAAGCTTGGTGTCAGACTAAAGCCTGAGAATGTCGATATCTGTTATCCTCCAATATTTCAGAGTGGTGGTGATTTTGATTTAAGACCTAGTGCATCAAGTAATGACGAATTATTGTACTATGATTCATGCAGTATCATAATTTGTGCGATAGGTTCTCGCTACAATAACTACTGTTCTAATATTGGAAGGTCTTATCTGATAGATGCTGACACAGTACAGAGCAGGGCCTACGAGGTTCTTCTTAAGGCTCACGAGGCAGCTATTCTGGCTCTGAAACCTGGGAATAAGAGTAGCACTGTTTATAAGGCAGCTTCTGAAGTAGTTGCGAAGGAGGCACCTGAACTTGTTTCTAGTCTCACTAAATCTGCTGGGACTGGGATTGGATTGGAGTTTCGTGAATCAGGTTTGATTCTTAATGCAAAGAACGAGCGGATGCTAAAAGCGGGAATGGTTTTCAATGTGTTACTTGGATTTCAAAACTTGCAAGCGAACACAACCAACCCAAAAAGTAAGAATTTTTCATTGTTGATTGCGGATACAGTTATAGTGACAGAGAATGGCCATGAGGTAGTGACCGCAGCTTGCTCTAAATCTGTTAAAGATGTTGCTTATACATTTAATGATGATGAGGAGGAGGTGCCTCCTGTGAAACCAGTGGCCAGTGCGAATGATTCAGTATTTTCTAAAGCAACATTGCGGTCAGACGGAGAGATATCAAAGGAAGAGCTCCGTAAGCAGCATCAGGCAGAACTGGCCCGCCAGAAAAATGAAGAAACTCTTAGGAGACTTGCTGGGGTTGGTTCTGGTACTGGTGATGGTAGAACTTCTCTGAAGACTGCAAATGAATTAATTGCATATAAAAATGTCAATGAAGTACCTCAGCCGCGGGATATGATGATTCAAGTAGACTCCAAGAATGAGGCCATTTTAATTCCAATTTATGGAAGCATGGTGCCTTTCCATGTGTCTACTTTGAAGACAGTATCAAGCCAACAGGACACCAATCGCAATTGCTACATTCGTATTATCTTCAATGTACCCGGAACTCCTTTCACTCCGCATGATGCAACTTCTCTGAAGAACCTGGGATCTATATATGTGAAGGAGGTCTCATTCCGTTCAAAAGACCCTAGGCATATAAGTGAAGTTGTGCAGCAGATTAAAACGCTTAGACGCAATGTCATGGCTAGGGAGTCTGAAAGGGCTGAAAGGGCAACTCTGGTGACCCAAGAGAAACTTGTCCTGGCCGGAAACAAGTTTAAGCCTGTAAAGCTGCATGACTTGTGGATACGCCCAGCCTTTGGAGGCCGGGCTAGGAAGTTGACTGGTGCACTTGAGGCTCATGCCAATGGTTTTCGATATTCTACCTCAAGATCAGAAGAAAAAATTGACATCATGTTTGGGAACATAAAACATGCATTTTTCCAACCAGCTGAGAAGGAGATGATCACCCTCCTCCATTTTCACTTGCACAATCACATCATGGTTGGAAACAAGAAAACCAAGGATGTACAATTCTATGTTGAAGTAATGGAGATGGTCCAGAATATTGGTGGTGGGAAGAGATCTGCATATGATCCAGATGAGATTGAAGAGGAGCAAAGAGAGAGAGACCGCAAGAACAAAATCAATATGGATTTTCAGCATTTTGTAAACCGGGTGAATGATCTCTGGGGGCAGCCTCAGCTTAAAGGGCTTGACCTAGAATTTGACCAGCCACTGAGAGAACTTGGCTTCTATGGTGTGCCGTTCAAGACTTCATCTTTCATAGTTCCGACATCAAGCTGCCTGGTGGAGTTGATAGAAACACCTTTCCTGGTCATAACACTGGGTGAAATAGAGATTGTCAATCTGGAAAGGGTTGGCCTTGGACAGAAGAATTTTGATATGGCCATCGTCTTCAAGGATTTTAAGCGGGATATCACTAGGATTGATTCCATCCCATCTTCCTCACTTGATGGGATCAAGGAATGGCTCGATACCACAGATATCAAGTACTATGAGAGCAGGTTGAATCTCAACTGGCGCCCCATCCTTAAAACAATCACAGACGACCCACAGAAGTTTGTAGAAGATGGTGGCTGGGAATTCTTGAACCTAGAAGCAACAGACTCAGATTCAGATAACTCAGAAGAGTCAGACAAAGGCTACACCCCCTCAGATGCTGATCCTGAATCAGACTCCGAAGAAGAGGACTCGGACAGTGAATCCCTGGTAGAATCAGAAGACGACGAGGAAGATGATTCTGAGGAAGGCTCAGCGGAGGAGGAAGGCAAAACATGGGAAGAGCTAGAGAGGGAAGCCACCAATGCAGACCGCATGAAGGGTGATGAATCCGACAGTGAAGAAGAGCGTCGGAGAAGGAAGATGAAGAGCATGGGCAAGGCAAGAGCTGGTCCCAGCACCACTGTCCCAAAGAGACCGAAGTTTAGGTAGTTCAGTCGGTTCGGCCATGGCTTATGTAACTTACAGCCTCAGTGTTTCCAAAATCGTGCTAGCAGAGGATGATGCAACGGGGATCATGCCTTTCCTTTTGGTAGTTATTATGATGAGCTTTCAAACAAACAGGTAAACATTTTAATATAACCTAATACGCTGTTATTCTAAAAAACAAGTAGATTAATGCTAAAATAAAGGTTACTGCTTCTTCATCTGTAATTTGAAGGATGAGAAAACATTGTTTGAATATAATGGACTAAATAAATGTATTTCAGGGTACTTTCATTGAGACTCAGATGGTGCCAAGGCTGTGTGATTCCACTTTCCGATGATCCTACTACAGAAGTGCACCATCCCCGGTATGTATTCTTCCATGCTTAGTTCCTTCCTCCATTCTCAGTGGAAGCCATGACTGTGACTGTAATTCATTGATCTTGGTTACAGTTAACAGCTTTAGCAAAGTCGATGAAACATGGATTACCTGGTCACTGGCAGAAGAAAGGGAAGGCGATGCGCGGGGTTGAGTACTCTGTGGAGAGTATCTTGGATGCTACAAATGAGTTAGCTGCCTCCGTGTAGTGCACTCCATCCCAGCTTACATGCTTCTCCGCCTGGTCGCAGACCTGATAGCCTGGAAACCCGCATGTCACCCTCCGATCATAGTTGTATGGTTGCCCTCCTGATCCACAACAAGCCATCAGTGGCCTTGGGAAACCTGCACCACGGTAGTTCAGTCTCGCAATGGACAAAGATGTGAAGGTGAACTGCAAATGCTGTCGAAGCCTGACCGTATTTCGTGGAGTTTGCTATGATGTCGAGCTTGATGGAGTAGATGTCAACATAGACGACTGTTGCACCCTTCATATCAGACCTCAATCCTGTGCAGACCTTGTTCAAGCCTTGATTGAAAAGCTGGGCGGCAGAGTTGTAGCTCGAGATGCAGCCAAATGAATCAATTTCCAAGGAAGAGTTCCGGGCTGCAGCAAGCTTCTGAGGTAAACACCCTAATGGCCCTGTATTGTGAACCCAAAAGTACCTCCCTCCTTGATCATATAGCTCCTGATCCACAACCAAAACAGTCACATGCAGCCATTTTTTGCTTAGTTTCAAGCAAATACCCTTAGTAACACACCTTTATAGCGGTTTGGATTTCAGCTAAAACCGAAGGAAGCTTGTTGACTACTTGCACATATGACAGGCCCTTTGCAAATGAATCAGCGATGTCATTCTGCCCAATATCAATGATGTAGAGAGCTTTGCTGAACATATCAGCCCTATCATGTTACTGGCACCTAGAAGGAGCAAGAGCATGAGAAGCTGATATCAGGAATCAAGGAAAGAAGAACAGGCTTCTGTGGAAGTAGAACTCACCCATGGAAGCAAGCTCAGCAGAGCGAGCCTTGAAATGCTTGAATTGCATGACCTGAATGTTCAATGAGAATGGCACATATCTAGGCAGGGTGGCTGATCCTGCAATTGCGAAATTCGCTCCACTGGAGAAGGTGGCATCCAAAGGGTCGAGGTAGGGGCTCAGGAAACTTGCATCCACGCTTTGGCCTGCAATCACTCCTCACTTGTGAAGAACAATGGAGTAAGCTCATTATCAATGCAAAGGTATGTGTACATGTATAACATGAAACTGATCCTCTGCTGTAGCTTTTTCAGGGAATACATGTACAAGATCATGCTGAATGGCATAATCCAGAAGAAATGAGAGGAATGATCGACACCAGGGATTCAGCTATCATTCATCAAGCAAAGAATCAACCAAAAGGGAGGCTACCAAATAGAATATGAGTCCCTCTAAGATGATCCCATTTCTTGTTCAAAGTGTTTCGTCTTCGATTCGCACTCAGAAATGGAGATGAATTTGGTAAGGAAATCTCTCAAATGCTTCACTAAACTAGAAGTTGAAGTTGAATCGGGAACACTCTGCGGTCACATTTTCAGATCTATCGACCCTAAAATGCAACCACCCACCAGCGCTATACTGGTGGTTCTACTGCTATACCGAAGTGCATTCTCGTTACCCATCTGTCCCCGGTAATGAAAGGCTTCGCTTCAGAGCGTAGAGAATTCATCTGTTGGAGGGTTATGGACCACTTACAGAGAAAATCGATGATTAATCGCCCATCGGAGAGCCTGCCCGTGGATCGGCGGAAGAATGTACGGCCATTGGGGAGGTTGATTTGGAAACCCAGACCGGAGGCAATGCCGCCGGTGTCGGAGTTGGAATCCCCGAAGTTGAATATCACTGGCGGAGTTCTGCAAGCGGAGGAGGCGACCTGAATGGGAATAGAGAAAAGAACGGAGAAAAGGAAAATGACTGATGAGAAGAGCAACTCCATAGCTGTAGTGTACTCTGCACCAGGCTCCAGCAGCTCGTCGTCTCTGCTTATCGACACCAAGCTGACGTCATTTTCAGGTAATTTAATTTTCACATATACTTTTTTTTTCTCTTCACCGTCGAAATGGTGTCCATTACAGGTCCCGTCAAGATTCCATCAGTCGAGTTTGATGGCACAGTAAGTTCGACATGAAATGAAAAAAGAAAGACCCGTCCATCTCGTCAACTATGTCTTGTTGACACTGATGTCTGATTCAACTTTCCCATGTTTCGCCTTCTCCTCTTCAAATGCACCTCTTCTGTTTTACCAAGTTCCTCACAGAGAAAAAAAAAATGTGGGTTGTTCCAAGGATTGCCGGCGCCGTTCCTTGCGAGAGATGGGGACACTCAGCTTGCTACTACAACGGTTTGCTTTACATATTCGGGGTGGGTCTTTCGCCTTTGCGAAAAATGTTATCTTTTGTTGCGGTGATGGTTATTTGCGGTATTGTTCCTGTGAACATACCCTGTTTGTGCAGTGCGTTTCTGCTACAGATTCTTGGTGTTTCAGTTTTTGGGTTCTGAACTTTCACATATTCTTGTCCCTTTTATCTGGGAAACTTTCATGTTCACTCCATGCCCCCGTTCAACTTCGAGTAAGTTCCCATGGAGTTGAATATGCTCTTTTTTGGAATCTGTTTTTGTCGTAAGCTGAATGATCGGAATTTAAGCCTCTGTAGTTCATGGAATTCTTACTTCTCCGAGGCGTCGTCTCGCTTTTGTCTGTTTCTCACGCAGGGATGCAGAGGAGGAATGCATTTCAAGGACGTGCTTGTGTTCGATATGTCTACGATGACATGGAACCTTGCGAAGACTTCTGGGGCATCCCCAGGGCCACGGGATAGCCACAGCGCGGTTGAGTTCGACGGCCGGATGTTTGTTTTCGGAGGGATGAATGGTTTGGAGAAGGTGAATGATCTCCACATTCTTGATCTTGTTTCCCTCGAATGGAGTCTTCCAAAATGCAAGGGGACTCCTCCTTCACCCAGAGAGAGCCACACCGCGAATGTGGTTGATGACAAAATGATCATCTTTGGTGGGAGCGGACGAGGAGAAGCAAGCTACTTGAATGATTTGCACATATTGGATCTCAATAGAATGGAGTGGTTTTCTCCTGAGGTGCAGGGGAGTTTGCCGCCGCCTTGCGACAGTCACAGCTCTGTAGCTGTTGGAAATAGACTCTTTGTCTTCGGCGGCGACTCCGGCGATGGATACCAGAAGGAAGTTCATGTGTTTGATCTGAATACCTTGATCTGGTCCAAGGTAAAAAAAAAAAAAAAAAAAAAAAAACCTCTTTTTTCTGTGTTTGATCCTCTGGATAATGAATACAGCAGTTAGCTTCACTTGCAGATGGATGTTCATGGTGCGTTCCCTGAAGCTCGTGCCGGCCATGCCTCTGTCAACATAGGAGCCAAGGCAAGTGCTTTCATTGAAAATGAAGATAGATATACATCCCATTTCAGATAGTGAATCACAAGTCTGCTTTACAGACAAGTATGGTTTCGAGCTGATCATTACTCAACTACAGATATACATTCTGGGTGGAGTTGGAGACAGAACACCCTACAGAGACATATGGGTTCTCGATTTGATTGCATCCTCATGGCTTCAGCTTGGATCCTTTCCCCATGGCCGTTTCTCGCATACAGCAACTGCTACCAAAATGGGGATCGCCATCTTTGGAGGGTAACTTCGCTATCTAGAACTTGCTGCTTATATACCTGGGCTCCGATCGAATTCGTGTTTCTGGGCATTCCAGTTGCGGGGAAAATGAACGTCCCTTGAACGATCTGCTCATTTTCAAAGAAGAAGTCTCAGTAAGCTCAGCTGAACATGAAGTTCAAGATCCAAACAGAAGAAGAACCGCCCATTTCAAAGAGCTGGACTTCCTCACAAGCTCTTACCCCCTGCACAAGAAAATGCAGCTTTGGGGACAAGAATGCATCCCCAGGGACACCCAGCAAGTCTGGTATGAAATTCTAGTACAGAAGTTGAAGTAATGAAGCAGTTTCTCACCAAATCTGCTTCACCAATTCAGGTTGGCGCTGCAGTCCACGGACAAGTCGATGCGGCATTCGACTCCGGCTACCTGATGACAGTCATCGTCAAGGGAACAGTTCTGAAAGGGATTCTCTTTCCTCCGGTTGAGTAAACCATTTCCCTCAACCCCTCCATTTCAACCGTCGGTACTAACTAGTTTGGTGCTCTTAAAGGGACCATATTCGGATTCAACATCGCTGTATCCAACAACGATCAGCGCCGCCGGATGCCGAGAAGAATCGACGACGGAGTGTCCGGCAGAGATCCCTCCCGATGATGATCAAATCCACGGCGTCGCGCTCACCCTTGGAAGCCCTAGTGCCGCCGGTCTTCGCCTTGCCTAGGAAAACCAACCCACTTGGTTTCATCCTCAAATTGTTTTGAAATGACAACTATGCCCTTAGTCCACCGTTTTGTCCAATCAGATCAAAGGAAAAGACGTGGCAATATAATATAAAAAAGGAAATTAAAAAATGCGCCGAAGCTCCCCCGGGCAGTCCGCGGGCGCGACGGGTCATCTCAGCTGTCGGATCAATCTGATTGATTTTCCGCATGCATCACACGCTACAGCTCCATTTTGCATTATTTTTTTTATATGGAAGATACTGTATGGTTAAGTTAATTTACTTAATCATTTTTATTTTAATAAGTACATAATATATAATTATAATTATAAAAACATTTAATAAATAATTTTTGAGAAATATAAATTTATTTAATTAAAAATAAACTAACAATAAATTAGACTTGGGTTCTTCATCCGGCTTCACAGGGCCCGTCGTCATCGGCGGCATCGATGTCGGCAGACAGCGAGCTCAGCATGAAGCCATCGAGGTTTCCTTGGAGTACGAAGTCTGGATCGGAGACCTCGTGGCCGGTCCGATGATCCTTGACCATTCGATACGGCTGAGAGTAACAACGACGATCATCAGCAAGGAGAGGGAACAGAGAGGAGTTGTGAATCAGAGATGCGTACATGAAGGACATAAGATCGAATCTGGCTGCCGAAGTTGATGCTGGTGAGTGACTGCTTATGCACTGCGTTTTTCTCCGCCTGGCGGACCATCTCGAGTTGGTCCAACCGGGATTGGAGCACGGCCATGGCGGAAGCCTTGTTCTGATGCTGGGATCTGGAGAGTTTCGAATGAGAAAAAGAAGGATGGTGTACAAGAAGGGATTAAGAGTGGTGACCTTTCATTTTGGCAAGAGGCACTGATTCCGGTAGGGATATGAGTGATTCTCACAGCACTCTCCGTTGTGTTGACGTGCTGCCCGCCTGCACCCCCGGCTCGGAACCTTTCGACTCGAAGGTCGGACTCGTTGATCTGGAAATGGGAAAATTCATCACCCAAAATGGGGGTGACCGCAACAGAAGCGAAGGATGTGTGCCGGCGCTTGTTGCTGTCGAATGGCGAAATGCGCACCAGGCGATGTGCACCAACTTCTGTTTTTGCAAAGCCAAATGCATATTCTCCATCAACTCTGATTGTAGCCCTCTGGAAGACACACAATACACTAAAGAAGCTTACTTCCAGAGCAGTTGGCTGTGTGTGTAGTATGGACATGACACTACGCTCATCACTCAGACCAGGAAATAGAAGAAAAGGAGGAGTTAAGAAACACCTTGATTCCTGCAATCTCACCAGGCATTTCATCGATAACTGTAACGCCATAGCCACGAAGCTCAGCCCACCTCTTGTACATCTGCATCACCGTGGAGGCCCAGTCCATGCTCTCAGTACCACCAGCTCCAGCTTGGACCTACGGGATTTGTAGTTATGGAATATAGAGTGAACAAGAGTATGTAGAACGAACAAAAGCAGTGAAAATTTTGAAATCATAAGATGAAAGCTAGAGCTACGACTCTGCATTTGTACGAGACAAATGAGTTTACCTCTATGAAACATGAACAAGAGTCTTCATCCCATGATAGTAGAGCTTCTAGCTCCTTCTCTTTGAGAAGCCTCCTGAGAGAAAGTAGAGCATTCATAGATTCCTGCATTCCGGAGTAGTTGTGATAAGTGCTTAGAACAGTGAAATCGACATCCGTTTCAAATCAAATATGATGCAGCTCAAGAAGTTCGGTTTTCAGGAAGCCACAGGTTAAGCAATGGACTGATTACATGAGAATTAGAAAACGACAACAGCAGAAAAAAGGCATTTTGATAGGAATAACAGTAGAATGCATGCCAACACAATGCTAAAGAATAAGAAATCAAGGCCCACCACTTCCATTGTAGTGTCATTCTCTTCACGGGCAAGTTTGATCATGTCAATGTGCTCAAATAGTTCTTTTTCATAAGCATTGAACTCTTTTATCTTTCCCATAATGGAACCATGCTCGCGGCTTACTTTTCCAGCATGTGGGGGATCGCTCCAAAGCTCTGGATTATTCAGCTCTTTTGACAATTCTTCCAGTTTCGGAATTAACGTTTTCCACTGCGATCCAAAGAAGCAATGAAGATAGTTTACTTAACAGTGTAATCACTGCAGGCTCCAGGACTTAAAAACATGTCTTTTTAGCAGTTGCAAGCAGCATGAAAAACACTAGCACCATATTGACAGAGATTGGGGACATAAAGCCAAATCAACTACAAACTCAGTCCAAAAAAACAAGCTTTTACCCTGAAACCACCTGCTAGCTCGATCTGGATTACAGAAAAACCATCGAGAAACCGAACAAGAAACCAAATAGAAATTAAAAGCATACGCACCCTGAGGCGTTTCTTAATAAGATGTAAAGATTGAGCGACTGCTGCAGCGTGGCTTTTCCAGTCACTCTCATTTTCATCATAGATCACCCAATTACTTGAAATGATGCGTTCCACTGTCAAACCATCAGAACCAGACGCATCAACAGCGGCCAGGGAACCGAAAGAGCGAGGTGAATTCCACACATATTGTAATCTCCATCTGTCATAAAACTGTGAATGAAAACAATCGCCTTCATGAGCGACAACTGCAAATCCACGGAAATGAAACCAAGAAACTCCGATGTGCGTTTGGTGGCGGAGCAAAATGGTATTCCGTAGGACTCGAAGTACTATAGAACGCATTTTTCATCGATTAGGGTTTATGGGAATCAGGGACTCGGCGGAAACAGCCCCACGCGCCTCCGTGTCGAAAATTAAACTGTGGTAATAATGCCCTTTGATTAAAAAATAATATGATTAAATACCTTACCACAATTTGGGAACCTGGGGGGGTCGGACCGGACCCCTCCCGTATCCGTGTCACCGTGTCCCTCTCTCGTTGGTGATGAGGCGTAAACAGCCCAAGGCGCAGGCCATTAGCATTAGCATGGCCTTATCCTGATTCCCATAGCAAGAAAGCGAAACCTGAATACTCCTCCTGAGTCCTGAGAAATCTGTAGCAATACCGAAGTTCGATGGCTGTGTCATCAATTTCAATTCTTGTGTGATGTTTTTGAGTAAAGCGGGACAAGGGAAGGAAAGGGAAAGCGTAAATGTCCACCGCACTCCCAGTTTTCACCATCCCGTGTTTAATAAGGCCTCGCTTCCGCGGCCATGGCCGCGTGAGAGCCTTTTCAGTGAACAAGCTTCCCAGATACCGTTATTGTTCACAGCCCACGAAGGCATATAGCGATAATGGTGGGCAAGGTGAAATCTTTGCTGCCCAAGTGCAGTCCGCAGCTTCTGCGGTGAGCGCTCTGCCTTTTCCCTCATATACAATTTCATCACTCATGTTTTAGACACATAGTGATTTCTTATATTCAAGATTCTGAATGATGGATTGTGAATGTTGTGTGACTTTTGATGAGCCAAATTGCATATTGCCGACTCTAGACTATATTCTTCTAGTTGGCATCTTAACCAGACCAACACTTGGGGTTGGCAATGCAAATGTTCAGTGATGCATTGTCCCCAAGGTGGTTTTTGTGATACTGCAGTCAAAATTGTCTAGCAATGCGCCAAACTCAGTATCTTTCACAGTATGTGAGGTTTTTGCAGTTGGGTTAATGCTTATGGTTGGGTGGATGAAACTCCTGAAAGTTTTATCAAGAAATGCCTGCTGTTTAGGTTTATCATATGCTGTCAATTTTACTCATTCCCTTATGCGCATATGTTAAGTTTTAACCATTTTAGTGTTAGGAGTTAGCGATGTCTGAAAGATGCTTCCTGTGTAACTCTTCATTTGTAACAATTCACAGGATCCGCAGACTTTGGACAACAAAACACCGGATGCGAATGATGCGTACCTGCCGTTGTTTGTTCGGATGCTGGGATTAGATAATAGTAGTCTGGATAGAGAGCAGGCTGTAATTGCTTTATGGAAGTATTCATTAGGAGGAAAAGAGTATGTTGATAACATCATGAAATATGGTGGCACTCTCAATCTTATTGTTAACCTTCTGCAGTCAGACTCCGATTCAGCATGTGAAGCATCAGCTGGTCTACTTCGGGTGATATCTTCGATTAACTCATACAGAGAGCGTGTTGCTGCTAGTGGTGCAATTGAAGCAGTCACTGTCCTGCTGGGGCGCTTGGCGGTGTCATCTAACGTACAGAATATTTGCTGATTGCTGGCTTGGAAGTCAGCTATCCCTATACTGATAAACTTCATCTGGTGCAGGTGAAGGAGCAAGCATTATGTACTTTATGGAACTTGGCTGTAGATGAAAAGCTTGGTGCCCAAGTGTCTCGATCTGAGATCCTTCCCTTGATTGTCAAGTGCTTAGATGATGAAGATATGAAAATCAAAGAAGCGGCTGGAGGGCTCCTGGCTAACCTTGCTTTGCACCCTGCAAACCACAAAATAATTGTTGAAATTGGAGTTATCCCAAAACTGGTAACAAGACCATTGTCATGCTGTTTTCTCACTCTTGTGTTGTTAATTTCTGAATTTTGGCATTACTGGATTTTATTGCAGTCAAGGATCTTGATGGAGGATTCAAAGGATGCAAAAGTCATTCGAAAAATAGCAAGAAATATATTATTGGAACTTGCAAAGGATGATTATTACCGATTACTTGTGATGGAAGAAGGCCTAGTTGTGGTTCCTTTGGTTGGTGCTGCTGCCTACAAAACCTTGAGACCAGCTTTGTACTCCTGGCCCTCTTTACCGGATGGTACAGAAATAGAGCAATCCACACCGAATACCGCTTCTAGATATGGTGCTTCAGAGTTACTGCTTGGTCTGAATATAGGCAACAACAATGTTGACTTGGATGAATCAAAAGTGAATGCAGTACTTGGGAGGACACACCAACAGTTCCTTGCTCGTATAGGTGCAATTGAAGCTGAAAGTAGCAATAAGAATGATGGAACATCCACTTCTTCTCAGAGGCTAACACTGTTACCATGGATTGATGCTGTTGCTCGTCTTGTTCTAATACTTCAACTCAATGATGAATCTGCTATTTCTAGAGCTGCAGACTCAATATCTGATGCATCTGTTAATGAGCATATGCGTTGTTCTTTTAAGGAAGCTGGTGCAGTCAAACATCTTGTTCTGCTAGTTAGCCACCCAAATCATGAAGTACAATTAGCCACCCTTCGAGCTTTAGATAGGCTGTCCATCAGGTAGCAATGCATTAATACATCTATACATGAGATGAATTCCGTTTTCTTAATACAAGTTATGGCAATCAACCACTTACCCTTTTCATTTTGTCGAGTTCTCCCCTGTGCGTCAATTTAAATCTGTGGATTTGATTTGTGATCCAGCACTAATGTTTGCCAGACAATTGAAGCAGAAGGAGCACTGCAGCCTCTTCTAAGTTTGCTTAAGCAATCTTCAGCAAGCACATCGCATAGCTTGAGACCTCTGGTATTTGTTTGTTCTCTGGATTGTCTTTGTAACTGTATTGCCACAGGTTGGAAAGTAATGGTTGGTGCTTTTCTGCAGATACTGAGCATTCTTTCGCGGATTTTGGATCCCAACAAAGAAATGAAACACAAGGTTCCTTCTGTCTTGTCATTCAATGTATTCTGCTTTGAGTCTTTAGGTTGGTGCGCTGTACTGATCTTTCCGGTACTCAGTTTTATGAAGACAAAATTGATGGGTCAGTGGCAAAGACTTCTGCAAGTGATCCCTCGTCAAGGTATTTGTCAGAGTTGAGTTCTGAAAATTTTGAACTCCAACCTGTCGTTGATCTTCCTAAGGCTGTTTCTCCTTAAACTCCGGTCACCGATACTCTTGAGGTCTAATGAGAATGTTTTTCTCCGCAGCCTGCATAATCCTCATGCAGAGAGCTTCACTGATGCTGGTATCCTTTCTTGCCTCGTGCAAGTCTTGGAGACATCAACACCTGAATTGCAGAGAAGAGCAGCCTCCATACTTGAGTTCATCGTATCAATTGGAACTCCACTCGATAATCTCATTTCTGCAGGGATTGCATCTACCATGGAAGAGGTTTTCCGGCAGAAATGTTCAACAGGTAAGCTGGACCCGCGATTCTGTGTATGACTGTGCTCTGGAATTCGCTTTAATCCATTCTTGTTTTGCTCTTCTGATTTGGGTTGCATCTTGGCTTTTTTCACTGACTGTAATCAGCGGAATTGGAGCATGATGGCGCTGACACAGAGAAGCCTGAAATCCGAATCCTGAAGCTGGAGGAAGCTGGCCTAGCAGTCTCAGCTGCTTCACATCTGCTCATGAAATTGCTCGACCATGAACCATTCCGCCGCGCCGTGAACTTCGAAAACCTTACCTCACTGCTCCGGACTCTCCTCCAATCGAGCATTCCTCTCGAGAACAAGAGCATGATCGCTGCTTGCCTGATCAAGCTCACCTCTGAATCTGGAGACAAGTTCGTTCTCGACAACCCTGTCAACATGGAGGTGACTCTTTACGAGACGATCCCAAGGCTGATACACCTACTGAAAGGTCCATTCCCCATGGATGTCAAGGAAACAGCTGTTCTGGAGCTTAATCGAATCATATCGGAAGGGTTGGTCGATTCGACTAGAGCAGTGGCGTCCCAGGGGGGATATTCCCCCTTGTGGAGATGATGGAGAAAGGTAGCATTCGAGGCATTGAAGCGAGTTTGGGGATTTTGTATAACCTGAGTATGGAGAGCGAGAACCATGGCGCCATCGTAGCCGCGGGAGCAGTACCTGTGCTGAGGAAAATAGTGTTATCAGAGAGGCCGCCATGGATGCGTGCTCTACGTTTGCTTAGAATTTTGCCTACATGAAGGTGCTGGGGTGAAAACAGAAATTAGAATAGTAGAATGGGGCAGAAATGCGATTTTGAATATTTGTAGGGAGATTTATGTCAAGACGTGAAAACCTTTTCGCTCGCTCAAATCGGGAATTCAAATTTTCAAGTTCCTCTTTCTTCCCACCCGCCCCTCTGCATCTCCGGTATCACCTTGCTAATACCTGATTATGGCTCGGAAGAAGTCCGCCGCCGCGGTTGCCGGAGAATACGGCCAGTTGCCCTTCCTGCGCCTCGTGTTCCAGAAAGGCCCAGTTTCCGGGGAAATCCGCGATTTCAAACCCGGGAAAAAGGTTCGTATTGGCCGTATTGCAACAGGCAACACGGTTGCAATCAAAGATGCCGGAATTTCATCGAAACATGTAGTTATTCAAGTTGAATACGTGTCGGATCTCGGGGGTATGGGATGGGTAATCACGGATCTGGGTTCTTCAAACGGCACTGCCTTGAACCGCCGACAGCTGAGCCCGTCGGTTCCGGCGCTCTTATCGGAAGGAGACGTCGTTGAAATTGGTGAGCAGACGACGATTGGCGTGAAATTTGGAGTGCAAGATGGTGGGAGAGATTCGTGTCCTCGAAACATGAGCAGGAATCCGAAGCGGAGAGTGAGGAGTCATGGAATAGATTTAGGCGTCATTCATGAGGAATCTGAGTTAAATTTCTCAGGATCTAAGTTAGGAACACTAGAGGAGAAAACAGCTTGTGAAGCTGGAAATACTGGTGAAGAAACAGTTTTGAAAAAGGAGGGTATTACACTGAGCCGTTGTAGAAGCACAAGGCTGTTGAAGAAAACTGAATTCCAAAGCGAGCTTCCTGAGAATGCTACCATTAGTGCAACTGGAAAGTCGAGGAGGAGGGAGAGGTTGGTGGAAGAGACGAATTATGTGACAAAACAGGGTGAGCAGAGGAGGACTCGGGGTTCAAGGAAAGAACAAACAGTAAGAGGTTTGGATAGTGTTGGCATCAAAATGGAGGGAAACAACAGCTCAAAAGAACCGGAAATCAGTATGCCGGAAGCTGGGATCACTGAAACGGAGAAAAGACCAGGTGATGAAAGGGCAGAATGTGAGATGAAAAATGGTGAGGATGGTTTACTGGAGGAGATTAAAAAGGAATTGGGTGAAGTAAAACTGGGTCAGAGGAGGACTAGGAGGTCAAAGAAAGAGCAAGATTTGCCACATTCAGACGCTGTTGAGCTTAAGGGGAGACCAAGAGCTCGAAAAATGCAAAATCAAGTACACCTGCAGCTGGGGTTGCTGGATGTGAGGAGAAGAATGGAAAGAATGGTTTGCTGGAGGAGGCAGTTAGGGATTTGGGTGAAACAAAACAAACTCTGAGGAATTCAAGGAGGCAAGTGGATGGTGTTGAGCTGAAAATGGGAAAAAAGAGCTCCGAAACTGCAAAAGCAGGAGGTATACCAGAAGATGGAAATGCCCATCTGGTGAAAAGCGCAAGTAATGAAAAAAGTTATTCTGCGGTAAGAAATGGAATGGATGGCACGATCGAAGAGACACACAGGCATATGGGTGAAAGAAAGGTAGGTGGGAGGAGAGGTAGGACCTCAAAGAAGCAAGTTTTCAAAGATTTGGACAGTGTTCAGCAAAGAAAGATCCTGAAAACAGCCAACAGAAGTACGGCTGAAACTCAAATGATCGAAGAAGTGGAAAGATCATGTGATATCAGAAAGGATGATTCCAGGAAAGAACAAGTTTTGCCACATTCGGGTGGTGTTGAGATCAAAAGGGAGGCGAAAAACCTGTTGGACTTGGAGAAGATGACACTAGGTGAGTGGATTGGATACTTGGAGGAGTTTTTACCTCAACAGATCATCTGTCAAACTGAGAAGATGATATCTGATATGAAGCACAGAAGGGAGAAACTGAATGACTTTCTTCTACACCACGAGAATGGATGTGGATAACTGACTCAAAACCGAGTTGTGTGTTCCCGGCCCGGGTCCTGACCGGACCGGGGTCTGTACAAGTGGGAGCCGGGGATAGACGACGCCGTTTCTGAATTACGGTTATTATTCAAATAAAGAAAAGGGGGTTATATAGGTGGAGTACGCCGTCGTTTCGAGCTGGGTCATCTAATTTTGTCTGCGATGTGCACGTTGGAGAAACGAGGACGCCTCTTCATCCTGACGCTAATTGGGGACACGGAGAAGGATCAGGAGCATCGCCTCCATCCGGATCTGATCGCCGCCATCCGCTCCGCCTTGTCCGAGGTGAAATCGCAATCGGTCGATGGATCCGCGTTGGTCACCGTGGCGGAGGGGCGTTTCTTCTCCAACGGCTTCGATCTGAGGCACGCGCAGGCCGTCGGCGTTAAATCGGGCTCCTCCGACGCCGCCGGATTGGAACTTTTAAGGATGGTGAAGCTGTTCAGAGGAGTGGTCGCGGATCTTCTCTCCCTCCCTATGCCAACCGTCGCGGCGGTTACCGGTCACGCTGCCGCCGCGGGGATGATTCTCGCGATGTGTCACGACTACGTCATGATGACGTCCTCTCGAGCGGTGCTGTATATGAGTGAATTGGACATGGGCATGACTCTGCCTGATTATTTCATGGAGCTGATCCGCGCGAAGATCGGATCCGCGGCGGCGAGGCGGGAAGTCCTGCTGCGAGCGGCGAAGGTGAGCGCGGAGGAGGCCGTGAGGATGGGGATCGTTGATTCCGCGTACGGTAGCGCGGAGGAGGTCCTCAGCGCCGCCGTGAAGAAGGCAGAGGAACTGGCAGCGAGACGGTGGAGCGGGGCGGCATATGCTGGGATCAGGACGGCGATGTACCCCGAGGCATGCGCACTTGTGGGAGCGAAGATCGAGCTTGTTGCACCATCAAAGCTATGAGAAATTGATTATTTCTGAAATGAACAAATTACGCAATTAAATGAATGAATACCTCTACTTCCGATGTTGTTTGTTCTTGTTGGACGAATGCCTTGAAAAACGTGACTTATCATCACCTTTGTCATAATTTATTCCAAAAATATTCCCAACACGACAAACTCTTAGGAAAGGCATTATTATATTACTTGTATGATATTGTTCAATTTTAGGTAAGGCATTATTATATTAAGTCCAATTATAGCCATTCAATGTGATATTCTTCAATTTAATTATATAATACTCATTTTTTTATTTCAATATCCGATGTGGGCCGCGGTGCACTTTTTATGTTTGCAAATTGCAATGACACCACGCCACGCAACAAAATATTAAAAATTAAAAGTCAACGACAACCGACTTGGCTTCTTCTTGGGCTGAGAATATCGCTGAGCCGTCCGATTTCGCACGATCCAGCGGCTGAGATCTTTCAGCCTTTGGTCATTCTATTTAATTCCTTGATATACTTCAAAATTCGACAGCTTTGAAAAGAGGGGTCTCATTTAATTGTGTTGTTCCAGTTTCGCCCCTCCCATTGATTCCTTCTAGAAGCATGTGTAATTAATATTAATCTGGAAGATTAGGGCTTTTGATTGTCCAATCGTGTGGCGAGGGTTCACTTTTCTTCTAAAAAGTCAACGCAACGAGGTAGGGTTTTGACCCGGTACAGTGTCTTTATCACTGCGGTAACCCTGTTATTAATAGATGGGTACGGAGAAGGGTGAGCTTCTTCTGTTATTAACGATCGTGGTTTTTAATGGAGGAAGAAGGGCGGAAGGTGGAAGTGCTGGATGCTCTGGACTCGGCGAAGACGCAAAAGTTCCATTTCACGGCGTTAATTGTCGCCGGGATCGGGTTTCTCGCCGGTGCGTACGATCTATTCTCCATTTCCTTGGTAACTAGGCTTCTTGGCCGCATTTATTACCACCATGAGGGATCGCCGATGCCGGGAACTCTACCGCCGAACGTGTCGTCCGCAATCAGTGCAGTTATTTTATGTGGAGCGTTGGTGGGGCAGTTGTTTTTCGGGTGGCTTGGTGATCGAATAGGCCGGAAAGAAGCGTATGGGATTGCGCTGGTGTTCATGATCATCTCTCCCGTTGGTTCAGGGCTTTCTTTCAGCGACCGGCCTGCGTCCGTCATGGCTACACTGTGTTTCTTTAGGTTTTGGGTGGGGTTCGGGGTGGGTGGAAGTCAACCACTTTGCGCGACGATCGTGGCGGAGTACGCGAATAAGAGAACACGAGGAAGGTTTCTCGCCGCCGTTTATTTGATGAGCGGCATCGGAAGTATGTCCGCAGGAATGGTGGGGCTCATTCTCTCCTCCTCGTTCAAGGCGGGGTTCCCGGCTCCGCCCTACGCCGTTGATCCAATCCGCTCCACTGTCCCTCAAGCCGACTTCGCGTGGCGTGTGATGCTCATGTTCGGTGCCGTTCCGGCGACCGCCGCGTTCTTCCAACGGAGAAAATTGCCGGAAACCGCTCGTTACACGGCGCTCATCGCCAATAACGCGAAACAAGCCGCCGCCGATATGTCCAAGGTACTGAACGTGGATCTGGAGACAACTGAGTCGCAATTAGACGAAAGAAGAAACCAATTTGGTTTATTTTCCAAGGAATTTCTCCGCCGCCATGGGCGTCATCTTCTGGGCACCACCAGTACCTGGTTTTTTATGGGCATCGCGTTTTACAGCCAAACTCTGTTTCAGAAAGACATTTTCATCTCCATGAAATGGATCCCAATACCTTCATCGGTGAATGCTTTAGAAGAAGTCTTCAAAGTCACCAGAGCCCAGATCCTGGTCTCCCTCTTGGCACTTCCCGGATTCTGGTTCACGATGGGGTTCATCGAAAAATTGGGGCGCTTCACAATTCAGTTAATGGGCTTCTTCTTCATGACTGCGTTTATGTTTGCTCTGGCGATACCGTACGATCACTGGACACAGAAAGATAACCGAATTGGGTTCTTAGTCATCTATGCACTAACCTTCTTTTTCGCCAATTTCGGACCAAATGCCACCACTTTCGTCGTCGCGGCGGAGATCTTCCCGGCGAGATTCCGATCCACCTGTCACGGGATTTCCGCGGCTTCCGGAAAAGCGGGTTCCATCGTTGGAGCTTTCGGATTTCTTTACGCCGCTCAGTCCCCAGATCCAATGAAGCACGCCGGATATCCCGCCGGAATCGGAGTCAGAAAGTCGTTGATCCTTCTGGGGTGCGCCAATTTTCTGGGAATGGTGTTTACGCTTCTGATACCGGAGCCCAAAGGGAAATCCCTGGAAGAAATGTCGAAAGAATACATGGTAGATGAAGAAGAAAAAGACAAGAAAGAAGAGAAGATCACAGAAATGGCACACAGAACGGTTCCTGTTTGATCCTCTTGTAGATGTCATACTGTTTAAAAACTAAAACACTTAGAGTTGATTTGATAGTAGAATACAGAATATTTATATCTAAATTTACAAATAAATCATTAATTAATTAACAAATAGATAAGAAAAGGGGAAAAGTATGATTAATTATATTTATATTATTCTGAGCTACATTTGCAAGGTGCATTTTGATATATAGATGCAGATAAGGTATAGATCATCAATTACAATATAATTTAACGTACTAATATTTTAATAAATTATTTGTGTGAGAGATTTATTTATCAATTTAAAAATTAAATTATTATTTTTTAAATGATTTACATAGATTTTAATTTTTTATGTAAAAATTAGAAATTTAAATTTTGAGATTAATTTTATGAATGATCAAAACTTTTAAATCTTGATTTTAATATTAAATAAAAATTAATTTAAAAAATTACATTATTTTTTTACATATATTAAAAATATATGTATATGATTACATTAAAATTTATAATAATTTAATTGATATAAATATATAATATAATATTATATATAAAACTTAAATTAAATTCATTCATAAATTATAAAATGAATTTCTGCATAATATAAACAAAGATTTAAAAACATTACAGAGTCTGTAATGTTCTTTGAAAATAGTTAGACATCATCTTCTTGTTTATCTTACACCTGTGTCAACCAGAGGAAGCGGTTTGGGTTCTTCATCTTCCATTCTTGGTTTCACTCAAGGTTACTTCTTTAATTGCCCCCTTCTTCTCCAGCTCCTCCTTGAGGATTTCCATGGAATCCGAAACCTCCTCCTTGTAAATGTAAATACGGGAAATCAGCAGAAACGCTACGAAGTTGATCGCTGCCAGGATCGCCAAGAAGGCATAATAGTGATCCAAATGGGATGCGTTCAGGCTGTTCTCGATCCACCCTCCACTGCCATTGCGCTTAGTGATCTTCTCGACGGATGACAGAAGGCAGCTGCTCAGAAAATTCCCGATTCCCAAGCTTGTCATGGAGTACGAAGTTCCCAAGCTTTTCATGGTTTCAGGGGCTTGATCGTAGAAAAACTCGATCTTGGCGACTTCGAGGAAGGCGTCGGCGACGCCCATCAGAATGAACTGCGGGAGGAGGATGAAGATGGACAAGGGGAGTATGCTTATATTCCCTTTGGTAGTATCTCCCTGAGCTCTGGCTACATGGAGCCTATGGGTCTCCGTCAGTGACGCGACGGTCATGATTCCGACGTGGATCAGCATCCCGATCCCCATTCGTTGCAGGAGAGTGATCCCGCGAGGGTTTTTGGTGAATTTCCGGACGACTTTTACGAAGACGCGATCGTAGATGACGACTGAGATGAGCATGGATAGGGTCACGAAGGCGATGAGGCAGGCAGAAGGGATTGTGAAGGAGCCGAACCGGCGGTCCAGGGTGGTTCCTTGTTTGACGAAGAGGGTTGAGATCTGCGCAACCATCGTACTCGGAATGAAGGTGGTCGCCAAGATTGGAAGCATCCGCAGAATCTGCTTCGTCTCTTCCACTTCTGTTATGCTGCAGAGCATCCATCGCTTCGTGGAGCCCGTCTGCACCGCTGCCTTGTTCAGGAACCTGCATCGGAATGTTCAGATTCGAATCTTAATGATAATCTTCCAAAACCCGACGGCCGTACCTCAGCGACGTGGAATCCGGCGGTTGCTTGGCAAGATCGGCGCCGTTGAATTCCTTGGTATCAGAGGGGATGAGCACATTCCACTTCCTGAGAGAGGCCAAAATGACTCTGGCCATTTTACTAAAAGGGCTCCCTGTGGGTATTTTATGTCTGTAGAAGGGCGTTCCGGCGAGAAAGATAGCAATCGAGATGGCTAATCCGACGGCCGGAAGGCCGTACCCGAGAGTCCATCCGACGTTATCCTGGATGTACACAAGGATGGTGTTGGCGAAAAGGGTTCCGAAGAAGATGCTGAACATCCACCAGTTGAAGAAGGAGAGTTTATGGTACTTTTCCTTCGGATCGAAATCGTCGAACTGGTCAGCGCCGATGGTCGAGATGTTGGGCTTGGTTCCGCCGGTGCCGACCGCCAGAGTGTAGAGAGCGCCGAAGAAGACTCCCAATTGCAAAGTCGTGGTCTTCGGGCAGCTCGCGCCGGTGGGGTCGGAGCACGGGTCCGGCTTCAGAGGAATCACCGACACCGAGAGAGTCAGCAAGCACATTCCCTGAGAATCAAAAGTCGCCATCGTTAAGAAACCTCCGAATCTCCGACAGTACTGAAATGCGATAGTACCATGAGATAGATTGCAGAAGCAATGACGAAAGTCCAGTAGCGGCCGAGGAGGGCGTCGGCGACATACGCGCCGAGCACCGGAGTCAACCAGACCGTCCCCAACCAGTTGGTCACGTTGTTAGCCGCCTCCACAGTGCCCTGGTGCAGCCTCGTCGTCAGGTATATCAATAAATTCGAAGATATGCCGTAGTAAGCCATCCTCTCGAACACCTCGTACACTGCAACCTCAAACAACCAAAAATCAACCACTAATCCTCCTTATTAACAGCTAATTAACCACGCCCTAATCAGCAAAACAAGAAGGTAAAATGCCGCCATTCCCTTTTAAAAACTTGTTCTCTGCAGTTACTTTTTAACAACTGCTGGAACACAAGAGGCATGAAAGTGAAGACAGGGGAACAAGACGAACCTACGACGAAGGAGCAAGCGGTCCATCCTCCGGTTTTGGATCGGAGAACAGGCCGTCCCTTGATGTCGACGGAGCCGTCCTGTGTGTACGCGCCGGCGCCGTCTTCTCCACAGACGTCCATGAGGCGAAGAAGAGGAAGAAGGAGGAGGAGGGAGGTGCTGTGTGCTGCCGAGGGAGAGGGAGGCGAGCCGTTCTTTATAGGGCGGAGGAGGCGCCGTGGTGGAACTCGTCTTGACTCCTGCTTCCTCAGGCCTAGTGTAGCAGTGAGTGGGGCCGCGGTATCCAGATTTGTATTAATTTAACTGTAGAAAAATAGTAAATCGGAAAATATCGTCACGTGGGGGTGGAATTGGGAGGGATCACACCTGCAAATGGGAATTAGGGTTTAATGACGAGTAAATAGGGGTTGACTTCAAGGCGGGTTAGAATGTAGAGCGCGTAAATGGCGTTGAAAGGTTTGAATAGTCAACATTGTCGGTTTCCACGTGGACGCATCCCATTGGCTCTCAAGAATTCTATTTTTGTAGAATTTATTCAGAAATTTTAAAAATGAAGAGTAATTTCAAAACAAACATTATAGTTATACGAATTCGAAAACCGAGGGCACGGCAGGGGAGGCGGAGGGGGTGATAGCGGCGGCGGCCGGAGTTGCCGCGAAAGGACACAACCGCCGAATGCGGATTTTCAGGGAGAGATGTTAATGCTGCGTCTACGAGGCTATCCCTGAGGTATGCCGTTGGTCCGAGAAGTGGATCGTGGAAGTCAGATACTGTGATAAATGTAACGAAGAAGACCAATTTTGACTGGAAGATCGGCAGCCCCGTTTGGGACGACCGTTCTGATGAAAACGGAAGTTGTTCTTGGGAAATAAAATGCTGGAAAAAGAGCGATTCTGAATGCGAGAAGGTGGATAATACAGACAGACACAGACACAGACACAGGGAGGAGAGGCTCTGCTCTGCTTCTTTTTGTAGTAAGAAGCTCGGTGATGCATCATGCTTCCATCATCATCAGACTGTGTATCGTCCTTTTGTGGATCTTTCCCTTTTGGAATCATCCTGTGTTCACAGAGGAGGGGAGAAGTTGAGAACAGGAAATGGAAGTGCAGCAGACACTGGAGTTGGATCAAAAAACGCACATGGAAGCTGTATGAAAGCTTATCAGTGACATCCAGTATTGTCTTCCACTTCCGTCCGATGCCCATCTGCGACACAGACATTTAAAATGCTGAGAGATAAACTCCGATGATCATACCTGGTAGTATTAGCAGATATATGCAGCCCAATTTATATGGTAACTGGCAAGCAACTTTAACAATGAGGATAGTTTCTAGGCCAGATTTTCAGTCTTGTATGATAAGAAAGATTGTACAGATTTCGAAAAACGTAAGACGAAACATCAGATTTGAGAAGGGCTGAGCCAAAAATATCATATGTTTTTTTGTGTTTGAGTTACACCGCATCACCATCCAGGAAAAGCTTTAAAGTACCCACAAACATGATGTAGTAGGATCATTGACAACAGAAGAGTTTAACATTCAATATGCGGTCTCTATGGATGCAATTCTGGTCCACAATAATGGCAGGCTAGATTAACATGAAAAAAGTACCTGGGCCGCTTCATTTGCTGCGTTCTTGGTCCACAATGAGAGTTTATCTTGCCTATGGCGGACACTAGCAACCACACCACAAATCTCATCGGCCTCATCAAATTGCTCCCCGATCAAAGCCATTAACTGATGGGCCATGGGATCAAAATCACTCGGAGTTTAGAAAACAGCCAAACTGAATATCAAGGGCACTATGAACAATGAACTCCTGTTACTTGTAATGAATCATGAAGATGGAGTGTTTCTTACAGTTTCAAGCCACATTTTGTCCAGATTAGATTTTTGGTTACTTGTAACAGTCCATTTCCCTCCACTAGCACAATCAGGATCTTCCCATTTCGGCTCCACCCCAGCTCTAAATAAGTGAAAGTCAGCAGAAGGCACCGGATATTTGCTCGGTTTGAACACATGATCATATAAGCTGCAGTACATACAGAACATTACGTATTAAACCGAAAGAATACACCTTACAAGTAACAATAGATATTTATTCAACTTAAGGAATCCAGCGCTAATAGATAGCCGCTCGGGGTTTAGAAAAACTAACGTAGGGGGCGGCTTCTAACCCTAAGCAACAAAGAAAGCTTTAGATCTAAAGGATAACCAAGTCCAAAAACCACAAAAATTAGGTCTTCCGTTTAAACTTCGAATCTGACTTCATACGTACCACCAAAATTCTTCGACGGTATCGAAGGTGTAAACTTTCCGGAGAGCAGAGCCCCATGCGGCTCCTTGCCTAGGTTTGGACTGATTATCGAACCAAAAAGTCCACTTCCTCTCCAAATAATGGGGCTGCTTCTCCGGAGCCGCCTCCCCTGAAATCTCCGCCGCCGGAAGTGCAGTCGCCATGTTCCAAAGAACAGATAGATTAGGGGAAATAGAAGAGACACCGCTTGACTAGATGTCCTGAATACCCTCACGAGTTCGACTTGCACAAGCCAAATTAAGAAGGAATATAATAAAAGCACTAAATTAGAGGTAATTTGGTCATCAGCTATGTAAATATAGAAATATAAAAATGAAATAAAAATAAAAGTGAGCGTCAAGGGTTTTTGATTTCGCAGACACCACCGAAGTTCCCCTTTCCGCCGATGGCTTCATCAGGTAAGCGCTCTGCCCTGAAAAAGTCCGGCAGCGGCGGCGATGGAATCCTTTCTCGAATCAACGAGTCATCCATAGTTAAGAAGGGAAAGTCCACTGCTAGCGATGTCGGATATGTAGCCAAGCGCCTACTGAAGAGCACAGGCCGCGCGGCGTGGATTGCTGCCACCACTTTCATCGTTCTAGGGATTCCGCTGATAATTGAGATGGATCGGGAAGCACAGTTCAACGAAGCCGCGATGCAGGAGGCATCACTTCTCGGAGGCGCTGCAGGTGGCCAGCCGGCATTCGTGGCCCAGCCCAAGTGATTTGCCCATTTCTGATGTTTCACTTTATGAGCATTTTGAATTGGATGGTGAGTTGCTGGCTTTAGTTGATCTTCTTTGCTTGAATTATGCATTTATCTGTTTATTTGCAGAACCTTGATCTCTGGGAATTGCTCCCAGTTTCTATGTCATAGCCTTACTGTTGCCGCTTCTCTTTGTTCTTGCTCCTGGTTTCTTTGGAAATAAAAATAGCCTTTTCCAGATCTGGTGCTTCGAAGTTTCAATTCAGTACTGCTGAGCTGGTGCTTTCGTTACCCTGTTCTTAAATCACGTCATGTTTTTTGCTTCTGCTACTGAATTGTAAGCTTGCTTGAGATTCTGAGTTCAGAAACCCTGCTTCACTCACCAGGTATCACCATACCATTTAGACTCTCTTTATCCTTTTCTAGGATTTCCCTCTTCTCAGCTGCGCCTTCTTATTCCATCATCTTCCATATTTCGTTACCTTTGTTGCATCATCTGTCACTTGCTTCCGCATTATCTAAAATGACAAAGCCTCAATCATTGCCCCCGTTGATATCACAGAGCTTCTTGCTGATCCTCTTAGCAAGTTTAGGGTTTCCCTTGTTTGCGGAACTTTCTCTGCGTCATGTAATCTTCCTTCAGTCCCGATGCGCCCACTAAAACATGTGCAGTGCTCAACCTGCAACTCTGATATGCAATGCAGCTTCATGTTTTTGTTCCCTGTTCTCTGTTTCATGTTTTTGAGCAATGCCTTTACAGCTGCCGAGGACCTATAACCATATGACTCTGTTTCTTTACCTTTCCATAGGCATGAAAAGCTCACTAGCAGATTCATCCCTTCCATGTTTACTTTCCATTCGAAAGAGCTAGGCCACACTTGCATTACCGTTCGATCAACGCCGGATTTATCGAGCATGCTCATGAAAAACAACCGTACAATGATCGAGCATCGCCGTTGCAGAAGGTCCACGCATCGCGCCGGAAGCACTATGAGAAGTCGATCTCGGCGAAATACTGTGAAGAAGAATATCTTGCAAAGCCGTACCGGTCGATCAACGCTGGATTTATCGAGCATGTGCATGAATAGCCACCATACAATGATCGAGCATCGCCGTCGCAGAAGGTCCACGCATCGCGCCGGAAGCACTATGAGAAGTCGATCTCGGCGAAATACCGTAAAAGGATCAACGTGGCGAGAATTTCTCGCGAAGGCGTTGATCACGGCGGCTAAGCAGACCTCATCCCTGTCCGACATTTCATCGAACATCTGAACTGCAACATCCAGACCCGGCGTCTTTCAATACGGCTGCGAGCCTGGGCCCTGGAGTCGTTTCTTGATATTTACTTCCTTTTTCTTTTATTGAAAAGAAATATTTAAAGATTTTCTATTATTTTTCAAAGATTTTATAATTTGCAATTTTGCATCCATATGTATTTATTTATTTTTTTTTAAAAAAATAAAGATCCAATGGTTGTCTAGCAGCAGAAAGTCCAAGGCTCCTTTTTTGCGTCGCTTGTTTCCAATAGTAAGCCAACTCGGAGAGCGGGGGCGAAGGGATAATGTGGAAAGTTGACTAGGAATTGGGGCTGTACTGGATTGTAGCTGCTCCTCCTTTTGCAGATCTTGCTGATTGGGAGGGTTTATAGATCTGGGGTTTCTTCAATGGCGGCGACGTTTCCTCTACCGGTCACTGCTGCCCAGGTTCGTATTTATCATTCCTTGGTTTTCAAAAACTTTTGGTTCATGTTATTGCCGCTGTTGCGCGAAAAATATTGTTGTATCTCAGAATTTTGGGTGCCGGAATACTTCTGAGGGAGTTTACATTTTGAGGGAGTATGCTTTTTTACTACTTGGAATAGCTGAGGGTATATGGTGACATTCTGAATGTAGGAATAGTGACTTTTAATTGGGTGTTTGGGTAACGGGATTGAGTTTTGTTTATGGCTACGAGGACGGATAAAGAAAGCATTTTTATTTGTAGAAAAGATGCATTTGGTATTCTTTGTTGTTGTTTGTGGATAATTTTGGTGATACTTCGTCAAATTTTTGTAGGTGGGTACTTACTTTGTCAAGCAATACTACCAAATGCTTCAGAATCGGCCAAGTTTCCTCCATCAGTTTTATAGTGATGGCAGCACCATGCTCCGCGTTGATGGAAACTTGATGGATTCTGCCAGCGACATGCTGGTACTTTTTTGGCCATTTTTTGTTTTGTTTTCCAAGTGTTCATGTGTCGATAGATTGAATGTGAACCTACTATAATATGGTCATGTTATCTCTTGTTGCTACGAAGTAGAATGTCTGTTGCATCGTAAATATGTTTCTTAATGGATATGTTTAGTGGAGGAGATCTGATTTTTTTTTGTTAATTGCAGCAAATTCACCAGCTTGTAATGTCCCTGAACTATGTGGAAATAGACATCAAGACTGCACACTCCTTGCAATCCTGGAACCACGGTATTTTAGTAATGGTTTCTGGTTCAGTTCGTCTAAAAGGTTTCAGTGGAAGAAGGCAATTTATGGAGACCTTCTTTCTTGCCCCCCAAGATAAGGGCTACTTTGTTCTTACTGATATGTTCCATTATATCGACGAAGAACAAATTCTGCAGCATCCGATGGCATACACACATAAGAGCAATCTTGAGTCAAAGCTCCATTCTTTTCAAGAACCAGGTTCATTCTCTCAGCCATCTTTTCTGATGTGATTCTTTGAATTGTTTTTTTAGAATTAAAATCGAAGGGAATTCTTTTGTGTTCGTTTAAGCCAGGAAAAATGTTTTCAAGGAGTTGGCCGGCGAATGGTGTTTGTGCATGGTTACTGAATTTTGATTTCCTTACTCCATGAACATGTGTGGCATGAGTGTATCATTTTCTTTGCGTAAATATGAGCTGCAACCTTGCTTCTTGAGACTCATGTGGTAACCTTTCCAGTGCCCAATTACATCCTAGCTGAAGATGTTCATTCCAGAGAATTTCACCCTGCGGTTGAAACTGAAAATGGTGTTTATCTTAACAATTATGGCTACCTCGAGGAGCAAAATCAGCAGGCTGACGAATCAAGAAATGTTGTGGAGGATACCTTTGCTGTCCACTCAAATACTTCAGCGGGAACTGTGAGTTCCCTGCCGGATCGTCTCTCTTCCCCGGTTCCAGAGCCGGTTGGGGAGCCCCAGAAACATACCTATGCTTCTATAGTTGCAAAGTCACAGCCTCCACCAGCTATGAACAAGCCATCTGCCCGGTCAGAATTGCAGCAAATTCCTGAAACCCCATTGACTGAACCATCAAACACTCTGGAACTCTCTGGTCTTGAGATTCTGGACGAAACAACACCATTGGATGATGAAGGTAACTTTTTATGTTTATCTCTACTTGTTTATTTGTTCATTATATAGTGAAATAATGTCAAAGTGCTTGTGTCAACATTACCTTCTTCATTAATCCTCTGGTTTTACTGCCTCTTTTTTTCTGGCAGTTGAAATGAAGTCGGTATACGTAAAAATGTTCCTACAAATATGTCTGCCTCTGAAATTGGGGAAGAATTCAAGAAGTTCGGTAAACTCACTACCGAGGGAGTGGCCATTCGGACACGGAAGGTGGGCTTTTCCTGCTGTCTCCTGCTTCATTGTCAATATTCGGTTCTGCACTTCTTTCTCCTCGACATATCAGAACCATGGTGGAAAATGTTTGCAGGACATCGATGCCTGCTATGCTTTTGTTGAATTTGAAGACATGTCTGGTGTCCAAAACGCGATCAAGGTAATCCCATTTTGCTCTCAAGTTTAGACATACCTCTTAAGGATCCTCTATCAAGCTCCAACCCATCCAATGGGCGTAGTGCTATGTTCCACTTGCATAATACTCCCCCAGGCTCTCACCACGCACCTTGATTAACTGACCATTTGTTCCAACAATGGAGTTTCATGGTTTGATCCTCCGTTACAGGCATCCGCCGTTGAAATCCGAGGTCACCAGCTATACATCGAAGGCCGGAGGCCAAACAGAAGCACCCTGTTCAGAGGCGGGAGTAAGCATTCAAAACTGTCTTCCCTCATTCCCCGTTACCCTCAAGTAACCTTATTGCTTCCCAACAGGAGGCAGAGGCAGAGGCAGGGGAAGTTACTCGACGGACGGCACGAGGGGCGGCCGGAGAATCGACAATCAAGACGAAGGCGACTACATCCGGCCACAAAGAGGGAATGGGTTCTACAGGCCACGGAGTTACTCAAGGAACGACCAAACCTTGTACGAATGAAACTGAGTGAAAAACTGCCAGGCGAATAGGAGCAGTAGCATTCCTGCTGTTGGTAACCATTGGGATGACTGATTTTTTTTTATTCGTGGGTTGAAGTGTTTTTTCCGGCCGTGTCCACGTGTCGGCGTCCCGGCGATGGATCAATGGCTGTGACGGCTTTTTTTTCTCGCATGAAAAAGTGAAGCTGCGGGACGGGTGTCCGACGCGTGCAACCTTCACAGGCTGCGAAACGGACACGTGGTGTTTCCCCATTCTGTTATTTATGCTGCACACGCCAAGCTTCTCGGCAGTGCCTTCTGGGTTTTCCACGAGCTCCGTTCTGCAAAAAAATGGCGAGAGCATTCGCAGCCCCGTTGCTGTTTCTGAACCTCATCATGTATTTCATTGTGCTCGGTTTCGCGAGCTGGTGCCTGAACAAGTACATCAATGGGCAGACGAATCACCCCAGTAGTTCCCCACGCACTCTCTCCATTCATCAGTCACTGTGTTTTTTATTGTACTTGTTAGCTATCCTTCCTTCTGTGCAGACATGGAGGAAACGGGGCGACCGGGTTTTTCCTGACGTTCGCTATACTCGCGGCGGTGCTAGGAATCGTGTCCAAAGTGGCCGGCGGAAGCCATCTCCGAGCGTGGCGCAGCGACAGCCTCGCAGCTGCTGGATCAACTGCCATTCTATCGTGGGCTGTGACTGCACTCGCCTTCGGGTTCGCACCCACCATTTTCAGTTCCTTGGAAGAACCTGTGCACAAGCAAAGAAATGCTTTATGATTTGTTGCAGGTTGGCGTGCAAGCAGATCAATATAGGAGGGTACAGAGGGTGGAATCTGAGAGTCCTGGAAGGGTTCGTCATAGTTCTGGCGTTCACTCAGTTGCTGTACGTTGTCCTCCTCCATTCTGGAGTTTTCAGTAGCAGATATGGACCCGGGTACGGGGACCCGACCTACGGCACGGGGGCTGAACCCAAAGCTGGGGTTGCCGCCGGCCGAGTCTAGGCTCCTTCTGCGCTACTGCTCTAAGATGTGATGTGTAGTGTTCATGTTCAGATCTACCAGGGGGAGACCCTCCATGGTCGACTTGATGTGCTTTACTTGCTTGTTTTGAATGTAAATCCGCCATGGTTTCTGAAATTCGAGCTAACAAAGAGCCTCGCGAAAGCCATCCTGACTCAAAATCGAGACAAACAGGGATGATAAATAGCAAGATGCGGTTTTCGTATACCATTGAATCCAACTGAAAGGGTTGCATTTTGTAAACGAACATCTTTCTGAGAATCTAACGAGAGAAGAGATCCCTACAGCCAAATTTACTGGTCGGAGGAGGAGGAGCGGCAAAAGGATGCCAAAACCCCCACCTCAGCCAATCCGATAAGCTTCCATCTCTTCGCTGGATCTGAATCTACCGCCGCCATTGCTTCATTTTCTGACTGATTGAGCCACCGTGATTTTCCCAGACACCACCCACTCCTACAACCTGAGTAGCTTCAACCGCCGTTCCGACAGTGGGAATGGGTGACATTGGAAACGGCTGAACAAATTCGCCTCATCTCCCAATCGAACAACAAATCTTATTTGATCATCGCGACGCTAATCCTAAACAATCTCAAAGCGAGCAGCCATACTGCATGAAGAGAAGAAGGTCGACCCGACGAAAGAGGATCACAGAAGAAAATGGACGAGGCGGAGGGCTTATTTAAAGAAGCTTCAATTGGGCTGGCCCGTTAAAGAAAAACAAGCCCATTTAATCGGATCCAAAGGCCCATTTGGATTCCTCCATATCACCACCTCAACCGCTTCCAGATCACAGATCTGCGACGAGTTCTCTTTCTTTCTGCCGTCGATCGCGTCTTTCAAAATCTCGATCTCTCAGCGTCGGTTTCGGATCTGATTCTTTGTTGAAGCAACAAAAAGGAAATCGGAACAAAAAGTGGTATTCTCGAGCACATCAGCCGAGGGTTTTCCGATCCCTCCCATTCCTGCCATCGAATCTGACCCTTGACGTCAGTCCGGTAGTCGGAGTGGGCGGTATCGGGAAACCGCCCTTCCCACAATTTGTTTACTGCACATATTAAAACATACGTAATTTTTGACATGAATTCTAATTTTATTTTATTATTAGAGAATATGAGAAATACAAATTATGTTATTAATTTACGTAATTATTGAATTTATTAAATCTTTTTTTCAATATATTTTAAAAATTATATTATTACAGTAAATTATACAATAATTTAACCTATTCAATTTTACAATATATAATATATTAAAATCTAAAATATAATTTTATAAAACAGTTAACAATATGAAAAATTGAATTCATTCATAAAGACTCTTAAAATTAATTCCATTCTATATAATTTAAAGTAAAAATTAAAAAAAGATAAGAGGGTCATAATTTTGAGGGAATTTCAGTCATTATTTTAACTACAAATTCAAGTTAAACACAATTTACCTTGATTTAAACCTAAATCTCGATCAAAAAGGCGAAATACGGCAAAATTCTACTCGAATTTTAGTACAATGCTTTCGACCAGTAAATAAATATTATTTTATTATATCTGAGATATTTATATTTTAAAATAAAAACATTAAAATGTAAAATAGATAGGATTATCTCTGAGTAGATGGGCCCGGCATCTGATGGGAACCTATCAAAGACCATCGATTTACTGACAAGCCCACGCCCTCCCCCCATGGAGAAATCTGAGCCTCAGGCTCTCATTGGTTGTCAAAAATCCAGATGTCCAGAAGAATCCAGCAATGTTATCCATCGACATATCCAAAACATCATCCCATTTCACACTATAAAATGCATATCACACTAATGCCACAAGTATCTTCTCTCGCAACTTTAGACAAAGTGGTACCTTACTGCTCGAAATGGCTCTACAGGCTGCTGCTTTGTTCCCTTCTGCAACTTCCATTCACAAGGAGGTATGCTGAGATTGAATTGTGTCTCTTGCTTTTGATATATAGGTGATGAATGTGGTGGTGCCTTGTGCAGGGAAAATGTGTTGCTTCTCTCAAGAGCTCGAGTATGTTTGGTGTTTCATTGTCTGATTATGTTGTGAAGAAGGACGTGTTGATCTCATCTGCAAACAAAACCAAGGTAGATTTGTTAGTTTTTTTTTTCAAAAGGAAGATTGAGTTGAGGATCATGTGCGACTGTTTTTGATGCAGACTGGCTCCAGGAACTTACCGGTGATCAAAGCGGAGGCAGTGGCAACATCACCAACTTTCACTACAGCACCGGTGCAGGGGAAGAAGACTCTGAGGAAGGGGACTGTGATTGTTACCGGTGCATCATCCGGGTTGGGACTTGCGACGGCAAAATCATTGGCTGAAAGTGGGAAATGGCATGTCATCATGGCCTGCAGAGACTTTCTCAAAGCAGAAAAGGCAGCGAAATCCGTTGGAATGTCAAAGGAAAACTATACCATTATTCACTTGGACCTTGCATCTCTGGAAAGTGTGAGGCAATTTGTGGATAATTTCAGGCGGTCAGGGCGGCCTCTTGATGTTTTGGTATGCAATGCTGCTGTCTATCAGCCAACTGCAAGGGAGCCATCGTTCACTGCTGATGGATTCGAGCTCAGTGTGGGGACTAACCATTTGGGCCACTTCCTTCTCTCAAGATTGCTCCTTGATGACCTGAAGAATTCGGACTACCCCTCAAAGAGGCTTATTATTGTGGGTTCGATTACAGGTTCGAATACGAATTGCTGCAGCTTTCAGACGATAAGAGAGTTAGAACAATGTTTTTGATATCTTGATTTGTGATGTTGCAGGGAATACAAATACACTGGCTGGAAATGTACCTCCAAAGGCTGGCCTTGGTGACTTGAGGGGACTCCAAGGTGGGCTCAATGGAATCAATGTCTCTGCCATGATCGATGGAGGAGACTTTGATGGTGCCAAGGCATACAAGGACAGCAAAGTCTGCAACATGTTGACAATGCAAGAATTTCACAGACGTTTCCACGATGATACCGGCATTACATTCGCATCCCTCTACCCGGGATGCATTGCTACAACAGGCTTGTTCAGGGAACACATCCCCTTGTTCAGATTGCTTTTCCCTCCATTCCAGAAGTTCATCACCAAGGGCTTTGTGTCAGAGGAAGAATCAGGAAAAAGATTAGCTCAGGCAAGTGGATAGTTTTTTTTTTTTTTTTTTTTTTTACTACAGAAAAACATCAGAGAAAAACATAAGCAACATGTAACCAGGAGTTTAAGTGCCTACCTTGTTTGCAAATGCAGGTTGTGAGCGATCCCAGCTTGACAAAATCAGGTGTGTACTGGAGCTGGAACAAGGACTCAGCTTCATTCGAAAATCAGTTGTCAAAGGAAGCTAGTGATGTTGATAAGGCTAAGAAACTATGGGAAGTTAGTGAAAAGCTTGTAGGCTTGAATGAGTAATCGTGCGATAGAGCAAGAATTTCAGATAAAGCAGTTGCCTGCTTTGAGTTCTAATAAAAAATTCATCTTTTTCTAGGGTTCATGTGAAACATCAGGCACACTTCCACAGCATATGCAAAAAAAAAAACCTCTAAATATAAAAAGTTTCTCCCTTTGCATTGAAACCAAACCACGTGCGGAAAATTTTTTACCTGAAAAATACCAACCGCATCATCGTTCTCCGAACTAAACTGCTTAACTCAATTTAATTTACCCTGTTCAGACTAGCATTGTGATATGCATTCCTCAACATTATTTCCATCAATCTCTGTCTTATAATCTGGTTTCTTAACCTGCGAATATTTTCTCTTGCTTGGACTTGGGACAAGACATAGAGAGGAGCATAAACAATGGTACTTTTATGCAATAGATCAAGCATCAAGAGCTATACACAGCACTTGCAAAGGCCTGCAGAGCCGCTTTTCAGAATGTAGCGGTTATGGGGCGACAAGTAAACAATGGTACTCCGAATACAAGTTAACAATTACAACTCTACACAAACTTTTCTATGCAGGTTGTTAATGTGGACTCTGGAACTGCACCTATGACGGCATCTTTCTTCTCACCGTTCTCGAATATTAACACAGTTGGGATACTCCTGATACCGTATTGGGTTGCGATCGAAGGACTTACATCGGTGTTAACCTTGTAACATTTGAGCTTACCAGCATACTGCTTAGCCAGATTATCAATGACAGGGTGGATGATGCGGCAAGGACCACACCATGGCGCCCAAAACTCAACCAAAACAGGCAAATCAGACTCCAACACAAGGGATTTCCAGGTTGAATCAGTAACACCCGGCACTACAAATTCAAGAAACCAAAGGAAAGTTGTTGAAATTGTATACTTTTGCGGTCATCAACACAAGTGGAACCAATGCAAACTTCAAACACAACACAATGCCCAGAAACCAACCCGATGTAATTCACAACAGACAAAATACCTTCAATAGTGGTTTCCTGCGCCTCACATAAAATCCTACTACCACCGCGCCCACGCCTCTTTCTCAAGCTCAGCTTCGCCGACGACGGCGCCGGCATAATATTCAGCCCTCTGAACCCCATCGAGCCGGATACGGCTACCGGAGCAAGGCCGACAGACGGCACACCGGAAGGGCGAAGTACAAGCGTTTCCAGAGGAGCAGCCATAGAGGAATGCAAGAATGATGATCGTGTTCCGAGTTTTCAGCACCGCGATGGCAGTTTTTGTGCGTGGCTGGAGGAGAACTCGTGGCTCCGCCTGAGGATCCCGCCGATGCTTTTTATGTGGCTTGAGGATTTTGCTCCAGATAATTGACGTTTTAAACTACGGGCCTCCATTTTAGGGCCACAAATTTTCAAAATTGCTTAAAAAAATTAAAAAACTACTAAAATAATAAAAAACTCACACCTCTGTCAATTAGAAATATTTTCCCAGAAAAAAACCGCATTATAAATATTTAAATAAAATTAAATAATGTAAATTGTGATGACAGTCAATCAATGATCAAACGCCGGCGACGATTGTCCGCGGCGGTTTCTTGTGATAGAATTGGCCCCTCTGTTTGTGAGGCAAATGCCGGCGGCTCATGGCGCCGTAGCTGAGGTAACCGCTTCTCCGTAGCTGTTCCAAGGCGATCGCGGACTCCATAAGTAGCTCCTCCTCATCGTACTGCGCTCCAACACGCGCCGCCGCCATCACTATCATCAGGAAAACCACCGCCTCCCGAAAACCTACAACCATCGTTGCCGCCTTCTCAACGGAAAAATCTGCAGACTGATGCAATAACCATTCCTTTTGTTTTTGTTTGATCTCCCTGAGGTTTGCTTCAGTTTCTATATTTCGCAATGGAAGTGATACCGTAGGAGAAGCCCGGTGGCGCACCGGTGTTTCCGGTGGTAGAAGGAGCGGCGATGCGGGAATTCAGGGGTTAGGTTTCCTAATCTTAAAAAGGACTGATATTTTACAATATTGTAAAAATAATATTTAATTCGATTTATTATTGCAATAAAACATATTATTTTCGCATTATAATTGGGAAATAATAATCCAATTTTATTCTATTAATCATTATTTTTATTTTCCCATGGGAAAAGCGTACGGCAGAGTCCAGTTCACTCTCCCAAAGGAAGCAACGTATCTAACTCACAGGGTTGAGTGCTAGTCGATTTCTAAGACAACTTTGCCGGAGATGATCCTCTTATCCTTGGCTTCATGAGCCTCACACACATTTGCAATCGGAAACGTCTTCTCGATCGGTATCGTCAGCTTCCCGGCTTCCGATAATCGTCGAATTTCTTCCAATCCTTCAGGATCAGTCCTCATGTAGGTCCAGAAATACTCTGCAATGGAAAGCAGTGGCATAACATCCACATTTGGAGAAGAGGTATAGGAATGAATAGTAAGAGTAATGTCTACTTTGGCACGGCATGAAACATCAAGAGAATTTTCGGAGAATAACGAATGTACATACATAACGAACCTATTCCGTGAGAAAACCGATATTGAATTTGTTTCTTCAGCAAAACTGCTGCTGCTGTAGCAAGTCCAGGCGCCAGTCCATATCTATCGGAAAAGGATGCAGTCTCTCCCTTGAAAAAATGCAGTGGACAACATGTATTAGCATATTCAGTGATAATTGTAACCGAAGGACTTGGGAAGTTTAGAGCCTTCTGGTACCTGCAATGTCATGTAGCATCCCCCTCCCTTCAAAACATTGATGCCAATTTTTTCAGTCTCTGGCACACCGATGGTATCCAGTACAGCGTCAAAGTACCCCTTTATTGATGATTCATAGTCCTGAGATACTAGATATGTGTGTTACATACAGACTAATATTCGACTATAATATAAGTTCATGGATGTAAGAAGGGTCATGATTGAGCATTTTAGGAACCAATTAAATCACTACCTCAACAGTGAAGTCCACGGCCTGTTCACTTCCAGCATTCAAAACACGATCTATGCTCTCAGGTCCACATGTGGTAGAAACATGACATCCAACAGCAACCGCTAGCTGAACGGCAGAAAAACCAACAGCACCTCCCCCACCAACAATTAGCACCCTTTGTCTGTCACAATGAAATAGGGTAAATGCATAAGAGGTTCACGTACGATTGTGCCCCAGTTATTATGAACGTGGCTTAAGTGACACATGATATTAATGAGTAGTTTGAAGGTATCGGTGAACTATGATAGCCAGGGAAAAATATGGATTTTCAAACCAGCTGAAATTGCATGAATCCAAAAACCATTTTTCTCCACACATCCAAAAGACTTCCATAGACAAGCAGATTCAATGGAAATTAAGATTCATGAAACTTCTGAAAACTATCACTTAAATTGCAACCCAATCTTGAATTTTTATTCTTCCCCACAACGGCAGTACAGTATCCTGATTCTTATCCATGAGAACTTTCAATAAAACCATTGGACAGATCATCCCTATCGGTAATATAAATATAAAGAAAGTACCCTTCTTTTATCCTTGCTGTGGATCGCA